>CM019066.1:68465860-69065860 GCA_009667805.1 Leptobrachium leishanense
TAGAAACACTGACCTTGTTAGTGGCGTGGGAAATGAGAAGGTGAGTATGGCTGTGGTATTGCTCATTATTTGACAAATGGACAATGCCATTGCTTTGGAACCAAAAAACATAAAAATAAATTAGGTTTGTTTGTGGGTTGTTTGTTTTTTCATTTTACATGATCATGTTTTGGTATCATTAGAAAGGCCAGACTCTGGCCTGTCCAATGACACCTAACATGGCCACGTGACGGGTAAAGAATGGAAGTAGTGGTCCAAAGTCCTCCCACTCTACTCGCAGTGGTACTGTTACCGGAATCCACTTGGTTCACTGGACGAGGCCGGACCGGACACGAGCAAGGATTGTCTGAACACGAGTCTCTTCAGGAAAGGCAAACCTTATTGTGATGTCACAGAATGCTCAGACAGGATTGAATCGCAAAGACTGAGCATCGATTACACAGTGTCCGGAGGTTTTATACCCCAAATACATAATTAGGTACATCCCAATTAGCCCACCTCCTGGTGACACTATCCCACCCCACGTGGGTTAATACCTCCCTTTGTTAATACAAAGACATTCCATTAATTGGCCGTAAATTGGCAAACTTTGTGTTAGTTTCAGTAAATCATGATTAGTTGCTCTTACTGTTCCGGGCTGTGCCCCTTTCCCTAGCATCTGCAATCATGTTACAGATGGCACCTTGTCTGATCTCTATTCTCCTTTGTATTTCTGCAGGCCCCAACGACCTTGGTGTATCTACTTCTCTTCTCTCCTCCGTGCCAGGAACAGCAGAGATCTTTCTCAGAGTTTTAATTGCTTTTCTGCTAATCTAGCACATTCCTAAATTTCTACGTATGCCTCATTCTAGTTTCAGCTAAAAAAACCTGCCTAGTTATTTTCAAGTGAACCAATATTCTGAACAAGATGGTCGCCAGGCTTATAATGGCGGCCATCTTCCAGCCTATTTCCACTTCATTCCCCCCTTGGCTCAACCCTCAGGCTCTTCTCCTGAGACTTGTAGCCATTACACCTCACTATTTTTATTCTCAAGTTCCTCATACTTGGGGGGGCCTATTTTTGTCGGGAACATACCTTGGGGGATAATCAGTGGTATATTCTCCGTCTGTGTGGGTGTCAGTGCCTTCTTGCATAGCGGCCAGAGACAAAGTCCTATACGATACAGTAGTGCTCCTACAATCAAGATCACCACCACCATCAGAATCATAGATCCAATCTGCGAAATAAATCTCAGAATAGATCCAAACCAATCTCCGATTGCTCCGAACCCACGGAGTGGATTCCAGCCTTCAGCAGCGATCCTCCTTGCTGTGTTCTGCAACTGTGCTACCTTTTCTTGGTGATCTTGAATTACCTGGTAATAGTCAGGGACGTCATGTGTAGCGTTCTTGATGAAAGTGCAACATTCATAATGCATTGTCATCTCACACAATCCATTCAGGGCTGCACTAATCTGTTCTAGTGCCATATTGTGTATCATTTGCACCTTTCGTATCTCTCGTACTTCCAGATTCAACAACTGAATATCCCAACTAGTCTTATTCAAAAATCTCATCCATCAAACTGGCATAACTGTTCATTCTTGCCATCAACTCTCTTCCCCATCCAGTCCATGCTGGAAGCCATGCCCATATTCGATCCGCTTTCTTGAATAGCTCTCTCTTCTGTCTTTCAAACACCAGTGGATACCTAGGGTGAAGTATTGTATCTGAATTAGTGTCCTCCCCCCTTACCTTCTGGATTGGGATCAATTTAGCCAAATAACACATTCCCGTTACTGTAGGTGGTACCTATGTGTAACACACTCCTTCACAGCACACCTGGTACCCTCCTTTCACTATGAATGGTGATGAGTACAGTGTTCCCTTTGTTATTGCTATTGCAAGCTGTCTCAGTCATCTCATCATATCCACCACATCTTGTTTTCCATTAGTTGCATTCGCAATCTCCTCCTCTTGCTCTCTAGTGAATTGCCTGCATCGTATGTATATATAATGTGCCTTCGGTCCTGTTCTGAATATGTAAATGTATGATGTCCAATTGAACTGACTTGAGTTACATATCCCACCCTCATTATTTATCACCTTATCTAGGCCTAATTGAAAACACCACTCTGGTTGGTACACTGGTCCTATTATGCCCGGGACTGAAGGGTTCTGGTTTCTCCCTTGACATATCAACTGTCTGTACTGTAAACATTTTCTGATGCAAACATACTCAAATTCATTGGGACAGATGCAAATGGTATATGAATTGTCTCTGGGTGCAGTCTACTACACACCCAACACGTGGTTTGCCCAGACTTTTTAGCATAGTCATATTTAAATTGCACAAGTAAGTGTCCCTTTAGCTGGTTCCAGATAGCGCCTCTCGCTTTTGTCTCCACATGGTACGGTTCTCCATCACCGGGTGTGTACCATTCCGATTTTTGGTGGTGCTTGGACACTTGGGGCATGTTTCACATGACAGTCCATAAATCAGATGTGCAAGAAACAAAATCAGTACCATAATTCCCCCAACTGTCAAAAACCCTTGGGCAATTCTATCACAGTCACATAAACCCAATCCCTCCCCGCCGGAATTTGAAAAACAAAAGACATTTCCGGTTGATCACGGGTCGGGGCCGGACCCCTAAAAATATCCCTCTCAGCATTCTCCATCAGTGGATAATTAGATCTCGCTGTATCCATCAGAACACCCATAGGTTGAGTATCTTGGATGCTTTCAGTCGAATCTCTCAAGGGCTCATGACTGTGGTCTTTGATAGCTTTAGCCTCAGTGGATTGGTCTCGTTGGTGACGACCTTCCATACTGGTTCAGGATTGGCTGCAGCTACCTTCAGTCTGGAGTGATGTATCCACGGGACCACCTTGGCAACCTATACTGCTGTAGGGGTTGATAACAGGACAAAGTAAGGACCTCTCCATTTTGGGCCTAGTGGATCATTTTTCCACTCTTTCACCCATACTGAATCACCTGGACAATATTTATGCAGTGGAGGGTACAAAAAATGAGGTACCCATGCCCACCCATGTATTCAATTTCTGCATTGCTTTACCCAACAGTACAACCTGATCATATCAATTTAGTTTCCCCTAATGTCCGAAGGTCCCCCCTTAGTCCATTAATCAGAGGGGTAGGCCGTCCAACATAAGTTCGTACGGACTTAGCTTCAATTGTGGGGTTGGCCTGCACCTAATGTGTAATAAGACTATCGGGAGCACATCCAACCAGCCTAGTGACGTCTCTTGGCACAGTTTGGACATCAAAGTCTTTAGGGTGCGGTTCATTCTCTCGACTTTTCCCGAACTTTGGGGCCTGTAGGCAGTATGTAACTTCCAGATGATGCCCAACAGTGGGCAAGTTGCTGTAAACAGTTCTGTATAAATGCAGGGCCATTGTCCGACCCTATTTCAAGAGGAAGTCCGTAGCGTGGTATTATTTCTTTCATCAGACTTTTCACCACTTCCACTGTCTTTTCAGTTCTCGTTGGGAAAGCTTCCACCCATCCTGTTAGGGTGCACACCATTACCAGTAAATATTTGTATCCTTTGCAGGGTGGCAACACTGTGAAATCTATCTGTAACGATGACATTGGAGACAGCCCGATTGACTGCTTTCCTGGAGGTTGAGACGGGCCTGTTCTTGGATTATTCTTGGTGCATGTCACGCACTGCTGGGCTATTGCTTTGCAGATTACTGACAGTCCTGGTACGTAGAAATGCGGCTCCAGTTGCTGTTCCATCATTTCTCTTCCTCCATGGGTACTTGCGTGGAGCGTCCTTACAATCTCAGACGCCAGTGTTGCTGGCAGAACTATTTGTCCATTCTCTAACTGGAACCATCCGTCTTCTCCATATCTGCCTTGTTCTTCCGATAGCCATTTCTTCTCTTATTCTGAATACACAGGTGTCCATTCACTCAGTGGCACCGGTAGGAGTGCAGCCACCACTGGTTTTACTTTGTATTGTGCCAATTCTCCATGGTTCCCCCAGATGAATTCTCTCTTTGGGAAATAATATCGCCAGGCAAAGAACAGCAGATCTTGTCTCTCTTTTGAATCTCTCACTGCTGGTATGAAAAAGTTCATCGCACTTTTCTTCATTCTTGGCAGTTGTTTTTGATAAGGATCTCCTTGAGGAAGAACCTCACCAATGGGGCTTGGTATTCTTCTGCTCCCAATTCTCCCAAACTTGACAATATTCGTGTAATTCTCAAATTATTGTGAGGTTGGTTGTTAGATTCTCAAAACGTGAGGCGAAATTTTCTGCTCGTTCAACTTCTGTTACTGTTGTATCATTATCTTCTCCGTACTCCCCCATTAATTTTATGCCGAAGAATTCAGCATCATTTTGTATGCTCTGCGGAGTCTGTGCTGAACTTCTGAGGTGTTAATCATAAGACGTGTCTCTTGAGGGTTCAGAGGAGTGGAGTAGAAATTTCGACCTTGGGACCGGTTGGGAAAAGCCATTGGATATAATCATGATTGAGTTCTAATAGTTCGTAGTTATTGTGCCATTTGTGCAAAATAATTTCAATAAATTCACCTCCAGATTCAAATTTTCTCCAGTTCATGTAGAATTCGTAGTTTGGCATAGCAGGTTGGACCCCTTGCTTGCAGAGCAAAACTTTTGCTTGATCAGATGTTAGCAATGGTCTAGTGGCCGCTTTTGCGGCCTGGTCAGCACGCCTGTTGCCCTTCAGGATCTCATCGTGACCTTTCTGGTGGCCACGACAGTGCATGATGCTGACAGCACTTGGTTTCCATACGGCATCCAGAAGGGCTGTTATTTCAGTTGCATATTTGATTTGCTGTCCTGAGGAAGTTAGTAGACCTCTTTCTTTGTAGAGTGCACCATGTGCATGGACAGTCATGAAGGCATATTTGGAGTCTGTGTAGATGTTTACTCTTTTACCTTCCGAGAGTTGTAGGGCCCTGGTCAGGGCTGTTATTTCAGCCAGTTGTGCAGATGTATGGCCTGGTAGAGGATTTGCTTCAATAATTTCCTCCGTTGAGACAACCGCATAGCCGGAGACTTTCTTCCCATCATCCATGCAACTGCTACCATCAGTGAATAGCTGTAGATCGTATTTGTCTAGGTGTACGTCTTTCAAATCTGGCCTGCTACTGAACACTTCTTCCATGACTTGGAGGCATTCATGATCTGGATCCTCTTCGCAGTCAGGTAGTAAAGTAGCAGGGTTCAAGGTAGCGATGAGGTCCAAATGAACCTGTGGATTCTCACACATCTGTCACGGTCCACGTCGCCGTCGCCGGAAGAAGGGCCAGGCTGGCACCATTCCCTCCTGATCTGCACCTGGGCAGCACAGGAAAAGTGCTTCCTCTCCTCAGCACTAGAACCACAGGTTCTTTCACAGTTAATGCACAGCTAACACACCACACCTTTCCCCATCTCAAATAAAGTTCCCTCCCTCTTTCCCTTCTGTGCTTCGGTATTGTTTATCCCCTCCCAGCAGAGAGACCTGTTTGAGCTCTGCTGTCTCCTTTACCAAGAAAACCCCTTTGTGTTTACCAGGATTCCCGTCGTGTTACTTTCAGTGTTCTTCCAGTATCCAGTCTGCAATCTTCGGTTATTTCATCAAGATCTGGTCAGTCTCCTCCATCTCACCCCCCTCCACCCTCTACCCTGTGGTAGTAACCGCATATTGGGCCATATTTCCCCTACCAGGTTCCACCCCGGAACCCCCCGTGACATATACTGAAGCCCAAAAATGTATGAGCCCGCGGTGCTACACTATATGGTGGAGTTGATCCAGAAAAATTTCCATGAGGCTGTCAGACACCTGGTTAATTTCCTCAGTGATATACTGCAGAGACTGTGGGGCACCTCAACTAAAGTGTCCACTCCTGCAAGAGAGAAAAAACATGCTTCATTATCCGCTGAGGAGCGTACCAGAAGGAAAACCTATAATCTGTGCCTGTACTACTGTGGAGATTTCTCCCACTGGCTCGTGGACTGCCCGTTGAGATCCTCCACGAAGCAATCTGCTGGTCAAAGGTCTGACACCACCTCTATGCCCAGAGATGCACCCCGACCTAAGATTACAGTATCTTCACCGAAACTGGCCAAAGCACCCAAGCCTGCTAAAGTGCTCCAGCCAGCTCCAAGGAAGCCCCCTGCACCGAGACCTGCCCCCAAAAGACCCTCCAAGACCTCCCTCACCAAGTTCAAGCAGCCGTTGCCGGAGTCCAGCAAACGATCTGCTGTGTCTCTAACCCCTGCCCTTCATGTTGACCAGGGCCGTCTTTAACGCGGGGCAAAAGGGGCAGGTGCCCCGGGCCCAGTCACTTGAGGGGCCCAAAGCAGCTGCCCCCTTGGGCCCACGGCAAAAACCGCTGGTGCCGCCGAAAACGACTTGTGTATGTGTGTTGTTGCAACTACTATTTTTGTCCTCCAGGCTCCGCTCTGTAGGAAGCTGCCGGCGGCGCCGTCTGGCTGTGGGACTGTCAATCACAGAGAGGGCCCGGGCTGGCAGCACACAGCCGCAGAGCCGCTGCAGCGCCAACGCAGCGTGCGTGCCTTCCTTCAACCGGGCACAAGGCTGGGATGGGAACTGCACTCACGCTGTTGGCGCCGCCCTCTTCGCGTACCACGTGATGCGGGGCGGCGCACATGCGCAGAACATCCCCACATGGCATGATATTCTCACTGGTGGCTGCGCAGCATATGCATACCGGAGCCGAGCCGGAGACATCTGAGAGCCGCTCTCAACCAGCGAACCAGGCCAGCAGCAGCACTGTGCAGTGCACACACAGCCCAGAAGATTAAAGGTCGGTTAATAGAGGGACAGGCTCACAGGCTGAATAAGAGAGAGAGAGGGACAGGCTGAATAAGAGAGAGAGAGAGAGAGGGACAGGCTGAATAAGAGAGAGAGAGAGAGACAGGCTGAATAAGAGAGAGAGAGAGAGACAGGCTGAATAAGAGAGAGAGAGGGACAGGCTGAATAAGAGAGAGAGAGGGACAGGCTGAATAAGAGAGAGAGAGGGACAGGCTGAATAAGAGAGAGAGAGGCTGAATAACAGAGAGGGACAGGCTGAATAACAGAGAGAGGGACAGGCTGAATAACAGAGAGAGAGACAGACAGGCTGAATAACAGAGAGAGGGACAGGCTGAATAACAGAGAGAGAGGGACAGGCTGAATAAGAGAGAGAGAGAGAGGGACAGGCTGAATAACAGAGAGAGGGACAGGCTGAATAAGAGAGAGAGAGAGAGGGACAGGCTGAATAACAGAGAGAGAGGGACAGGCTGAATAACAGAGAGAGAGAGAGAGAGAGGGACAGGCTGAATAACAGAGAGAGGGACAGGCTGAATAAGAGAGAGAGAGAGAGAGAGAGAGGACAGGCTGAATAACACAGAGAGAGAGAGAGAGAGGGACAGGCTGAATAACAGAGAGAGAGAGAGGACAGGCTGAATAAGAGAGAGAGAGAGAGGGACAGACTGAATAAGAGAGAGAGAGAGAGAGAGAGGGACAGGCTGAAACACAGAGAGAGGGACAGGCTGAATAAGAGAGAGAGAGACAGGCTGAATAACAGAGAAATTAGCTCCCAACGCGCCACCGGCGCTGTCCCCAGGCTTTCGGGGGGGCCCAAAAATTTTTTTGCCCAGGGTCCAATCAATATTAAAGACGAGCCTGATGTTGACCAACCTGCAGAACCCATGGATATGGAATATGCTGCGTTTGAAGACACAGGATCGGTCTCCTCCATGGAGTTGGGGCCCACCAGTTTCCTAGAAGCCAGGTCGCCTGAACAAATGGACCTAATGTCGCTTTTGAACTTGGTGGCAACTCCCATCGCTACCAGCCAGCCAAACTTTGGCTCTGCCATTCCTTCCGTACCCACCCAAGAATCTGCTTCCCTGCAACCCGCAGGATCCCAAGAATCTGCTTCCCTGCAACCCGCAGGATCCCAAGAATCTGCTTCCCTGCAACCCGCAGGATCCCAAGAATCTGCTTCCCTGCAACCCGCAGGATCCCAAGAATCTGCTTCCCTGCAACCCGCAGGATCCCAAGAAGCTGCTTCCCTGCAACCTGCAGGATCCCAAGAATCTGCTTCCCTGCAACCTGCAGGATCCCAAGAATCTGCTTCCCTGCAACCTGCAGGATCCCAAGAATCTGCTTCCCTGCAACCCGCAGGATCCCAAGAATCTGCTGCCCTGCAACCTGCAGGATCTCAAGAGGTCGCTGCCCTGCAACCTGCAGGATCTCAAGAGGTCGCTGCCCTGCAACCTGCAGGATCTCAAGAGGTCGCTGCCCTGCAACCTGCAGGCTCTCCAGTGGTCAACTCCGTTGTCGCCACCCTGGCCAGCCAGGTCAGTGACCTAACCAAAGTTCTGGAGAACTTCAAAACTGACTATGCCCTCCTACGTGCACAAGTTCAGGACCTCCAGACCCCCACCTATGTTCCACCTTCTGACCCAGTCATGGATGCCTCCAGCCCAGAACCCTGGATGGAAGAATACCCAAGGTCTGATAACTTTCTGGAGACAGACTGGGAGACCGTGGACTATGAGGATCATCTGCCCTCATTAGCGGAGTGGTACGGCCTAGGACTACCCAGTCAAGGTGGGGCATACCTAGGTGCCACCATCTCCGCACCGGCAGTCACCTCAGCTACCCCCCGTGTGACTCTTTTGTGCCCAGGAAGACCTCCTTCATGGCTAAGGTGCGGTCTCCTATTACCCACACTCGCAGGATCAAGTCATCCCCCTGTTTCTTGGCATCTAGTTTTTCTCCCGCTGTCTCCCTTCAAGAACCCCTGTCGACCAACCTCTGCCCAGATGCTGAACCTCACGCCGTTACCCCCAAGAGCTCTAGTACGGCTGATGTAGACTTTATTTTTTCCCGAAGTTGTTTTTCACCTTGTGAGACTGATGAGGAGACCTGCAAGGCTTATGGCTGCCCTGACACCTTGACTCCAGATTGCACCCCGGCATCTGATGGGACTGTCATATGCCAAGAAGACCCCCATACCGTTGACGCCTCTTTGGTCGCCCAGAGTGCGACTTTAAGGGGAGGGATATGTCACGGTCCACGTCGCCGGAAGAAGGGCCAGGCTGGCACCATTCCCTCCTGATCTGCACCTGGGCAGCACAGGAAAAGTGCTTCCTCTCCTCAGCACTAGAACCACAGGTTCTTTCACAGTTAATGCACAGCTAACACACCACACCTTTCCCCATCTCAAATAAAGTTCCCTCCCTCTTTCCCTTCTGTGCTTCAGTATTGTTTATCCCCTCCCAGCAGAGAGACCTGTTTGAGCTCTGCTGTCTCCTTTACCAAGAAAACCCCTTTGTGTTTACCAGGATTCCCGTCGTGTTACTTTCAGTGTTCTTCCAGTATCCAGTCTGCAATCTTCGGTTATTTCATCAAGATCTGGTCAGTCTCCTCCATCTCACCCCCCTCCACCCTCTACCCTGTGGTAGTAACCGCATATTGGGCCATATTTCCCCTACCAGGTTCCACCCCGGAACCCCCCCGTGACAACATCTTAGCTTGGTACTTCGTCATCCGGCTGTTGCTGAACCAGTAGCTTCCTTTTACATCTAGCAGGGCTTTGACAGCATGGGGCACCTTGACATGAAGAACTTGTCCAAGTGTCAGCTTGTCTGCTTCTGCTATCAGCATTGCTGTGGCTGCCACAGCTTTCAGGCATGGGAGTAGGCCGCAGGCCACAGGATCAAGTTGCTTGGAGAGATAGGCCACCGGCCTTAGCCAAGTACCAAAACTCTGAATCAGCACTCCTGTAGCTGTTTGATTGTGTTCATGCACGTACAGCTGGAAGGGGTTGCTGTGATCTGGCAGTCCCAGTGCTGGAGCTTCCATTAACAGAGTCTTTAACTGCAGAAAGGCTGCTTTCTGTTCTTCTTCCAGAGAAAGGGGTCATGCTCTCCTCCTCTTGTGGCTTGATGGAGGGGCTTAGCAATGTCTGGAACAGTTGGGGATCCACAGGCGGCAGAAGCCTGCGGCTCCCAGGAATTCACGGACTTGTCTCCTTGTCTTTGGTTGGGGTATTCGGCATACTGCTTCTGTTCTATCTGCCCCTAATGCACGCTTTGTACCTGTTAATTGAAAACCTAGATATTTCACAGTCTGTTTACATATTTGTGCTTTCTTTTTGGACACTCTGTAACCTGCATGGCACAGCAGATGTAACAGGGCTTTTGTGGCAGAGAGGCAGTCTTTTTCTGTGGGAGAAGCCAGTAATAAATCGTCAACATACTGTAATAGAACAACTTTGTCTGGCTGAGCGTCGAAGGACAGGAGATCCTGGCTGAGCGCGCACCCAAAAATCGTGGGCGAGTTCTTGAAACCTTGAGGGAGGCGTGTCCAGGCTCATTTTATGACGCGCTCCCGTGGTTGTGTCCTCCCATTGAAACGCAAAAAGGGGCTGGCTTGCTGGAGCCAGGCGGATACAGAAAAAAGCGTCTTTTAAATCAAGCACCGTGTAATATTTTAATCTCTAGGGATTAATGCCAACAGATTGTATGGATTAGGAACCACAGGGTGTAGGGTTACTGTGGCCTCGTTAACCGCTCGTAAATCTTGGACTGGGCGGCACTCTTGTGTGCCCTCTTTCAGTACTGGCAACAGAGGTGTGTTCCACGGTGACACGCAGAATTTCAATATGCTGTGATCTTTAAGTGTCTGCAAATGTGTCTGGATAGTCTGCTTGGCTTTTTGTGGGATATGATATTGTCTTAAAGCCACAGGCGTTGCACCCGGTTTTAAACCAACGTATACCGGAGGGATATTTACAGCTAGTCCGGGCGGATTTTCCTCGGCCCATACACCAGGGATTCCAAGAAGTAGTGTGCACGGGTCCGGGTCGGCCGGTGGCGTTGATGCTGTACGCCATTCTTCTTCTCTGGGTATAATTACTGCAATTTTTGCGGGTTGGATGCACTGGCTGACTGGGCTGTGCTGCCGTGCAGAGCTGCCACTCTCAGGCAGGTCTAATCTAGCGTGACCCCCGGGGAGAAATGTAATTTGGGCCTGCAATTTGCAAAGGATATCCCGCCCCAGGAGCTGGATGGGACATTCGGGCATATACAAAAATTCATGTTCAACATTATGCCCACCCACACTACACTTCCGTGAGGCAAGAAAAGGGTATTTTGCGGACACCCCCATTGCTCCCACGATATCAACCTCAGTTCCCATCGGGGGAGCAATTTGCTGTGTTACAACAGAATATTCGGCACCGGTGTCAATCATAAAAATTTCGTCTTTATTTCCCACTCTCATAGTGACCGTGGGCTCGTGATTACCGAGCGGGATGGGCCCAGGTCCATGTCAATATGTACCTTGCCCTTCAAATGACGTCCCCGCTAACCCAACAAACCCTGCACTGGCACCATCATTTCTCTCATACCTGCCGTTTGTTACCTGACCATTGGGGGCCTGACCTCCCAATTCCCCAGCTTCCCTTTGTACCCCAAGCTTAGCCAAAAGTGCCGGACAATTATCTTTCCAGTGACCCACTCCCCGGCACCAGGTGCACTGATTGGGTCCTGGGGTACCCAGGGGCCCCCTACCTCTACCCCCATGACCTCTCGCTCTCCCTCTGTCTGGGGCACCTCTTCCTTCATTTCCCATATATCCGACCACCCCTGTATGCCCTTTTTGCTTCCTCATCTCCTCCCGCTTTTCTTCCAAATCCCGGTTATGATACACTTTATTAGCGATTTCTACCAATTCACTAATACCTTTACCCAAAAACCCATCCTGTCTTTGTATTTTATTCCGTATATCTCTCTGTGACTGACCCACAAAAGAAGAATTAATTAACCTCTGATTCTCCACCGCCTCCGGGTCAATAGGACTATACATCCTATATGCATCTAGTAACCTTTCTAGAAATGCACTTAGGTTTCTTTAGAATCTTGCACAATATCCGCTATTTTCCCCATATTTGTGGGTTTCTTCCCTCCCGCTTTAACACCCATTATCACCGAAGAACAGTACGTCTGCAGGTGGGCAATACCTGCAGCGGTATTGTATGGCCACTTGGGATCTGTTTTGGGCTAGTGTTCCTCTGCCCACGCTTCTGGCTGGGCTCTAGCATCTTCTACGGCTTGGGCAAGTAGAATTGTTCGCGCGCTACTATTTATTCGGGCTCTTTCCTCAGTGGTGAACATTGTCAGCATTAGTTGCTGACAATCTGCCCATGTGGGGTTATGTGTGAGCATAATTGACTCTATCATACTGGCCACCGCTGCGGGATTAGTGGAGTACAATGGTATGTGTGTTTTCCAATTGAACAGATCTGTCGTTGTAAATGGGACATATGTGTATTGCACTGGCCCAGGTGCTCCGTTTTCCAATAAGGGACCTGGCACCTCCCGTAGGGGCATCTGTATTTTACTTTTACCGGGGTTGTGCTGATATAGATCTCGGGGTTTATATATATTGTTCGCTGCGCGAATGGTAGTACCTTGGTTTACACCTTCACTCTCATCATCATCATCATCACTGTCCTCTTGGTCTACCAATTTATATATGCTCCCATCGGGCATTTCGATCTTTCCTGGTGGGACCTCTCTATCTCTTCCACCCACTGCCCCCTCCTCTTGCTCCGCAATTCCGCCCGCTGGAGCGGAGGAAGCCGGCGGAGCAGTAGCAGCCACCCGCCTCCCCCTCTCCACCTGCGCAACTGCGGCACGCAAAACTTCTCTAGCTGCCCCATAATGTGATGGATAGGGCGGGGACAGGGAATTAATCTCCTCCGGCTGTTCTACCAACACCGGTCTTTTATTTTTATTATTTTCTCAATTGGGGGCACCTGCTTCTTGTTACGTCCCGCCATCATTATAAAATGACTTTTATCCTTTACACAATACTTCCATATATCTATATATGGGTACTGCTCAGGATGTCCGCAATTCCCGGTTACTTGGGAATGCACTTTCTATATTAGCGCCGGGTCCATTGACCCCTGCTCTGGCCAGTCTGGAACCAGCAGATGCCACACCATTGTACACGTTCCTGTTAATATCTCCCTAGTTAATTTTACACCATAATCATGTGTTGTATATAGTGCTTCAAAATTTCGCACCATATACCCTAAGGGTGTCTCACCCTTCTTTACCTTTTTGGGCTTGGATGACCCGTTACCCATTGTTACTCTTAAAAACAGTAACCTTACAATACAGATATTACTCTTTAGCAAGAACACTTAGAATTTACTATCTGGTACTTCAGTCAAAATTCATATGTGTCTGACCCGCTTCCTCCGTCAGTAGCCGGACTGCAGTCGCCTGAGCCGGAAACGTACCTTGGGAGTCCACTCTCAAGTTTGCTTTCTCGCAATGCGAGAAGGCTCTCGATCACTCACAGCACTCTCAGCAATCATTCATAACCCATACTGTACCAGATACTTTCAGCACAAAACAATACATAAACATTTCAACTCTTTCTACTAGCCGAGGGCGCACCGTCCCTCCTTTTGGCTCCCTGTACCCAATTGGTTGAACTCTAACTCTTGACTGCTTGTGACTATGTGCACCCTGTTCTATAACTACACTTCCATCTGCAAGTCCAATTTGCCTATGAGTAATTCTACCCACCCGGCACCACTATCTCTGCAGCTACCACTGGCCTCAATGAGCCCTCTTCACTACACGACGTACACACTAGCACTGACACAGGGCTCTAAGCCCAGTCACAGAAATCTCTCCGCCTTTCCTTTGTCCACGTGGTGAAGCTCTATTACAAACACTGACTACGACTACGCAACCCCACGCGGCTCCCCTCTACCTCAAATTCAGGACCTAATACAATCAGTCAATCAATAGTTAGCATCTGATCCCCCGGGTCCAGACACGCGCTAGCCACTCTGGCCCCGTGCTTTCGGCGGCGGGTTCGGTATGCCAACGAGACCATGGCCACGGGTCTCCTTATCCGACTATGGCCAGACGTTTCCATTATACTGGTATTTCCATTAGACATACAAATATAGAAGACACTTTACTTATCGTCGCGCTGTTCGCTGTTTCCTCGTACTCAGGGGTGTCCCAGCTTCCCGGGCCGGGAGTCCATTTGGGACGAAACGAGGTCCACTGTACAGGAAATCCTGCATGGCACCTGCAGATGTCAGCTCACCTTCAACGGACGCCGAACCAGCGGGATCACTCGCACCTGCAGTCAACCGCTACAGTGTTCAGCAGTCGTTGCCGTGCCGGCAAGGGCCCGAATACCGGCTATCGAGCCCCCAGAAATGTTACCAGAATCCACTTGGTTCACTCAGGACGAGGCCGGACCGGACACGAGCAAGGATTGTCTGAACATGAGTCTCTTCAGGAAAGGCAAACTTTATTGTGACGTCACAGAATGCTCAGACAGGATTGAATTGCAAAGACTGAGCATCGATTACACAGTGTCCTGAGGTTTTATACCCCAAATACATAATTAGGTACATCCCAATTAGCCCACCTCCTGGTGACACTATCCCACCCCACGTGGGTTAATACCTCCCTTTGTTAATACAAAGACATTCCATTAATTGGCCGTAAATTGGCAAACTTTGTGTTAGTTTCAGTAAATCATGATTAGTTGCTCTTACTGTTCCGGGCTGCGCCCCTTTCCCTAGCATCTGCAATCATTTGTTACAGATGGCACCTTGTCTGATCTCTATTCTCCTTTGTATTTCTGCAGGCCCCAACGACCTTGGTGTATCTACTTCTCTTCTCTCCTCCGTGCCAGGAACAGCAGAGATCTTTCTCAGAGTTTTAATTGCTTTTCTGCTAATCTAGCACATTCCTAAATTTCTACGTATGCCTCATTCTAGTTTCAGCTAAAAAAACCTGCCTAGTTATTTTCAAGTGAACCAATATTCTGAACAAGATGGTCGCCAGGTTTATAATGGCGGCCATCTTCCAGCCTATTTCCACTTCATTCCCCCCTTGGCTCAACCCTCAGGCTCTTCTCCTGAGACTTGTAGCCATTACACCTCACTATTTTTATTCTCAAGTTCCTCATACTTGGGGGCCTATTTTTGTCGGGAACATACCTTGGGGGATAATCAGTGGTATATTCTCTGTCTGTGTGGGTGTCAGTGCCTTCTTGCACCAATATTCTGAACAAGATGGTCGCCAGGCTTATAATGGCGGCCATCTTCCAGCCTATTTCCACTTCAGTACAGAGGATTATGATTTAGATGAACTAATGCATCACCTTCACATTTGATCTCGGCGTGGGATATGAGGTGACAGGTTCACTCTTGTGGGGATATCCCATCAGAAGGTGCATATTGCATTGGTCATGAAGATTGATGCAGTATCTCATCCCTTGATGAGATATCACTGACTGGACGTTTCCGAATACAGCACCAGGCACTGCCATCTCCCTCTCTGTGGGCAGCAACATTGGCTCTAAGTGGTGACGTTGACATCCTGACTTCCCAGTCTTTCTTTGGACAGGCTGAGCTGAAAGATTTCAAAGTATAAAATAAAAAAAACCTTAAATGTTATTGATCCGTTCAACATGAATTTTAAAAGGCCAATATATTTATTACAGCTTGTATTACATTAATTTTCATTTTATGGTAGTGTTTGGAAGAAACCAAACTAATAAAGACAAATGTAACATAAACGTAGCACTCTGTATTAAAGCAGAACAAAACTCCAACAAACTAATACAACAGGTATTAATTTATTCAGCACACAGGATCCTTTTTAGCCTAAGAAGATTTTTGTCAGTTTTAGAAACTCTTTTCATCAAATCTCTTTATAATGAACTCCTGTCTCCATCTACTGGTCTTCAATGGTAATGAAGACGGACATTAATTTAATCAGGGCCTTCTTTAATATTGACTAGGCCCTGGGCAAACATTTTCTTAGCCTCCCCCTTGCAATTTTTCTTTCCACGCCAGCACCCCCCAAAAAACACAAATTAAAAAAAAATTGCTTGTGTTTTTATTTCTTTTAGATGTTTAGGATCATTCTAAAGGCCAGACTCTGACCTGTCTGACCCCTCACTTGACTTTGTAGGGTGTAAAGAATGGAGATACAGGGATCCAAAGGACCCCCACTGTCCATGCAGTGGTGCCCCAGCTTGTGTTTTAGATGGATAAAATACAGAGAACCGTCTGAAAGTATCAGATTCGATAATTTTGGTGGTTTTGCTGCTCCTTTTTTTAAAACCACTCAGAAATATCGGATCTAATCTGATCCGGTTCATTATTCGATCAGATCCGATCCGCTGACCCTGAAATGAAAAAAGTCGACAAGCCACTGGAGAGGTAAAAATGAAAATAAAATAAAACGATTGAAAGTCTCAAAATTGAAATGCTGTTTGCAAAAAAACTACTGAGCGAAAATGTCTGGAATTAACATATAAGGTCCTATGAATGATAATAAAAAGGTCTGTTACAGAAAAAAAAACGATATTTTTAAAAAATGAATTTGTTTTTGCCTAAAAGGTCCTAAGAAAATCAATAAAGAAACTTCTTCCTACAGATTAAAAGAATAAACTGTTTATTAGATATTAGGTAAATTAGGTATTATCTTTTATTTATAAAGCGCCAACATATTCCGTAGCGCTGTACAATGGGGCAGCACAAACATGAGACATACATGATAAGGCTGCGGTCAGACGAGCGTAGTGTTCACGTCCGTGATTGCGCCTAAAAGTACGTCCGTGATAGCATGACAGGAAGCCCATCGGAGCCCGACACATGAAGTACTTCCGCACTGTACTGCGGACGCACAACGGCCGTGGCCCACGGACGCAAGGCAGGCAAGAACGTAGAACCCCTAGAACGGCCGCACAGAATGCACTACGGCCGGCTAGCGGCATGTGTACGTGAGGTGGAGACGTCAGACGCACCTGTTCTGCGGCCTACATCACGTCCAGACTCCAGAACATTCCTGGCGTGGCTGGAGTACTTTCTAGGGACCGGAGAATTGATCCTGGACACTCTACGCTGCCACTGAAATGGACGTGGAGAGGCTGATAACCGAGGTGGGGGAGCACCCCGAATTGTGGGACACTGCGAGCAACCTGTACAAGGACAAAATAAGCAAGGCCAACGCATGGGCAGATGTCACAAGAGCGGTGTACCCTGCATACGACACATGGTCTGCGCAAGAACAGAAGATACAGAGTGAGTACATGATTATTTTATTCATAATCAAATGCACATTATTAATCCAAACAAAAAGTAAATGTCAAACAAATTCATGAAGCTGACATGTCAAATGCGACCCATCTGCCAGGGCACCTGTCCTGCTTCGCTACTGAAAAAGTTTGCCAGTGCATCACGATGCCTGTTGCTGTGTCGATTCACAGGCATAACATCATCATTAATAAATTCCTCCAAACCACAAACAGACAAGGAGTCATCAAAATTAACACCATCCCGCGCACGAACAAAATTATGCAACACACAACAACACTTGACTATATCGACCGAAAAATCTATGTGCACATCTAGCGGCCTATGGAAAATCCTCCACTTGTTGCTCAGTATGCCGAACGTACACTCGACATACCGTCTCGCACGCGACAGCCTATAGTTGAACACGCGCTTTTTGACAGTCAGGTGTGTCCCAGAGTATGGCCGCAGGAGATGGGTGGAAAGTCCGAAAGCCTCATCCCCTACAAAGGCGTAGGGGACGCGGACATCTGTGCCAGGCAAAGGTGCGGGTCCGGGGATGTGCAGTGTCCCACTTCCTATTGCATTCCACAGTGTGGAGTTCTTGAAGATTGTGGAGTCTGAATCTTTCCCGTATGACCCCACATCCACACAAACAAAATTATAGTTGGCATCTGCCACTGCCATTATGCCAATGGAAAAATAATGTTTATAATTGTGATACAGTGAGCCACTCTGCAGTGGCTTTACTATGCGCACATGTTTGCCATCCATGGCTCCCAGGCAATTTGGAAAGTTTGCTCGCTCCAAAAATGTTGCAGCAATTTGCGCCCATGCCGCATCTGTGGGTGTTGGCAAACATTCTTCCCTCATCGTGTCCCAAATTGTCTGGCACACCTTGCGGACGATCTCCCCAGCTGTAGATCTGCCAACGCGGAAATTATAATGCAGGTCCTGCAGACTGCACCCACTGGCAAGATACCTATCAAAAAAGGAGAAATGAATGTGTGTTATGATCAGATTCCGTGAGTCGCACCTAATATCATTCTTCTGTTTTGCAGCACATGAAGTCATCGCAAAATGGAGGACAGTCAGGGACAACTATACAAGGGTCCTCAAAAAGGATGCGGAAGCGGCACGCTCTGGATCAGCGGCGAGGAGGGGCAGCAGTTACATCTATGCTGAGCAGCTTTCATTCCTGCAACGAACCCTGGAACCAAGACCTATGGTGGGCAGCATGGATCTACCATCCACATCCAGGGCACAGCAACACGTGCAGCCATGTGCCACTGCCACCTGCTCACAAGAGACGGAAGAGGCCGGAGCAGACTCGCAGGAGGAGGAGGAGACCGCTGCCGAGGAGCTGCCTACTGCAAGGGCTGACACCACCAGGCCGGCGCAGAAAAGGAGAAGGGCACCGGCTGGTGCATTTGAGCGTGCCATGGTGACATTCATGGATGCTAACCATCCACCACACCACCACCACCACCACCACCACCACCTCCACGCTGCAGGTTCTGGGATGACGATGACATGACATTCCATCATTCGTGTCTCCCCATGTTGCACCAGATGACCCTGGCTCAGAAGCTGGAGTACCGCAGAAGAACATTGGACACCATACACAGCATCCTGACCCAGCCTGCAGTACCACCTGTGCCTCCCAGGGCACATTATGCTGGTGATCATTACCGGCGTCCGGAGCCTCCACACCAACCCATGTCCCCTGGTGCCAGGTCACAACCACCCTATCAGCCTGCATACCAAGGTTACATGCCCGATCCCTATTATGAGGATGCTCCTCATTATGAGGATTTGTAGTTATTTTCATGCTCATGCACTTGTTTTATGCTCTGCATTGTTGTTTGCCACATGTTCGTGGACTCTTTATTTTATGTTTGATTTATGTGATGTTCAGCAACACATGGTATGTTAATGTTATTTTATTTTATTACCATTTCTTATGGATAAAAGATTTAAGTTGCTGTCACTGTTGTCTGTGTCATTCATTATTGAGTATGTGTGATATTATGCAATGTGTGTGGGTATGCTTGTGCAAATGGGCTGGTGGGCATATCACAACACACCGAAAATGGGGGCTCTGGACTTCGAGCACATCTCTGCTGGCTGGCACCGACAATATGAATGCTGGTGTTTGCTGTTACTTACCGCAACGTGATGACCAGCATCTCCTCGGGTGGAATGGGGTCCCTCATATTGGTGTCCCTCTTCATCAACGGCTCACGTACCTTCGACAACAATTCGTCAAAGGAGGGGATGGACATCCGCAGGTAGTTGTAGGACTTCGTCGGGTCCCTCTCTCGCAGTGGCCTGTAGAGCGTGACAAAGTGGCCATGCGTGGGTCTGGCAGCGTTTATGGGATGAACCCATAATCGCCGTTTACGCTTGTTCTTCAGGTACAGGTACCCCGTTGCAGCAAAGACGAATACTTGCACTGCATCCATCTTTGGAAAATTCCACCTTCCCCAAAATGGCTTTTTATACCCCTTCCCTTGGTTTTTTCATCTGCAATAAATTTGGTTTCTCACATTTCACTTTTTATATTGATCCGTCACTAATCACGGACGTGATCACTGACGTGATCACGGACTGTGTGACCACTACTGCGTCTTCCGTACTGACGATGTCCGTACTGCACGGACGTACAGTCCGTAGAAATCACGCTCGTCTGACCCCAGCCTAAATAAGGAAAAGACAACCCTGCCCAAAGGATAGCTTGTCTAGAAAGTACAGCACTTTAACCAAGTGCTCGGCCAGACATCCTGTGAGCTTACAATCTAAGGGACGGGGTAAGTGAAACAGATGGGAGCAGAGGGAAGGTGAAGCTGGTTGCTAGAAGAAATGTTGTGACGGTTGCATGGGAAGGAAGCATTGATTCGGCAGGTTTATTCAGGCGAACCCCCACAGGCTTTAATGTTAAAAATATTCCCAAGATTCTCCACTCTGCAGTCACTCCCACCCACCCAGGCCCGGTCCATAACTTAAGGGCTCCTTTACAGCTGTTTCCACTTCTCTTGCTAATTACCTTTACTCAGCCTCACCTTCTGGTCCTTCCCATGCAACCGTCACAACATTTCTTCGAGCTTACAACCTTAGGTTATTCCTTGCCCCCCCATGTGCCCCCCCCACCAAAAATCAGCTTCCAGTTTACCACACATCTTCGGACCAGTGTATCTCCGTCCCTGTGCATCGTATATGGACGATCTAGGTGTCATTGTAAAGAGCAGATTCTGGCCTTTCCAATGATACTCAACATGACCATATTCTGTTTGAAATAAAAGTCAAAAACATTAAATAATAACAGGCACTTAAACTTAAGCATTTTCACAGGGTTGAAATGTCTCAGCAGTGAAGTGGTTAATGTTCAGACTATACATTACATTGTGTATTACATTAGTTTTTGCCTTGGTTTAGTTGTATATTAAGGGTTAATGGATAGGCTTCATCCCTCACATTATACATTTTATTTTTTCCTTGATTAATGGCATTTTAGGGATTAATGTGTTAGCTATATGCCTCACAGTGCATTCATTTCATGTTTTACCTTGATCAATGGCATTTTAGGAGTTAATGAGTAGGCTAAATGCCACATTGTTTATTATTTTTATTGTATTTCCCTGGGTTTATGGCATTTCAGGGGTTATTATGGAAGTTAGAATCTAAAGGGTGTAATCATCTTTAGATCCTCTGCTTTTTGTCACATTTCGGGGAATTTATTTCGCCGAAAATAAAGTGAATTCCCTATTTAGCGAATGGTCACTGTAATTTGCTAAAAGTGGAGTCGCTGAAGCAGCTATCAGACATTCAGCGAAAACTGCCAAACTGCGGCAAATAAAGTATCATGTTAGTACAATAAAAAGGCATCATTGCATCACATTACTCTGGGGTTTTGGAATCTTATTTATATATACTTATTTAGGGCACTATTACCTGGTGTGAGTTAACCCTTGCGTCGGCATGGTTTTGCGTTAGCACCAGGTTAATTGAGTCTAGCGCCTGACCAACAGATCTTTTGCCTCTCGCTACAAACGGGAAAAATCACTTAGCGCGTTGCTATTAGCGATTTGTAGCTCGAGCTTATTGTACTTTCTGTCGGGTATATTACACAGAAAAGGAGAATTTAAAATGGATGCTTGTAGCCATTTTGTTTTAAAGACAGTTTTTCTTTCAAAATATTCTCTAGGTTTAGAAATGAACAAGATTTTTTTTTTACAAAGTTCATTCCTGGGTTAAGAAGTCCCAGACATGAAGGAACCTAGAATGAATGAATGTGAGATAATGTTAAGACGTGTCATAAGTAAATTTATTGGTCTATTTTAAATTTTTAAAACAAAAGAGATTTTGTCTTTTGAGTATAGGAATAAGAGAAAATATTCTGTAATATAAAATTATATTCACAAAATATGTTTATAATCAAGGTATATTTTATTATAATTACAGTATGAAATATATACTCCAAAATATTGTAGAAAGTATATAATTGGTAAATAATAAAAATTACTAAAGAATAGATTCTGTGAGTTAACCAGGAAAGAATTTAGCTGATCTAAGCAACCAAAAGGGAGGAGAGCTATAAATCTCAAGACAGAGACAGTCTAGAGACTGAAGACAAGGCTCTTTGTTAAGTTAGTCTGACCTTTGACCCAAGATAAGATATTAAAAAGAAATAATGGAATTAATATAAGAAGTGCAATACTGCCCTCTAGAGGATAGTAAAAATAATGATTCATATTATTATTGATTATCCATGACGTCAAATTGGGTATAATAGGCGGCAAAGGTTCTTTTGTAAGTCAGTCAGAGATTTGAGCAGACAGAGACTTCCATCGCCATGCACTCAGACATTCATTATACATGACATTCTGAGAAGTCAGAGATTCCAACAGACAGAGACTCACATCAGACTCACATCACCATGCACTCAGATCCCAAGACATGAGGCAATTAATATTCTCACCAAATCTCTAACTCACATGCATTGATTATCTAATATCGATAATTTTCACATATTCCAAAACAAAGCATCACATAGAAAATTCCAAGGCAGACTCATCAACATCCAAATTGGACAGGTAATGTATGAAATAAGGAATTAATGTAAAAATATATTTGTAGAGATTTTTGCAACGTAGACTGAGACTTCTCGGATAAGGTTAAAATCCAAATTCTAAGTAATTCTATTCTGCAGATGGAAATATGAAGAAGTGGATATAAGGATTTATTCCTAAAGAAATGTTGCAAGATTGATACCAATATATATATTGAATTTGGAAATTACTGTGATTAAAATTAATAAGCAAGGAATTATATAACTACAAAATAAAAAGCAAAAGATTAGAAGTTTAATTCTCGAGATTAGGGGAGGATTCACTAAATAAGTTTTTATTACTTATTATTAAATTAGCTCATCTTTTGTTGATCCATGTAGCAGAGATATATCTATAAGAGCTGGCTGGTTAAACATTGTTTGCTGGGAATTGCATGTTGTATTAAGCAGAAATGTTTATTAACCATTTGTGTATTAGTTACTAACTGAGAAAATAAATGATATTAATCATATATGCAGATACTAACCGGAGATACATATATTGTGAAGCTAGTTTTTATATGCTGGATTGTGGTTTATAAATTTTTGTTCATGATAATGAGATTTGAAATTATTTTGTATACGTAATAAATATATATATGTTTTTATCCGATTATTGATTATTGTATTTTTTTTAAAGCAAAACACAGACAATTAAAAGAATTCAGGATAATTTCTAAGAGATATACGAGACACAAATATCAATCGTCTATAAGTTTCTTATGAAATAATAATCCCTGATATATTGGAGACGACTGCCGAGGTAGGTCCAGTAAGTCCAATATAGACATATTGGAGGCTTGGCTGATAAATCCAATATATACAAACGTGTTGTATTCACGTGCAGAGATTATATCCGACATTTCCGCGTCCTTTACTTAACATGGGGAGCGCTAGAGATCTCTAGCGCTTTTCCAGCTAGCAGATCAGTTGGTGCCAGCGCTAATTTTTTGAGGGGCGCTAATTGCACCATTTTACCTACTGCTTAACCCTGGTGCTAACTCCAAAAAAAACAGATCTTCGCCCAAAATTAACAGCCAATTGAAAGGAATGCAGCA
Organism: Leptobrachium leishanense; assembly: GCA_009667805.1. Lineage (NCBI taxonomy): Eukaryota > Metazoa > Chordata > Amphibia > Anura > Megophryidae > Leptobrachium > Leptobrachium leishanense. The sequence goes on from CM019066.1 coordinate 68,489,140, forward strand.
CAGGTGTTCTCTTGGCCCCATACACTATAGCAATGGATCTGGTCCGCATTGTCGTTGCTGTTGCAGTCGGCTCTATTATAAAAGTATCCTTTATCCACATATATCCTAATTCTAATATATTGCCTAATTTTAAACATTTTATGCTGGGGGTTATTCATAGTATGGAAGCGGTTGATTATTAGGGTGACTGTGTGGACCATGTTTAAAGGGACATGTGAGTAAGTCTTGCCCTGAAACATGTATTATTTATATGCTGCAGCAGGGAAATTTTTGTCGCTCACCTGGCCTTCCTTTTGGATCTATTAAATGCAGTGTAATGATTCTACCTGCTGTTGGGTGGCATTTATCATGCAATGCCCATCAGCCTTAATATATGTGTGCATCAAACCATGGATGATACGGCCACCTTGGATGATTTTAATAATGCAGGGGTGTGAGGTTATTCACTGGATGTGTTCATATTCAAGCTTGTGAGGGCGGGGGATAGGTATGGCCCGGCACTGGAAAAAAAAACGTTCTATTCTGTACACAACCGCATTAGCGCTGGGTCTCAGCCCGGGTGTTAGAGTTTTCCTAGCGTGCGCTAAACGACCTTGTTCATGGACTACTGCAGACAAGGTGATCTGTTCGTGGGTCGTCAGGCACTATGTTTTAGCAACTCGCGCTAAATGTTTCCTTTAGCGATGGTGTTTTAGCTCACACAGGTGATTGGGCCCTTAGTTTTATTCAGTGATATGATTTAGTGGTGAAAATTATTAGTGCCCCCCCAGTTTTGACTGCGGTATCTTCTGTGCCCCCCCTAAATATTGTTCCTAGAGTCGCCACTGACTGTACTACACTATTATTATTGTTTTTCTGTTTTGTTTGAGGATTCATGAGGAACACAAGGCCACCCTATCACATCACAAGTATCCATTTACTTATCTACAGTATATTTTCACAGCACGTATTTGATTTTTGCTTTCATTATAATTCACTATTAACAAACATTTTTGCGCTGAAGGAAATTTTGTTTATTAATAGGGAGATGCACCCCCTCCCCTTTGCAGCTATGCAGCTTCCACTCCACTGGGAAGGAATTTCACAAGATTTTGGAGTGTTTCTGTGGGAATTTTGCCGATTCATCCAGCAGAGAATTTGTAAGGTCAGGTATTGATGTTAAACGATAAGGTCTGGCTTGCAATCTCTGCTCTAGTTCATTCCGTAGGTGTTCAATGGGGTTGAGGACGAGGGTCTGTGCAGGCCAGTTTTCACACTAAACTCATCCAACTATGTCATTATGGACCTTGCTTTGTACACTGGGGCAAAGTCATGATGCAATAGAAAAAGGCCTTCCCCAAACTGTTCCCATATAGTTGGCAGCATGGCATTGTCCAAAATGTCTTGTTTGTTGAATATGATGAAGCATTAAGATTTTCCTTCACTGGAAGTAAGGAGGCTAGCCCAACCCCTGAAAGACAGCCTCATACCATTATCCGTCCTCCACCAAACTTTACAGTTGGCACAAAGCAGTCAGGCAGGCAACGTTCTACTGGCAGCCACCAAACCCATTCTCGTCCATCAGAATGCCAAACAGTGAAGCATGATTCGTCAATCTATAGAATTATTTTCACTGCTCCAGAGTTCAGTGGTGGTGTGCCAAGACTTTATCAATGATGTTCTCAGATATTTCTTCCAGGTGTTCGTGATTGTTATTCTCGATGACATATTAATGACATATTAATATATTCCCAAGACTTTGCGACTCTCAAGCAAGCTTTTACCACTGCCCCTGTCTTGAGACACCCTGATCCTCAGCTACCTTTTCAGGTAGAGGTAGGCTCCTCTGAAATCGGCATAGGTGCAGTTCTGTCCCAAAGAGAGTCACCTGACCAACCACTACATCCCTGTGGTTTTTTTCTCCGCAAAATGTCTCTTACAGGAATTAACTATGACATTGTTGGCAGTGGTTTCTGCATTGTCTGAATGGAGGCATCTCTTTTAGGGCTCCAGCAATCCGGTCATGATTATCACAGATCACAAGAATCTGACCTATATAGGAGATGCAAAGAGGAGTTTGAATGCTAGACAGGCAAGGTGGTCACTGCTACTCACTAGAATCAATTACATCCTTATACAGTATATAGACATGGTCCTTCTAACACGAAGGCTGATGCCTTGTCCAGGCAATACTAAACGTATGAACACCATGTGCATGACCAGAATCCTATTGTTCCTTAAGAGTGTATCATCACTTCCACCACCATTTCTGTCTCTTTGCCCCTGTTGGAGCGACTTCAGGCAGCTCAGGGTGCTGCTCCCAGAGAGAAACCGCCAGGTAAACTGTTTGTTCCTGAAAACGAAAGAGAACAGTTAATAAGGTTGCATCACAATACTAAACATGGGCATCACCAAAACTGTATTCAGTCTCACAAGACCATTCTGGTGGCCTTTTCTACATAAAGACGTGAAAGAGTATGGGCCATATTACAAAGCTGGTGCTAACTTAACCAGAGCTGTTGTAATCTTACCAGAGCCATTAAAATCAATGGGGTTGTTAAATTTACAACAGCTCTGGTTAAGTTAGCACCAGCTTTGTAATATAGCCCTATGTGTCTGTGACTTTGTGCTATAAGTAAGAGTCCAAAAACCTTAGTGGTTGGATTACTTCAGCGTCTGCCAATTCCTGATAGGCCATGGTCACATCTGGCTATGGACTTTATAGAAAGAATACCATGATCCTTACGATTGTGGATCGCTTTTCCAAGATGGGTCATTTCGTTCCTCACACCAAGCTGCCGTCAGCTGTGGAGCTGGTGCCAGTCTGTGTCGAGAACATAGTCAGACTCCATGGTGTTCCTCTTGACAGGTACACAGTTCGTGTCTCAGTTCTGGAAAGGGTTCTGTAAGAATATGGGGTACAGTTAGCATATTCCTCAGCCTATTATCCTCAGACAAATGGGGCAGATGAGAGAGCTAACCAAGTATTGGAACAGTACCTGCAATGGTTTGGCTCTCAGCAGCAGGATAACTGGTCAGAGTTATTGCCGTGGGCAGAATATGCATGTAATAATGCCACAAATGAGAACACTGGTTATTCTCCATTCTTTATGGTTTATGGGTTTGATCCTCCAACACTCCCTTCTCAGTTTCCCACTACCAGTCTGCCCGCATTGGAAAAGCATTTGCTGTCATTGAGGGAGACCTGGAGTAAGGTAAAAGATATCATGGAAAGGAACATTGAGACCCACAAAAGAAAAGTCAATAGACACACGAGGCAAGCTTCTACTTAGTACGTAGGAGACAGGGCATGGCTGTCCACATGCCACATACGTCTGCATGTACCGTCCATGTAGATGGCTCCCATGTACATCGGCCCATACAAGGTTCTACGCTGTGTAAATCCAGCTTCATACGCATTATCCCTGCCACCATATCTCAAAATTCATAATGTGTTTCATGTCAGTTTGCTTAAACCCCTGTTATGCAACAGGTATACCAGAGTCCATGCACCCCCTCCCCCTATCATGGTGGAGGATGAGGAAGAATATGAGGTCTGGGCTATCATTGACTCAAGAATTTATAGGGGTACTCAGCATTATTTGATGGATTGGGAGGGGCATGGCCTGGAAAACAGATCCTGCCAGTAAAGTCCATGTGCCCCGGTTGGTGCGTGCTTTTCACTCCTCTCGCCCACATGCTCCTGATAGCCGTCCGGTGGCCTCTCGTAGAGGGGGGATGCGGTCATGTCCTACGCCATCCTGGTTCCCCGGGGCCTGTCAACATCTTCCTTGGTGCTCGCTGGTGCTGAGTGATATGCAGGGTACTCGCTGTCATGGGCCAGGCTCGCAGGCTGGGCACGGCATGATGATGCGCGCACCTACCAGGTTTAAAACCAGATGCCTGAGAAGCGTTCTTTGCCCTGACATGGTTCTCACTCCTCTCAGTGCATATCGTATATTTGTATTGATATTCTGTGTACCAACTTGGCTTGTATATTTTTGCTCCTGGCTGTTAACCCCTTGGCTCCTGTCCTGACTACCTGTTCTGGTATACGACCCCCTTGACATTCCTGACTGCCTGCTCTGGCATACGACCTATGGCATCCTCTCACAACCCTATTTGGTATTTAACACCTGGTGTCTGGCTCAAGAGGAACCTGGTCTCTGGTGCACGAGTATCCCTGATATTAACCCCTGCTCTGTTGTTCTGGTTTTTTACTCCTACAATTCTGACATAGTTAGATGTACCGACCATTCGAAGGATCGGAAGTGTAGGATAGTCATGCCGCGTACAGGGATCAGGCATATATATATATATATATCAAGGAGGACCGCAACACTTTTTAAACCTCACGCCATACCTATCTAGTTCACATGGCACATGGATATGACAAAGATCATCTGGTTAACTTTGTGGCCTTCTTGTTTATCCTAACACAACCCAAGTTTCACACACATATCCTGATTCAGTAACTCCTTGGAATTGATTTCTAACTGCATTCCTTGGCATGGCTCATAGCAGAGTTACATTTTTTTTAGGCTATTTAAGAAGTTTAGGGGGTATAGGTCTTCGCGGACATAATTAGGTTGATAAAGGTTTAGAGCAATTAGCCTTTGGGTTAGGAGCATAGCCTTCTGTATCATGAAAGTCAAGTAGACAAACTGTGTGTAGACTAGTGATGAGCCGAACACCCCCGTGTTCGGTTTGCATTCGAACTTGAACAATTTCAAAAGTTTGAGTTCGAACACGAACTGAACTCAATGCAAGTCAATGGGACTCGAAAGTTTGATTTTTAGGCTAGGGTCAGACTGAGGCAGTGCGAACGCGCGTTCTGGCGCACTTAATCACGGCCGTGCTAGCAGCAGATGCCGGGCAATGACGGCCAATATACGAAGTACGGTCGCACAAAAGTGCGGCTGCGCAACGCAAGTGGAAAATGAACGCATTTTTTCGAGAACGTTAAACCACTAGTACTGACGTACAGAGTGCGCTGCGTCCGCTAGCGGCGTGTGTGCGTGATTAGGAGACGTCAGACGCTGCTAATGTCCGGCCAACATAACGTCCAGATGCAAGAAGTGTTTTATTGATGATCCGTACAAAATCACGGATGAAACTGCGCATAGTATGACCGCTATTGCGTATTCCGGGAAAAAATACGTCCATTCTTCGAACGCACATTTTCACGGACAACGTGAAAAATGCGTTAGTCTGACCCTAGCCTTAGAGTGCCCTCCAAGAGGGCATATATGCAAGATATTTGCCATAAAAGGTGTATGGGGGTCCGGGTTGTGCCCTGGGGGACAGGAAACAAGGACAAAACGTTTAAAAAAACCATTTTTAAAGGAACAGTGAGTTTTCCATGAAATAAAGGTTAAGAATAAAAACGAAAAATTCCTTCAAATATCGAGCCTAGGAGGTCCCCATAACCTGCCTGTGAAGTGGCGGATTTGTAGGATGTATAGAAACATTTAAAAACAAAAAAATTACATTTCAAATGACGGTAAACGGTTTTCCTTTAATCTATTCATAAACAACTGCTTGGGGCGGCAGCCTGTATGAAAAGAGGAGACGTTTTAGGACACGCAGAACAAGTTTAGTGATTTTTTTGGGCTAAATTGTGGTGAAACCTATGCAGGTTTTGGATGAAAGTAACAATAGGTGCTTTAAAATTGGGCCTTTAGTGTCGGCAACAGTGCAGTCACACCGTAGCCCCTCTGTGGTATTGTGGAAGAGTGCAGGGTTGGACCCTGCGGTCAAATATTAAAATGATATGAATCTGGTACAGGCGTCAGTGCACCCAAATATTGTGCCTTTGGTGGCAGCAAGTGCCTTTACACCGTATCTCCTCTGTGGTATTGTAGAAGAGTGCAGTGGTGGACCCTGCGGTCCAATATTAAAATGATATGAATCTGGTATAGGCGTCAGTGGCAGTGCACCCAAATATTGTGCCTTTGGTGGCAGCAAGTGCCTTTACACCATAACCCCTCTGAGGTATTGTGGAAGAGTGCAGTGGTGGAGGTTTTGGTAATGCAGAAGAGATCCCCGAGCTATTCAGTTACATCAGCAGCTATAACAAAACCAGGTCAGCAATGTTTAGGCACTTGTACTGCACTACTGTATATGGTGAGAATCGGCGCACACCAGTAGCAACAGGAAGCAAACAGAACAGGCAGGGAATACACAGAGAGAATAGTCAAATGGCAGGCAAAGTCGGCAACAGATCGGGTCCTCAGAACAAGCAGGGTCTCAGGCAGTGGTTTGTTTTTTGTGTGTATATCTTTAGCAAATTTATAGGGGAAGGTAAGGGCAGGTATGATATATATAGATAAGATATATATCTATGTTCTTATAAATATATATATCCAGACTTGTATTACACACACATTTTGGTAACAAATTTCCCCCCCCCCCATTTGGCTGATCCCTCCAGAAGAAATGTTGAACTCGATAGAGCAGAGAATAATATATACATTCTCTGCTCTGTCGGGTTCAACATTTCTTCTGCCAGCCAGCCACCTTAACCCCTTAGGGACCTTGGACGTACCATGTACGTCATGGCAGCGGGTCTCTTTTAGACCCGCTGACGTACATGGTACGTCCTGCGGTGTTTTGAGCGCTGGAAGCGATCGGATCGCTTCCAGCAGCTCAAACGCCATTGCAGGATGCCTGGGAGTCCAGGCATCCATGCAATGGCGGTTACAAGTGCCGGGGCACCTTGTGATCGCTCCCCGGGAGCGATCAACATCCGGTTTTACCGGAGAGGTGCCCGGCACTTGTAGAGAGCGCTGGAAGCAATCGGTATCGCTTCCAGCTGCTCTGTGTATATTGCAGGGATGCCTCGACATCGAGGCATCCCTGCAATATGCTTACCTGCCGCCGGTCCGCTCAGTGATCACTCCCCCCGAGCGATCACTTCCGGTAGCGGCAGGAAGTACTGAGTGCCACGAGGTCGTGGCACTCAGTACAAAAAAGATCACATGAGTGATCAGGTGCTCTGCTGGGTGCCTCGAGGGATCAAGGCACGCAGCAGAGTAAAAAAAAGTGTAAAAAAAAGAAAAAAAAGTTAAATAAAATAAAAATGAATAGAATAAAATAAACTGACAGCCAAGATGGCGCTGCCCTTCTAAGGGCAGGGTCATCTTGGGGCTGAGTGGGATGTTCCTAGCCTGCCTCATCAGAGAGGCAGGCTAGCAACATCCAATCAGAAGTTAGAAAAAGTCAAAATAAAAATTTCTAATTTGTCAGGTCAGGTCAATATTTTGTAAATATTGGCTCTGACCTCTGTGATTCTCCCTCCCTCTCCTCACTTGTGTTTTGGTGAGCGAGAGAGAGAGATCAGATTTGACAGGTTAGAGATTTTAGGTAGATTGAGTGAGATTAGAAAAATTGAGGCAGATTTAGAGAGAATTTAGGGAGATTTAGAAGAATTGAGGCAGGTTTAGAGTGATTTAGAGAGATTTAGGTGTTTATTTGTATTTTCTTGTGAAACCCAACGGTTCTTCTAAGAACCAATAATCCGTTTATATATATAATAATTATAAAATTTTATAATCTATTATATATAATGTCTGAGAGGGTGTACAGCGCCGAGGAGGCATATGCCATCCTGGCGTCAGAATCTGAGGCATCTGCGTCAGACTCAGACCCTGATTTCGACCCCGCCAACTGCTCAGACGTCGCTAGATACATCATCTACGCTGGCTGATGTATCTAGTGATGTTTCTGATGCAGATCCTGGGTCACCACCTGCCAGCAGGAGACGCACAGCTCCAGCTGAGGAGTGGGTAGTGCCTCATCGCCAGAGGCCAGATATCCCTCCTTTCACGGCAAATCCTGGCATCAATATTGATGTTGCAGGATTTACCGCCACACAGTTTTTGCAGGTGTTTATGGGGGATGATTTGTTGGGCCACATCGTGGCCCAATCAAATCTGTATGCCCATCAGCATTGTGCTGCGAAGCCAGACTCCTACTTGGCAAGGCAGCAATGGACCCCGCTAGATGTGCCAGAATTTCTGAAATTCTGGGCACTTACTATGCTGATGGGCATCATAAAGAAGCCCTCAATTCGCTCCTACTGGAGCAGTAGCCCCATCTGCTCTACCCCCATTTACCCCCAATCAATGTCACGTAGAAGGTATGAAAACATTTTGCGTTTCATGCACTTCAGTGACAACAGCCTGTGCCCTCCTAGAGAGCATCCCCAGTTTGACAGGCTGTATAAAATCCGCCCCCTGATTACCCACTTCGCCGCCAGGTTTGCAGAGGCTTATACACCTGGAAGGAATATCTGCGTGGATGAATCCCTAATGAAATACAAGGGAAGGCTGGGATTCAAGCAGTATATTCCTTCCAAACGCTCCAGGTATGGAGTGAAGGTGTATAAGCTCTGTGACAGCGAGAGTGGGTATACTCAGGCCTTCCGGGTGTACGAGGGAAAGGATAGTAGCCTTGACCCTCCAGGTTGCCCAGAACACATGGGAACCAGTGGCAAGATTGTGTGGGACCTACTTTTTCCCCTGATGAACAAAGGGTACCACTTGTATCTTGATAATTTTTATACGAGTGTCCCTTTGTTCAAGCTGCTGTATTGTTTTGATACAGCAGCATGCGGTACTGTTTGCAAGAACCGCGTAGGTTTCCCAGCACAGCTTGTCCGCACCCGGCTAAAAAGGGGGGAGACCCCAGCTCTGCGCCAAGAGGAGCTGTTGGCGGTCAAGTACAGAAACAAGAAGGATGTATACCTTCTATCCACCATCCACACTGAGAGGTCTGTGGAGGTCTCTGTACGTGGCAGAGCTGAGCGTATCAGGAAGCCAGTGTGCATCAAAGACTATAACCGGCATATGGGTGGGGTTGATCTGGCAGATCAACTGCTCCAGCCCTACCAGATTATGCGGAAGTCAAGGGCCTGGTACAAAAAGGTTGCAATTTACCTGATGCAAATTGCAACCCACAATGCCTTTTTGCTCTGCAAAAAGGCAAACCCCGGAGTGACGCTGTCCTTTTTACAGTTTCAGCTCCAGGTCATTTCGGGGTTTTTGTACCAGGATGCACATGCTCCCCGGGCGGTGATGGGGGACAGAGTTGGGGCTGCACATTTTATTTATAAAATCCCCCCTACTGAGGGCAAACAGAAACCCCAAAAAAGATGCAGGGTGTGTTTCAAGAGGGGGCAGAGGAGAGACACAATCTTTTACTGCCCAGAATGCCCTGGACAACCCGGTCTGTGTCTTGGGGACTGTTTCAAGCTATATCACACTGTGCGTGATCTGTGATTTTTTTTTTTTCCTTTCTATTTTTTCTCACACTCCAGTTAGTTCAGTTTAGTTTTTTTTTTATTTACTGCACCAGACTTACATTTTATTCGTACATTTTTATATTCTACAATTGGTGCTGTATTTTTCCAAAATCTTTGCACACCTATGCATGGGGGGCATGGGTGTACTCAGGAGACCTTGCAGAAAACAACCTGCAGAGTTTTCATGCAGTAACAAACAACAGTGTCTCCTAAATCACAGTCCAAATCGAATGTGGGCGTAAAAATCTGAAAATTGAAAAATTACCGCCACACACCTTCTCAAATGTTTTGGGCTAAAACCGTTGCATCCATGGCATCAAAGCACTCCATATGCAATACCTTGGGGTGTCAACATAACAAATATAAACAATTTTCTGGCAATAATTCAAACTGGGGTATGCGGTAGACCCAAAACCAAAGATAGGCCTAGCTGAAGAAATAATCTCAATTTCAACTCCAATGACAAAGTCATAAAAATTGTATTTGAACCTTCCAAAATCCTGGCAAACCTATGCATGGGGGGCATGGGTGTACTCAGGAGACCTTGCAGAAAACAACCTGGAGAGTTTTCATGCAGTAACAAACAACAGTGTCTCCTAAATCACAGTCCAAAACTGATGTGGGTGTGAAAATGAAAAATGACCACCAAACAGTATCCAATTAGTTTGGAGCAAACGGTTGCATCCATGGCATAAAAACACTCCATTTACAATACTTTGGGGTGTTTAGCTTACCAAATATATGCACGTTAATAAAATTGGGGTATGTAAAAAGGCCCCTAAAAAGAAGATAAGCAAATAAGATACTGTATGTCAAATTAGAAAATTGACAAGCACATGTCAAAGATTGGCATAGCACCCCAAAAACAACAGAACAAATCTATATGGGTGGTATCAATTTACTCAGAAGATGTTGCTGAACATATTTTGGGGTGTTTTTTGGCAGTAACCCATAACTGGATTTGACACTTCACGCCTAAAGTACAATGTGTGTGAAAAAATAACACAAAAAGTGACTACCTGAAAGGTTGACATAGAGCTAGTGCATGGAAAGTGTTAAAATACAACACTTTGAAGCACCCTAGGGTGTGCCCTTTCTAAAAATATATGGTTTGATGGGGGTAAATTACTTTGGCCGGCTTCAAAAATGTCCCAAATAGGACATGGGTGCATGATGACGAAATGTGAAAATTCCAAGTTTGAAAACTGAAATGCGCACCCCCCAAATAAGGCCTATTAGCCCCCAAATGACCCGACATACCTATACATGGGTGGTATCAATTTACTCAGAAGATGTTGCTGAACATATTTTGGGGTGCTTTTTGGCAGTAAACCTTAAAGTTCACAGTACATGTATTCTTAAATTGCGTTAAAAAAAAAAAAAATCAGCAAAACTTTTTTTTTCTCAAACTTTGGCATAGATTTGTGGTAACATGGTTTGCATGGAAAGAGTCAAAATACCCCAAGTTTAATACCTTGATTTGTGTACTTTAAAAAAATATGTATATGTGGAGGGTTATTCAGCAATTAGTGACAGATATCAGTGTTACAATGTCACTATCACTAGTTTTGAAAATAAACTCTTTGGAAATGGCAAAGTGCTACTTGCACTTATTGTTGCATAAAATAAGGAAAAAAGCGAGGAATATGTAAACATTGGGTATTGCTAAACTCAGAACTAAATTTAGAAACTACTAAGGAATTAAATTTTTTTCACGGTTGTTGATACATAAGAAATTTTGGGGGTCAAAGTTCGAAAAAGTGGTTTTTTCAATTTTTTTTGTCATATTTCACAATGTTTTTTATAGTAAATTATATGAAATGATGAAAAAAATGGTATCTTTATAAAGTCCATTTAATGACGAGAAAAATAAACGAGTAAGAGGAAAATTTCTCCTAAACACTAACAGCGCAGAAACGTAAAAACAGCAGCGGTCACTAAAGGACGGATTTGTGTAAAACCGCCCGGTCACTAAGGGGTTAATCACCAGTACCTCATACAGGCCATCATGTTTCTTCTTTTTTAGATTTATGTCGCAATATTCCACTGGTTTGTTCTAATAATAAACTTCTTTGGTTTTCTGCTTTTTCAAAGTCAAAGATCTCATTCCTACAGGGGGAGAGGCACTGAAATGCAGTGGGTACAACAGGGCACCCCAATGTTTTCAGTGGTCTACTTAACAATAAATTGTAACAATAAAATAAGTTCTAAGGATGTTTCCCTGGGAATGTTTGAGCTTTGCTCGGGAATATGTTTATGAGAGCTGTCTGGTGTAAACGAGGAGAGAAATTTTGCAATGGCTGTTTGATGTGTGCTCAAGGATAAATTTTACAAGGAGTGTTTCGGTGTGGGTTCAGGAAAAAAAACCTGTTGCGGTAGGAGTGTTTAATTTGGGTTTACAGAGGGATTCTGCAAGGAGTGTTCTGCGGCGCTGCAGCTAGTGCAATGACGAAGAGGTTTGGGTGCTGGTGCAGGGAGCTGTTCATTCAGGCCTATTGCTGGAAAGTGCAGCAGAAGAGTGTTTTAGTGCAATTTTATCATGCTTCTCTTCCCCCTCCTTCTCTGCTGTGGTTACAATAAGGAAGTACCAATGTTTCAGTTTCCTTTGCATCTCAGTGTTTGAAACAGGAAACTGAATTTAACAGACGCAGAACAAGTGAACTTGGCGAGAGAGAACGAGTAGAATTCGGGACAAGGGTAGCGCCTGTAGGCTCTGCTGAAACCCAGGAGGCACAGGGGTCACTTTGAGCTGTCGAGCCAGTCGGGGAGGCTGGTCTGTGCCGAAACCTGCACCTGACTGACGTTCTCGGAGATGTCTCACCAATGGTACCATGGGAATATCACTCGCTCCAGGGCAGAGGATCTCCTCTCGCAAGCTGGGAAAGATGGGAGTTACTTAGTACGAGCCAGCGAATCTGTATGCCGTGCATATGCTCTGTGTGTGCTGTAAGTCATGAGATAAACTCTTCTTCTGTACGTTTATGTGACTGCATTCCTAACAAATGTCATTTAGAATTTTAGCATTTTGCACTCTTTGTTGCTGCTTTTGCAACATATCTCTTCTTTAATGTAAGTACAAGTGTTGTGATGATGATAAGCAGGATTTGTTGGAATCATTAGACATGAAAATTCAACAGGTAGCTCTCCAGAAAGTTGACGGCTCTCCTGGATTAGCGCTACCATGGCAACATTTTACCATTTTTACTGGTCATTGCCAGCCATGGCACAACAACCTGCAGGACCCCATGCCTATATTTGAGATCAAAAGTCTTAGTGTCATTTACTTGGTTGAGGATAGTAAGCGTGATAGTGCAACAAATACATAATTGCAACATCTGTGCAAGATCCACAAAAAATATGGGGGATAGCGATATATTTACTATACGTCAGTGCAAAGACATAATTTAACTAAACGCAGATTAGCAAGCTCAGTTTATTAGTTACTGCCTTTATCCTTAGGAAATATAAATTGGGCGTAATTCAGTGACTTTGGGGTGTAAATTAAAGCATAGATGCCCCCCAAGCAGCAAATCCTAAATACTAGACACACTGTGTACTGTATATGTCCTTGATGAAATCTAGGGGATATTTCCTCAACAGTTCCTACACCTATGACTGCAAGTCTAGGGTGATGTGGTAGATACTGTGAAACAAAGCTTGCAATCACATACATTTATCACAAAAAACATATGATATTTTAATTCTTCTACGTCATCTGGCCTGTGAATGATTTGCATGTTTATATTTTGTGGACAGCATCTTTTGACACACTTTATTTTTTGGTATGTCGCATTGCTGCATTGCAGAACACTACATTTTCCACTGCCTCGAGAGATTTCTGATTAATATTTATGCATTTTGTACAAATTCACTGTTGATGTTTGCAAGGGGTGTTGCATAACTGGAATGAGTTTGGATGTTAACCGTAGTAATATAATAAGAACAAGACCCTGAAGAATACTATGGATCTTGGTTCAGAAGTCATGTTTCTCAACAGTTCTCTAGACTGATAAAATGTATGGGTCTGTTAGAGAGAAAATAGTGCTTGTATCATTATTATTTGTTACAACATAAACATATGTATTAAATATTATAAGCGTTTGTCTCATTCGACTGTTTAGACTTCCTCTTTTCTCCATTCTTGTAAACCTTTAGCTTCTCTGTTGTGCTCTTGCTACATATCTCTTTAGAACTTCTTCTATTTTCTTTCACTAATGTCCCTTCTCCTCCCAGTGTCTCACCTGCTGTCACTGGCACAGGCTAGAACAGTGGTAACATCATATTGTCCAGTTTATCCATCCACATGAATTCCATTGGCGTTTCGTGTTCCTTTGCCCTCTACCTATCAGAGTGGCCCCTGATCATTTCTAAATGTCCTCTATCCTTGAACGCTATCACTTTCATCTTCATCGATTCCTCCTCCACCCTGCTCTGTCTCACCCCTATGTTTATAATCCCTATAAATCTTAATTTATATAAACTAGCTCTATTCTCCAGCTTTATGTTTAGGGTTAGGGTTATGTTGTTGTTAGGGTTGTTATGTTTAGACAATTAAAATTGAATGTTATCTTGTTGCAGAATAGCCAATAAAAACACTGAAACCATCTATAACAGGTCTGTCAAACTCTGCTCCCTCCCCCCAGCTATAATTCACAGAATTCTTTGAATGCAATAAAACACCAGAGCACCATGGGAATTCTAGTTCAGAAACACCTGGGAGGCTTGAGTTTGACAGCCCTGCTTTATATATTTGTATTTAAGTAATGTGTATAATAGATGAGTTCTACAAAATGCCTGAACACAAATCCTCCTTGGTGCCTTACAAAGCTTTATTCATTTCTGCACACAGGTATCAAAGCTGTGTCTACACCTACAGGATCCTACAGAATACAGAGCAGCAGCTGTCTGTTCAAGTGAGTCTATCTTCGACAGTGTTTTCATATGAAGATCCAATAGCATTGGAAATAAACTCTAGAACTGGTGATGGAAGGCAGAGGCATCCATGTAATCAGGGCCAGCCCGTCCATGGTGCCATGGCTCCAGGCAGCACTTTGCCAGGGGCAGAATTTTGAGCTTCAACTACTACACATTACTGTGAGTCTTATTGCGGTGGACCTCTGTGATACACTCACACATACCGCACATTACTGTATCACAGATCTCCGCAGCAATAAAACTCACACTAATGTGCTGTGTGTATAAGTTTTATTGCTGTGGAACTCTGTGATATGCTCACACACCCACCACACATTACTGTACAGAGTTCCACAGCAATAAAACTTATACACACAGCACATTAGTGTGAGCTTTATTTATTTATAAAGTATTTTACCAGGAAGGATACATTGAGATTTCTCTCATTTTCAAGTACGTCCTGGGTCTTTATTGCTGTGGGGCTCTGTGATACAGTAATGTGCGGTTTGTGTGAGCATATCACAGAGTTCCACAGCAATAAAATGTATACACACAGCACATTACTGTGAGATTTATTGCTGTGGAACTCTGTGATACGCTCCTACATGTCTCATGCTTTTTTTTTGGGGGGGCAGCATTTCATCCTTGGATCCAGGCTGCACAGCGTCTTGGGCCGGCCCGCCATATAATTAGGCAAAAGAGGCAGTTTCCTAAGACCTCACTCAGACCAGGGCTTCATGTAATAGAATGGAAGCTGAATGTTAATATATGAATTAATATTCTGTCTAAATACGTTCCTTCATACACACACCTATCAATCAAACGAGCATTAGGAGACTTAAATAAATATGGGAGAATGTCCTTATGATGCGTTGCCTGTTTGGTCCCAGATTTTAAAAAAATATAATACAGAAATGCCATTATTTTTTTGTAAGCATTTAGTGGTAATGGGGTTCGTGTGTAGTTTGCATTTTATTAAGTGTTGTGAGCTCCATCACTGAATGCGAATGTGCAAAGGATCTGGACTACAAAATGGAAAATACTTTGCATGAAACTACATTCTTCTCATTTCTATATGCCACGTCCCGGAATATTAATCATATCAGGCAATTGTTCCTCTTTTTATTGTTTGTTGAACTTCATTTGCATTTTCTATTTTAGTATAAGGTATTTGGTGTAGTAAGAGGCAGCAATTTCTTTATCGGGGGGAGGTAACTAGTCACCCTGGTCACAATACATTTGCACTGAAGGTATGAGTTTCAGCTAAAAAGTTAAATTATATATATATAATTATATATATATATATATATACACACTGTATATGCAATGTATGGTGGAGGAAGCACTCAGTACATTGTTGTAGGGGATAGATGCCCAGGTGCTAAATTCAGAAAATATCTATACAAAAAGTGGTATGGGAGCACTCAGGGACTTAATTAAAATAAAATTTGAATAAAGGAGTTATTCAAAGAACACCGAATTGGTCACGGCATTGCACCAAACGGTGAATCTCTCCGTACAGCACAATTTCGAGGCCTTTCAGCCATTCAAAAAGCTGGTGGTTCGGCAAATATTGGCGAATTGCCAGCGAAAATATGGTACGCTTCAGTGACAGTGAAATCCCCATAGAGAAGTGATAGTTGAATGTTAAATTCACCGCAGGGTCTACGAATTGAATGCCCCGAAATGCGGCAAACGAGAGAGCACCAATGTTGGTGACGTGTGGGGAATGTCCTCGGTATATAACGGGAGACTCCCATCATGTTCCCCACTGCACGGTCAGGGAATTTGACTCCCCAAAGTGTGGGGAAGGAGCACCGAAATTGCGTTGGAATTTCAGTACTCTTTGAATAACCCTGATCTCATTCATCCAAAACCATCCACAAAGTACTTGCTTCTGTATATCACCCAGTGGTGTCACTAGGGTTGGTGTCACCCGGTGCGGTAACTTATGGTGTCCCCCCCCCCGAGTTTTACAGATTTTTTTTAACTACTCTTACTCCTAAATCAGTACTCCCAAATAACACTGAATGCTCATACACACAGCGCACACATAATTGTGAGGTTTATTGCTGCGGAGCTCTCTCATATGCTCACACAACTTTTTGCCAACTGCCAGCAAGTACGATGCCTGTTCGAAGGCAGTGAAAGCACACATGGATATATATTGCCCCCAGCAGCTCTGGATATATTGCCCCCAGCAGCTCATCCATGGATATATATTGCCCCCAGCTCACATATGGAAATATTGCCCCAGTTCACAATTATATATTGCCCCAAGCAGCTCACCCATGGATATATATTGCCCCAGCTCACATATGGATATATTGCGCCTCAGCTCACATATGGATATATTGCGCCTCAGCTCTCACATGGATATATTGGCCCAGACCAGGTCACACATGGATATTGCCCCAGCTCTCATGGATATGCCCCCAACACACATGGATACTGCCCCAAGCACACATGGATACTGCCCCCAGCACACATGGATAATGCCCCAGTTCACATGGATATGCCCCAGCAGCTCTCATGGATATTGCCCCAGCTCCTCTCATGGATTTTGCCCCAGCTCCTCTCATGGATTTTGCCCCAGCTCCTCTCATGGATATTGCCCCAGCTCCTCTCAAGAATTTTGCCCCAGCTCCTCTCATGGATTTTGCCCCAGCTCCTCTCATGGATATACTGCCCCAGCTCCTCTCATGGATATACTGCCCCAGCTGCTCTCATGGATACTGCCCCAGCTGCTCTCATGGATTTTGCCCCAGCTCCTCTCATGGGTATACTGCCCCAGCTCCTCTCATGGATATACTGTCCCAGCTGCTCTCATGGATATACTGCCCCAGCTGCTCTCATGGATATTGCCCCAGCTCCTCTCATGGATTTTGCCCCAGCTCCTCTCATGGATTTTGCCCCAGCTCCTCTCATGGCTATGCCCCAGCTCCTCTCATTGATATTGCCCCAGCTCATGGATAATGCCCCAGCTCATGGATAATGCCCCAGCACATGGATAATGCCCCAGCAGCTCATGGATATGCCCCAGCAGCTCATGGATATACCCCAGCAGCTCATGGATATGCCCCAGCTCATGGATATGTCCCAGCTCATGGATTTGCCCCAGCTCATGGATTTGCCCCCCAGCTCATGGATTTGCCTCCCAGCTCATGGATACTGCCCCAACTCATGGATACTGCCCCAGCTCATGGATACTGCCCCAGCACATGGATACTGCCCCAGCACATGGATTTGCCCCAGCTCGTGGATATTGCCCCAGCTCATGGATTTTCCCCAGCTCATGGATTTTCCCCAGCTCATGGATTTGACCCAGCTCATGGATATGCCCCAGCTCATGGATATGCCCCAGCAGCTCATGGATATGCCCCAGCTCATGGATTTGCCCCAGCTTGTGGATATTGCCCCAGCTCATGGATTTTCCCCAGCTCATGGATTTGCCCCAGCTCATGGATATGCCCCAGCAGCTCATGGATATGCCCCAGCTCATGCATAATGGCCCAGCACATGGATATGTCTCAGCTCACCTCCTCCTGCGCCGCGTGTTCGCTCCCTCTGAGCATCCGGCGGCGCGCAGCTTGGGCGCTCGCCTGGGGGAGCCACGTGACCAGCCACGATTGGCTGGTGATGTGTTTCCTCCAGGCGAGCGCCGAAGCTGCATGCTTCGGACGCTCACAGGGAGCGAATACGCGGCGGAGGGTGAGACACCCGCCCTTAGGGTGACGGTGTCACCCTAAGGGCGGTTGTCACCTGGTGCGGGCCGCATCCCCTGCCCCCACGTAGCGACGCCACTGATATCACCATAGTTCTATGCATTGGGTATTATGGTGTGCCCAAGAGCGCTCTATCACAATACTAGGTGAATTGGTCCTGCCTGTTCCCATTTAGGATTGTGCATACAAAACTTTTAATATTCCTTACCTGTTTAAAATGAAACAAACTAAAATGTAACTGTGTTTCAGGCCAGGGTATATTATACGCATATATAAATAGATCTCCTGTCTCATGCACACAGATGGATAATGCACTTATAAAATACGACCATTGTCACAAATGTTGCCCCTTTCACTCATTTCAAGGCAGGGTACTATTTGTGTGGCAAGTCTGATGCTAGCAGGTATGCCTTGTTGTCATTCTATACATCATGGCTTAGAGCAGTGGGTCCCAACCGCAGTCCTCTATTCCCCCTAACAGGCCAGATTTTTCAGATCACCTTGAAGAAATGTTTACTGAATCCTGCAATCACTGAGCAGCAAATCATATCACCTGTGCTGTGCTTCAAATATCTGGAAAACCTGACCTGTTGGGGGTACTTGAGGACTGCTGTTGGGAACCACTGTCTTAGGCTAGGGTCAGACGAGCGTGATTTCTACGGACTGTACGTCCGTGCAGTACGGACATCGTCAGTACGGATGACGCAGTAGTGGTCACACAGTCCGTTTTTTCACTGAAGTTATTTTTTACGGATGAGGAGGGAAAAATAAATTACAATGAAAAACATTCTGTCCGTTCAAAAATGCTGGACGTATAAATGCAGTCCGTCTGACCACGCTCCATCACTCACACACAAGCTATGTGGACGTTGTGGACGTGGCGCACTCAGCACGTCCGTTCTAGCAGTATTACGTTCTTGCCTAACCTGCGTCCGTTTGCAGCGTCCGTCATGCGTCCGCAGTTCTGTGCGGACGTACTTCATGTGTCAGGCTCCAATGGACTTTCTTTCATGCTATCACGGACGTACTTTTAGGCACAATCACGGACGTGAACACTACGCTCGTCTGACCCCAGCCTCAGAGTAGTGTTTAGTACAGGAGGGGTGGGGTCTATTCCCCGATGGGGCTGCTGCAACCACCAAATGCATCCAGCCCAACATGTGTAAAACATAGCAAAGAAAAAAATGTCATCTGCGCTAATTTCCATTATACCGTGTGAAACTAAACACAATTAGAGGTTTGGTTTCTTATCAATGGCCATTATAAGATTAAGCTCGCCCGCCAAACGTCAAACGTTAGAAGTGTTTCCCAACCCTGGTCCTCAAGTCCCCCTAACAGGCCAGGTTTGCTAGATATCTGAAGCACAGCACAGGTGATATGATATGCTGCTCAGGGTTTGCAGGATTCAGTCTGCATTTCCCCAAACTAATCCTTAAAACCTTAGGTACGAGGGTTGGGAACCAATTCTATAGACAGAGCATCCTCCTTATGCCTATATACCCAAAGTTTCTTAGTCATTGGTTCCCTAAACAGCAAAGTGATCATTTTGCGATTCCAGATTTTTGGTCCCACAATATTTTTCCTGTGTTCATGATATCCCCTGGCTTTGGACTTTGCCTTGTTTACTGGTTGCCTCACCTTGGCTTAGCCTATAGGCCCGTCTATCAATGTTTTCTCACCGATTTGACAGTTTACTAGAGTGATAGAATATCCGTTATAATAGTAGCTTAAGTATAGTCCATCTACTACCAGATTGCATCATGGTTCTCTTTAAAGCTTTAAAAAAGGCATGCCAATTAATTAATTTATTTTCTAATTTTAGTTGGAAATCCTGCAGCAGCTGTTTCTTTTCTGTTTAGCAGAAGAACTCTCTGATATCCTCTATAGGATGATCTCTGATATGCTGCCTGCCATCTTTTTAAAATGTAAATAGGCTTGTGCACTTTTTTTTTTGGTTCCATTCAGTTCGGTTTGTTCGGATTTTGTAAATTTTCGTTTCGGCCGATTTTCGTTTCGGTTCGGTCCGTTTCGTTTTTCGTATCGACTTCTTTTCGTGATTTCGGAAATTTTTGTGTTTTTCGGAACATCTGTTCTCCTCGTTTCAAAGTGTCTATTCGTTTTGACGTAAACTAATGGTTTTTCGGATACGATAATTATACGATACGCTAATTCTGCCATTGAGATTTCTCATGTTTTACACGAAGGATACATTGAGATTTCTCTGGTTTCCCGGGAAGGATACATTGAGATTTCTCATGTTTTACAAGAAGGATACATTGAGATTTCTCTGGTTTTACAAGAAGGATACATTGAGAGTTCTCTGGTTTTACAGGAAGGATACATTGAGATTTCTCTGGTTTTACAAGAAGGATACATTGAGATTTCTCTGGTTTTCCAGGAAGGATACATTGAGATGGGAATGATACAAAATTTAATTACAGAATCAGCGATATAAATACGATGTCCGAAATTACTGAAATGGAACCGAAATCAGGAATGGAGCCGAAATCACGAATGGAACGAAAATTAATTTCGATTTTACACATTACTAGTCCATTCGGAAATTCCGAAAAGTTTTCGTTTCGGCACGAAAATTTGTTCGGATCTGCCGTTTTCGGATCCGAAAATTTTCGGAAAATCGGCCGAATCGGGAAATTTCGTGAAAATTCCAAAACCCGAAACGCACATCCCTAAAATGTAAATGCCCCATCCCACTTGTGATTGCAGCTCTCTTGAGCCTAATGTTCAAGAAGGAAACATTTAGGAACATGTAACCTCCAAAAAGAATTTTCTTCCTTACCACAAGGTAGGGATTAACCCCTCACCTGTAGGCAATTGGTAGGAGGAGGGAGACCTTGCACTGACATCCCCTATGTCATTCTATCCATCATTATCCTTATAGCACAGCTTAATCTTTTCTAATCATTCACTCAATGCACTCATACACTGGCAGTGGATGAGGGGAATGGAAAGCCATCAGCAAAGTGTACTAGGTCCCCCCACATATTGTAACCCTTTTTTAACCAAAAGGATGAGAAGGGAGTGAATAATCTACCAATCCGAAAGCCCAATGGATGTGAGTAAAGAAGCAGTGCTCCATTACAATCCGCTTGCTAAAACAGGGACGCTAGGGAGAAAAAACTGCACCCACAGTTTGCTCCCTAGCACCCCCGTTTTAGCACGGGATTACAATGCAGCGCTAAGCGCCGCCATGCGCATCCACTTGATGGAGTCCATAGGACTTCATTGAGTTTCTCGACTCCCAGTCACATGACAGATCCGGCAGGTCAGTATAGTGATCTGCAGGGAGAGACTGGGGGAATTCTTCCCCCAGTCTCTCCCTGCTCCCGCCGGACGGAGGAGGCAGACGAAGCTGCGGTCCTCGCCGCGGGATAGTAGGTGAGTATCTGGATTTTTTGGGGGGGATGTTTGGCTGGTGCTAACGGATTCTGCATAGGGAGCGCAAAGTACAGTAAGCTCTCGCTGAAAAGCGCAAGATCCAAATCGCTAACAGGTTTTTTAACCCATTAGCGTTCAGCTTGTTATATGGTCCGTCCGCACTAGGGCAACTAAGGCTAACGTTAACGCTCACACAGTTGAGCGCTAACGTTAGCGTTAGGAATATAATATGGCCCTTTATGTTTTGGCTGCTTTTTGCATCGAGCTTTCCCTAATATTGCATATTTCATATGGTTCAGCTATTTGGTTTTTCTTGTGTTTATTTTTCTGAGACAGCCTGTGGTGTGCCCATGTTGTGTGCTGTAACTATCAGGGTTATTCAATGAGATCCGAATGGCTGCCGAAAGGGAACCGAACGCTGAAAATCAGCGTTCGGTTACCTTTCTTGGCCATTCAGCTATTCAGAGAGTAGGCAATTCGCCAAATGTTGGCGAATTGCCTGCACATACGGTGACTGTTCGGTGCCTGTTTGAGGGAAGTGAAATCCCCATAGCTTCGGCTATTCAGAGAGCACAAACCAGCAGTGAAAGGTTCCCGAAATGCCCTGCCATTCGGTGGTTTAATTCGGCATGTTTATTCAGGTGAATCCCATAGGCTTCAATGTTAAAAATATTCCTGTTTTAATTCAATATCTAATAAACCGTTCATTATAATATTCTGCAGTAAAAATTCTCTTTATTTGTAGATTTTTTAGGTCGTTTTAGGCATTTTTCGGGATTTTTTAGCAAACCTTTTTTTTAACCCCTTAGTGACCGGGCGGTTTTACACAAATCCGTCTTTTAGTGACCGCTGCTGTTTTTACGTTTCTGCGCTGTTAGTGTTTAGGTCAAATTTTCCTCTTACTCGTTTATTCAACCCACACATATTATATTCCCTTTTTCCCGCCATTAAATGGACTTTCTAGAAATACCATTATTTCCATCATATCGAATAATTTACTATAAAAAAAAATATGAAATATGAGGAACAAAATGGTAAAAGCACACTTTTTTGTAATTTAATCCCCAAAATCTACAACCACCCAAAACGACCCCGGCTAAATAGGTTCAAAATTTTGTCCCGAGACTAGAAATACCCAATTTTTACATGCGTTTGCTTTTTAACCCCTTCACTGCTGAGACAGTTCACCTATGTGCGCTGCGCTCATTCTGACCATTTTGTGCTAATTATTTTTAGATGACAGCCTAGGTCCTATTTAATTAAACCTCCCCCAGACAAAAAAAACTTTAAAAAAAAAAACCTTTTTTTATTTTAATTATTTTTTTTTATTTTTTTATTTCATTTTTTTTAAAAAAAAAAATTAAAACCAAACCTGGTCATGTTTGGTATCATTTGAAAGGCCATAATCAGGCCTTTCAAATGATGGCAAATATGACCATCTAGCTGCCATGGATCGGGAGATAAAGGGATCCTTAGGATCCCCTTATCTCTACATGGCAGCTAGATGGTTAACTGGCCCACTGACATCCTCACACATATGGTGAGGTTGTCAGTGGGTGGGGGGGACCTGGAGGCTTGGCTGACATCCAAGATGTCAGCATCCCTCCAGGTTTGAATCGCGTTTTGGCGCCAATTGGCGCCGCAACGTGATCCGGCGGCAAAACGGTTAATGCCATACACCGCTGGAAAGGGGAGGATCTCCCCTCTCCAGCGGTGCAAACGGCATCTCCCTAGCTTCAATGGTTGGGGAGATAGAGGGCTCCGAAGGAGCCCCCCCTCCCCTCCATTGAAATCCATGGGGACGCCTGCTGATGACGTCACCACGCAGCGTGGCGACGTCATCAGCCTCGCCTGCCCATGTAAATCACATGGGCAGGCTTCCTCCCTGCCAGATCGCCGTGGGATCCGGCGAGGGAGGTGAGTATCGGGCGGGAGGGGGATTAGGCGCCGCTGACGTACCCTGTACGTCCGCGGGTCTAAGGGAGACCCGAGGACAAGCGGTACAGGGTACGTCAGCGGCCCTTAAGGGGTTAAATCGTTTGTTCTTTTTTCTGTAACAGCCCTTTTTATTAGCATTCATAGGACCTCATATGTAAATTTCAGACATTTTCGCTCAGTAGTTTCTTTGCAAACAGCGTTTCACTTTTCACACATTCAAGCAAACTGTTTTTCTAATTTATTCACTGCATTCGTCTGCGGTGTCGGCTTTTTTCCGGGGGCTGCGCTGCGTGTGATCAGGTCCTGCTCGGGTTTTTCTGGCGTTTTCGGTGGGTTAATCCAGATGTTTTTTCAGGTTTCGGTGTGCGTTCGCCCTCGTTTTGCGGTGAGTTTTTGGCGACTTTTCCCTGCAATTCAGGGACCCTGTGGTGCTTGCTGAATACACCGCAGGGTTGCCGAAATGGGATCGCCAAATCGAACCGAATTGAAAAGAACGAAAAGTCACCGAACGTGTGGTGGCTTTTCGATTCTCTTTGAATAACCCTGTATGCGTAACATTTGGCATTGTAGTACTATTACTTTTGTTACTGACATTATGTATTTTTGTACTTAAATAAAGATATTTTTTAATATACTTTTGGTATGTATTACTTCATGGTCGTGCCATCTTGATTTATTGTGGTTTGGTTACACATTTAAATGACCTTGGAGAGCCCTTCTTGCAGATGAGCACTCTTTTTGTGACTATTTTATGAAAACAGTGTGCAGGATATCTATTTTGTTTCATGAGAAAGATACTGACACATCACACTTAAGCGATCACATGTGAGCAACCAGTCTCTGCAATGAGACACCAGGAAGTGTCAGACTCATGATGGATAGCCAGATGAAAAATAACAAAGGCCTCTGCTGCCTAATTAACCCCTTAAGGACCCTTGACAGAACTGTTCAATCATAAATGTATTGACTTTAAAGACCTTAAAGGGTTAAAGAGCCACCACTACCTGGGCCCCCCTCCAGTGGTGGAATTCCAGGGTCCGGCCGGACCAGTTCGGCAATTTTAGCGAACTGCCAGCAAGTACGGTGTCTGTTCGAAGGCAGTGAAATTCCCCATAGAGAAGCAATGGTTACTCTATTTAGAGAACACTGAACAGCAGAGAAAAGTTGCTGAATTGCCCTGCTGTTATGTGGTTTAATTCGGCGTGTTTATTCAGGTGAATCCCATAGACTTAAATTTTAAAAATACTCCTTTTTTAATCCAATATCGAATAAACTGTTTATTATTTTAATCTGTAGTAAAGTGTCTCTTTATATGGAAAAAAAAATCAATAAAGTTTTATTAAGGTTCACTCGTGAGGAACAAATGCCAGAAATCACAAATATTGAGATATTGAAAAAGGAAGGGCTCACGCAGGATCCTACAATTAACAATTCTAGCAACAACATAAGATTTGCAATATAAGCTGTCGGTTGAACCAATCTTTTTCATGTTAAAACTAAAACACAGTAAAATTTATAACATTTTAAAACATAACAAAAACGCACAAAATAAGAATACACAAAATTAAAAGAAAGAGAAAAACAGAAAGAAAAGAAAAAAAAAAAAAAAAGGGGGAAAAAATATGCTCAGTCAGGTTCACGAACGGCAATATTTATGTCGTATCCTCATCAAGTATATCATTTATATCATTTATATCAAGTCTCCAGAAGCTACAAAGAGTTCCCAACCTTCCCATATACCTTGGAACAGGCTTAAAGAGTTAGCAGCCCTGTGGTACATTTCCTCATACAGATAAACATTCTCCAGTGATAACATGACTTCTCTCATAGAGGGACTGACTTGAGAAAGCCAGTGACGTGCTATAGTAGTTTTAGCTACGCTAAGTATTATCGATATGATGCCTCTATGTCGTTGTTGTATAGTAATCGGAAGCATTTGTAATAGGTATTGTTTAGGGCACAGGGGCATAGACAATCCGGTACAATGAGAGATCAGTCTACAAACTTTTCCCCAGAAGGTAGCAAGGAGCAGACATTGCCAAAAGATGTGAAGAATCGATCCGACACTGGTGCCGCAACGCCAACATATACTGGAGTGCCCGGGTATATGAGCCAAACGATTCGGGGTCAAATACCATCTATATAAAAGTTTAAGATGTGATTCCCGCAAATTAGTGCTCCTAGTGTATTTATATACCGTTTCAGTGGCATAGAACCAGTCCTCCTTAGAAGACTCGAACGACAAATCTTTGTCCCATCTGATCATATAAGGCAGTTTCTTATTAGGGTTCGCAGACAATAAACTGTCATAACATAAAGACAAAGGTTTTTTGGTAACTTTTTTACCTAAGCACAGTCTGTGAAAGGCCGTGATATCTGTCACTGCAAAGGAGGAAATACCTCGTTGAGTCAGTGCATGTTTTACCCTAAGGTACTTGAAACAGTCTCTAGTGGGAAGGGCAAACTCACGCGTTAGGTCCGGGAAGGTTTTAATGGAGGAGGCCGTAAAAAGCTGATTAATATGTGTAAGACCTAATTGAAACCATCAGTCAAGGTTCAGGTCTTGGATAGTGCGACAGAGGAAGCGCAATGGAGCTAAACTGAGCAGTGGGAAGGGTCGTAAAAGTCGTCTACCCCATAAACGCCATGACATAAGGGAAAGGGAAGTGGAAGGTAAGATACCCTCCAATGTGTGGTGTGGGAGCGTCTCAAACCACATCAGGTCGTGAACTCGAAAGGGAGCAGTGTAAGCATTCTCCATCCGTAACCATAAAGGGGTGTCACGCTGGGACATGGAGGACAGGAGCTGAGCCAATAAAGCCGCCCTATAATACGCCGTAATGTTTATAAAGCCTAGCCCCCCCTACGTCTAGTCGCGTTAATTGTGGAAGCTGGAATGCGCGGAGGCCTCCCTTTCCATATGTGTGCCTGCAGCATTTTTTGCATGCGAAGCAACATATGGGCCGGGATAAAAACTGGAATGTTCCTGAAAAAATAAAGAATCTGGGGTGAAATACACATTTTCAAAGCCGCCATGCGTCCCATCCAAGAGACCTCCAGATCGAGCCAGGAGGTCAGATGGGAGGAGATAGAAGTCATTAGGGGGTTATAATTGAGTTTAAGGATAGAGCCCCTGGATTTGGTAAGAGAGATGCCTAAATATTTCAAAGAGGTCGTTCTCCAGTCAAATGGGTACAAGGCACGTAAGGTGGAGAGCGAGAAATCATCAACATGTAGCGGTAGTGCCTGCGTCTTGCTCACATTGTTTTTATAGTAGGATACCAGGCCATAGGAAGTAAGCTGGCGCATTAGCGATGGCAGAGAGGTTTCAGGGGAGGTGAGAAAAATCTAAATATCATCAGCGAACATAGCTAATTTATGAACTCCATCTGGGGTAGTGATGCCAGAGATGGAAGAGTCTCGCCTGATCCGCGAAGCCAAAGGCTCCAATGCCAAAACAAAGATGAGTGGGGAGAGTGGGCAACCCTGCCTGGTACCATTAGTAATGGAGAATGAGGAGGAAAGAAACCCAGATGCCAGGACTTTTGCCGTTGGAAGGGAATACAGGCTCATGATACTATTAATAAATAGGGCAGGGAAGCCAAAGGATTCTAGTGCCTTACGCATATAGCCCCAATGCAGGCGGTCAAATGCCTTCTCGGCATCCAGTGCCAGGAGGAGCCCAGTTGTATTGGTTCTATAGGCAATGTCAATTATATTATAAAATCGTCAGGTGTTGTCACATGTCTGTCTACCAGGTACAAACCCGGTCTGTTCCGCTGAAATCAAGAGGGGAAGCAGAGGAGCTATTCTAGACGCCAACAGCTTAGCGTATAGCTTAGCATCCACATTTAATAAGGATATAGGGCGGAAGTTTGCACAGCTTGTCGGGGGTTTGCCAGGTTTAGGTAACGTTACGATAGTAGCTTGAAGCATTTCTGGGGGTATTACACCTGTGGTTTTGATATGATTGAAAAATCTCGTAAGGGTCGGTATTAGAATGTCTGCGAAAGTTGATACTATAAATTAGAGAAACCGTCTGGCCCAGGGGCTTTATTCTTTGGGAGAGCCTTAACGGCCTTACGCACCTCTTCCTCTGTGAACGGAACCAGCAACTCTGCTGCTTGTGAGCGGGATAGGGAGGAGAGTTCTGCATCCTGGAGGAATCAAGTGATCTCACCAGAGTCTGGGTCGTGGGTTGTAGGATCTGATTTTAGGTTATATAAAGAGGCGTAGAAGTCAGCAAATTCCTCCGAGATTTTTAGCGGGTTGTAAATCCTATCCCCTCCATTATCTAAGAGGTAAGAAATTTTGGTTTGAAGCCTTTTAGATTTAAATTTAGATGCCAATAACCGGCCAGCTTTGTTGCCTTGGGTATATTGGGTGAGATTTAAGCGTCGTATGGCCCGTTCAGAGGACTGTAACGTCAGTTGAATTAAATCCCGTCGAAGGGTCGTCAGTCGAGACATGAGGTCAGGTGTAGGGTTTATTTTATGTTGGGATTCCAAGTCAAATATTTGCCGCTGTAATGAAGTCATCCGGGCATTGAATGCCTTTTTCCGTGTAGCCCCTCTCTGAATCAAATGGCCCCTCACCACTGCTTTATGCGTCAACCAAACTGATGAGATGGCTACTTCTTCCGTCACATTCAATGCAAAGTATTCCCGTAACACCGCCGATGTATCAGACACATCAGCGCCACTTACTATAAGCGAGTCATTTAGTCGCCAATTCCCCATCCCCCTAGCAGGGTAGTCAGCCTCAAAATCCAACGTTATAGGAGCATGATCAGACCACGTTATAGAGCCGATACGGGCGGCTAGAAGGCGAGGGACTGTAGAGCCATGTATCAGACATAAGTCAATGCGACTGTAAGATGAGTGAACTGGTGAGAAAAAAGTGAAGTCCCTGATCGAGGGGTTGATAATTCTCCATGCGTCATATAAGTCAGAGGATCGTACAAAATCATTTAGTTGGCGGCTGGAGGGGGACTGTTTACGAGGCTGTGTGCGGGTCTGGCCCGGCCGTGTATCCAAAGCCGTGTCAGGCACACAGTTAAAATCTCCACACATGAAAAGAGATCCCTCCATCATATTCTTAATCTTACTATAAGCTTTTTTAAGAAAGCATACCGGGTTGACATTAGGCAAGTACAAATTAGCAACAGTAATTGGAAGTTCATTCATAGTGCCCACCAAGATCAAAAGGTGGCCCAATGGGTCTATATATTGGTTCGAGCATTTAAAGACCCAGTCCTTATGAAAAAGAACCGAGACACCCCTAGACTTCGTCTGGGCAGTAGAATGAAAAGAAACAGGGTACATAGCGCCGAGCGGATCGTAAGTGTGGGGTGCGTAAAGCACTAAAGTGCGTTTCCTGCACGCAGACTATCGCTGGTTTATGTTTATGTAAATCACGAAACAGAGCATGTCTTTAAAATGGAACATTCAGCCCCCTAACGTTCATTGAAAAAATTCTGAACTGAGGCTTACTCATGATTAATTAACCACAACGACATAATATGCATGGTAGAATGAGAAATACTATCGAGGAGACATGAGGAGTATGAAGGCCAAGGCCATAAGAGCATATCAGCAGACAAAATGGAAGAAAAATAAAAGAAAAAGAAAAAAAAGAAAAAGTAAAAAGAAAAAAGACTAAAAAGATAAAAAAACACACAAAACAAACAACGCTGCATCATAAAAATACAGCAAAAATGAGTCATTCCAAGTGGCAATAAAGAATCGAAAAATATCAGCTAAGGAGACTCAACCGGGGGACGAGGGGACGCTCGCTACACAGAGCTCAACGCAAGAACTCAGCGCTGAACCAAAAAGCATAGGGTCCCGAGGCAATCATGAAGAGGAACCACTCTCTCCACAGAAGTAACCATCCAGAAATCCGAACATTTTGAAAAGCGACACAGGGAAGGAGACACCCATCATTTAGGCCGGACTCTGTGCCATTCCGGTGAGACTTTAATCTGTGATGAGGAAGGCTCACGCGGAGGCGAGAAATCAGCCAGAATATTCCAATCCTTCAAGAATTGTAATCCAGTGGCGACATCGGGAACAACATGCAGGATACCATCCTTCCATATCAAGAGCTTCGTTGGGAACCCCCATCTGTACGCCAACTTATGATTACGGAGAAGCTTGGTGAGGGAGGAAAACTCACGTCTTTTGGACATGGTCGAAGCCGATAAGTCAGCGAAGAATGAGATATCAGCATAAGGGGCAGATAAAGGCATGGACTTCCGTGACGCCGACATCAAAGCCTCCTTGATGTGAAAAAAGTGCACCCGGATAATGACATCACGAGCCACCGACGTAGGCAGGTTTTTCTCTCGTGGGAGGCGATGCGCTCGATCCAGAAGTAGGTCTTGTGGTGTAGCCTCCGGCAGCAAAATTTGAAACAACTCCAGAAGATATGGATGTAAGTCCGCTAGAGTGACTGCTTCTGCGATACCCCTGATTCTAATATTATTACGCCGGGAGCGATCTTCTACGTCAGCCACTTTAAGTGCCAGAGATTCATGGGCCGCTTGCAAAGCCAGATGTCGGTCTACCAGATCATTGTGGGCTAAACATAAATCATCCGCCTTGGTTTCCAACGCATCGGTGCGTTCACCCAAATCCAGAACGTCACGGCTCAGCTCCTGCAGCGCTCCTTTGATGTCTGCCTGTATGGTTGAACGCAGGTCCTGCAGCATGGCGTGTAATCTGCTCTCTGAGGGTGGCAACGAGTCAGAGAGGCCTAATGGTGTCTAGGGCGACGTGTCTCGGTCATGGGCCAACGCATGCTGCGGGGATCCGCTATCTTGGGCCTCCTTATTGCGTTCCTTCCGAACGGATTTCGGGGGATCCAGCACTCGTTGTGCCTTGGGAGGTGCCATCTGGGCGCACAGTAGATTCCCCCACCTGTAGCCACAAAAAATATGCCTCGGTTATCCTTTAGAAGCCGTTGGATTTAAGAAGAGTTCAGCGATGGCCGCATGTGCTACATATCCATGCGGTCACGCGTTGGTGTGTGCTGGACGGGTGAGAGTCCACTGACAAAAAACCATGGAGTCGGTCCCAGCCGCCAACCAACCTCCAAGGGTGTCTGCTGTAGGTGGGATGGGGATTAGGTGATTCCCGCCGTTGGAGGAGACGTGGAGGCCGCAGCTGCAAGCCGCTGTGCCTCCTGATATCGAGGGGGGAGCGCCGTTCGATGCAGGGGGGTGGGCGGCAGGCTTCCGCTTTATGCCTTACCCTGGGCGGCTGGTAGTGGCAGGCACCCAAAGCTCAGTCGCGAGGACCAGCGTCTATATCACCGGAGCGGAGATCCGAATGGCTGTGGTGGTGATGATAGCCAGCCCAGGCTCCGCTCGTGCTGCAGGCCCACTCGATTCCGGCGGCTCTCCCACACCAGCCGGAGGTCTGAAAACGCACCCGTCTCCACCTCAGTAATCGTGGGTGACAAAGGGAGGCAAACAACTCCGCAGGCGTGGAGGAAAACGCAGTAAACCCGATGTTAAGGGGAGATTTTGCGGGAGCTACTCCTAGGTGCATCCGTCCTGTTCGGCGTCAGGCCACGCCCCCCTTTATTGATTTTTTTTAGGATCTTTTAATTTTACTTCCCTTGTGGGAAAAATTTGGGATTTTTTCAGCAATTTTTTTTTCCTTTTTTTTAAAAGCGTTTCTTTTTTCTGTAACAGACCATTTTATTATCATTCATAGGACCTTCTATGTAAATTCCAGGCATTTCCAGGTAGTTTTTTTGCAAACAGCATTTCAATTTTGACACTTGCAAACTTTTCTTTATCTTTTTACCCCATTCATAGACTTGTCGACTTTTACCGGCGGCTGGTTGGCGCTGTGTTCGGCGGCTCTGCGGCTTTTTCCAACGTGTTTGGCGTGTTTCTTGCGGCGGTTCCAGCGGGTTTGTGACAGGTTTATGGCAGCTTTGCGAGTCCGTACCCTGCACCCCGGGGTGAATTCACTGCAAGTTGGGGAAACTTGGTTCCCCGAAATGTCGCTGACATTTCGGTGCTCTCTGAATAACCCCCTATGAAGGGCATGGATAATAAATTACTTCGCTCAACGTACGCAAACTACTCCTGCCCTGCATTAATTTACACTTACTCACTAACAGGTGGGCACAAATGCCTCATATAAATTGAAATCCTATGCTAAACAGTGACTTTCATAACGCAATTAACAACTGCCTCTTGCTCTTCTTCCTCATTTCCAAAACCACAGAGGCTTTGCATGTTATATTTAGATAGAACACAACTGAGAGAAAAAGAAGATCTGCACAGAAGAATTCACAGCAGCTTTTCATCTAGTCAACTGCAATGACAAAGTGACTATTTTTAAAGAAGTACTAGGACTCACAATGGTGACATTGTTACGCAACCGCTAAGCGAACAGGCTGATTACGTCAAATTAAATTAATTTGTGCTCGTGTATATTTTGTTCCCGCACGCTAATGCCACCGACTTTATGCATACTTTGTTGCTCCGAGCCAAATGTCTTGGCACATAGTCTGCTGTCTATGCTCATGATGTTTAACAAAACCTTCGATTTTAAACTATTGATTACGACATCCACTTCCTAGAAGAGGGAACGACAAAGGGGATTTCTAAATTAGAAGTAAACTTGGGAGGGACAATAATGGTTCCTTTTTATTTTTTTATTTATTTACTAGTTGTAAAGCCTGCCCAGAGGGCAGTCTATTGTGGATATACTGCCCCTGCTCATGGATATACTGCCCCAGCTCGTGGATACTGCCCCAGCATGTGGATACTGCCCCAGCACGTGGATACTGCCCCCGCACGTGGATACTGCCCCCGCACGTGGATACTGCCCCAGCCTGCCCAGAGGGCAGTCTATTGTGGGTATACTGCCCCAGCTCGTGGATACTGCCCCAGCACGTGGATATTGCCCCAGCATGTGGATATTTGCCCCCAGCACATGGATTTGCCCCAGCTCATGGATTTGCCCAGCACATGGATTTGCCCCAGCTCATGGATTTGCCCCAGCTCATGGAGTTGCCCAGCTCATGGATTTGCCCAGCTCATGGATTTGCCCAGCACATGGATTTGCCCCAGCTCATGGAGTTGCCCAGCTCATGGATTTGCCCCAGCTCATGGATTTGCCCAGCACATGGATTTGCCCCAGCTCGTGGATTTGCCCAGCACGTGGATTTGCCCAGCACGTGGATTTGCCCAGCACGTGGATTTGCCCCAGCTCGTGGATTTGCCCCCAGGTCGTGGATATGGTCCCCCAGCTCGTGGATATGGACCCCCCCAGCTCGTGGATATGGACC
Organism: Leptobrachium leishanense; assembly: GCA_009667805.1. Taxonomy (NCBI): domain Eukaryota; kingdom Metazoa; phylum Chordata; class Amphibia; order Anura; family Megophryidae; genus Leptobrachium; species Leptobrachium leishanense. The sequence goes on from CM019066.1 coordinate 68,521,711, forward strand.
CCCCCAGCTCGTGGATATTGACCCCCCCCCCACCAGCGCTCATACTTACCTGTCGAGCGGCGCCAGGGAAGTGAAGATTTCCCCACTTCCGGTCTTTGAAGGACCCAAGCCGCGGTCACGTGACCGGGGCTGGGTCCTTCAAAGCGGAAGCGAGGGAACTTTCCCTCCGCCGCTCGGGGACCCGTTAGATGCACACAGCAGCCGGGTAGAGGCTGCGCTCGCAGCCTCTACCCGGCTGCCGCGCGCATCCAACCCCCGAGCGGCGGAGGAAACTTTCCCTTCGCCGCTCTGGGGTTGGATGCGCGCGGCAGCCGGGTAGAGGCTGCGAGCGCAGCCTCTACCCGGCTGCTGTGTAACCGCCGCGGCGAGCCGGCAGCCGGCTCGTGCCGCGGCGGTTGCATGCGCGCGCAACCAACCGCCGCTGGTTGCGCGCGCATGCGCAGTAAGGCTTTGGCGACGGACAGCCAAAGCCTTACTCTTTTATTATATAGATAGAAAAGAAAACACTCCGTAATTGGAACTTGTTTACCTTTTCTTTATCAATGTCTTTGTGTGTTTTTGCAATTTTGTCAGTGACTCTATGTCGTTGCTAGTGTTGGTGTGTTTCTCTGTATCTGAGTCTTTCACTGTCTCTGTGTGTTTTTTTGAATATGAATTCACTCTGTGTGAATTTTGTCTGCTGGTGGCTGCCGGTTTGTGACTGTTGGACTGTTAAAGAGATACTCTATTAAAAAAACAGAGTTCCCTTTTACGCCCATAAATAATTGGTCATACGCTGCTGTGAGCCTCTGCCTGGCATTTTTTTATTTTTTATATTTTTTTTTAGGTGATTTTACTTACCTTTCCTCCCTTTCCTTGCGCAGCTCCTCCACTTCAGCTCATTGACTCCCAAACCCGGAAGTCCCTGAAGCTTTTCTACTCAATTTGCACTCCTACACAACTTGTGTAACTTAGGAACTGCATATTCTGTGCAGCACAACAGGACTTGCACACTTTATGTATGCAAGTTCCCTAGCACCCGCGCAGAATAACAAATCAGATCTACGCGTATGCGCAGATTCAATCCACCAGCTCCCTCTCTGAGACCGCTTGCTGCAGCGATTGGTCTCAGAAAGGGTGAAGTCGGCATGCTCTCTGCATGCTGGCATCAACAGTGGCCAACCTGGTTACCGGCAGCTGGGAAATTAACCCTTTCGCTGCTGAGCCTTTTCCCACCTCTGTGCTGAGGTCATTTTTACCGGTTTCGCTCATCATGTTTAACCGCGTTTTGAAGCCTTATTTTAATATATGACCCAGACATATTATATATCGTTCTTTCCGGCAGACTGTGCAGATTCATAATATGTCATTATTATATGTATACGTTATGTCATGTCTGTATATTATAACAAAATATGCAATAAAATTAGAATTTTCAATAATTTACAATGTGTAAAGTGGTTTTTTTTCACATTTTAAAATGCGATCGTTTGCGGTTATATTTTCTATGGGGTGCGCTTGTTAAAAAAATTAGAAATGAGGAATCTTTACTTTTTTTGGGGGAAATTACGTGTTTTTTAGCAAACGCCCCCCATAGAAAAAATCGTTAGTTCAGCATCATTGTTCACATTATAATTGAAATGGGAACAATATTGTTGCACTAATAAATCTAAAACAAAACCCAAAAAAAATTTTTTTAATTTTTTTTTTTTTTAAATGTAACTTTTTTTTTTACAGTTTACATGGTCATCTTTGGTATCATTGGAACGGCCACGCTCTGGCAGTTCCAATGATAGTAAACATTAACCCCTAGCTGTCACGGATCGGGAGATAGGGGGTTCCAATGAACCCCCTATCTCCACTATAGGTGGCAGCAAGGGGTTAATTTGAAAACTGGCGCCATCGCACTCTGCGCGATGACGCCAGTCATTAGGGGGACATCCAAGATGTCGGCCAGCTCCGGGAGGGGACCGCGATACGGCGCATGTTGGCGCCATATCGCGATCCAGCCCCCTAGGGGTTAAAGACAGCCGCCGCTTGGAAGGGCAGGCTGTGCCCTTCCAGGCGGTGCCTGCCTTTAACCGCTGGCATGCACGGATGGGGATGGGGAGAGGTCCGAAGGACCTCCCCCCCTCCCATTCAGGCACCTTCCCTGCAATGGCGGGGGGTGCCTGAAATAGACGTCATCGCGCATGCGCGATGACGCCTATCGTGCCCGCCGGGGTCCCGGAGGTTGGGCTGACATCGATGATGTCAGCCCACACCGGGTGGCCGAGCGATCAGCCGGAATACCGGCTGATCGCGGGCTGCAAAGGGAGGACGCGCTCAGCGCGTCCTCCGCAGCCAAGTAGCAATGCGGTTGGACGCGCTGAGCGCGTCCACCGCATTGAAGTGGTTAAAAATCCCTGCTGCTGCTGACACTAGGTGGGGTGAAGGTATCTCCTTCACTTCACCAAGTGATTCTTCCAGACAGGAGGAGTGGGGGATAAGGAGGGTGCACTCCTCACATCCTGACCACTTTAAAACTGGAGCTGTTTATTGGAGAGATGTTTTGGTTGACCAGCAGCCTTTGTCAAGCCTAAACTCTTGGGTTTAGTTCCCTTTTCCTGTAACAATGTATTTCTATGGATCTAGTTTTCATTCCAGATTTACAATTATTTGGTCCATCCTAAATCTAAGAAGCACTTGGTGTAATTTCCTATGCAAGTGTGAGTGTATTCCCTCTTCTGCCTTAAACTCTTTCAATGTCTTTGTCATGGCCAGTCAGGGCCGTAGGGAGGGTGAGGCACTCGCCCCGGGTGCAGCTGCGAGGGGGCGCAGCCAGAGGCAGACTAACCAGATGGCCAGATCTGACCCCATCTGAGGGCCCGGGCCTGGCTTACTGGTAGTCGGCCCAAATTAATGCAAGTTGCGATGTCCTCAGTGTAGGCGGGCGGTTATAGCGATTTGCAAAGGATGTCTGCTGGGCATGGGGCAAGGAAGGCTAGGCAGCAGGCTGCCACAGGAGCTCTTCTGACCATCCTCTGTGCAGAGTGCGGCGGTGGAGGAGCACATGTGATGCCGCGTCACATGACTGTTGAGCTGACGTCATCATGCACCACCTGCAAGTGGCGCCCGGCACTGGAATTCTGTGTGAAGGGGTCTGCTGCCTGTGTGGCTGTCTGCTGCCTTAAACAATTACAAGGCAGTTCAGCAACATAGTGCCTGCCACCACCACACTACAGCCACCCCCTGGTGCCCATCATTTTGCCCCTTGGACAGAGCCTGCGAGTGCCAACTAGGGATGAGCCAAACACCCCCGTGTTCGGTTCGCATTCGAACAATTTCAAAACTTCAAGATCGATCTCGAACACGAACCGAACTCAATGCAAGTCAATGGGACTTGAAAGTTAAATTTTTAGAGTGCCCTCCAAGAGGTCATATATGCAAGATATTTGCCATAAAAGGTGTATGGGGGTCAGGGTAATGCCCTGGGGGACAGGAAACAAGGACAAAAAGTTTTAAAAAAAAGTTTTTAAAGGAACAGTGAGTTTTCCATGAAATAAAGGTTAAGAATAAAAACAAAAAATTCCTTCAAATATCGTGCCTAGGAGGTCCCCATAACCTGCCGTGAAGTGGCGGATTTGTAGGATGTATAGAAACATTTTAAAACAAAAAAATGACATTTCAAATTACGGTAAATTGTTTTCCTTTAATCTATTCATAAACAACTGCTTGGGGCGGCAGCCTGTATGAAAAGAGGAGACATTTTAGGACACGCAGAACAAGTTTAGTGATTTTTTTGGGCTAAATTGTGGTGAAACCTATGCAGGTTTTAGATGAAAGTAACAATAGGTGCTTTAAAATTGGGCCTTTAGTGTTGGCAACAGTGCCGTCACACCGTAGCCCCTCTGTGGTATTGTGGAAGAGTGTAGGGTTGGACCCTGCGGTCCAATATTAAAATGTTATGAATCTGGTAATATAGGCGTCAGTGGCAGTGCACCCAAATATTGTGCCTTTGGTGGCAACAAGTGCCTTCACACCGTAAGTAACCCCTCTGTGGTATTGTGGAAGAGTGCAGGGTTGGAACCTGCGGTCAAATATTAAAATGATATGAATCTGGTATAGGCGTCAGTGGCAGTGCACCCAAATATTTTACCTTTGGTGGCAGCAAGTGCCTTCACACCGTAACCCCTTTGTGGTATTGTGGAAGAGTGCAGTGGCAGAGGTTTTGGGAGTGCAGAAGAGATCCCCGATCTATTCAGTAACGTCAGCATCAGGGGATTGATAGCTGCTGATCCAGGACTGAGTCATTTCTAAAAATGTCAGCCAGTCTACAGAGTCGGTGGACAGACGCACTTTTTGTCTGTGAAAAAACCTCCAGCGGCACTGAACTTCCTTTCAGAAAGCACAATGGATGAAGGGCAACCTAGTAGCTGTATAGTATATTTGTCACGGTTCCCGGATCCCACCACGCAGTCCTTAAAGCCCAACACTCCACAGAGCCCAAAAGCTACCAACAGGGTAGCCGTAGAAGAATCCCTAACTGTCTGGTCCTTAGAATTGGCCAGGTATACTAGCTAGACAGAAAGGGTTAATCAAAGACAATGTCGTAATACAAAACAGGTTAGCAACACGGGGGTAGTCAGACAAGCCAGAATCAGGAATATAGAGTATAGAATAGTCAAATGGAATAGCCGGGTCGATATCAGTGCAGAAGCGTAGTACAAGAAAATAGTCTAGGGCAACGGAAGGCAGAATAATCAGAAAACAAGCAGAGGTCAATAACAGGTTAAATCATGAGAGAATGCAGGTACAAGGAGCTCAGGTATAGATAACCACGATCTGGTACTGCTTAGAAGGAACTGTTGGTTTTTAAAAGACCTTCACCAGACCGCGCCCCCCCTCTCAAGCCGCACCTCATGCAGCCACCTCCCTGCCTGTTTCAATTTAAACCAGGTGTTGGTTAGCGAGCAGCATCAGACATGCTGCCCTCAAGCACACCGGAAAGGCTGGAAGCCACCAACGTTACAATATTGACTAAGTTCTGGCCAGTGATCCAATCTCAACACCCAGTAAGCCAGTGGATCCTCTGCTGTAAAGGTATCCAGGTCTGCCCTTGCCCCTAGGTAGTTCTGCACCATACGGTGAAGACGCTGACAATGGGTGCCTACATTTTTGACGTCCCTGGGCATCGTGGACTAAAAAAAATTAAAAAGGCATCAGTCAAGTGGCCCCGGCTTTCACCGCTCTTCCTCTGATCATCCAAAGCCTCAGAAGCACCTGTGTCATCACTTGGTAACCTACCAGTGCCTGGAAAGGTGTTACACAAGTGTCGCTTTAGAGCGTCCTCAAGTTGTTTCATCCTGTGCCCCCTCTGTGCGGGCAGGATGAGCTCTGCAACTTTACCCTTGTATCGTGGATCAAGAAGGCTTGCCAACCAGTAATGATCCCTCTCCTTGATAGCACGAATCCTGGGGTCCTTTACCAGGTCTTGCAGGATAAGGGAGTCCATGCAGCGTAGGTTGGAGGTGGCATTAGCTTCCGAGTCTTCCTGGTCAATGAGGATGACCCCATCGTGCACTTCCTCCTCCCAGCCACGTACTAGTCCTTGGGTTTCTGGGCACACAAAACCCTCCGTTGAGGAATCCCCCACCTTCAATGCCCCACTACTTAAATATTCCTCCTCCTCATCCTCCTCCTGTGACCCGCAGGTATGCTGTCTTCGTAAATACTGGGGCCTTGAGAGCTAGGGAAGGCCTCCTCTTCCTCCTGCTGCTCTGCCTCTAGTGCAACATCTATAATTCCCCGCAGAGTGCGCTCCAGTAGGAACACTAAAGGAATTGTGTCACTGATGCATGCACTGTCCCTGCTCACCATCCTCGTTGACTCCTCAAATGGTGACAGTACAGTGCATGCATCCTTGATCATCAGCCACTGCGGGGGGGGAAAAAACAAGTTGACCTGAACCTGTCCTTGTGCCATACTCACACAGGTACTCATTGATGGCCCTCTGCTGCTTGTGCAGACGCTGCAGCATTGCTAATGTCGAGTTCCACCTGGTGGGCATGTCAGAAATAAGACGGTTTGTGGGAAGGTGGAATTCTCTTTGAATTTCTGCCAGGCGTACACTTGCTGGGAATGACCGTCTGAAGTGGCTTGGTACATGCGTCAACTTACCCTGGCGTAGGGCGGAGAGAAGGGTGTTTAAGAGCTTTTCTGGGAAGCTACCACCCTACCTGAATAGGCTGATTGCCCCAGCAGTTCCCTCATCATATAACCTCAGATCCAGGACCAGCACCTTACTTGCAATACAAAAAAGAAAGTGGCTCGATCCTCATTTTCCTACAGAGCACCGCAAATATGGAATAACCTCCCAGACGCCATCAAATCTTCCCCTAGTCTAAAGTCCCTTAAGAGTTCCCTATTAACATACCTCAATACGGAATGCACCTGTAAACATGTAACATAATGACTTTATTTCCTACATATTTATTTTTCTGTTAATTTGTATATTTGCTTTTGTGTTAATATCTTTCATTTTACTATTTTGTATTTCTGTAACCACTCAATGTTCTTGAACCCAGGACATACTTGAAAACGAGAGAAATCTCAATGTATCCTTCCTGGTAAAATCCTTTATAAATAAATAAATAAATAAAAATTATCACAGACGACCATTCCCAGCTGAAGCTGGCGTGGTGTTAACCATCTCTGCACCTGCCCCTGTGTGGCTCCTGTCCCCTAAACAAACCAGCTCAAGCACAGTATGGCATCTTTTTGCTTGAGCCATTGCGTAGCCCCTGTCACTTGTCGGTTTAACTGCCACTTCGCCAGAGACGGAGAAGGAGGAGGAGGAGGAGGAAGAGGGAGAGGTGGTGGTGGAGTAGACAGACCTCATACAAGCAGCTTTCTGGAGGCGTGGTGGATGAACAAGCTCCAGCACAGAGCCCCTTCTTGGATCCCTCCCAGTTGCAATCAGAGTTACCCAGTGTGCCATGAAGGAAATGTAACGGCCCTGTCCATGCTTGCTGGACTACGTGTCTAAAGTCATGTGCACCTTGCTGCTGACTGCCTTTCCCAATGACTCCATAACATTGTCTTCCACGTGCTGGTATAGTGCTGGAATGGCCTTCCGTGAAAAGAAATGGCGTTTTGGAACCTGCCACTGTGGTACAGCACATTCAGCAAATTCACGAAAGGAACGGAGTCCACCAGCTGGAAAGGCAGTAGCTGTAATGCGAGTAATTTTGCTAAACTGGCATTTAGACGCTGTGCTTAGTGATGGTTGGGACTATATTTTTTCTTACGCTGCAGCAGCTGGAGCAACGTAATCTGACTGCGTAAATCTTCAGCTGATGGGATGCTGTCACATTCTGAGGAAGGAACTGGTACACCCATTACTGTAGCATCATCCCTGTCAGTGGAGATTGTAGGCAATGACATGGCGGGACATATAGTGGGGGTAGAGACAGATGAGGAGGAGGAGGACCTATGCAAAGTGTTGTGCCAACGGGATGAGTGGCAGGTGGTCATATGTCGCCTCAAGCACATGGTACCCAAGCGTGGGATGTCTTTCCCATGCTTGATCCTCACCTGACATAGATTACAAATAGCAACGGTGCTGTTTGCTGCACATTTCTTAAATATCTCCCAGACAGCAGAGATCCTGGACGTGTGCTGCGAGACAACAGCGCTCTGCATCTGAGCAGCTCTGACATCCGATGCCTTGGACTGGCTACAGTTGGTCATAGAGGACGTTGTGCCTCGTGTTTGTTGTGCCTCCTCCTCACTTGACTCCTCTGTTTGATCAGGCACCCAGGTGGAGTCAGTGACCTTATCATCGTCATCACCCCCATCTCCTTGTCACTGGAGCCAACTTGGCAGTATGCTGCAGCTGCTGGGGCAACATGAGTGCCAGTTATTTGTGTGTCACTGGCATCCCCTTCCTCTAGGTTGATTATACTTCCTTCCTCAACATCAGAGATTGAATCAGAGCACTGTAGTTGCTGCGCATCCTCAAGCAGCATGTCACTGTCATTGTAGTCAAACAATTCAGCTGACTCCTCCGTGTGTGTGTCACGAGGCGTGTGCGGTTATGGTATGAGCCCAGCAGGCGGCGACACAGAGGGGAGGCCAGACAGGAATCACGCAAAGCAGATTCAATAAAACATAAATGGTCCTTAACTGCAGGCAAAAGAACAAAGGGAATAGCAATAAAGTCCGGGGAGAGTTCTTGGAGAGTCAGTGGATTGTGGGTAGTGCAGTCCTAGACTGCAGACAGGGCCCACCAAGGATAAATCTAGACAGCAGTACCTTGATCAAAAGGTCAGATGGTGAGAACAACTGTAATCCACAGGTAGACAGATGGGTACTGGATACGTAGGATAAGCTGGTACAGGAAGAGCAGGTTTGCACACAACCAAGTGACCTCAGTCAGGGAGAACAATGCAGACCCACTGCTGGCTGGGTCTCTCTGCCTTTTAAGGAGGCTTAAACACAGATAGGCCTTAGCTGGAAGTTCAGGGCTAGAAAGGAAAGACCCATGCTGGATCTCCAGGAGCCTGGTCCAGGTGCAGAGCCTGGGTAAAACCTGGAACGGAATCCAAGAAAAGGAGGATACATGGCAAAGTTCTAAGATCCAGGTGTGCAAGACAGGTACACAGGGTGGACCGTGACAGTACCCCCCCCCCGACGGGTGCCCACCGGGCACCGAGGCTGGAACAGGGGATGGAGCATAAGTCACCACCCTCCAATGTACTCAGAGTCTGGATTGCCATAAACGTCACCATAAGCACACAGGGCCCTCTCAAAATGTGGCAGGTTTTCTTTGCGGACCAACGTGCCAATGGATGCCCAGACACAACCCTCGGGAGCAAGACGTACAATGGGTGACGGGCCTTTGGCACGGCTCGATGGGGAAGCGCCCTTGGCACAGCTCGATGGGGCAGCGCCCTTGGCACAGCTCGATGGGGCAGCGCCCTTGGCACGGCTCGATGGGGCAGCGCCCTTGGCGCTGACCGGTGGGGCAGTGCCCTTGGTGACAACCTTGGTACTGCACAGCTCAACGGCGGCATCCTTGGCGAGGCATGGAGGAGCAGTGCCCTTGGCGAGGCACGGAGGGGCAGCACCCTTGGCGAGGCCCTTGGTACTGCGCAGCTCAGCGGTGACCTGGGTACAGCACGGCTCAACGGGGGCAACCTTGATGAGGCATGGCACTTGAGCGACCTGGGTACTGCACGGCACTTGAGCGACCTGGGTACTGCACGGCACTTGAGCGACCTGGGTACTGCACGGCACTTGAGCGACCTCGGTACTGCACGGCACTTGAGCGACCTCAGTACTGCACGGCACTTGAGCGACCTCAGTACTGCACGGCACTTGAGCGACCTCGGTACTGCACGGCACTTGAGCGACCTCGGTACTGCACGGCTCTATGGTGGCAACCTTGGTACAGCACAGCTCTGCGGCAACCTGGGTACAGCACGGCTCTGCGGCGACCTGGGTACAGCACGGCTCTGCGGCGACCTGGGTACAGCACGGCTCTGCGGCGACCTGGGTACAGCACGGCTCTGCGGCGACCTGGGTACAGCACGGCTCTGCGGCGACCTGGGTACAGCACGGCTCGGCTGCGACCTGGGTACAGCACGGCTCGGCTGCGACCTGGGTACAGCATGGCTCTTGCTGGGCAGTGAGCGGCTTGGCCTTACGGCGGCGTCGACGACCCCGTGGCGGTGATAGCTCAGGATAACCTGCGGGATGCAGGGCAGCGACCTCCGGGGACCCTGCGGGATGCAGGGCAGCGAGTTCTGGAGAACCTGCGGGATGCAGGGCAGCGACAACTGGAGAACCTGCGGGATGCAGGGCAGCGACAACTGGAGAACCTGCGGGATGCAGGGCAGCGACAACTGGAGAACCTGCGGGATGCAGGGCAGCGACAACTGGAGAACCTGCGGGATGCAGGGCAGCGACAACTGGGGAACCTGCGGGATGCAGGGCAGCGACAACTGGGGAACCTGCGGGATGCAGGGCAGCGACAACTGGGGAACCTGCGGGATGCAGGGCAGCGACAACTGGGGAACCTGCGGGATGCAGGACAGCGACAACTTGAGATCCTGCGGGTTGCAGAGCAGCGACCTCTTGAGATCCTGCGGGTTGCAGGGCAGTGACCTCTTGAGATCCTGCGGGATGCAGGGCAGCGACCTCCGTAGTCTGTGTCAAAGCAACCTCCCATGGGCATATAAGGCTCCGAATCTGTGGACAAGGTAGGTTCCATGTCCATGGGTTCAACGTCAGCAGGCTCAGATGGCTGGGTCTCCAAGTAATCAGAGAGGGAGTCATCCTCTGTACTCTCCACAACAGAGAAGTTTTCCCTACATTCAGGCCTCTTAGATCTGGGTACCGGAGTGTGGCGAGACTTGCCAACTGTGGTAGCCTGGCGAGGCCTAGCAGGAACAGAGACTGGGCGAGGTTTGGCTGTGGACTGGCGAAGCTTGACAACAGATTGGTGAGACTTGGCAGGATTTGAGACTGGGCAAGACTTGGCCGTGACCTGGCGAGGCTTGATAGCAGCTTGGCGAGGGCTGGCAGAGACAGGGTGCTGTCGAGCTTTGGCACTTGGAGTTCGCTTAGACATTGATGGCAAGGACTCAGCAGGTAATGTCTTTTTGCTTTTAGCATGCACACAGGAAGAGCAACCAGTTGAGAAGCAGGAGTAACAGGGTTGACTCTGGTCTGGGATGAGGATGGCTTGGGTGGGCGCACAGGGCACGAAGAAATGAAATGTGAGCCCGCACTACAATAGAAGCACAGTCCCAAAGACCTCCTCCTGGAGCGTTCCTCCTCAGACAAAGGTCTCCTGCAGCCAGACATAGAAGTGGAAGAGCGTACCTTAGGTGAGGTGCCCCTTAATCCTTGCAGCACTTTAAGCAACAAAGAGTCCAGTTGCTGCAGGAAGTTCTCCACAGCCATTTTCATGGATGCCACCACCGCCTGTATCACCGCAGACTCGTAATAAGATGGGGTCTGCAGTCTGTCACGAGGCATGTGCGGTTATGCTATGAGCCCAGCAGGCGGCGACACAGAGGGGAGGCCAGACAGGAATCACGCAAAGCAGATTCTTTAATAAAACATAAATGGTCCTTAACTGCAGGCAAAACAACAAAGGGAATAGCAATAAAGTCCGGGGAGAGTTCTTGGAGAGTCAGTGGATTGTGGGTAGTGCAGTCCTAGACTGCAGACAGGGCCCACCAAGGATAAGTCTAGACAGCGGTACCTTGATCAAAAGGTCAGACGGTGAGAACAACTGTAATCCACAGGTAGACAGATGGGTACTGGATACGTAGGATAAGCTGGTACAGGAAGAGCAGGTTTGCACACAACCAAGTGACCTCAGTCAGGGAGAACAATGCAGACCCACTGCTGGCTGGGTCTCTCTGCCTTTTAAGGAGCCTTAAACACAGATAGGCCTCAGCTGGAAGTCCAGGGCTAGAAAGGAAAGACCCAGGCTGGATCTCCAGGAGCCTGGTCCAGGTGCAGAGCCTGGGTAAAACCTGGAACGGAATCCAAGAAAAGGAGGATACATGGCAAAGTTCTAAGATCCAGGTGTGCAAGACAGGTACACAGGGTGGACCGTGACAGTGTGATAGTGAGGCTACGGCAGGAGTAGCTGTGAACATGGAGGCTGAATTAGATGCTTTGGCAGCTGAGGTGGAGTGTAAATCACTACAAGCCTGGCTGGCAGAGGACTCGGAGTATGAGGATGGCCTGGTTAGCCAATCCTGCAAATCCTCTGTATGTTGTTGCTGCTTAAGACGGCCAGCACTAGTTAGAAAGGACAAGCGTGCCCCTGCAGAAGATGCACCACGTCCACGATGACCAGAGGCACAGCCTCCCGACACAGAGGCTGCTTGCCCTCTTATCTGTGTCTGGGAGCATCTGCCTGTCCTTTTTGGTCTTTCTGACATGGTGAGTGATAGTATAACTCAGTGAGACACCCTGATAGCTGGCAGCCAGTGACAAGACACAGATTAAAATTCCCAGAAACCACCTATAAATCAGTGAGACCCCCTGATGGGTGGCAGTGACAAGACACAGATTACAATTCCCAGAAACCACCTATAAATCAGTGAGACCCCCTGATAGGACCCCCTGATAGCTGGCAACAGTGACAAGACACAGATTACAATTCCCAGAAACCACCTATAAATCAGTGAGACCCCCTGATGGGTGGCAGTGACAAGACACAGATTACAATTGCCAGATATCTGCTAGAAGTATGTGGGACCCCCTGATAGCTGGCAGTGAGAAGACACAAATTACAATTCCCAGGAACCTCCTATAAATCAGTGAGACCCCCTGATGGGTGGCAGTGACAAGACACAAATTACAATTCCCAGATATCTGCTAGAAGTGAGACCCCCACAATAGCTGCTGGCAGTGAAAACACAAAGATTACAACAATTCCCAGATATTTTGTAGAAATGAGACCCCCACAATAGCTGCTGGCAGTGAGAACACACACTAACGGAACAATTTCCTCTCAAAAAACACATGCTGGGGGCTTTGTGAAGCCTTATATAGTGTGCTCCTGGATTTAGCTCTGTGAGCCCATGATTGGGCACAATTTGCCCAATCAGGACTCTGAGCCGTAATTGGCATAGTCTTGCACCTGTCTTGCACCTGACCTGTGGTCAGGTGCAAGGCTGTAGCCAATTACAAGCTTCAGGCCAGTGGAAAAGTGCATTGTGGTCCATTGTGGAGCATTGTGGGCGAACATGCGGCGAACACACTGAAATGTTCAGAGTTCGCGAGCAGCCGAACGGCCGATGTTCGATGCGAACTCCGAACAGATCGAACCGAACAGCTCATCCCTAGTGCCAACCTTGTCAGCCAGGCCAGTGCCTGCCAGCACACCAGTGCCAGCAAGACCAGCCAGAAGAGTGCCTGTCATCATATCAGTGCGAGCAAGACCAGTGCCTGCCTGCATACTAGTGTCAGCAAGACCAGTGCCTGCCTCCACACCAGTGCCAGTGAGAGCAGCCAGACCAGTGCCTGCCAGCATACCCGTGCCTGCCAGCACAACAGTGCCAGCATTCCCAGCCAGACCAGTGTCTGCCAACATACCCAGCCAGACCAGTGTCTGCCAGCATACCAGTGCCAGCAAGACCAGCCAGACCAATGCCTACCTACACACCAATGCCAGCAAGACCAGTGCTAGCCAGTTTTGCCTGTCACAGCTAGCCTGCCATGCACATAGTTAAGGTGGGCATGGTGGAGCCAACTAGGGGCTATATTCCATAGTTGTCAATAAGGTAACTACAGGAAACATTACACGTAACGTCTCCTGTAGTTATTTTATTGACAGGAATCGCCATTTCATTTGAGCCGCAAGTAGAGCTTGTGGCTCAAATGTAGCGTTTCCCTGCAAGAGGTTAGTGTATGTTAACGTCTCCTATACTTGTTATGGGAGACGTTAATTGTAACTTCCACGTGGAATTGCAGATTATTCCAAAGTAGCCTGAGCTTCCACTCAGGAGACGGTATTTCACTGTGAAAAAAATGTCTCCTCAAAGCTGATTTTGCATTCCCCCCCTCCTTAAATCACAAACTCACCTCTCATCCCATGGTGAAAAAGGCAGCACGATTCGCCACTTCTTCTCAATAAAAATATTGTGTGGGGGCGCCCAATTTTCTTTTTTTGCCACGGTGCAAAAGGAGCGGGCTAAAACTCTGTTGCCAGTGTCTATCAGTTTTTGTGTCTGTCAGTGTCTTTGCACTCTTTTTGTGTGTGTCTGTTTCTGTCAGTATCTGTCTGTGACTCTACCAGTGTCTATTTGTGTCCTTTAGAGTTTTTGTCAGTGTCTGTGTGTCTTTAACTGTCTTTGTCTGCAGTGACAGTGTGATGGGAGTTATGAGTAGAGTGCTGTGTGTATATTTCATTTGTTGACGGACAGATGGGTAGTTTGAAAGGTAGGCAGGGCCGTCTCTTATGCAGGGCAAAGGGGGCAGTTGCCCCGGGCCCAGTCATTGTTGAGGGGACCAAAGCAGCTGCCCCTTGGGCCGGCAGAAACTGAGGAAGACCGCCGCTGCTAGCGGAATGCATTAACAGCATTCCGCTAGCAGCCCCTTCGACTGGCCGTGTCTTCTTGCGTGCGCTAACTTGCTCCCTCACAAGATCTTGCCTGCAGGCCGCGTCACAGCCTTCATAAGCCAGCGGCTGTATGGAGGAAAATGCTGGCACTCAGAGGAACACGCGGGTCACCTGATCCTGAGGTCTGTGCTGGGTAAGTATAATTCTGTGGGTCTGTGCTTGGTACATATATTTCTGGGTTTTCTGCGCTGGATATATATAATTCTGGGGGCCTGTGCTGGATACATATATTTCTGGAGGTCTGTGCTGGGTACATTTATTTCTGGGGTAGTCTGTGCTGAGTACATATAATCCTGGGGTCTGTGCTGGATACATTTATTTCTGGGGTTCTGTGCTGGGTACATATATTTCTGGGGGGTCTGTGCTGCATATATATAATTCTGGGGGCCTGTGCTGGGTACATATATTTCTGGGGGGTCTGTGCTGGGTACATATAATTCTGGGTGTCTGTGCTGGGTACATATATTTCTGTGTGGTCTGTGCTGGGTATACATAATTCTGGGGGGTCTGTGCTTGGTAGATATAATTCTGGGGGTCTGTGCTGGGCACATATATTTCTGGGGGGTCTGTGCTGGGTACATATAATTCTGGGGGTCTGTGCTGGGATACATAAAATTCTGGGGGTCTGTGCTGGGCACATATATTTCGGGGGGGTCTGTGCTCGGTACATATAATTCTGGGGGTATGTGCTGGGTACATAAAATTCTAGGGGTCTGTGCTGGGTACATATATTTCTGGGGGGTCTGTGCTGGGTACATATAATTCTTATTTTTGTGTTATTACTAGACTATATAGCTATTTGTTTTACACTTGAAACATAATAATAATGTTCATTTGCACTTTATTATTGAACGTTATTAGGATATTAACATGCCTTTTCTCCCAAGAACATATAACTGTTAATAGAAATATATGATGAGAAAGAGCCTAGAAGTGGCTATAATTGGCATGTACGTAATATTACAGATCAATCTAAGGACTTGTTTGTGAGCGAGTTCTTTATGTTTACATTATTAAAGCTTTTTGAGAAAAGTCCATGATGTATTTGTGTTTTTTTTTTGGGGATGTTGGGGGTGGAGAGCAAAATTATGCGGTGGGCGGGCTTTCAGGGGGCAAAGAAAATGTTTGCCCAGGGTTCAATCAATATTAAAGACGGACCTGAAGGTAGGACAGTAAAACAAAGTTGGTGCTAACTTAACCAGAGCTGTTGTAAACTTACCAGAGCCATTATAAGGCCACATTACATTCTTGGTGCTAACGTCAGTGCTCACCTGGGTGAGCGATAACATTAGCCCTGGCGGCCCCAGCGTAGGCCACTCGTATTATAATCCCAACGCTAACGGGTTAAAAAACCCGTTAGCGATTGGTATCTTGCGCTGTTCTGTGCGAGGTTACTGTACTTTGCGCTCCCTATACTTAACATGGAAAGCGCAAAGAGTTAATTAGCGTTAGGATTACAAAGTCCTAATGCTATTTACCGTCCGGCTGCGGTTACCAGAAAGTTAATCACACAGAAACCCCCCAAAATAATCTGTATACTCACCTTCCATCCCGCGGCGAGGATCGCGACACCAACTGCCTCCTCTGTCTGCCGGGAAGAAGGGAGAGACTGGGGAAAAAAGTCCCCCAGTCTCCCCCTGCGAACCACTACGCCGACCTGCCGGCAGGTCATGTGACCAACGCCGTCTGCCTCAATGGAGTCCTATGGAGTCCATGGAGGAGATGCATGCTTTTCTAGCTCCTACATTGTAATTTCATGCTAAAACGAGGGTGCAAAGGAGAAACCTGCAGGTGCAGGTTTTTCTCCCTAACGTCCCCGTTTTAGCGTGATGATTGTAATGATGCCCATAGTCTATTGGGTTGTTAAGTTTACAACAGTTCTTGTTAAGTTAGCACCAACTTTGTAATACTGCTCACAGACTGTCATACACAACACAGTCCTTTTCATCCTGATTCAGTCATCTGTCCCTGTGTGTGTATATATGTGGCTCAGTGGCGGAACTACCAGGGTTGCAGCGGTCGCAACTGCGACCGGGCCCTGGCAATTCCGCCACTTGAGGGGGCCCATTCCGCCACTTGAGGGGGCCCACTACTTGCTTGGGGAGAAGTTCGGCGGCTAGTCACAGCGCACTATTTTTTTGCAGCAGCCGTGATCGATGATGAGCCTCGTCACTCACTCATCCTTCCTGATGATTAAGTTCCTCCCCCTCTCCCTGCTCGCTCGCCTGCTCCGCCTCCGCCCACACGTGTGTCCATGTGTGTGTGGGCGTGGCCAAGGAGACAGCGAGCGGGCCGTCCTGGAATCAATGTGCGGCCGGAAGTTCTCTTCCTTGCGGCCGGCCAGAACGCTTCTTTTCCCGACTCCCGGGCGTCTCCAGACTCCTCCAGTCCACTGCTGCCTGTCACTGACTGTCAATGAGTGTCTGGCACCCATGAGTGACCCACACGGTCCACCACATTGACCAGCAGCAGACTCCTGTGGCGTGCTCTGCCTGGCCGTGACAGTCACTGACTGATTGAGCCGACCCGGTCAGTGGTCAGTCACTGACATTCCGAGACTGATTCCTTATCCACTCCACACATCGATCACTTCATTGAATTCAGCTGGGCCTGGCTGGCGCCACCACCGTACTGCTGCAGCAGACTCTGCCTGTGACAGTCACTGTCTCTCCTGAGGGCTGAGGCCACACATCAGCAGCATGCCACCTGACTCTCAGGTAATTATGTTCAAAAATTAAAGCATTAGGGGGGGGCCCTTTCAATAAAGTGGCCTCCTGGCCAGTGGCGTCACTAGGGTTGGTGTCACCCGGTGCGGTAACTTATGGTGTCACCCCCCCCCCGAGTTTTACGGATTTTTTTTTAACTACTCTCACTCCTAAATCAGTACTCCCATATAACAATGAATGCTCATACACACAGCGCACATTACTGTGAGGTTTATTGCTGTGCAGCTCTCTCATATGTTCACACACCAATTTTTGCCAACTGCCAGCAAGTACGGTGCCTGTTTGAAGGCAGTGAAAGCACACATGGACATATATTGACCCCAGCAGCTCTGGAAATATTTCCCCCAGCAGCTCACCCATGGATATATATTGCCCCAGCTCACATATGGATATATTGCCCCAGCTCACAATTATATATATTGCCCCAGCTCACCCATGGATATATATTGCCCCAGCTCACATATGGATATATTGCGCCTCAGCTCACATATGGATATATTGCCCCAGACCAGCTCACACATGGAAATATTGCCCCAGACCAGCTGACACATGGATATCTTGCCCCAGACCAGCTCACACATGGATATATTGCCCCAGACCAGCTCACACATGGATATATTGCCCCCAGACCAGCTCACACATGGATATATTGCCCCAGACCAGCTCACACATGGATATATTGCCCCCAGACCAGCTCACACATGGATATTGCCCCAGCTCTCATGGATATGCCCCAGCCCAGCACACATGGGTATGCCCCAGCAGCTCTCATGGATATGCCCCAGGAGCTTTCATGGATATGCCCCAGGAGCTCTCATGGATATGCCCCATCTCCTCTCATGGATATGCCCCAGGAGCTTTCATGGATATGCCCCAGGAGCTCTCATGGATATGCCCCATCTCCTCTCATGGATATGCCCCAGGAGCTTTCATGGATATGCCCCAGGAGCTGTCATGGATATGCCCCAGCACCTCTAGTATATAGGAAGTTAAGCAAAACATGCTTATTAACAACTTTGAGTTTAAAAATAGGGTCTACAGACAGACTGAGCACCCCTTATCCGGAATGTTCGGAGCCCCCGAACGTCCCGGATTTCAGATAGATTTTCCAGTTTTCAGAATCCGGGAGAAATGAGAGAGAATCCAATGTTTGAGTTGAGAGGAAGAGGATTTTAGTGGGACAGTCACAATCCCCTTCCTGCTGCAGCCACCAGTATATACATGCTGGGACTGAACGAACGTGCAGCGCTCTGTCTCACTCACCCAGGCCTACCAGGCTACCGTTACGCCGCTCGTTTCTGTGCAGGACTCGGTGAGGGAGAGACACGTCACCGTGCACCTGCACGCCGCAGCTCCCGCACGCTTCTGAAAAAAAGGCGCTGTTAGGGCGGTGGGCGGGCTGCCGCTGATGAGACGACGTCAGCGTGCTGCGTGCAGCTCTGAGCTTCTCCCTGGCGTGTGGGCGGCGACCGGCGTCACGCGTCAGAGGGGGGTGGGATCTCCGCAGCCATCTTTGGTGCTTGCAGTTGCAGGCAGCGTGGCGACGGCGTGCTATTACACTTTACTGTTACACACACTAAGTTGGAACTTGGTTCTACCGGCCGGCGGCGGCGGCCGCCGCTATGAGGGGGAGGGCGGTAACTGCACGAGGTGCGGGCCGTGCGGCCCCGCGGGCGGTTCAAGGAAAACAAAAAAAGGCTCGTGACGACGGTGTCACCCCACCACGGGTGTCACCTGGTGCGGGCCGCACCCCCCGCCCCCACCCAGCGACGCCACTGCTCCTGGCTCCTGCATTACGGGGGGGGGCTGTGTCTACTATGCCAATTGCATTCCGTTTGAGATTCAGGCTGATCCTGTTTGTTCTGTTTTCCGCACTTGGCTGTAACATTTGCCGCACTTGGCTGTAACATTTTAATAATTTTTATTATCTCAAAATAGATACAACATTAGCTCCTTGCCTAAAGAGCTTGCATACTATTAGCTGTCATATAAATATAAATGGTGTACTCTTTTTTTTTTTTTTATCCTGCAACAATAAAAAAAAAGTTAAAATATGGATATTTTTTTGGGGGGGGGCCCGTCATGGATTCTTGCACCGGGGCCCTCAGGTTTCTAGTTACGCCACTGGTGTGGCTAATTCTGTGTGTCTAAATTCGTATGTGTATAAATGAAAGACTGTTGTAGATCTATGATTATATAATATATTTTTCCATAACTAGAAAGCAAAACAGGCTGCTGTGCTTTTAATGCCAGGTCTACTAATTTGCCCCAGACAGTTCCTGTATTCAAAGTATCAGATGCACATAAGTACAGTAAAATGCAGGACACGCCAGACGGTAAAAGAAGTAATAGCCACTGTCAGTAAATACAGCTGAGCAGCTAGGATTAGGTAATGGATCTGCAAACGTTAGTGGCTCATTCACAGATACTAAAGGCTCCCTGGGAGTAGAAGTAACTCCTGCTACTTTAGCAGCTGTCAGTAGCATGCGAATATCTGATTTCCGCTTCGCTTCTTATCTTCCTTGATCCCAGTGAGAGTGGAGCGTGTATGCAATCCTGTTCGGTTTTGAGTAGCATTGAGATCAGGTTACAGAGGGATAGAACAAGATGAGAGAAGGTAGCAGAAAGTCGAACGGTTCATGGTACACACACCCTTGAGTCCTTGCACTTCAACAGTGGTTCCTCCGTTCTTGGTTCCTCTCTTCCTATGGCTGCAGAAATAACTTTTCCAAAATAATAATAACTTATTCCAAAAGAAGCGATGGCTTGCTACTTCACTGAAGTTACAATGAAAGTCTGACAACACATTCATTGCCTAACCACTGATTATGCACACTTGATAATCCCGCTTCCAAGGTCATGGTCTCTGGAACTTTTCTTTTCCAGGTATCCATCACTGTATGGGAATCCACAACCCACAAGTCATGAGTAAAGATTAAAAATATGCTGTTGTATACTGGTACAGAGCTTGAGGGAAGCTGCTACACCAGCTGAAACATTGCTGCAAGAACAATAAACTGGTCATCATTGCTGCATTTGAAGGAACTGAGGAGTCAGATTGTCTATGAAGAGCTGTTGGTAAACTTAACATCCTTTTTCATTAAAAATGGGCCACAAATGCCACATACTATTAGTTACTTTCCACAAAGGAAACCAAAGATTGAAGAGCTGTAGGCTCTTGAAAAAGAAGAACAAAGGAAGCACAGCGTCAGGAAGAACTAGAGACCTTTTCTAATCCCAAAATCACACCGATTCTAGAATTAAGTGGCTATCAAAGCTATTTTACAGATGGGGGCTCTTGTCTTCACCACCAGCAAACTGTGAATCCCTTCTGTCACCTTCTCCTCTGCTCCTCTTCTACACCACAGTTCTCTTGTCCTCATTGTGACTACTTTCTTTGTTTTAGCGCTCTTGAGAAGAGCTTTGTGTGATATCAGGAGGCGTAAGAACACTGATAAAATGGAGATCCAATCTTATAAAAGGAGAGGAGTTGGCAGCAAGCTATTCACTCAAGTTTGATGCGGCCATTGCCTGCTGGCAAAGATTCAATCTACACTGGCCAAGATATGGACAAGGGGAAGGGTTAGGTAGGGTTGCTGGGTTGTCCATGGTTTCCAGGACACATCTAACTCCGACATGCTAATGTACAACACATAAAATTACTCCCCTGCATAATTCAGAATTCATAAGCTGTGGGAGGGAAACTATTATTATAATTATTATTCTTTATTTATAAAGCGCCAGCATATTCCGCAGCGCTGTACAATAAGCACAGTATAGACAGAGTCACAATACATTGAACAACATTTGACAAACAGTACAGGAGGAGATGAGGCCCTATTCCCGTAGGAACTCACAATCTGGGAGGGTTGGGGTTGGAAACAGGAGGAGAGGACTGTAAGGTGGGAGTGATTGATGGTTGCGTCAGTGAGTTGGGTGGTAGGCTTCCCTAAATAGGAATGTTTTCAGGGAGCGTTTGAAGGAAGAGAAGTTAGGGGAAAGTCTGACAGTACGAGGGAGAGCGTTCCAGAGAGTGGGGGCTGCGCGTGACAAATCCTGCATTACACTTTTTACACTTTTTTACACTTTTTACACTATTACACTTTTTAATGTGCTATGGTTCCTCTTCTGCAAAGTATGAGCCCTATATAACCCTGGAGTAAATGGAGTTAATAAATTGGTTATAAATAACTTATAAAAATAACAACTAATATTATGATTTTACTAGGAACATATTAATGCTATAGGTCTAGCAAGGATGTAAAGGATTATTCAATTGTGGGCTGTATGCTCGATAACTGAGGAATGCGAGAGAGAGACATCCTTCAGCAGGAGGGAAAAAAAAACCCGCTGGTGAAACCTCTAGGGAATCATGACATTTATTTATTTATTTATAAAGGATTTTACCAGGAAGAATACATTGAGATTTCTCTCGTTTTCAAGTACAGTATGTCCTGGGCATGAAGAATTACCAGGCAGGAATGTTTAATATTTACTCTTACCTATATGATAAAGAACAGAATCAGTGCTTCTGCCTACATATTTTATCTTTATATGTAAAATTTCTGTCTAACATTAAAATAAAAATTTGAATTTTGCTTCACTATTTTAAGTCTATGCCTAACAGTGCTGGCTTCCAAATATCACCAATTTTACCCCAATTCCGTAACAGCCATTAAGCTAACAGCATGAGACATAACACGTGGCTTAATGGCTTGAGCTGCTGTTGCAACTGAGTTTGAATTTAAGCAGGCATGGGATAGGCATAAGACTATCCTAAACAAAAGATAAATCCAGGTTAAGTATCCATGTAATTGGGCAGACTAGATGGGCCGAAAGGTTCTTATCTGCCGACATTTTTCTATGTTTCTACATTTTTTCTAGTTGCAAGCTATGCATCTCAGTTTATTTTAAATTACTGACTCCTATACCTTGTATCCTTTGTATTGGAACCATTAGTTAACAGCTAGCTGATGAAGAACTAGCTATTCCAGCATAAATCGTTCGTCAGAACAGAATACGTCTCTTAAAAAATTAATTTTAAACAGCATAGCAGAACCAAACCATACCTCAGGTTCTGTGATGCAGAGGCAGTGTGATCCATCAAGATCCACTACGTCCTCTGATCTGACCACAAGCAGGGAAACACTTGGAGCAAATAACTCCCATTGTCCTTATCTCGACTCCTCAGAATCTATGTGCAGGGTTGAGCTTGGCTCCATGGAATATTATGGACAGTGAGGACTCGATATTAGATGCTGGCAGTATCTAATGAGTAGTTTCAAAATATTCCGACTCCAGCTGTTGATACAGCATCTCAGTTGAGATACAGAAAAATAAAATATGATGATGTAACAGCCCTTTTTATTATCATTCAATGGATCTTATATGTAAATTTCAGACATTTTCGTTCTGTAGTTTCTTTGAAAACAGCGTTTCACTTTTCAAACATTCAAGCGTACTGTTTTTTTTTCACTCCATTCGTCTGCGGTGTTGGTTTTTTTCCGACGGCTGCTCTGCACTGCGATCGGCGGGTAGTCGGGTTTCTCTGGAGTGTTCAGCGGGGTTAATCCAGATGTTTTTGCGGGTTTCGGTGTGCATTCGCAGGTTTTGCGGTGAGTGTTCGTCGGGTTTACGGTGGCTTTTCCCTGCACTACGACGGCCCTGTGGTGCTTGCTGAATACACCGCAGGGTCGCCGAAATGGGATCGCCAAATCGCACCGAATTGAAGAGAACGAAAAGTCACCGAACGAGCGGTGACTTTTCGATTCTCTTTGAATGACCCTGATAATGTGTACATGTGTAAAGAACTTGGAATATTCTCCACCCCACCTTTTTCATAAGATTTTACTGAACTGCAGAGTGAAACGCTGATCGGTTTGGTCAAATAAAAGACACCTGGCAACACTAGTTGCAAAACAAGGTCCTTCCCCAATAACTGGCAAAAAATAATCTGAATGATTCATACTAGTATCTACCAAGTAAAACTCCGGACTCTAAACTGTGTAATGCTGGACTTTTGTACGTGCCAGTCAGTGATAGGGGTGGTAGCACTGAGCCTGAATCTGAAAAGCTAGAATTATTCGTGAAATCCAAAACGATCCCTCACAGATCCAGCACATTTTCTAGATAAATTAATTTGCTGCTAGAAGTAACAAATCCTGCTGCATCTTTTTTCAGATTAAAAAGTTGGGGTCTGATCACAACTCGGACTTTAAAAGCAAGACGCAATTGGAAAATGTTTGCACCTGCAGTTTTCCAATTGTAGTTTGCCATTAATGTCTGCATTATGAGAGCTTCTTTGCCAGCAGCTCTAGACTTAATACATATCACCGTGGCATTCAGCACTGCTGGTGTTATCAGCACCAGGAGTCCATAGAGCTCTGCAAGAGTGAGATCCGGCCAGGGCGGTGGAGGGATATGCAGAGGAACATTGTGAACTAATTTTTACAACGTATAGGAGATGGTAAGGTACAGTAACCTGGCGCTACATGCGAGACGCAAGCTCAGCATGTAATAGGATGTTGTAAAATGAAGTACAGCGCTTGAGCTGTTAATGCTGTATGGCTCGAGTGCTGTGCTTTGAGGCCAGGTTGTGATCAGGCCCATGGTGTAGCTTTCACTGTCATTTCAGATACAATTACATTTGGCTAGTTTGCTAATCCTATTTTATAAGGGGAAAAAGGCATGAAAAAATATTTTTAATGTCCTGCCTTTTTAATAACGACAGAACGGAGAAAAAGACAAGTGTTTGTTGAGTGCCAGAGAACCATTATTGGGTTATTCTGCGATTACAAGTTAATACCTAACTGTAAGGTCTGCTAAAGCACATTCTCTCTTTTAAAGGTGTCACCTTTGAGTTTTTCTGATGATTTCCTTATCTTGAAATATCTGAGTCCCATTTCACACACATTGCAGTAATTTGATCACTTCCTTTTTAAAACCGTGGTATGAGGTGCATCAATGTGATCAGCAACAAAGCAAACCACAACATAATAATTCTGAGCCTGTATCTTAACATATTATCTTATTCCCCTTTCATTTCTGATGTTTAGTGGTGTATCTATGCGAAAGATCACTTTTCATTCTCATAACAATAGTCATAAGTCTTCTACACTGGTGGTGTATAAAGCCATCTCTGGTGGGGACTACTTAAAATGAAATGGTAACTTAAGAAGAACTGAATGTGTTTTATGCATAATGCTATCAAGGGGACGCAAAGTTTAAGAAATGTCTTTGCATTGTCTCCTTGTTGTTGCTAAGTCTGTACTTAAGGGTAGGCTTGTGCACCGTTTTTTTTTTCGGTTCGATTCGGTTCGATTTTTCGGATTTTTAAACTTTTCGATTCGGCTCGTTTCGACCGATTTCTGTTTCGATTCGGTTCGGCTCGATTCGTTTTTGTGTACATTTTTTTTCGGAATATCGACCATTTTTCGTATTTTCGTGTCACTTAGCTCGTTTTTTGTATCGACTTTTCGTGATTTCGGAAATTTTCATTTTTCGGAATTGTACATGTTTTCGGAATATCGACCATTTTTCATATTTTCGTGTCACTTTGCTCGTTTTTGTATCGACTTTTCATAATTTCGGAAATTTTCGTTTTTTCGGAACGTCTGTTCTCGTTTCAAAGCAATAAATTTCGATTTGACACATTTCAAGTCCATTCGAAAATTCCGAAAATATTTCGTTTCGGCTCGGAAAACTTTTCTGATCTGCCATTTTCGGATCTAAAAATTTTCCGGAAATTCGGCCGCATCCGAAAACACGAATCGGGAAATTTCGTGAAAATTCCGAAATTCCGAAACCCGAAACGCACATCCCTACTTAAGGGGTTATTCAGAGAGCACCGAAATGTCGCCGACATTTCAGTGCTCTCTCATTCCCCACGCTCCCCTGCACTTTGGGGAGTCAAAGTTCCCCACCCTGCAGTGAATTCAGCATTCACCGCAGGGTCCTCGAAGTGCAGGCAAAACCTGCCGAACACCCGCCGAAAACTCACCGAAAGCTGACGAGTGGGGTAAAAAAAAAAAAAACACAATGAACACAACAAACACAATGAACAAAAATGCCTGGAATTTACACATAAGATCCAATGAATGATAATAAAAAGGTCTGTTACAGAAAAATGAAAAAAGGCTTTAAAAA
The DNA here is from genome assembly GCA_009667805.1 of Leptobrachium leishanense. Taxonomy (NCBI): domain Eukaryota; kingdom Metazoa; phylum Chordata; class Amphibia; order Anura; family Megophryidae; genus Leptobrachium; species Leptobrachium leishanense. The sequence goes on from CM019066.1 coordinate 68,546,692, forward strand.
AAAATAAAAAAACATTTTGCCCAGAAAAATGCCTAAAAGAGCCTAAAAAAATTCAATAAATAAAGAGACTTTTTACTGCAGATTAAAATAATAATTGGTTTATTAGATATTGAATAAAACAGGAATATTTTAACATTGAAGACTATGGGAATCGCCTCAATAAACCTGCCGAATGAAAACACCGAACATCAGGGCAGTTTGACAACTTTTCACTGCTGTTCGGTGTTCTCTGAATAGATTAACAATTACTTTGCTATGGGGACTTTCACTGCCTTTGAAAAGGCACAGTACGTGCAGGCAATTAGCCAAACTTTACCGAACTGCCTGCTCTCTGAATAGCCGAACGGCCCCGAAATGTCACCGTACGTGGAAATTCTCTGTTCGGTGACATTTCGGGGCAAGATCGTCTCTCTCTGAACAAACCCTATAACCTAGGATAAGTCAGACAGCATGCATCTTCAAGCATTGACTCCAAAAACAAGAACTTAAGTTGTCCTAACCCAATGTTGGCAAGTTCAAACAAGAAAAAAACAGCAACTAATTGCTCGCCGTAAAACATATTATCAAGGTTTTACAGTTAAAGTGGATTTGGAGAATAATTAGCTACACAACATAAGCACTGAAAAATATTGATTATGTAATAGTGACTCTCATTGCTTACACAAGACAAACTAGTAACCCCTTCATTACCAGTTAACCTGAACTTCAAAAGCTCATGAGTGGACACGGGGACGGCCTAAATCGATCTGGTTTTATTCTGGAGCATGCAAAGAAATTTAGCTAATTGCAAATTAAATTAGTTTGTAAAATGGCCTGTAGATTTGTACCCCTAAACGTTCAGCACCAGGGACATGTCACCCAAGGTGCTGAATCTGTTGAAACAATTGGGACTCTGTATCTGAAACACAGAGCCCCAACAGCTTGTAAACGGAGTCCTAACTGTAGTAGTACTATTTGACCAGCAGATGGCGACGTCTGACCATGAAATTGTGCATACAGTACGGGAATTTGCTGTAGGAATTCTAAAGAAGATTTATACTCTATGGCTACTTTAAAATGCCTTTCTATAAAACCATTAGTTCCTGGCAGTGGTTTTATAGAAAAGTAAATGGTAGTGAAGGATTTAAATCCAAATCACTATTGCTTGTCATGTATTTATTTTTTTGTGCTTTTGCTTTTTGGGGCATCCTAGTGACATTTTTGTTTGTTTTTATCAATCAAACGTGTTAAAATAAGTAGGTATTGAAGCCATTAATCATCTGCTTACAAGGCAGTAATCATAGCGATCTTTTACTAAGGGGAGGAACGGGAAATTCATTTTGTTGAGGTAGAGAGTGGCTGAAGGTTGAGATCATCATATAGATAGGAAAGACTGAAGGGAATTAAATTATTTTTAATGATTTAAAGAGATTTATTTTGCTAGCAGACAAACTATAGTACATATAACTACTGAACAATAGGAGAATGCTCTATGTGGGTTTTAATTGTGTAGATCTTAGAGTACAGCTGCAGTCCAAGTTAGTGAAATTCACTTGGCATATCACTACAACACACCCCTTTCAACCCAATCCACTATGCCCACTTCTGATAAATGCTTAGTTTATGTTAAGAGATCCTTGGGCCTGTGTGTCTAAGATATCACACACCCATGGTAAAAGGTTCTTGGGTCTGAGGCCGGGGTCATACAAGTGCACCATGTGTGCCCGTACTGACTTGCCTCCTGGCATCTGTCGCAGCGTTGTGACACTTCGATGGGGCTGGCCGCATGCTGTAGCACGCTCACAAATTGAAACATTACAGCGGGCGTGCTGTGGCCCTGCTGAAAGCCTCCCCGTCAAAATGTGTTCGACGGGGCTGCAAAGCGTGATCCTCCATAGGAGGATCGAGCCTTGCAGCGCTGAGCGCACTAACTGCACTCAGCAAGGTGGCCAGACGGTGTCAGAGTGGAAGGTACATCCACGCTCACAGACGTTCCTTCTGCTCTGCAAAGCGCTCGTCTGACACTCTGTAGCCAATGTGCAGATTTTTCTAGCTACATTACCTGCTGCTATCCAGCCTATGGTTACAGTGAAACTGAAGGTTGGGCTTTCATATGGGGTTTGGCTAAGGCAGCAATGTAATGGAAAGAAAAGATATGGATTAAACAAGTCAAACGTAAATTTAATTTGATAGTGTCCCTTTAAGGAATTTAAAAAGGTGATATTACTTATTCTGGCACTTTGTATTGTGGTGCCTTCTTGCTGTATCACATAATTACTGATGACTGAAACACATTAGAACTACTGTCATACACAGTTCATCTACTATAAAATGTGAAATATGCATGAAAGTGCAATGATCAAGAAACCATTTATATTCCGGTTCAGTGGTACCCAACCCTGTCTGATCGTGACCCTAACACGCCAGATTTTAAGGTTTACCTTGGGGAAATTGGCAGATTGGTGCCGTGCTTCAGATATCTGTCAAACCTGGCCTGTTAGAGGTTTGTGAGGACCAGGGATGGGAACCAGTGCGATAGAGCATAAAACATTCCTCTGCACTCTTGCAACTGGCCACCATTACCTTTTGCGAGAAGCAGCTTGTCAGTGACTACCCTAACAATTTGCATGTACATGGCTAGCACTCAGACAGGCATCAGATGTCTCTCAATGCATCTGCATGAAGCCGATGCACTCAGCGAGGTAGCCACAAGTGTGTACTTGAGGAAAGAACGTGTCACAATCAGTCATAAGGAGGACACCTTGCACTCGCCAAGGTGAGGCACTGGTACATAGTCATAAACCAGAACGTATACCTTATACTGATGCCGGGGATCCAGAACTGGGAGATTAGTCAGCCAGGCAAGAGGGTCAGAACCAGGTAATCAGTCAGACATATAACAAAACCAGACAAAGGAGAAACACTAGAACTATTTACACAGGAATGACTAGACATGAACTAGAACCTGGACCAACTAAAGAAACAGCATACGGATAAGGAGAGAAGACCTTACAAACTTAACAGAATAACAGCAGGGAGCTCTCAAGGAACAAACACTCAGCAGGAATCAGATCTGAAAGTGAACCAAAATGCAAGATCAATGGTATAAGGGCCCATTGCAATATATAGGGAGGTGATCAGCCCATATCACCAACAGGAGAGCTAACGAGGAAGCCACTTAACCCCTGAGTTGCAATCCAGGCAAAGCAACACACAGAAACATATGAGAACCACAGGCATAAAGAATACAGAGGGCAGGGGGACAGGGCTGGAACGGGGATACATGACAGAACGTCTGTTCTCATGTTCGTTCTTTCCTCGCTCGTGTGGCGCTGGCCTAAGACATCATGACCATTTAAATTAACTTTAAAAGTGACTATAGAGGTAATAAAACAGTTTGTGCTCACACAAACTGATTATATCATTAAACAAGCATGACAACAAGCAACAGAGTTGGTTATTTTTTTTTTATTTATTTATAAAAGGATTTTACCAGGAAGGATACATTGAGATTTCTCTCGTTTTCAAGTATGTCCTGGGTTCGAGAACATTGAGTGGTTACAGAAATACAAAATAGTAAAATGCAAGATATTAACACAAAAACAAATATACAGATTAACAGAAAAATAAATGAAGTTAAATGAAGTTGTGTCTTTTATTTCACTGCTTAAAAAATCTGAATATCCTATTACAAAACAAACTCGTTGTGGGACATTAACTATGTGCAAACTCTTTCAAAACAAGCACATACAGGTTGGAAGGTGAAACACAATTGTACCTTCATGGAAACAATAACCCCATGCAATCTCTTTCCTGAAAGAGGATCAGTAATCATTTGCAAAAAGATGAGGAGGTTGAACATAACTGTGCCTTTTTGTGTTAATTTTCTGTATATCAGATGTAAGAGGTGTTATTCACTAAGCCCTCGAAGTTGCCACCGAACGGCACTGAACAGTGAATTTCACCCAATGGTGCAATTTCAGTGCGTCTATTCACAAAGATATCAATTCTCTACTGGCGAATTGACAGCGAAATATGGTGCATTGCGACACAGTTCGACTATCTTCGGTAGCAGCAAAATTGTCCCATAGAGAAGTAATTGTTTGTCTATTCACAGAAGGCCGAACTACACCTAAGTGTCAGTGAAATACGACAAATACCCTGATTTTCATGGTTTCAGTTTGATAGGTTTACACAAGGAAATCCTGGAGGATTCAAAAAATAATCTCATATCATTTTTTTAAAAAAACGTTTATTCTCTTCTTTTTTACAGCAAAAAAGCCATTTTTTTAATTTTTAGAACACTTTTTGTATTTTTTAGACAAAATTTTTGTTTTACCCAATTTTTTTAACTGCTTCACTGCGGAGGATGTAAGGGATTCCGGTCGATCGCTGCAGCCACTGGTGCGGGCTGACATCTTGGATGTCAGCCCAGCCCCCGGGACTCAGGCGGGCACGAATAGAATCATTGCACTGGGCGCGATGACGTCTATTCTAGGCCCCCTCGCCAGTGCGGGGAAGGTGCCTGAAGGGGAGGGGGGAGGTCCCCCCTCCCAATCAGCTTGGGGCACAAGTGAGCCTGCCTTTCCAAGCGGTGCCTGCCTTTAACCACTTGGGGTCTGGAACGCTATTCGGTGCCAACAGGCGCCGGAACGCGCTCCCCTCCCGGAGTTGGCCGACATCTTGGATGTCAGCCAAGATTCCGGGATCTCCCCCTGCCTACTGGCATCATCGCACATAGCGCGATGATGTCAGTTCGGGAGTTATCCCCTAGCTGCCACCTATGGTGGAGATAGGGGGTTACAATGAACCCCCTATCTCCTGATCCTTGGCAGCTAGGGGTTAACGTTTGGTATCATTGGAACAGCCAGAGCATGGCCTTTCCATCCAATGATACCAAACATGACCAAGTAAAATGTAAAAATAAAAATAAAATTAAAAAATTAAAAACAGTTTTTTGTTTTTATTAATGCAGCAATATTGTTCCCATTTCAATTATAATCTGAACAATGATGCTGCACTAACGATTTTTTCTATGGAGGGCGTTTGCAAAAAATCACATAACTTCCCCCCCAAAAAAATTTAACGAGTTTCCATTTCTAATTTTTTTAACAAGCGCACCCCATAGAAAATATAACCACAAAGGCTCACATGATAAAATGTGAAAGAAAAAAACACTTTACACGTTGTAGATGATTGAACATTCAAATATTATTGAATTTTTTGTTATAATATTCAGGCAGGACATGACGTATACATATAATAATGATATATTATGAATCTGCCGGAAAGAATGACATATAATTTGTCTGGGTTGTATAAGAAAATGTGACTTCAAATCGCGTTTAAACATTATGAGCGAAACCGTTAAAAATGAGCTCAGCACACAGGTGTGAAATGGCTCAGCAGCGAAAGGGTTAAAAGGCTTTTTTTATTCTGTAACGGAACTTTTTATTCTTTTTTATTATTTAGACACATTTTAATTGGTTTAAACACCTATTAGGAGAATAGGAGAGTTCTGTTTTTTTTGTTTGCAGTTCTGTGGATTTCGCCAAATACAGTTCGCCACTGTTTGGCTGGCTTTGGAGCTCTTCAGCGACTTTCGATAACATTTTCATGAGGCTTCAGTGACTCCATCTTCGGTGCACTATGGTGACCCTACGGGGAATAGTGAATTCACCATCGTTTTGGCGAAATGGAATCGCCAAATGTGCTGAAGTGCACCAATGTGAAAAGCACTGAAATTTCGGTGCTTTGTGAATAACCCCTTAGGGACGAAATCCACCGAACTGCAAAATAAATAAACGAAAAAGCGAACTCTATTCTTCTAATAGATGTTTAAACCAATAAAAATGTTTCTAAATAATAAAAAAGGTCCTTTAAAAAAATAATAAAAAGGTCTGTTACAGAATTTAAAAAAAGCCTTAAAACATTTGATTAAAAATACAAAAAAAGTGTTCTAAAAAAATTAAAAAAAAGTAAGAAGTCTTTTTGCTAAAAATGAAAAGAATATAATTTTTTTTAAAAAACATAATTAAGAATGATATTACTTTTTTTGGTACTTTCCTGTTATCCGGACCACATAAATTTTTATAGTTTCATAGACAGAATAAACTGAGTCAATTGTCATAGTTTTATTTTTATAGATAATGAACTGAATAAACGGGAAGACAAACATATGAGAACATGTGACCATTAATAAACTGCAACATATGACAACATGACTTGACTTATAATTGAGATACTGGTGGCCAGAAAGTTAGGGTTAGGGGGTTAGGGTTAGAGGGTTAGGGTTAGGGGGTTTTGGTTAGAGGGTTAGGGTTAGGGTTAGAGGGTTTGGCTAACCCTAACCCTCTAACCCTAACCCTCTAACCCTAACCCTCTAACCCTAACCCTAAATTTCTGGCCACCAGTATCTCAATTATAAGTCAAGTCATGTTGTCGTATGTTACAGTTTATTAATTGTCACATGTTCTCATGTTTGTCTTCCCGTTTATTCAGGTCATTATCTATGAAAATAAAACTATGACAATTGACTCAGTTTATTCTGTCTATGAAACTATAAAAATTTATGTGGTCCGGATAACCGGAAAGTACCCTTTTTTTACATGGAATTCATTTGTTTAAACCTGTCAAACGGAAACACCGAAAATCAGGGCATTTCCCTGACACTTCAATAGGGTTAAGCGTTCTTTGAATAGACTAACAATTATTTCTCTATGGGACATTTTCGCTGTCACCGAAGCATGCCAAACACCACTGAACTGCAATGCACCATATTTTGCTTTCAATTCGCCAGTATTTGGAGAATTCACAGCTTTGTGAAAAGCCACAGTGCCACGAAATTGCATCATACAGTGAAATTCACCGTTCAATGCACTTTGGTGTCAAGTTCGGCACTTAGTGAATAACCCCCTATGTTTCCACTGGCATATGCCCTGACGTATGATTTAATTTGCTGTCTACAGGCATCGGAAGGTGTTCCCATGCGTTTTTTTGCCACCCTGTCAGAGCTGATAGATTTTTACAGAAAGGAGAACTTGGGCCTGGTCACTCACCTGCAGTATCCCATACAGAAAGAAGAAGAGTTACCTGAAGAGCAAGATGATGACCAAGGTAGGCACAGAGCCCAGTTCAGTGTTTTGTTGAGAATGCAATACTTACAAAGTGAGAGGAAAAAAATGTCTGTCAAATAGAGGTATGGGGTAAAATTCAAACTGAGGCACAAAGGGAACTGCAGAAATAGTGCAAACGACGTGAAGGAACTATTTGAATGGTTATTGATTAGCCATTAACACTTTATTGTGATACTCTATTGTTTTGGCTTCCTCAAAGTGTTGGAAAAAGACAAACAAAATAGGTAAAAGTAGTGAGGACACTAGAAAAGCATCAATAGCTTATTTCTTGCTGTTTTGTATCAGTAACTGTTACATCATGCAACTACACAGACCATACCAGGTAACACGAAGGTACAAGGGGCTGTATTCCAAGCCTGGAGTAAACCTGTGCAGTGTGGCCACTCAATCTTTTCTGGACTAGGCCTCTCCAATGGTCCTCAATACCAACATTGGATTGGCTCCATGCTTGCTTGAATGTTCAGCCCCGTGCTTTCTTGTGACATGCTAAAGTTGGCAACAGGAGACATCCGGCTCGTAGAGAGAGATTAGTGCTGGATCTAAGAACGTTTTTAGCCTCAACTAAAGGATTAGAATGGATGGAGGGGATCATTTTTTGACTCATTCCTGTTTTAACCCAAGAGTATCCACTGGTGAACTTACCAAAGCCTTTGAAGTCTATGGAGTTTACCTAAGCTCTGGCATCTTACAAAGTAGCCCATATACAATAAACATGTGTATTTTGTTTCATCACAAATTGAAATTCGGACAGAAATACCCATTTTCGTTATTTTTTATGATATGTTTCCAAAAAACGTAATATCGGCCGTCTGAAATTACAAATCGTCCGAAATTATGAATCGCCTTAGCACAACGAAAACAACTAAACGAAATGTTGGAGAGCAAAATGATCCGAAACGGTACAAAACCGAACAAAAATTTCCCAAAACGTAACAAAAAAAAAGAAGCAAAATTATTTCAAAGTAATAAAAACAGGTTTTTTTTAACATTGAGACTTATATTATTCAATGTAAAAAATTAATCATGTTTTTATTAAATACTTCTTAAATGTTTTTTTTCACTTGCAGCAAATATTATTTTTTTTAGGGTGAAATTTCATTGTTCCTAATTTATTTTAGAACAAGTCTTTTGTTTTGTTCTGCAATGAATTGAATAGATACGATGTTTCAGCACCATGGTCAGCTCCATAGCTGTCCATAGTGCTGAACTGTTGATCTGAAACATTCAGGGCTATTCAGAAAGACTGGAGAATTGAAAATTCTAGGTCAAAATAGTCAAACCAGAAAAATTCTCCCATTTATCTCATTTTCCAAATTGTCTATTTGGTCTAGAATGTTCATTCTCGTGGCAATTCTCAATTTTCAATTTTCAATTCTCAAGGTTTTCACCTCTCTCTGAATAGCCCTGATAGTATTTGAATATGTTTCAGCACCATGGTGAGCTCCATACCTCTCTAAGGTCCTGAAACATTTTCAATGAAAGAATACTATCAGGGTTATTCAGAGAGAGGTGACAACCAGGAGAATGACTGGAGAAGTGAAAATTCTAGGTCAAAATAGCCAAACCAGAAAAATTCTCCCATTTATATCACTTTCCAAATCGGCTATTTGGTCTAGATTGTTCATTCTCCTGGCAATTCTCATGGTTTTCATCTCTCTCTGAATAACCCTGTAAGTTTCAGATCAGCAGTTCAGCCCTATGGACAGCTATTTTAAAAGCCTCATTTTAAAATAAATTAGGAACAATGAGATTTCACCCTGAAAATCCAGAAAAATACCTAAAAAAATCCTAAAAAATAAAGAGACTTTTTGCTGCAAGTGAAAAAAAATAAACGGTTAAAGAAATATTTAATAAAAACACAAATATTTTTTACATTGAATCCTATGGGGAAAAAAGCATAATTTCTTTAAAATAAGTTAGGAAACTTAAAATTTCACCCAAAATAAATCCTGAAAAATGCCTAAAAAATAAAAAAGTTTTGGCTGGTATTTATTTTATTGGTAGTAATCTATTTCACATTCTGAAATAACTAATAAAAAAACGAAATAACTCATAAGAACAAAATACAAATCAACAAAAAATTTGGAATAACTCAGAAAAATGAAAAACTAAGTGATCCGAATAACGAAGAGATCCGAAAAATGAATAAGGAAGCGGTCCAAAAATTTCAGATGGGTCCGAAATTACAAATCATGGTAAAAATAACAAACGACCCGAAGCGAAAAAGAAACTCATTAAGGCTAGGGTCAGACGAAAGCATTTTTCCCCGCGAACGTGAAAAAGTGCGTCCGAACGCATTGACGTATTTTTTCATGGAATGCGCAAAAACGGTCAGACGACGCGCATTTTCGGGCGTGATTTTGTACGGATCGTCAATAAAACTCTTTTTGCGTCTGGACGTTATGTAGGCTGGACATTAGCAGCGTCTGACATCTCCTAATCACGCAAACACGCCGCTATGCCGCAGCTGCGCACTCAGTACGTCAGTACTAGCGGTTCAGCGTTCTCAGAAAAATACGTTCAAATTCCACTTGCGTTGCACGGCTGGACTTTTGTGCGGCCGTACATCGTATATTGGCCGTCATTGCCCGTCATCTGCTGCTAGTGCGGCCGTAATTATGTGCGCCAGAACGCACGTTAAAAGTGCACTGGTCTGACCCCAGCCTAAAGTGACCCGAAGTGTGGGGAAAAAAATTGGACGACAAAGTCAGAAACAAAAATAAACGAAAAACCCTCCACTGTGTACATGTCTAATATACAACTATATACAGTATTATATATACACTATATAACTGCTCAAGTCATAGACTGCCATATGCTAATTAAATGAATAATAAATAAATAGTAAATATATGACAACTCATTTTTACGTTTCAATTCTGCATTATAGCTACAAAATTTTACTTTCCGTGAGGCTTTTTTTCTGCATTTCTATGATATGTAACAATTTGTCTTGGGTCCTTAGGGCAAATGTGTCACAATAGCAATAAGGCACAAGATTGTATAATGAGAGGAATATGCTGTAAAACAGGTTCAAAATGTGGTGGAGGCCGACAAATAATGTATAGTGTAGTGAGTTTTGTAACAGATTGTTAAGACAATATTACTAAACAGGAACACAAATAGAGAAGCAAGAGTTGCTCCGTACATTCCGAAATGTGTAACATATAAAATCACCAAATGACAAATCACATCTTGAAAAAGAACATAAAAAAAGCATAATAAAAATGGCTTTATAATGAAAAATGCAAAAGCATGACAAAAATATAAAAAAAGCAGATAATGGGGTGTGAAGAGCTTCGTGGAATAAGCATGTGGGAGGCAGGTTGAGGGTAGGAAGGCTGGATATAGAGAGTCCCAGAAATATCCTTGTATAGGTGGCAGGACCGCGGTAGAGGGGAAGAGGGTATGAGCCCAATATACAGTGAATAACATATAATACAGTGTAGCGCTCACTCCCGGAGGAGCCGCTGAAATTGAACCACGGGTCAGTCTCCCCGCACTAGGGAATAAATATACTCCAACACAGTTGTGAGTTTTTTATCATTTAAATAGTTTACTAAAATATTTGGCAGATGTTGAGATACGGTATTCACAGATATTATTACAGTACTTTTGTATTGCGATAAAACGCGTAGCGGAAAAGAAACGAAACACGAGGCTTCGTATTTCGGAAAATAAAATATTCGTAACCGAACATAAAAGAAAATGCAGTTTGCACGAATATTCGGAAAAGGGACACGTAACGGAACCCCAGAATATGCAATCACTTCGTATCACGGTAAACGCGCAGCGGAAAAGAGAAAAATATATTCGGAACGTATCTTTACCCCTGTTCCGATTCGTAACAAAAATGAGTCCTGCACAGGTTAAGTCCCGGAATGTAAAAGGTGTGTATGTGTGTATATGGTACCCGGGTACTGTTCAACTGGCCAGTGAATTTACTTAAAGAATGTCTTTGACTAGTCAAGTTGGGGCCCTGTGGACTTCAAAGAGAAAACAGCCGCGTATTCTTTGTATTACAAACGGCCTTGGAGGCCTCTCACCCATCCACCGGTTGCTTTAGGCTCCGCTGACCCAGGACGTCTCTCCGCTCGATCTTGACTGGGGATACTAGCGGCCGGATCCGTTGTCTGACTTCCCGTAGCTTGTCCACGACTTTGGCCCAGCTCACCGCCTGCTCCCAGTACCCGATCAACTTGCGGTGACTCCTTACTCGAGGTCTTCGGTTGGTTCAATCTGCAGCAACTCTGGAACCTTGGAGGGCTCCTTCTCCTTAGGCGGAATCACCCGGTAAAAGACTTGACAGGCTCTCTTGCTCTCAGGCCCAGGCCTTCTTACGATCTATCGCACTGCGTCTGCTCTCTCTCGTTCCCTGGCGCGCTCTGGCGCGTTCTCCACGAGGCGGAGGATGCAAGGGTCCAGTCCCCACCCACTTCCTGTCTCCTTGCAAAGCATGCCGGGAATTGTAGTCCCAATGTCCAGTGTCTCTGATCGCGATAGTCTCCATCTTGTGGCCAAAAATAGGTACTGCCACGGCAAGATTTTAACACAGCGCTACACTCTCCCCCTCCTAGAACTCTTGGTCTCTCCAAGGAGGTACAACAGTTACATTACATTTCCACAATATTTGAATACAGTTTACATAACATGCACAGGTTCAGCAGCATACATGCAGTGGGTTAGAAATACTTCCTCAAGTTGACTCATATTTTGGGCTACCTCAGCTAGCATAGCAGACACTTCGGGCAACCTCCGCACTGTGGTGATGGCCTCTTCAGTGCTATGTCCTGGCGAGTCGTAGGTGAGTCGTTGGGGCGGTCGAACAGAGCGTTTTGGTTCTGGCTCAATCAGTTCCTCTTCAGGTGGAAGTACTATAGGCGTTGGCTCAATCCTTCTCTCTACCACTGGAGCAGACGTTTCTTCAGAGTATGATCCCTCCAGCGAAGGCATAGAACTATAATCACCTGAGTAAGCTTCCGGAGCTACCGGGATCCCCACAGCCTCAGGGACTTCCAACTGAAATTCAAGAGGCTCAGGGATATCAACAGTCTCAGGGACTTCCAACAAGAATTCAGGAGCTTCAGGCCTCAAATTACTCTCCCATCGTTCAGGAACTGAGATAATCTCTTCAGGCTCCGGTGAACGTATCCAGTCCAGACAGAAACTTTCTTCCTCACTGTCCCTTTCGCTCTCTTCGACAACCCGGGTCTGTCGAGACCGAGTAACAGGAGGCAAACATGGAACAGGCGGATTTGGCAGAGGCGGTTCGTCCCCAACTGGCATCCTTACAGCCTCTCTCAAAGGTAACAAATGATTTTGGTGCCAGTTCTTAATAGGCCCAGCCTTTCCATCCGGGCGAATCTGATACACTGGTAAACCCGGCAGTTGTTTGCAGACAATGTAAACCTGGGAACTCCACCTATCCGCCAACTTGTGTCTCGCAGCAGCACCCAAGTTCTTCAATAGAACCCTATCACCGGGTTGTAGATCTTGTATTCGAACTTTCAGGTCATAGTTCCTTTTGTTTCTTTGCTCCCTGTTTCCCGAGGTCAAACGGGCCTGTTCAAACGCAGAAGCCAGATTCTTTCGAAGCCTATCCACGTAGTTTCTATGGGAAGCTACTGATGTCTGGTCTAGGGATAACCCAAATGCCAAATCAACCGGCAGTCGAGCCTCCCTTCCGAACATAAGACGGTACGGTGAGTATCCAGTTGCATCACTCTCCGTACTGTTATATGCATGCACCAGAGTAGCTATGTGCCGACTCCAATTCTGCTTCTCCACATTCGACAAGGTCCCAGCATGTTTAGCAGTGTGCGATTAAACCTTTCAGGCTGAGCATCACCTTGAGGGTGATATGGTGTAGTTCGGGTCTTTTGGATTCCCAACAGCTCTAACAATTGCCCCACCAGTCTGCTTTCAAAGTCTCTACCCTGGTCAGAGTGTATCCTCCTTGGCAGTCCGTAATGAACAAAGAACTTTTCCATCAACACCTTGGCCACTGTCGGAGCGCGTTGATCTTTTGTGGAGAATGCTTGGGCGTAACGGGTGAAATGATCAGTCACTATTAGTTTTTTATTTTGAAATAAGTCAGCATTACATCATACTGTAAAATAATGGATGACCTCGCAGGGCCAAACAAGAAGACATAACAAGCAACGGAAACCACACATGGCCAAAAAAGTGTCATCGTAAAAACAGCGAATCGAAAAAATCTAAGGATAGCAATATGTTAGCAGAAAACATCCCCTAGACGGGGGGTCTCATCAAGGTGGGAAATCAAACATATATAAATGCAGCCACTTAAGGCCGGCCAAGGTAACTACGGTCAGCTGGTCAAAAAACATGCGTCGCAAAGAAGGACAGGGCGGTAAAAATAAGTAAAAAGGCAGAAAGTACCATGTGCAGGCAAAAAAGCAAAAGCCCTATGCAATGCAGGCTGGGACTGATCAAAACAAATTACGAACCGTCCTGAAAGTCCAGGCACTAGGCCAAGCTAGAGACCAGGGACACGTAAGCATATAAGAGAAATGCAGGGGAGGGGGTGTAATTCAGTAAAGCTCAGACCTGGAGAGGTAGAGGGCATAGAAACCAGCCTTCAATCCGGTCGAGGGTCCGGAGGATCTGGTGAGAGGCCCGCAGCCGCAAGGTCAATCCAAGCCACCGCGGGATCCGTGATGGTATAGGGGACATTTGCGTGGGTCACCACCAAAGCTCCTGCCAGACCCCAGCGATATCGGACACCCTGTCGGCGAAGAACTGATGTCACTTCACGAAAACGCCTGCGAGCCATCAGGGTCTGGAATGGGAGATCATGATACAGGGCCAGAGTGGAGCCCTCAAAGCGTACGGGATCCCTCGCGCCCGGAGCAGACATAACCTTGACCTTGAAAGCCACTTCACGGAAGGCCACTACGACGTCTCGAGGAGCCCCAGGTGGGTTCGTCGCAGGTCTCCTGACCCGAAACACCGACCCAAGCATGTCAGGTGTGTCAGGGGGAAGCCCCGTGACCTGAAGCACAAGACGAGTCACGTAGGACGGCAGAGCGTCGGAGGTAATAGAGTCCGGGACACCCCTGACCCTGATGTTTCGGCGTCTGTGTCTCGTTTCAAGCATCTCCACAGAGCGTGTCAGAAGTTCGACTTGGTATCGCAAACCAGCAACCTGACCAGACAGGTGAGTTTGTTCCGTTGTCACAGCAGAAGTCGTCTCCTGTACCACCTTCACCTGAGCACGCATCGCCGCTATCTCGGTGCGGACCGCCGCCACCTCAGGCTGCCACACCTCACGTATCACCCGAAGCTCCTCCAAGATCCTGCGGAGATCCCCTTCGTGGAGGGGAGATGGTCGTCCTCCTCCTGCACCTGTTGCTGTCGAAGTCCCGTCCCCACTGCAGACCGATGATCCCAGGTCACACTATTACTGGCGGAGGTAAGGGGAATCTCAGTCGGGTCCCCATCAAAAATATCCTCTGTGTCCGGCGTTGCCCCGGACGATGTCCGCATTGCTGATTTTCTCTTCTTCTGTGCCCGTTTCCTAGCAGCCGCCGAGAGGGGTCGGGAGTCAGACGCCGGTGACTGCGGGGCAAGCCAGGGCATCCCAGTAATACCCCCCTGAGGTTCATAGTCGCTGTCAGCCTCCGAGGAGCCATAGCCCGGGGGAGGGAGGAAGAAGCAGTCAGTCCCGTAAAAGCGGACCCACCTCGCAAAACATCCCGAATGTCCCTCTGTCGGGGGCCCGTCGCTGGGAACGACTGGTAGGCATGGTTCCGGAGATGCTGGGCTGGCACGAGGTCGCAGGGCGGTGAGGGAATCTCAATACGCCTCGAGTAGGCTTCCAAGATGGCCGCTGTGACTAGGCCCAAATCGCGCTGCCGGCAGCAATCTGTCCCCGGGCACGAAACTCAGGGCTAAATCAGGTACCTCAACTCTCCAGGATCCCTCTAGCCAACCGGGAAGCTCACAGGGCAGTGCAAACGGCGAAAAAAGCAATAAAATCCGTGGTAGACACAGAGCTCCTCCAAAATGCTGCTGCTCGCTTCCACAGCTAGCTCCGCCATCAGTCACTATTAGAATGTTCCCTTGCCCACTAGCATCCGGCTCTAAGCACAAGAAGTCAATGCACACCAAATCCATGGGTCCCTGGCTCTGCAGATGGCTCATTGGAGCAGTTCGGGTCGGCAGAGTCTTCCTCTGAATACACCTTAGACAGGAGTGACAATAGCTTTCCACTTCAGCTCTCATGCAAGGCCAATAGAACCTATCTCGCACCAGCTTAAAAGTTCTTTCAGCACCCAAATGTCCATGCTCATCATGTAGTGATCGCAACACTCCCTATGTTTAGTAGGGAGGAATAACTGTTGAATCTCTTCAGCGCTAGTTGAGGGGCCCCTTCGGTAGACCACCCCATCCAACATCTTTAACCGCTCCCACTCTTTGTAGACCAATCTGGCTCCACTCGGGGAGTTGGTTAACAAAATCTCTCGCTGGTTGCAGACAGGGCCTTTATGGTCAAGGCAATTAAAGGGTCTCTGGCCTGATCCGTTTTCAGGTCCTGTCTCGAAAAGGTAGGTAAATTTTCATCCCTTAACTGCGTAGGGTTACAGTAGAACTCAGGAACAGCCGCAGCCATAACTCCTATGGCCTCCGCCTCAATCCCTCCTTTGACCCGGCGCTCTGTTCCTTGACACAAAGCTTGCACCCCGTCTGGAGTCAACTGAGTCCATTCTGTAGTGTAGGGTCTTCTCGACAACGCATCAGCATCTCGATTATTCACCCCAGGGCGATACTTCAGGCTGAACCGAAACCCTGACAGAGCGGCCAACCACCGATGTCCCGTTGCGTCCAGTTTTGCGGTAGTAAGGATGTAGGTAAGAGGATTGTTATCCGTCTTGATCACAAACTCGGCTCCATACAGATAGTCTTTTAACTTGTCTACCACTGCCCACTTCAAGGCTAGGAACTCCAGCTTGTGAGTAGGATAGTTCTTCTCTGAAGGCGTAAGGCTCCGGCTCACGTACGCTACAGGCCTCAGCAATCCACCATACTCCTGATATAGGACTCCTCCCAGACCTTCTCGGCTGGCATCCACATGTAGTTCATACGGCTTGTGAGGGTCCGCATAGGCCAAAACAGGAGCTCGGGTTAGACTCTCTTTCAGCTTTACGAAAGCTCCTTCACATTGACTGGTCCATTCACCTTGTATAGACTCTCGAGCTTTCCTTGGCCCCGGAGCTGACGGGTTTTTGTCAGAGACCTTGCAGCCTTCTTCGGTGGTTTCCTTCTGCAGGAGTTTGTTCAGTGGTTGAGCTATTTTTGCGAATCCTCCCACAAATCTTCGATAGTATGAACAGAATCCCAAGAAAGATCTAAGCTCAGTGACGTTTCGGGGTCTAGGCCAAGAAGCTACGGCCTCCAACTTCCGAGGATCTGTCGAAACACCTTCTGCTGAGACCACATGTCCTAGATACGTAACAGACGGTAGACAGAATTGGCATTTCTCCAGAGACAGTTCAACCCCTCTTCATGGAGCCTCTTCAAGACCTTCTCCAGACGTTGTTCATGTTCTTCCAGAGTCTTCCCAAACACAATTATGTCATCCAGGTACACTAATACTTCGATTAAATTCATATCCCCGACTGTCTTCTCCATCAACCGTTGGAACGTAGCTGGAGCCCCCGTAAGGCCTTGAGGCATTCTGTTGAATTCAAAGAACCCTAGTGGACAGATGAACGCAGTTTTCTCCTTGTCTTCAGGATGCATGGGTATCTGGTGATATCCGCTTCGCAGGTCTAGTACACTAAACCACTTTGCTCCAGACAAACACTGTAGGGCATCCTCTATCCGAGGAGTGGCATATTGGTCGGGGATGGTTCTCCGGTTCAATGTGCGGTAGTCTATACATAGGCGGACAGAACCATTTTTCTTCCGGACCAACACTATGGGAGATGCATATGGACTCCTGGACTCTTGAATCACCTTGGTTCTTTGCAATTCATTCAGTTGTTCTCGCAGATCATCCAAGTCTCCCAGCGGAACTCGCCTTGATCTTTCACGAAACGGCTTGTCTTCTTGTAACCGAATACGGTGCTCAGTACTCTTAGCTAGGCCCACATCAAACTCGTCTTTCGAGAACAATTCCTTCCACTTTAGGACTTGAGACTGAAGACGTTTCTTCCACTCAGGTGAAATGGAGCGTCTTTGGGGTAGAATCTTTCATCTGGAATCTCTTTATCCACTCCCCCTCCTAAATCGGTGAGAGGGGTGTAGCAGACTCTACTTGCCCGATAGGCATTCGTGCTTTAAGGACTACTGGAGAATCTGTCACATTGCACACACTGACCGAGACTCTTCCTCGTGTTCTCTTCAGGGCTTTGGTGGAGATTATTTCAGGAATTACTTCGACTCCGGTTTCACTCCCATGATTGACATCGGTTCCCAGCACCACATAGGGACCTGGTTGCGATCCGTTCAACTTGACTGAAACCCGGAAGCTCGCTACTTCTCCTGCTTGCAGAACCTTCTCTGTCCCACCCAGTCTCCACAGTCTTCCCACCTCAGCAGGTGCCTTTCGTTCTTCGACCATCCTCTGATAGACCGGACGTAACATTGGATGTACTCCTTGAGTCGAACCTTCTTCCAATACAATAGGTGTCAGGAGACGCCGCACTAGGTCAGTATTCGTCCCCACTATGAGGGAGCTTCTGTTCGCACCCGAGGGTCGAGGACACACATGGCCAATGCATCACAACCTCCAGACTGTCCGATGACTTCAGATCCGATCTCCAACTTCACTTGCAGGTACCCGTCATAAGGGAGTTTCTCAGTGCCGATACCCCATATTTCCAAATCCTTCAATTCTTGCAGAGGAATGTGCTTTAAGTGTTTCTCATAGAAGTCTCTGTAGATCAATGTCACTTGAGCCCCTGAATCTAACAGGGCTTTGTGTAGACTCCTTCCACTTGGATTGGCACAATAGGAGAAGGACCTATCAGTTGGTCAGGAAACTTGGTGGCGGTATCCGGACGCTTAGACCCAGTTTGCTGTACCCTGGCCCTTTTCTTGGCCCGTGTAGGTTTTGGGTGTGCATTGCTTTCCCATGACGTAGACCCGGATGCTAAGGGAGTGACTCTTTCAGTCCTGGCAGGCTCAGCAGTTGGCTCAGCTTTGGGCCTTCCGCCCTCTTAGTCTTGACTTGGTTTCTGGAGCGGGGTTCAACCTTCGGGCACTTAGGTTGCTCCTTCACTTGTGCCCTCTGGCGTTTCCCGCCGGTGAGGTAGATAACAGTCCTTCTAGGGCTTTCAACAGTCCCTCGACTCTATCCTTCTCAGACTTTTGGCCTTTGCACTGTGCGCGGAAATGGCCCATTTCTCCACAACCAAAACATCTCTTCTTAGAGAGCGGAGACGTAGTTGCTTGTTGGGATTTTGTTAAAAGACTTGGACCAGACGCCACAGCGGCTCCGTCGTCTGCATGTCTGTGAGGAATTTCTGCATTTCTGCCTGCATTTCGGTCACCTTCATCAACACTCGGCACAATTCCGCGTGCGCTTGTTGCAATTCAGCTTGAGCTTCCTGTACTTTCTTGACGGTCTTGGACAATTCACCACGTTCAGAGGGGTTCGATTCTTTGGCAGCCCTCTCTGTAGATTTAAAAACGACTAGGTGCTCTTGTTCGTCCTCGTCCGATCCATAAGTATCTAGGGAGTCGCTTTCAGGCTGCAGACCGTCGCTATGTCTCACAGGTTGTGCATAAGCCCTTTCCCCCGCCTGAAGGATTTCTCTTCCAGTAAAGCTTCTTCTTCTCGTACAACTCGGATCAGTTCCAGGTACTTCAATTCTTGGTTACCTGCTCTGCTTCTCAGCTGCATCATTACTGGATCTAGAGGTTGAGAGCCCCTCAGGATCTGTTTTATTCGGATCTTATCTACTTCGACCGGTTCGGCCCCTTTCTTAAGGAGTATCTGATGTAGAATCTTATCTAGGCGCCTCATGTACTCGGTCATCCTTTCACCTCTTCTCTGATAGGTGTGTTCGTACTGGTATACCAGTTCGGCCGCCTTTTCGGTTCGCCCAAAAACTTCTTCAAGAACGTTTAAGTAATCTAAAGCAGTACAATCTTTTCTGCTCAGTTTCAGGTTTCTCACCGCTTCTGACGCAGGTCCCTTTAAACTCTCGGTGATCCTTTGCTTTTTCTGGGCCTCAGGGACGTCCCACTCATCCAGAGCCTGCATCGCCTGTTCCACCCATTCTTCAAAGGTTTCTTCTCCCGCCGGAGTTGGTACGTTTCCTGTAAAATTTCTTAACCGTCGATAACCGAAATTAGTGTGAGGAGGGCTTGTTTTCTGACATTTAGCCAGTAGATCTCCAATAGCCACGATAAATTCCGGCCCGATCATGGCCAACGGACTAGGCGCGGGAACACTTGCGGATTCGCCACGTGGCGCACTTGGCTGAATTAGTTGGACTTCCACCTCATCGGCCAGTTTCACGCTCGCGCCCTGAAAACATGGTGGAACACCCTTTCTCCACTCGAGAAGAACATACGTGTGAGAAGTATCTGGGTTTTTCTTAATGTCCAGTATTAACCCCCGATGATCTGGTGCTAGCGTGGCCACGGCCTGGCGGATCTGCTCTTCGGCCCAAGTGTCTGCGGGAATATCCATGACTATACAACATTCTAACTGACTACTGTGCTCCTCACACCATTCGGCAACAGTGTCTGGATCCATATTTAACCCTTTAGATGCGGTTTTTCCAGAGACTGAATCCCGGAAACGAGCCCCCACGTGTAGCGCTCACTCCCGGAGGAGCCGCTGAAATTGAACCACGGGTCAGTCTCCCCGCACTAGGGAATAAATATACTCCAACACAGTGGTGGGTTTTTTATCATTTAAATAGTTTACTAAAATATTTGGCAGATGTTGAGATACGGTATTCACAGATATTATTACAGTACTTTCGTATTGCGATAAAACGCGTAGCGGAAAAGAAACGAAACACGAGGCTTCGTATTTCGGAAAATAAAATATTCGTAACCGAACATAAAAGAAAATGCAGTTTGCACGAATATTCGGAAAAGGGACACGTAACGGAACCCCAGAATATGCAATCACTTCGTATCACGGTAAACGCGCAGCGGGAAAAGAGAAAAATATATTCGGAACGTATCTTTACCCCTGTTCCGATTCGTAACAAAAATGAGTCCTGCACAGGTTAAGTCCCGGAATGTAAAAGGTGTGTATGTGTGTATATGGTACCCGGGTACTGTTCAACTGGCCAGTGAATTTACTTAAAGAATGTCTTCGACTAGTCAAGTTGGGGCCCTGTGGACTTCAAAGAGAAAACAGCCGCGTATTCTTTGTATTACAAACGGCCTTGGAGGCCTCTCACCCATCCACCGGTTGCTTTAGGCTCCGCTGACCCAGGACGTCTCTCCGCTCGATCTTGACTGGTGATACTAGCAGCCGGATCCGTTGTCTGATTTCCCGTAGCTTGTCCACGACTTTGGCCCAGCTCACCGCCTGCTCCCAGTACCCGATCAACTTGCGGTGACTCCTTACTCGAGGTCTTCGGTTGGTTCAATCTGCAGCAACTCTGGAACCTTGGAGGGCTCCTTCTCCTTAGGCGGAATCACCCGGTAAAAGACTTGACAGGCTCTCTTTCTCTCAGGCCCAGGCCTTCTTACGGTCTATCGCACTGCGTCTGCTCTCTCTCGTTCCCTGGCACGCTCTGGCGCGTTCTCCACGAGGCGGAGGATGCAAGGGTCCAGTCCCCACCCACTTCCTGTCTTCTTGCAAAGCATGCCGGGAATTGTAGTCCCAATGTCCAGTGTCTCTGATCGCGATAGTCTCCATGTTGTGGCCAAAAATAGGTACTGCCACGGCAAGATTTTAACACGGCGCTACAACAGTGTATTATATGCAGACAGCAATATGCAAGGTGATGCACGGGGCAGGAACGGAGTTGACAGACGAGGAATTGCAGGGAAGAACAAGACACAGGGAGACACTGAGGGAAACAAAGTAGGAGACTTACGTAAGACACGAGACAGGAAGCAGGGGCACTGGAGACTTGGAAGCAGAGGGCACTGGAGACTTGGAAGCAGAGGGCACTGGAGACTTGGAAGCAGAGGGCACTGGAGACTTGGAAGCAGAGGGCACTGGAGACTTGGATACAGCGGAAAGCAATAATCGTAGTAAAGTATATGCAATAGGTCATGGCAGGCGGCTGGCAATCGTAGTCAAAAGTCCTAGCAATGTATGGTACACGGGTAATCCAAATAAGCATAGGAAGGGAGCAGGTTTCAGGTGAAGGGCTACCAGGAAAGTCAGACAATGGAGCAATGCGCCATGGGTGCTCCACCCTTATGAATGGAACCACAGGCCTCATTATTGTGAGCACCTGGTGTGAGTACACAGCTTGAATCTACCTGAAGATGGCGTTGCAGGAAGGATGCTGCCCAGGCTCAGTCTTGAGGGTGCTGTACCGCCTTTATAGGCTGCCATGGTGGAGTACCTGTGAACAGGGAGGGGTACGACCAAATGAGAGTTGTCAACTCTCTATATATAAAATACAAAACAGCAGAAGGTTGCACTCAACCTCAAAACTAAGCGGGTGCATCTAGGACATTAAATACAAAACACCAAGTAAGAGCACTCCATATTATTGACCACCTTCTTCCATCATTTTCTCTGGCAAAAAAAACGCACAGTTTTAAAAATGTTCAAAAAACCTGACTGAGGTAAAATGATGGGGATTCAGTTCACAAAGTATGATTAGAATTTGCTTAAGCCTGTCACAGTCGCCAATGTACCCCATCGTGACAGGTCCTATCTAACTTGACTGAATCTGCATTTACAGGATCAACTCACCCTGGAGCTCCCCGGCAGCTCAAAGCCTTTATAGGCTGCTATGGTGGAGCACCTGTGAACAGGGAGGGGTGCATACCAAATGGGAGTTGTCAGCTCTCTATATATAAAATACAAAACAGCAGAAGGTTGCACTCAACCTCAAAACTAAGCGTGTACATCTAAGCCTGTCACAGTTGCCAATGTTCACAGGTACTTCACCATGGCAGCCTATAAAGGCCTAGAGCCT
The DNA here is from genome assembly GCA_009667805.1 of Leptobrachium leishanense. Lineage (NCBI taxonomy): Eukaryota > Metazoa > Chordata > Amphibia > Anura > Megophryidae > Leptobrachium > Leptobrachium leishanense. Next base: position 68,568,908 of record CM019066.1, read on the forward strand.
GCTGTGGAGCTCCAGGGTGAGTTGATCCTGTAAGTGCAGATTAGGTCAAGTTAGATAGGACCTGTCAAAGATGGGGTACATTGGCGACTGTGACAGGCAGTGTGCCGTGTGCGGGGGCATGCACGCTGTGGAGGCACGCCGTGGCACCGCTCTGCCTCCCAGACACAGACAGTGAGTAACAGGTGCAGCAAGCACTGTGCCACTCGGCTGGGCAATGACAGCTCTGGATTCGGACTCAGAGTCTGATCCTGAGCTGAGGGAGTAAGAAACTGGCGGGGCCCACTGTGTACTGTCAGCCAGTACATGCGAAAAACCGGGCCCCTACCAACCCGCGGGCCCTCGGGCAGTGCCTGAGAGCCCGATGGGTCAGTCCGCCCCATGTGGTAGCTTCCTAGAAAAGCTCTTAAACGTCATGTTGGAGAGGTGTAGGGTGCATCTAGATTCCAGCGATGGCCACTTCAGCTCTTTTAACATGTCACAATGGTGGGTCATGTAGTTACATTGTAGCACAAAGCAGCAGACTGAGTTATACAATGTAGTAAATTTCTGAAGGTGCGTTTGCGGGGTTGGGACTGAGTGTGGGGCTGGCTGTATGGGTTGTGATAAATTGAGCTGACAGCTGCAGTGTGGAAGTGAGTCTGAGGTTGAATGCATGAGATTGGAGTGAATGTGAGGTTGTCTGTGTGGGAGTAGAGTGAGTGTGAGGTTGGCTGTTGGAGAATAGGGTAAGTGTGAAACTGGCTGTGTGGGATTAGAACGAGTGTGAGGCTGGCTGTGTGGGTTTAGAGCAAGTGTTTGGTTGGCGTTGTGGGATTAGAGTGAGTGTGCGGTTGGCTGTGTGGGATTAGGGTGAGTGTGAGGTTGGCTGTTTGGGATTAGGGTGAGTTTGAAGCTGACTGTGTGGGATTAGGGTGGATGTGAAGCTGTCTGTGTGCAATTAGGGTGAGTGTAAAGTTGGCTGTGTTGAATTAGGGTGAGTGTAAAGATGACTGTGTGGGATTAGGGTGAGTGTGTGGCTTGATGTGTGGGATTAGGGGGAGTGTAAAGCTGGCTGTGTGGGATTAGGGTGCGTGTGTATCTTGATGTGTGGGGTTAGGGTGAGTGTAAAGATGAGTGTAAAGCCGGCTATGGGATTATGGTGAGTGTGAAACTGTGGGATTGGAGTGTGTGTAAAGATGGCTGTGTGGGATTAGGGTGAGTGTGTGGCTTGATGTATGGGATTAGGGTGAGTGTAAAGATGACTTTGTGGGATTATGGTGTGTGTGAAACTGTGTGGGATTAGGGTGACTGTAAAGATGGCTTTGGGATTAGGGAGAGTGTGTGGCTTGATGTGTGGGATTAGGGTGAGTGTAAAAATGGCTTTGTGGGATTAAGGTGAAAGTAAAGATGGCTGTGGGAGATTAGAGTGAGTGTGAGGTTGGCTGTGTGGGATTAGGGTGAGTGTAAAAATCGCTTTGCGGGATTATGGTGAATGTGAAACTGTCTGTGTGGGATTAGGGTGAGTGTAAAACTGACTGTGTGAGATTAGGTTGAGTGTGTGGTTGGCTGTGTGGGATTAGAGTGAGTGTGAGGTTGACTGCATGGGTTTAGAGTGTAAGGATGTCTGTGTGGGATGGGTGCTATTTTTGGATGGGTTGCATGGGATTGATAAATGTATAGAATGGGAGCGTGTTCAGATGTCGCCCCAATCCTTTATTTTCAGAGAATAGAAAGGCTGGCAGCAAGGGGCCCTTTTGCTACTGGTGTAGCACTGAGGACTGCATGGAAGCCCAGGCACAAATAAGTAATGAGAACTGTTGTTTGTGCCTCAGAAATGTTTTTCTTTTATTGTGGGTTAATTATTACACCACAATAGACAACTGTTTATTTACAGTATCTAAAATATTTATTAAATTCACTCTCAATAATAAGAGACAAAAGAATCTATCACTAAATGACATTGTGCTTCTTCCCGGCAGTCTGACCGCACCTACACAGTGCTATTTGAAAGGGAGAGTCGCTAGTCTGCCCTTTCTTTTCTACTCTTTTGTTTTTGTTTCATGTATTTCATATATATATATATTATTGTTAATGTTATAAGTGTAAAAAGCTGCACAATTCACAGCATTTAGACCTTACAATAAAATATTGTAGAAAATATTTTAGGTTTTTTTTAAAATTTATTTATCAATGAAACCTGATTGAATGCAAACTTGTCAGAAAGTACTTTGTTTGCTAAACTCATAATGAAAGAGGATGCAATAAAAACTGCACCTCATTTCGTTTTGGAAGTTCAGGAGCAATTGCATTTTTTTTTAACACGTTAGAGCAGCTGCAACATTTTAAATTTTGACCATAAGCAAAGACATAGGGTTAAATTACAATCTTCACGCAAACGTTTGCACCGGCGCAAAAAAACATTAACGCGAGGGGTTAAACCATTTGCGCTTATGCCGTATTACGTGGTCAGCGCAACAAACATACGCAATCGTCTACCGCGGGTGAACCTGCGCGAACGCTGCGTGAGTTTACTATACGTCGCACATCCTATACTTAACATTGCGAGCGCAAATGCGAATGTGCGATGGTACGAAGACGGTATTACAATCTATTTCACAGTAATTACCGCATAGCCTTTGCGCGCATAATTTTAGCAACACCTAAAAGCTGGTGTTAATGGCAAATCTGATCAACCTGGCCGAAACCAAATACACCAGCCCAAAAAAAAAAAAAAATCCAACAAAGTATAGTTATACATTCTACTCATACCAAACCAATAAAATGGAGAAGTTGTGCGTGCATTTATTATTGCTGCAATATACAGTATATGCTCAGATTGACTTTGGCAGGCGCAATTTCTTAACGTGAGATAATTGTGGTTCTTAATTCTGATTGTCTGTATCACGTGAAAAAAGCAGTGCGCAGACTGATTTTTGCGCACAACGGTACTGCGCGAGCAGTTGGGCGCGTCCTGTTTACGGGCGTTATTGATCGCCGGATGAAAAGACGCGCGAGGATTGTAATTCCAGCGGTGATTTGCGCGTGCAAAAGTTTAACCCTTGGCGCAAAAATTCACGCTTTGCGCTAGGGTTTTTGCGCGAAGATTGTAATATAGGCCATAATGTTTTAAAACACCGCTTATTTATCTTTAGGTTTTTTTAATGTTTGACATGACTGTCATGTTAGTTCTAGGCTTAGTTCTTCTGAACCTGCAGTTCTTTAAATAAATGTAAAAAAAACCTAAGCTTTTAGTCTTTATTTCCCCATGTCTTAAGCTAATGGTTATGGTGGTGACAGTGGCGTCCTCAGCATTTGGTATATCGGAGATCTTCTACAAACCCCCCTGTCACGGCCACATGGTTCCTTCTTTTATTCAGGGAGATTATGTGAATCATGTTACACTATTCATAAGGTCTAATGCTTGCCATTGCTTGCAACCATTCAGTGTAATTAATGTCTTTGTTGTATATTGTATATATAGTATACCTGCTCTGCCAGTGAATGAGTATAAATGGATAACCTTGGCCAGTGGCGGAAGTACCAGGGTCGCAGCGGTCGCAGTTGTGACCGGGCCCTGGCATTCCGCCACTGGAGGGGGGCCCAGCGCCGCCCGCCAGATTCCGGCAATCAGCGCCGGAATCTGGGAGCCGCGCGCTGGCCGTCCCTCTCCCTGCGAGCGGCCGCTGACATGCAGCTTGGCCGCTCACGTGGGATAGGAACCACCTGACCAGCGCACGAGATCCTCTCGCGAGACCTCTGCGCTGATCAGGTGGTTTCCGGCGAGCGGCCAAGACGCATGCTTCTTCCAGCGGCCGCTCGCCTCGGAGAAGAACGGGACGCCGGCAGAGCCTGCCCTGGGGCCAGCAGAGGTGAGAGCTGGGGGCCCTATATACCCATGAGAGCTGGGGGCCCTATATACCCATGAGAGCTGGGGGGCAATATATACCCATGAGAGCTGGGGGCCATATATACACACATGTGAGCAGGGGCAATATATATCCATGTGAGCTGGGGCAATATATATCCATGTGAGCTGGGGGGGGCAATATATATCCATGTGAGCTGGGGGGGCAATATATATCCATGTGAGCTGGGGGGCAATATATATCCATGTGAGCTGGGGGGGCAATATATATCCATGTGAGCTGGGGGCAATATATATCCATGTGAGCTGGGGGGGCAATATATATCCATGTGTGCTGGGGCATTATATATCCATGTGAGCTGGGGGGCAATATATATCCATGTGAGCTGGGGGCAATATATATCCATGTGAGCTGGGGGGCAATACTATCTTTGTTTTATTTTGCAGTGAAAAATAAGTAAAAATATAGAGCTTTTTTTGGGGGGGGCCCTTCGTGGATTCTTGCACCGGGGCCCTCAGGTTTCTAGTTACGCCACTGACCTTGGCTCTGCACATTTTGAAAAACACATTTCCTACAGTTATCAGCCAGCTTTCATTCATAAAAAAATTATCAGAATTTACACCATTTTTCAAGGTTTTAAACGGCAAGACATAAAAACAGCAAAGTGTTCTGAGCATACACGTAAAATGGTACATGTAAAGTTTATCAGAAAATTGCCTACATGTCACTGTAGTACTAAAGAAACTTGTGCACAGTGCTGGCTGCTGTAACATGGAGAGAAGATTTCATCAACTAACCAAGAATAATATTTTTTTTTTTTTACATATTAAAAAATAAATCGATACTTGTCCACCCAAAGTAAATCAATATAAATTTAGGCCCAAGTAGGACATATATTTGAGTTCCCCAAAGAACTGGGGATGATTGAGATTGTCCTAAATCTCCAGGGACGTATTTTAAAAATTACAGATATAATTAGAGGTTAATTAGTCACCATGGCTATAATAATCTAAATTTTAAGAAAGACAGGTGGAGAATATTTGCTTAACCTCCCTGGTGGTATTCCCGAGTGTGACTCTGGGTTAAATTTCACTATCGCGAACGGTAACCCCGAGCCACACTCGGGCTGGATGCATACTCACCTCCTCCTGCACTCCCTGGCTGTCCCCCGCAGTGTGATCGCAGCGAGCTGCTTCCTGGTAAGGCTCCCTGCGAGTCACATGATGCAAGGGGCGGAACCAGGCGGAAAACGTAGAAAAAAATTATAATACACTGTATAATCCAATGTGCAATGTTTATGAACAACCACTAGGTGGCACTACAGGATAAGAAACAGACCATACATCGTCCCACCCTTGTTTTCAGACAGATTTCAGTGTTTTTTATTGTATTTTATTGAATATCATTTATTTGCATTATTTTGGATAATTATTTTTGGTATGATAAATTATTATGTCGTGTTTCAGACTTTATCGGACTCAGTGTATTTACTATTTTTTTTATTTATTTATATATAAAGGATTTTACCAGTAAGGACTCTTGATTGCACGGATTTCAGTGCCTGATTCCTAATTATTACAGGCTAACTATGTACAAAAACACGTTTCCTTTAAAAACAAAATTGAGACGCTTTTAGACACGAAATTGTGAAAAAATTAGACCGCCAGGGAGGTTAATCTTCCTTTACTGTGTTAAAAAGAAAACATACAATAATCATAGAAGCAAAAAACCAAACAAATGATTTACTAATTTACAAATTACAAATTTACAAATGATCTACTAATACGATTCTGTATCAGTGCAATCTACTTCCTCTTTCTTTGTGGAGTCGACCATAGGGGAATCAAGGCCGATGTAAAGGCATATCCATAAACGAAGAAGAACAGGAACAGCTGCAACACAAAACAGGAAACATGCGATTTATCAGAAAGATGTCACACTATAGGAAAAGAGAGACATTGTGAAAATAAACTGAACCCCAACTGATTGCAGCATAAATCATGAGCAGTCCAGCTGATAAAAAAACAAACATATGGAAACATACAACAAATGAACAAATACATCAACCATATACACATAAAGAGACTAAGAAATAAAAAACAATAGGGAAAAAAGAGGCCGGGAAGATAAGGGAAATTAGTCACCTCCTGTCTTTATTAAAATTTAGATTATTTAGTCACCAAGGTTAAAAGAATCTATAGATTCATCACAATACAGGAGGTGGCATATTTGCCATGGTAAGCTATAGTACCACTGTGATGGCAGCATAGGGGGGAAGGTCTATATAAGAATTACGTGAATTAGAAAAATGTGACCAATCAGCTGTAACAAAAATATCCGTGAGACAACCACCAGAATAACCCACCTCAGTGGCAGTCCCTCCATGGAGCGAATGAGCAACAAAATTGAACTCCACCCCTGCCATGAACAACAAGCAATGAATACAGTGAGAACTTTAGCCAAGGAAACCGGGCAATGATGTTTAATGAACAAAATGAGGAGTTGACAAGATGGAGAAACACAGAGGGATGACATTCCTGTAATGTAGTGTTTCTTGAACCGTAAGAGGTGACAAACAGAAAAGGCAGCAACCATGGCTGAAAAGTGTGACGGAAGCTGCTATTTTCTGCGGAAAAAGTCTACCTTGCTACGGAGAATCCGGAAACAAATCAGAGTCCCTAGAAATCCCCCCGAGAAAAGAGGCTGCAGCATATTCCCCCATTCTCAGTGAAACTCCGTGTATGGTTGAAGCAATTAGGAATGTCTTTATTGTGGAAAACATGGGTTACATTTATACAGACTGTCCCCATTGTTCATACTCCTGCCTGCCCTCAGACATCCTGGCCCAGGGGCTTCTCTGCCTCCAGCCATAGCCTAATTTCCATCCGTTAACATGGGGCACCACTGCCTCCAGAGCAAGCCCAGTAAATTACCATACAATCATCGCCACCACCTCTGGGGCGAGCCCCATCTGAGGAATGTGCCGCTGCACTTAGAGCGAGCCCAGTTCGTGGGGATGGTTCATCGGACACTCCGACTTGTAGTTTCAGAGATTATTTGGGGTGATCCTTATGGAGCGGTGGCACAGCCCAGGTACTGCCACACAGCTCTGGTACCCCGGCTACTCCTCCTGCCAGGAGCGGCCGTGCTCCTGGCAGGAGGAGGAGGCTGGGTGATGGGGTTCCCAATAGGGCTCCCCCTCAGGAATCACCCCATAGCAGGCTCCTGTTTTTAGGGACACACTGACCAAACAGCGCCCTGGTAGAGTGTAAAGTGGCTGGAGCGCTCAGGGTTAAAGTCTGGCAATCTATTGCCGGGTCTCGCTGGTGGCGACTCAATGCTCGCAGACCGGGGGCAGGAGAAACACAATTTCTGGGCAAGCAGGATGCATTGGGGAACAGTACTAATCACAGGGACATAATTTACACACATCAGGGAAACTAAATATCATAATGTCTGAACGAAATATTAACGGAACAAGGGTAAAATAAAGAAAGAAGCAGCCGCCCGTCTCATAAGGAAAGATACAGTTGTGCACACACATAGATACATTGTTGCAATGTGCAGCTAAGGTGTAAGTCATTGCAGGGGGAACACAATTAAATACAAAACGGGGAACATTTTACAATAATTCTAACAGGGGAATACATACATATAAATGCAGGGGTAACGAAAAACAATTAAATAAGAACGAAATTAAGCTAAATAAATATAGTGATAGCCGTCCAGTCACAGAAAGGACACTGCACCAACATCATAGAAGTGTGGATATGAAACCCTGCAAAATGAGGTTTTACTAAGAGAAAGATGCGTCAAAAACTGACACTGTAAAAAAGTAGAATCTATGAAAAAGACATTGCGATTTGAACATGGCCAAAAAATGGGTGCCTGTCAAATTCACTCGCTGTCAAATTTTACAATCCAATATCATGGCATCCGATTTGGATGTCTCGGGTGAAAGGGAGTGTAATTTCTCAAATAGAAACTTGGGTTAGGTTTAGAAAATAGGGTTAGTGTTAGAATGTTTAGAAATAAATCATTTAACGCAGACAGTTTATACATGAGTTTCCTTGAGTGGTTTACTGCTTGATCCTTTAATGTACTCCTTGAAATTATTGTTCTTGATACGTATTTTGATGGCAAAGAATGAAAGGGTGAAAGTGTAATGCTTAGTAGTAATACAACAATTAATACATATCTTTTTCTCAGATCAAGCTCCCCCAAATGTACCACCAAGGAACTTTACCTCAGGCTCGGTATCAGTAGATACAAGGGAAAGTCCTGTAAGTTTAGAGAAACCTGGCCCACACAATTCCCAACTTCTGTCTGAGTTGCTGCTGCAAAAACTCCAGGATATTGATACACGGAGGTATGTCCTATTCTTCATTTTGTATAAGATATTATTTATTAAACTAAGATTACTACGCTTACTATATTTAATATTGAAAATAACAATTGGATAATCAATTAGATATATTAGAATAAGATCATCTATGTTTTATATGTGCTTTTAGTGAAACAACTCTATCAGAATTATTCAAAGAAATTGCACCGTAAAGGGAATTCGACCATTCAAAAAGCTGGCAGTTTGCCAGCGAAATACGGTGCTGTTTGACGGCAGTGAAATCCCCATAGAGAAGCAATGTCAGTGATTTTCGGTGGTTCCATTCGGCAGGTTTAATCGGGCGAATCCCATAGGTTTCAGTGTTAAAAATATTCCCGTTCTTATCATATTTATTCAACCGTTTATTCTTTTCACTTGCAGCAAAAAGTCTCTCTATTTATTTATTTTTTTAGGATTTCTTACCACTTTTTGGGATTTGCCTGTCAAAAATTGTTTTCACATTTTTTTAAATAGCTTTTTTTTTCTATAACAGACCTTATTATTATTATTAATAGTACCTGATATATTATTTCCAGGTACATTAGTCCATTAGTTTTTTTGCAAATGCTTTTTAAAAGTTGCGGTGTGTTTTTTTTTTATAACCCCCGTTCGGCGGCTTGTCGACTTTTTCTGGTGGCTGGTCGTCGCTCTATTTGGCGGATCGTCAGCTTTTTTCAGATGCGTCCGGCGGTTTTGTGGTGGATCGTTGGGTGCGTTCGGCTTTTTTTCGGCAGACCAATCCGATGTTTTTTCAGTAGTTTTGTGGTGGTTTTATCGTTAGATTCGGTGGTTTTAGAGCGTTTTTTTAGATGCGTTTTGCTTTCCTTGCACTTTGTTGGAATTTTGGTGCTCTTTGATTAACCCTGTATGTCTCAATAAAAACAATGAAAATCCAGCTGGTATAGCAAAAGCTTTTTCATACGACCGGTCCAATGATAAGCATATGATTAACTTTTGCGAGGCATCTCTTCGAAAGAGCCTGTAGCTGTCAATTATTGTTTTTTCTTCTCACCTCTTCACTATTTCACCCAATTTGTAGGGTAGTTTTTTGGCATTCACCACCTGAATCTGTTACTGTATCTTTTTTCTTTGATCTACCCTGCTGCTTTTCTGTGCCCTCCCCTATCATCATTACCAAGCAGTAGAAAAATATCTTTATCCCTTCAATGAAAGAAAATATTGACTTTCATGAAACATTGTTCAATTGGGAATAAAACAAGATTACTTTTAATCTTTTTAAACGGCCATTTCAATTTCATGGTGTTCTTAGACAGTCATTTTACATAGACGGTGATTTATTGGCGTACCACTCCTTTCATCCATCAAATCCATATCCTTATTGTTTAGATAATTATAGATAATCCCCAGATTCTCTTGTAAATGAAATATATATTTCTTTTGTTTTGTTTTTTTCACATTGTCATTATTGTACCCATTTAATCCCTTTCTTTGAATTATGAAGCTCCTAATAGAAATGGCTACAAATATAATAGATTGCAAACTACAAACAAAAAACTTTTTTTCAATGTCAGACTTCTTCTGCCTTACAACCACAATGGCCACGATATCACAAGAGATTCATGTGGCACAGTGGACATCCATCCAATTAAGGCAATGATTCCCAACCCTGGTCCTCTGGTTCCCCTAACAGGCCAGGTTTGCCAGATATCTGAAGCACAGCACAGGTAATATGATTTTCTGCCCAAGAATTGCAGGATTCAGTCTGCATTTCCCCAAGGTGATCCTTAAAACCTGGCCTGATAGAGGCACTTGTGGACCAGGGCTGATAGCCACTGATCTAAGGACTGATTGGAGAAATTATTAGTGACATACAAGTTCAAGAACCAAATGTTCTTCCCAGAGAGAAGTTCCCACAGGCTTCAGCATTGCCAAACACTTGGTGGAGTCTCTGCATAGAAACCTAATTTTCTCTCCTGTCTCCCAGCCTCAAGCCATGTTATCTAGCCTCTGTTGCCTTGCATCTCTGGTCTCCAGCCTCTGTTGCCCTGCATCTCCAGTAGGGTTGTCAGGTCGGCCATGTTTTCTTGGACACATGTTACTATTTCATCCAGAGGGAGTTCAAAGTGAAAGTGCTGCCCTGCAACAAGTATAGTTCATATGCGGCAGGACAAGGTAAATCAGTCACCTAATTAAGGCAGGATTTTTCTGAGTCCTTACTTGCAGCACATGAATTTCACAGACTGCAGGATTGCATTTTTCATACCCTGCCCATCAGCATGAATAAATTATATGTTTCCAGGAAAACATGGCCGATCAGTCAACTCTAATCTCCTGTCCCCAGCTTCAAGTCTTGTTTCCTAGTTCCAAGCCTCAAGTTGTGTTTCCTAGTTCCCAGCCTCAAACCGTATTTTCCCAGCCTCCTGTAGTGCCCTCTACCTTCTGTGGTCTTGCCTGCATCCAGCCATCCCCTTTCCTGTCCTGTCTGTCTCCTTCTCGTGCCTCCTCATACCCGCCTGCTTCCTTACTCCAGCGCCAGCCTGTGTGTGTCACTGCGCGAAGGGCACATGCCTTTGCCCCCTGTACACCAATCCAAGACGACAGGTTTGCAGTTTAGTCAATCGCACTAGGCCTAATTTTACAAGATGACACCTCGTTGTGACCTAGTTAATTTTCAGTGAGTATTTTACCTTATTATTGTATGGTTTCCAATGTTCTTATTGTGTATTGCAGCGTCCCGGAGGAGCATTTGCAGGCAATTCATCAATATTTGTGCCACTATCTCAGCAGCGATTGTGAGATGGTGCAGAACGGATCTCCGAGTCTTCCTCAGTTGAAAAAGCTTCTGATGACTCTTTGCACTGGCCTGTACAGGTAACTAATAGATTTCATGTTTGAAAAAATCCAAGAAAATGGCAGTCTCAAGATAATTGTATTGTCAGGAGAAGATTCCCAAAGGTCGACGCGCTTCAACGTCTTTCAGTATTACTTATACTTAAATTTTGTGTAGAAAAAAACATGCAACCTTGAATGAACTATTACAAGGAAATAACTATGCAAATAGAAAAAATAATAAAAACACCAAAAGTATTGCAGCCTGTCAAGATCTTAACGGAAAATAGTTTATGAAATCTCAACTGAGATTGACAATTTTTTTTCTGAGACAAACAGATTGTGCCAACACTCATCTTTTTACAACTACAATAAAGGGTACAAGATCAATCTTGTTGATGAATTTTATAGGGTCAAAAACCTCATATTAAATATACTATTCTGTTTTATTCTTTGGATAGTATATTGAAATGACTATATGAGAAATCACCATCAACTTTTTGAAAAGCAAATGGAAAAATTAGTGGTTATTCTGCCTCCCTAGCAAAGCTGTGAGGCGTCAGTGCTTGAGACTAACAAAGTCTGTATTGACCAGTACTCACAAGATGAAAGTTCAGCAGTGTCAACTCAGCAAAACTGACACGTAGAAAGATGAATCGAGTTGAAAACTTTAATGATCAGACTGACAATCTTTGTAATAGTGTACAGCAATTCAGGTGAAAAGACATTAGTTCTGTCCAGCATTGAGCAAAGATGGCTTCTAGGTGACCAGTAAGTACCTCAGAACTAGACTGAACAAAAAGGGGTGGAGTTAGCTGGATACAGCAAGGCTAATGGAACCCAGCAGGAACAACATAGCTATGAAATAATAGCTGTAAGCTGCAAAAGGCAGATTCAACACATAACATTAAAATATACAAATAAACCCTGAATCATGGGGCATGACAGTGGTCATCTGTGTATTTCTAAACTAACCCGTTCTCAGTCTCAATCAGTTACAGTTACAAGTATTTATAAAGTGCCAATAAGTTCTGTAGTGCTGTACAATGGGAGAGACAGAATAATAAATATACAGTACATACACGTTACACACACAGAACAGTAGGAGAGAGGACCCTGCTCGCGAGTTTATAATCTAAGAGGAGAGGGGTGACACACTAGGTGAGGGTGAGTAGAGAGCATGAATTATTGGGGTGCATGTGGGCTGTGTGGGATAATGGAGCAGGAAATGAACCATGGGGATTATGGATTGAGCCAATAGGCTTCTCAAAAGTAATGTGTTTTTAGAGACTTCTTGAAGGACTGAATAGATGAGGAGAGTCTGAAGTTGCGGGGGAGGGAGTTCCATAGAAAGGGGGCAGCTCGGGAGACCTTTTGAAGGCGGGAGTTTGGGGTGCGGGTATGTGTAGCTGATAGCATCAGATCATTGGCTGAGCAAAGTGGTTGGGACGGGATGTACTTGCTAATAAGGGAGGAGATGTAGGCAGGGGCGCAGTTATGGAGAGCTTTGTACGTGAGGACTTGTATTTTAAAGTGGAAACAGGGAGCCAGTGTAAAGGTTGACAAAGGGGAGAGGTGTGAGAGGTGCGGGATGTGAGGTGTATGAGTCTGGCACAGGCACTCATAACAGACTGCAGAGGGAGAATCAGGGATTTTTTCCCAAGGCAGTCTACAGCATTTATAACATCTTAACATTGAGGCATTATTAAAATGGTTAATACATTCACTATTGCTGCAATGCTGGTTAAAGGGACACACCATTTAAATAATTTAAATCACCATGAATAGTTGAGTGTTGCTTCCTCCCAACTCTCTTCTCTCAGAAGGACTCCAGATGGACTGATTCAAACTTCTTAATTGGACGTTTTCTTACAGACAGAGGCCTGCAGCATACAATCTTGTTGGGTTCAGGCTGGCATTGGACGCCTCTCTGCGTTGCCATCCAGACAAATTTACAATGAGAGGCATCGGATTGGGTATTCAGCCGACTGACGGCCTGCTTCAATACAAGAAACAGAACTGTCATGGCAGGAAATCAGAATGAGATTCATTAAAAATGGATGTTAGGAGCGTTGGGTATAGATGTCAGAAGTGGATAATATTTAACCACCTACCCCTATTTTACCCTATAGTATCAATCCCAAAGGATAATATGATCTGCTCCCACTCCTCTCGAGAAGTCCCTCTCCTTTCTGGAAACAGTATGAATATATCACATTAAAATGTTATACCAACAACCTCTACCACCAAATAATGAAATGTTCTTATTTTGTTTATGTTGATGATGATATCCAGGGGCTGACTGGCAACTTTTGGCCCAAGGAGCAAGTACAATCCATAGGCCCATGGTGCAGCAACCGGTCCCCCATTTAAATAAAAAAACATGGTTAACAAATTACGTAATAAATTACATTTTAAGGCTGTTTTAAATAAAAAAATATTATTTATTTTCAGCAAACATAAATTAATAAAAATACATTATACCACCTAACTCTAAGCATTGTCCCACCTACCTGAACTTATTACTGCCACTATCAGAACAATGTTCCCTTTTCCTCACATTATTACCCCCTAGTTCATAGCAATGTACCCTTTTACCCACAACTACTAACCCCTGAATCAGAACAATATTCCGTTCACATTAAACTGATGCCCTTTTAGATCCCAGTACTGCCTGCTTCCCTAAAAACAGTTTTTTTCTATGTGTGTCATTGGGCGCATCTATTGTGTGATCTTTTGTGTTGTAAAGTGACCCCCCCCCCCCGTGTATCTATACATCACTTGCTCCTCACTGTGTGGCTTTGGCTATTTAATGGAATCTATTGGTTAATCACTGACTCGAATCATTGTATTGTGTGGGATTTATTCAAAGGACATCACCAGGGGGTAGATTAGAAGTCTTTAAAGCTCCTTGTTTTATCTCATTCAGCTGCCATCTCTTATTTCAGCTAGCCTGAAGAACAATACCCTCCTGCTGAGTTGTCTAAACATTTCCTCCTCCACCTCCTAACTGTTAAATAATGTAGATTAATTAATCAAGAGCAACAAAGCAAAACTGGGTAAATGTTGAATCATGGAAAAAATACAGAAAATGGAAACAAGAGATGAAAACCAAATTAGATTTTTCTTTTTTACATGCAATTACTTCAAAGAAAAAAAACAGCATCATGTGTTTTATAATGTGGTTTTATTTCTAATATACAAGTAATCTAGTTACAGCTTATGTAAGTGGCAGTGTCCCTTTAAGAGAATGAGGTATAGCGATCAGCATCCTGGGATGATGATAAAATTACGAGGCACCAATGTCGGCCTCCCAAGACAAGGCTAACAGAAGTCCTTTATAGATTACCGCCATCTTTAAAACGGAAAAAAAAGCAATACTTTGCTATGTAGGTGGAAAGAAATAGTAGGTTATTCACCATCTACTAAAATTCAAACAATGGCAGGTGAAATTTATTGATAAATCTTTGCCTGACTTCGATTTACCCTCTAAATTTACTATCACTAAAGTCTATCATCATTGCATTTACTTTGATTTTTCAACAAGTTTGCAACAACATTATTCAATGGTAGACATTGAGTAACAACCCCCCCGCAGTCCACAGTGGGATAAAACAGAGCTACAGTGTTTGATATGTGAAGCAGTTTCAAAGGGGAAGGTGCAGAGAGGAAGTATTTTCTGAGCTGAGGCTAAGTGGGGTGTCTCCAATGGTAACATCTTTAAACTCGCCTTCTTCCTCCATGTCCTCCCACACAAAACCACTTCCCATAATACTGAAACTCTCAAACATGGGAGGATTATTAAACTCAATAAAAAAAAATCGTAATGCAAAAAAATTAAATAAAGAGCAAACAGAAATGTAACTTATGTTGAAATAATAAATAGCAGTGTAAAGTTAATCTGTTGTATCAGTTATTTTCTAATAATAAACTTTCAGGGTTATTCAGAGAGAGGTGAAAACCAGGAGAATGACTGGAGAATTGAAAATTCTAGGTCAAAATAGCCGATTTGGAAAGTGAGATGAAAGGGAGAATTTTTCTGGTTTGGCTATTTTGACCAAGAGTTTTCACTTCTCCAGTCATTCTCCTGGTTTTCACCTCTCTCTGAATAACCCCCTTTATCTTTTCTTATAAGAAAGAAAAAACAAGGGCGGATACTAAGAATTCATAAAGGAATAATTAACGATCGGATTCGAATCATGCGTACCTCTAAATAAGCAGTATTGGTGACTTGAACATTAAATGGAGATATTTAGGAATTTGATTAGTTGATTCCGGCAAGCTCTCATTACTTTATGGTTTTGAAACCTATACGTATCATCCTTCAGTGAGGTGACTCGCACGTTGCCGGCCTTGGAATCATTGCAGAGTGCATTTGAACAGCAGCTGTCCCCTGGCTACAAGCAGCGATCTCCGGTAAGCTACACTGTATCTTACATAGTGTGGGAACTGGCAGCATATAGTAATACTAAGCATATATAAAAAAAAAGCAGCAAAGTCAATCGGTTAATTTAATGAAACAATAACAATAAATGTTACAAACAATACAACAAAACAAATTAGAACAGCTAAGTTAAAATAAAATAGAACAAATAAGTTATTCCTCTTGGTCTCCTCCACCGCCAACTTTGTTAGATCAGTGTTTCCCAACCATGGTCCTCAAGACCCCCTAACAGGTCAGACTTTAACATTCCCTTGGGGAAATGCAGACTGAATCCTGCAATCACTGAGCAGAAAATCATTCAGTTGTGTTCAAAATTATTCAACCTCCACTGAAATTGAGTGTTTTGGCCAGTTTGACATTGATTTTGATCATTCAGTCATCTTGCTTACAATTAAATCAAAGAGGCACGTGTAGGTCAGACAAATATAACATAACATTTATAATGAAATAACCACAAATGTCTTTTCTGTGCTCACATCATTATCAGTTTTATTCAACCCCCAAGTGACATTCAATCTTAGTACTTAGTACAACATCCTTTTACAGTTGTAACAGCTTTTAAACGTGAAGCATACCTTGACACAAGTGTCTTGCAGCGATCTACGGGTATCTTCGCCCATTCGTCATGGGCAAAAGCCTCCAGTTCAGTCACATTCTTAGGCTTGCGCACTGCAACTGCTTTCTTTAAGTCCCACCAGAGGTTCTCAATCGGATTTAAGTCTGGTGACTGCGATGGCCACCCCAAAATGTTCCAGCCTTTAATCTGCAACCATGCTCTAGTGGACTTGGAGGTATGCTTGGGATCATTGTCCTGTTGAAAGGTCCAACGTCTCCCAAGCCTCAGGTTTGTGACGGACTGCATCACATTGTCATCCAATATCTCCTGGTACTGAAGAGAATTCATGGTACCTTGCACACGCTGAAGCTTCCCTGTACCTGCAGAAGCAAAACAGCCCCAAAGCATGATTGACCCCGCCATGCTTCACAGTAGGCAAGGTGTTCTTTTCTTCATAGGCCTTGTTCTTCCTCCTCCAAACATAGCGTTGATCCATGGGCCCAAACAGTTCTAATTTTGTTTCATCAGTCCACAGAACACTATCCCAAAACTTCTGTGGTTTGTCCACATGACTTTTGGCATACTGCAGTCGACTCTTCTTATTCTTTGGAGACAGCAAGGGGGTGCGCCTGGGAGTTCTGGCATGGAGGCCTTCATTACGCAGTGTGCGTCGTATTGTCTGAGCTGAAACTTCAGTACCCCCATCTGACAAATCTTTTCTCAGTTCCTCAGCAGTCACACGGGGACTTTTCTCCACTCTACGCTTCAGGTAGCGCACAGCAGTCGAAGTCAGCATCTTCTTTCTGCCACGACCAGGTAGCGTTTCAACAGTGCCCTTTGCCTTGAATTTGCGAATGATGTTTCCTATGGTCTCTCTTGGTATGTTTAACATCTTTGGAATCTTCTTATAGCCATTGCCCTTCCTGTGAAGAGTAATCACCTCTTCTCTTGTCTTCCTGGACCATTCTCTTGACTTCACCATGTTTGTAACCACACCAGTAAATGTCTAGAAGGAGCTGAGTATCACAGTCATTTTAAAGCTGCCTATTTGGTGCTTATTATGCTTTATTGCTGCTCCGTGACATCCACAGGTGTTTTCAATACCTGATTGAAAACACTTGAATGAACCTCTGTTCTTCAGAGTGGTAGTCTTTAAGGGGTTGAATAATTGTGTCAATGAAGAATTCACAAAAGAAACATTTACTACTGTATTACAAAACCAATTGATGTCATTTTAGTTGCATATGGTTCTTTAAAAAGTCCTTGTAGGATTTCATTCTGAATACAATTACAAATGTACACTAAATTCCCTAAAACCCTTTACAGCATTGGGGGTTGAATAATTTTGAACACAACTGTATCACCTGTGCTGTGCTTCACATATCTGCAAAACCAAGCCTGTTAAGGGGACTTGAGAAGCAGGGTTGGGAATAACTGCTCTGGATTGTAAAATCAACAGCACAAGGTCCCTTACACTTGTTGTCTCAGCTTTTTTTAATTTGTTTGTAATTTTGTAAGCTTAAATCCTCATTCTCACACCGGAAGAAAATCAGGCCACTCCCCTATAGCCGAAGATGGCGACTGGCCCGCTAGGAAGGGAGGTGGGCTGGAGGAGGGCCAGAAAGCTGCGAGATGTGTTATGCCGCCCTGCGTTGTTTAAGTTCGCTTGCCACTGGATAGGTCGCCGACGGTAAGGGGTGAAATAGAACCTGCAGTACGTGGACGTAGTGGCCCACTGACGTTGTAGAACATTGATTCTTCTATCAGTATGCTTCTGAGCAATAATGTTTTAAAAAAACGAATATAATCTACTTATCTGTGTAAACTGCGTTTTGAGCGGCACTACTATAAATTTCTTCAGCATAGTTAATGTAGTATTCACTACATGGTTTATTTATTAAAAGTCAGGTTTTAAGTCTATAACTCTTCTTACAGTTACTTGGGGATCCCAGCACTGGTAACATGCTGAATAAACTCGCTCAGCTCACCACATTGGTCTCAAGTCTGGAAGAAAAGGTAAAAATATATCATAGAAAGTATAACAATATCTGCTACTTTGGCCTTCCTTAACCGAGTGCAGTTTGTATATGATTTACATATGATGTAATATATTAAATAAATTATCAGTTGTCCTGTTAATTACTCCAATTTTCTATTTCAGGTGAGAACAGTGTTAATAGATGGTGCCACAGTGAAGCACCGGCGATCGCTCATACCTCCGATAATATTTGAGGTAATCACACCCTTCCATGATAGCTTTTTTTTATTGGTATTGTTGAGGGTTTTATGTAACAAAAAAAAAGAGAACCAAACAAAATAAGGGTAAAATACGAAGCAAGGAAAGGTGTGCAAAGAGGTAGGAACTAGGTATTAGGCTTGTGCATCGATTTTTTTTTCGGTTCGATTCGATTCGATTTTTCGGATTTTCAAACTTTTCGAATTCGGCTCGTTTCGACCACTTTCTGTTTCGATTCGGTTCGGCTCGACTCGTTTTTCGTGTACATTTTTTTTTGGAATATCGACCATTTTTCGTATTTTCGTGTCACTTAGCTCGTTTTTTGTATCGACTTTTCGTGATTTCGGAAATTTTCGTTTTTTCGGAACGTCTTTTCTCCTCGTTTCAAAGCAATAAATTTTGATTTGACACATTTCAAGTCCATTCGAAAATTCCGAAAATATTTCGTTTCGGCTCGGAAAACTTTTCGGATCTGCCGTTTTCGGATCTAAAACTTTTCGGAAAATCGGCCGCATCCGAAAACACGAATCGGGAAATTTTGTGAAAATTCCGAAATTCCGAAACCCGAAACGCACATCCCTACTAGGTATGCATATACCAGAAAAATGTAAAAATAGATACCATCACGTAATGCTAGTGTACAACCTTGAACTAATAAAGAAGGAGGATGTACAAGAGATTACAAAAAACAAAACAGGGAAGCGTGGTTCAATAGAGGTAGAAGAAGTGGTATCAGGATTCGGTTAACATTTGTCCCACAACAAAATGATTACATATATAGAATACACATAAAAAAAATGGCGGGAGAATGGGAAAAGATACAGGCACAGGGAGATGGTCCAGGTGCCAATGTTGAGAGGGCATGTAATGTAACCAGATAGCCTAGGGAGAAGGATGACCCTTTATGTAAATGTAGCAATAGGAATATGTTAATGTGCAGCATAAGTCGAACTATGTACGTATGTTTGAATAAACTTTAGTGATTTTTCTCTAACCATAACCCTACTCTACCCCTAACTCTACGATCAACACTAATCTAGAAGCACCATTGTTTAAATAAAATGAGGTAAACTTCTTTTCAAACAGCAGTACTACCATTGTTTGTAGCGTGCACTTCTATTCAAACAATGATATTACCATTTGTTTAAGCTGTTCTTGACTCTTTAACATACTCAACATAAAATAAAATATAGTGGTGAGCTTCTTGCGGATGGCCGCAACTTACATCAGCTCCGTCTAAAGATGTGTTTCGTTATCTCTCCGAATCAAAATTCGCACGATATTTTCCCAATTTGTATTTTGGAAGTGCTTCCGATATACGAATCGGTTCCGTCCGTAACGGTGCGAAAACGGAACGAAAACTAATCGATTCGGACCAAAATGGAACGAAAATGAAACGGTATAAAACAAATTGATTTTGTTTTTACAGATCAATACGTTATACCTTTTCACTCGACTTGGCACCGAGTCCCTTTCCATTGTCTGTGGTGCTGAATCCACTGGCCATGGTGTCGTTTGTTGCGATTCAGTGCCATTGAAATTCCCATAGACAAGTAATGGTTAATCTATTCAGAGAATGCCGAAAAGCACAGAAATGTCAGTGAAATGCCCTTATTTTCGGTGATTCGTTCAACAGCTTTAAACAGGCGAAACCCTTAGGTTTCAATGTAAAAAATATTCCCTGTTTTTATTAAATATTTAGTCAACCATTTATCCTTTTCACTTGCAGCAAAAGTCTATTTATTTTTTAAGATTTTTAAGGCATTTTTTAGGATTTTTTTGGTGAAATTTTTGGATTCCTAATTTATTTCTTAAACAAGCCTTTTTTTCTTTGCTGAACGCATATGTTCCATATGGGCCAGACGTCTTCCTCATCCTACCTTAAATGTCCTGATCTCTTTCATTGTTTTTTGGAGTTGTTCGGTGACACAGACGTTCGGTGACACATGCTTTCAATCCCCAAAACCACCCTACCTGTAGACCTTGAGTTTCTTTCTTGGACCCACCTGTGACGACCAGCCAATACCTGCCCGGTTGTCACATGCGCAGGAAGGATATTCATGGAGTTAACAGGTCCAAGCCTCTGGACTTACTAACTCTACCCTCTCTCAGGACCCAAGTTTTGCCAACCTAACCCCCAAAACCGTACACACCCTGCTGAAAATACACTGCCACCATGAAAGTAATAGGGCACTTTCGAAACCCCCTTAACTGTATATCACCCCAATCCAGTAGCCTAACTATAAACAGGTAAAATATCTCCCAAATGGTAAATTCTACAGCAATGCTGACCAAAGCTTACAGGAAAAATGCGATCATCTAGAGCCAAAGACAGTACTGGGTTACTATCAGGGTTATTCAAAGAGATCCGAATTGTTTGAGAAAGGTAACCGAACGCTGAAAATCAGCGTTCGGTTACCTTTCTTGGCCATTCGGCTATCCAGAGAGCAGGCAATTCGCCAAATCCTGGCGAATTGCCTGCACATACGGTGCCTGTTCGGTGCCTGTTCGAGGGTAGTGAAATCCCCATAAAAAAGCACTGCTTCGGCTATTCAGAGAACACAAACCAGCAGTGAAAGGTTCCCGAAATGCTCTGCCATTCGGTGGTTTCATTCGGCAAATTTATTCAGGAGAATCCCATAGGCTTCAATGTTAAAAATATTCCCGTTTTAATTCAATATCTAATAAACCGTTCATTATTAACCCTTTCGCTGCTGAGGCTTTTCGCACCTCTGTGCTGAGGTCATTTTTACCGGTTTTACTCATCATGTTTAAACGTGTTTTGAAGGCTTATTTTAGTATATGACCCAGACATATTATATATCGTTCTTTCCGTCAGACTCGGTAGATTCATAATATGTCATTATTATATGTATACGTTATGTCATGTCTGTATATTATAACAAAAAATGCAATAAAATATGTATTTTCAATCATTTACAACGTGTAAAGTGTTTTTTTTCACATTTTAACATGCGAGCAATTGCGGTTATATTTTGTATGGGGTGCGCTTGTTAAAAAAATTAGAGATGGGGTCTCGTTACATTTTTTTTTGGGGAAAATTACGCAATTTTTAACAAACGCACCGCATACAAAAATCGTTAGTGCAGCATCATTGTTCACATTATAATTGAAATGGGAACAATATTGCTGCATTAATGAACCAAAAAAAATGAAAAAAAAATGTTTTTGTTTTTTTTATAATTTTTTTAAAATATATTTTTATTTTTAATTTTAATTTTAATTTTTTTTAAAAAACTTTTTTCACATTCGAGTTTGGTATCGTTGGAGCGGCCATGCTCTGGCCGATCCAACCATACCAAACTTTAACCCCTAGCTGCCACAGATTGGGAGATAGGGAGTTCATTGGAACTCCCTATCTCCACCGTTGGTGGCAGTTAGGGGTTAACTCTAGGACTGGCGTCATCGTGCTATGCACGATGACGCCAGTCCTCAGGGGGAGTTCCCGGAGGCTTGGCCGACATCCAAGATGTCGGCCAGCTCCGGGAAAGGATCACGAACCGGTGCTTTTCAGCGCCGATTCGCGATCCAGCTCCCCAGGGGTTAACGCCAGGCACCATTTGGAAGGGCAGGCTGTGCCCTTCCAAATGGTGCCTGGGTTAACCCCCGCAACGCCGCCGATCGGGAGGGAGAGAGGTCCGAAGGACCTCCCCCCTCCCTTTCAGGCGCCTCCTCCGCACATGCGGGGGGGCGCCTGAATTAGGTGTCATCGCGCTGCCGCGATGACACCTAATTTCAGCGGCTGCGGTTCCGGATGCTGGGCTGACATCGAGGATGTCAGCCCGCACGGGGGGGCCAGCGATCGGCCGGAACCCGGCCGAACGCTGGCCCCAAAGGGAGGACGCGCTCAGCGCGTCCTCCGCATACCAGCAGCCATGCGGAGGACGCGCTGAGCGCGTCCTCCGCATTGAAGTGGTTAAATTCTGCAGTAAAGAGTCTCTTTATTTATAGATTTTTTAGGATATTTTAAGCATTTTTCAGAATTTAATTTTTTTTTTTTAAGTTTACTTATTGTTTCTGTAACAGCCCTTTTTATTATCATTCCCTGGACCTCATATGCAAATTTCAGAAATTTTCGCTCAGTAGTTTCTTTGCAAACAGCATTTCTTTTTCACACATTCACACAAACTATTTTGCTAATTTATTCACTGCCTCGTCTGGGTCTCAGCTGCTTCGGCTGTGTGTGATCGGCTCCTGTTTGGGCTTTTTCCGTGGTTTTCGGCAGGTTAATCCAGATGTTTTTGCGGGTTTTCGGCGTGCATTCGCTGGGTTTTGCGGTTAGTTTTCGTCGGGTTTGCAGCAGCTTTTCCCTGCAATTCGGGGACCCTGTGGTGTTTGCTGAATACACCGCAGGGTCACCGAAATGGGATCGGCAAAAGGAACCGATTTGAAGAGAACGAAAAGTCACCGAACGTGCGGTGACTTTTCGAATCTCCTTGAATAACCCTGAAAGTTTTAATGGCAAAAGACCATAATAAAACTTTACGCAGTGCCAATATCACATAAGCAAGACATACAAAATGTAATAAAACGTGCTAATACAGTTCCTGAAATAAAATGGGACTTAAACAAAACACAGAAGCCGGACTTACATAGATAGCTCTTCCATGGGTATTTTGGCTTTTTAAGTCCCTGAAATGTTCTCAGATGTTCCTTCAACAAAAATCCTTGTGAAAATACCACCCAGGTCCTGGTGAGCATCCTGTATAAAGAAAGTCCTTCTCCCACCAACCTCCCCCCCCACTCCATTTTGTTTCAGGAATTTGTCCCCTTATCAAGTTTCCATCCAGTCATCCATTCAAGAGAGAAGATAAGGGGTTATAAATTCCAGAGGCGCCGGGCCTACTCCAGGTGGATATTATTAATATCTAATAACTCTGCCAGTTAGACTTTGTCGTCTACGTTACTCTGATATTATCATTCATCAGGAAAAAAAAATTCATATGATTACAAACATTAGGCTTGTGCACCGATTTTTTTTTCGGTTCGATTCGGTTCGATTTTTCGGATTTTTAAACTTTTCGATTCGGCTCGTTTTGACCGATTTCTGTTTCGATTCGGTTCGGCTCGATTCGTTTTTCGTGTACATTTTTTTCGGAATATCGACCATTTTTCGTATTTTCGTGTCACTTTGCTCGTTTTTTGTATCGACTTTTCGTAATTTCGGAAATTTTCGTAATTTCGTAATTGTGCATGTTTTCGGAATATCGACCGTTTTTCGTATTTTCGTGTCACTTTGCTCGTTTTTTGTATCGACTTTTCGTAATGTCAGAAATTTTCGATTTTTCGGAACGTCTGTTCTCGTTTCAAAGCAATAAATTTCGATTTGACACATTTCAAATCCATTCGAAAATTCCGAAAATATTTCGTTTCGGCTCGGAAAACGTTTCGGATCTGCCATTTTCGGATCTAAAAATTTTCGGAAATTCTGCCGCATCCGAAAACACGAATCGGGAAATTTCGCGAAAATTCCGAAATTCCGAAACCCGAAACGCACATCCCTATTACCTGGTTACCATATTCATTCGTCGACTGCGCCAACACAGTAATGAGGGTTTGACTCCTTTGAAAAGAAGCCAGTAAAAAAACACAGATTCTGCTTTTAAATCTGGCACAGAGCAAAGCCCATGCTTGTGCATGACAC
The DNA here is from genome assembly GCA_009667805.1 of Leptobrachium leishanense. Classification (NCBI taxonomy): domain Eukaryota; kingdom Metazoa; phylum Chordata; class Amphibia; order Anura; family Megophryidae; genus Leptobrachium; species Leptobrachium leishanense. The sequence goes on from CM019066.1 coordinate 68,592,828, forward strand.
CGTCCACTCCTTGAAACTTCCACTTCGAAATTTTTCTCTTTAGTAGCGGCTGTGGGTTGTAAGACCATACTTCACACCTGAAAACACTCTACACCAACTCCATTATCACTATTCGATACCAAACTGCATCACTTATTTCGTATGGACTGGCTCCACACCCTAGTCAACAAAGAAACTCATGTCAAAAAATGTAGCACCACATGGCACTGTTATCTCCTATGGTTGGAGTCCTCGCAATACACCTCTATTCAACTATTCCTTTCATATACCGCATGGTTCTCTGCAGAGGTGGTGGCGGGCAAAACCCTCTGGCACCATTGGAAACTACTCTCTGATGCAGGTCGAGCACTAAAACTCTTAGATTACTCTTCTTCTTCACCCCTCAATTTCCCCATGTACCTCTGTTTGGTTGTTTGATCAGGCAGTTCTTTTGTTTTTCTTAGTTTTTTCTTCGTTTCTCTTTTAATTTTTTGTGATAATGTTGCTATTCTGTTAAAATATAAAGGGCTAAATTACAATCTTCTACCGCGGGTGAACCGGCGCGAACCCTGCGCGAGCTTACTGTACTGCGCGCGTCCTATACTTAACGTTGTGAGCGCAAATGCGAATGTGCGCTGGTACGAGGATGGTATTACAATCTATTCACGGTAATTACCGTATGGCCTTTGCGCACATAATTTTAGAAACTCCTGAAAGCTGGTGCTACTGCTAACGGCATATCTGAACAACCTAACCCAGAAAAAAAACCAGCCCATAAAAAGGAATGCAGCAATAATATAATGGATGATGCAGGCGTGTGTGTATTATTACTGTAGCATACGTGCTCATTTTGTATCATAGATGCAGAACCCATCTCCGATTGCCTCTGGCAGACCCAATTCAGTTGCGTTTGATAGGTGTGTTTCTTCATTTTGATTGGCTGAATGGGTGCAAAAAACTGCACGTGCAAAGATTTTTGCGCAAGACAGCACTGCGCCTGCATTTGTGCACGTACTGTTTGCGTGCGGAATTGATCGGCAGAAGAAAAAAGCCGCGAGGATTGTAGTTCCAGCGGTGATTTGCGTGCGCAAAAGTCAAAAAGATTTTCGCAAGGCTTTTTGCGTGAAGAATGTAATATAGCCCAAAATGTGTATATGTTGCGTTTTTAGATTCTTCCAGGTGAACGCATCATATGGCATATACCATTCTTTTGTTGCTGTTGTTTCTTTTTTGTATTAACCACTGATTGCCATCTCTTGATTTGCTACGTATTCACGAATAAAAATTGGCAAAAAAATATATATATATACAGGGTTATTCAGAGAGAGGTGAAAAGCAGGAGAATGGCTGGAGAATGGAAAATTCTAGGTTAAATTAGTCAAACCAGAGAAATTCTCCCATTCATCTCACTTTCCAAATCGGCTATTTTGACCTAGAATTTTCCATTCTCCAGCCATTCTCCTGCTTTTCACCGCTTTCTGAATAACCCTGATTGTAATTACTGGAATGTGACTGATGGAAATAAACATCAACTTCTGCACTGTCCCAAGGTCTTCAAGATGAGTTTGTTATGAGGGCATTGAATCTTATACATCACAAACCATTTTTTTTTCCTCTGGTGAACATTTTAAAGCACAGATATAGATTATTCTGTTCACACATTATAAATTGCAGGCTCTGGCTGCAGATAAGGGGCATGCAGCTGCCCCGCAAACACACCTCCAGAAACTTACTACATTGTATAACTCATTCTGCCGCTTTGTGCTACAATGTAACTACATGACCCACCATTGTGACAGGTTAAAAGAGCTAAACTGGCCATCACTGGACTCTAGACTCACCCTTCACCTTTCCAACCTGGTGTTTAAGAGCTTTTCTGGGAAGCTACCACCCTACCTGAATAGGCTGCTTGCCCCAGCAGTTCCCTCATCCTATAACCTCCGATCCAGGACCTGCACCTTACTTGCAATACCACAATACAAAAAGAAAGTGTCTTGATCCTCATTTTCCTACAGAGCACCGCAGAATAACCTCCCAGACGCCATCAAATCTTCCCCCAGTCTTAAGTCACTCAAGAGCTCCTTACTAACATACCTCAATACAGAATGCACCTGTAAACATGTAACATAATGACTTTATTTCCTACATATTTATTTTCTGTTAATCTGTATATTTGTTTTTGTGTTAATATCTTGCATTTTACTATTTTGTATTTCTGTAACCACTCAATGTTCTTGAACCCAGGACATACTTGAAAACGAGAGAAATCTCAATGTATCCTTCCTGGTAAAATACTTTATAAATAAATAAATAAATTTCTTGATATAGCTGCGTATAACTGCAATGATGTACAGTACTACTGCAAGATTTTATTCAGAACTAGTTATAAAGCCTGCCCGGAGGGCAGTCTATTTTTGTATGTGGGTCCCCTTTTTTTTCAATTTGTGCCTCGTGTGCGCATTATGGCGGATTTTCTGTTATTTTAAAAATGTGCCTCGCTCGCGCTGCCCAGCAAGATGCAGGATACGCACGCAGCCTATAGCAGGCTGCTGCATGTGCATCCTGGTCTACTGGATGCGAGCGCAGACGCTACCTTGCCGCTGCGAGCACATCCGGCTGTACAGGATGCGCGCGCAGCTGATACACGTCTGCTGCGCGCACATCCTGTCTCCTGGATGCGCCCATCCTCTACCCCTCCGCTGCTTGCGCATACAGTTCTCCTGGATGCGCGCGCGGCCGACGGGTAGAGACTGCACGCGCATCCTTTGTCCGAAGCTGCACATCCGGTTTCTGTTGCTGCGCACGCAGCTAACAGAAACCGGATGCGCGGCGACGGAAAAAGGATTTTATTATTTAGGATCACAAATAAATCTCTACAAGAGATATCTGTGACAGGGGTTTAATGATTAATATTGTCAAAGATCTCAGTTTCTAAGAGGATGAACATTCCTAGAAAAGAAGGGTTGTACATTATAAATTTCAGATTGACATTTCACATTTTTGGTGTATCAGTGAGGGTCTCAATAATTAAACTACAGTGACATGTGCTGAAGGAGTTACTGAAATAAACTCCCTGGGGATGCTGTGATTTAAATTTTAAAAGGTAAATCTATTTAATTATTGTAAAATCTAGTCTCAAGTTACAGTTCTCTAGACATATTTGTACATCATTAATTAATAATTGCTATTATTTTGACAGAAACAATTCTTATAAAGCCACTGAAATTTACTCTAGAAACATAGAAACATAGAAAATGTCGGCAGATAAGAACCTTTCGGCCCATCTAGTCTGCCCAATTACATGGATACTTTACCTGGACTTATCTTTTATTTAGGATAGCCTTATGCCTATCCCATGCTTGCTTAAATTCAATCACTGCTTTGGCCTCTACCACTTCTACTGGAAGACTGTTCCATGTATCCACCACCCTCTCAGTAAAATAATGCTTCCTGATGTTACTTTTAAACCTTTGCCCCTCTAATCTAAGACTATGTCCTCTTGTTTTGCTACTTTGTTTCCTTTTAAATATACTCCCTTCCTCTACCTTGTGGATTCCCTTTACGTATTTAAATATCAGGGTTATTCAAAGATAGGTGAAAAGCAGGAGAATGGCTGGAGAATAACTGGAGAATGGAAAATTCTAGGTCAAAATAGCCAAACCAGACAAATTCTCCCTTCGATCTCACTTTCCAAATCGGCTATTTTGACCTAGAAATTTCCATTCTCCAGTCATTCTCCTGCTTTTCACCACTCTCTGAATAACCCTGTATATTATTTATGATTTTTTGTGATCAATATAATTTTGGTTATGCAAGTTGTTTAAATAGCAGTCAACATATTGAAATAAATCAGTCTTTTAATTTCATTTTCTATTGCAATTGGTAATAGTGAGAGCTCCTATCCTCAGTCCTTACGTTATTTAACCCTTTCAATGCGGTGGATGCGCTCAGCGCGTCCACCCGTATTGCTACTTCGCTGCGGAGGACGCGCTGAGCGCGTCCTCCCTTTGCAGCCTCGATCAGCCGGTATTCCGGCTGATCGCGCGGCCCCCCAGTGCGGGCTGACATCATCGATGTCAGCCCAGCCTCCGGGACCCCGGCGGGCACGATAGGCGTCATCGCGCATGCGCGATGACGTCTATTTCAGGCACCCTCCCCGCCATTGCAGGGAAGGTGCCTGAAGGGGAGGGGGGGAGGTCCTTCTGACCTCTCCCCCTCCCCTTCCCCGCGGGCCAGCGATTAAAGACAGGCACCATCTGGAAGGGCACAGCCTGCCCTTCCAAGCGGCAGCTGTCTTTAACCCCTAGGGGGCTAACATGCGCCATATTGCGGTCCCCTCCCGGAGCTGGCCGACATCTCGGATGTCAGCCAAGCTTCCGGGATATCCCCCTAATGACTGGCGTCATCGCGCAGAGCGCGATGGCGCCAGTTTTGAAATTAACCCCTTGCTGCCACCTATAGTGGAGATAGGGGGTTCCAATGAACCCCCTATCTCCCGATCCGTGACAGCTAGGGGTTAATGTTTACTATCATTGGAACGGCCAGAGCGTGGCCTTTCCATGATTACAAACATGACATGTAAAATGTAAAACAAAAATTTTAAAAAAAAATTAAAGATACATAAATAAAAATAAAAAATCTTTATTTTTTTTTCGTTTTATTAGTGCAAACATATATTGTTCCCATTTCAATTCTAATGTGAACAATGATGCTGCACTAACGATTTTTTCTAAGGGGGGCGTTTGCTAAAAAACACGTAATTTTCCCCAAAAAAAGTAACGATTCCTCATTTCTAATTTTTTTAACAAGCGCACCCCATAGAAAATATAACCGCAAACGATCGCATGTTAAAATGTGAAAAAAAACACTTTACACATTGTAAATTATTGAAAATTCACATTTTATTGCATTTTTTGTTATAATATACAGACATGACATAACGTATACATATAATAATGACATATTATGAATCTGCACAGTCTGCCGGAAAGAACGATATATAATATTTCTGGGTCATATATTAAAATAAGCCTTCAAAACGCGGTTAAACATGATGAGCGAAACCAGTAAAAATGAGTTCAGCACAGAGGCGTGAAAAGGCTCAGCAGCGAAAGGGTTAAAGCCTCCTACGTAGTGAGCTTTGATTTTGCTCCTTGGGATTTGTAGGGTATCAAAGGAGCAGAGCTGGTGCATTCTCCAATTTGTCTGACACACAGGGAATAGTTTTGGAACTCAATATTTATTGGAGGTTATATAATCCTGTAATAATATTTCTTGCAGGTTAAAGCAGATTCTCTTGGTATATCACAAAAAACACATCTGAAGGTGGATGTGGAAACTGGGAAACTTATTATCAAAAAATCCAAGGATGGTCCAGATGATAAGTTCTATCTCAGCAAAAAAAGTATGTACAGCTTGATGTTTTTATTTTTAGAAGGGATGTATATACAGTGTAAGTCTATATTATAGTACAGGGCTCAAAATTTCAAGTACCATGCTACTAGCCAGAGCTTACTCGCCACCAGTTGCCCCACCTACTCTGCCCTTAACTCCGCCCCTAAACACACCTTCTTAAATTATCTTATGAAATTACACTGTTATGTTTTATTCAGAATAAAGTTACAAAAATAAATAACATTATTACCCAGACCAAGACCCCAGATACCCAGGCATCAGATACATGTATACCCAAGTAATATCTTCCATTTAGTACAGACTCCTCTCCAACAGTTTTTAGGACCAAATTAATTTGGGGTTTATGCATCTGATATATCAAGGGGAACCTAATACTCTCTCTTCATTATTCATATGCCAGATTATCAATTAAAGTTAGAAGATCCCAGGGTCAGGTTTCCCCCTTGGATGCTAATACAGATGAATCCATTAATATTCGTGTGCGATACTTCATCCCCATTTTGCTCTTTTTTGCTCCTTCCGTATCAGCCATCTCTTTCTTTATAGATTTATTTAGCATAACCTCAAACGCCTACGCCACCATTTCACCAATTATGACTCCTCAAGGGAGTTGTAGCAGTGGTGCTGGTTCTGGCGTCACTTCTGGGTGCTGATAGTTTACACCAGGGGTGGGGAACCTTTTTTCTGCCAAGGGCCCCCTTTAATTCATTTCTCCCTCCCCCTCCTTTAATTCATTTCTCTCTCCCCTCATTTAATTCATTACTCTCCCCCCTCCTTTAATTCATTTCTCTCTCCCCTCCTTTAATTAATTTCTCTCTCCCCTCCTTTAATTAATTCTCTCTCCCCTCCTTTAATTCATTTCTCTCTCCCCTCCTTTAATTCATTTCTCTCTCCCCCTCCTTTAATTAGTTTCTCTCTCCCTCCTTTAATTCATTTCTCTCTCCCCTCCTTTAATTCATTTCTCTCTCCCCCTCCTTTAATTAATTTCTCTCCCCCCTCCTTTAATTCATTTCTCTCCCCCCTCCTTTAATTCAGTTCTCCCCCCTCTTTAGCTAATTTCTCCCCCTCCTTAAAATTTCTCTCTAATTCACCCCCCTTAAACTTGACATTGAGTAATTGAATCCGGGGCAGGGATTATCCCTGCTTCCCTTGCTCGTTGATGCACGCCGGGGATTCTCCATCACGCTGTGCCTGGAAGATAAGGGTCACAGCGTGAAGGATGATCCAGCGTGCAGCAGTGAGGTCCAGTAAAAGTGCCGCGGGAGAGGGAATTTGCAGCCCCCCTCCTGTTGCGCTCTGAAGACCAGTTGATTTTGCCATATGTTCCACACCCCTCGTTTACACACTGTACCCAGCGTGACCTTTGCCTCTCGATGCTGCGGTCACTGACGCTGTTTGGGGAGACCAGTTGAGCTTCTTACTGATCTTGAAGTTTTGATCTGGGAGTTTTGCACCGAGCAATCTTCCCGGATCAGTAAGTGTTTACCTGTCTCCCTGAAACAGCGTTACTGATAGCAGCATCGAGAGACAGGGGCACGCCGGCTACATCATAGAAAGTTAGAGGCTGCTGATGGGCCAGTCAGTGAGCTGGAAGTGAAAAAGAAAAGCAGACTGGCTGGCCCTGAGCAAGTGATCGCTCACAGTGTGGAGAGGCTGGCAATCAGGGCACGCAGACCAATCAGAGGGGAACGGCCGGCCAGAAAAAAAAACACGGCTGCCACCGGAATACGCAGCGCAGGCAGTGCGATTTAATTTATCGTGCTGCCTGCGTCTGCATTTCCACTCGCCCACGCTTGATTTGCACTCCTGTTATAGTATATATATAATTTAGTCAAAAACAAAAAAAAAGGAAAAAACCTAGATGCCAGACACCGTCCAGCATCAATGGGATACCGTAAAAAGTATAGGACATCAATGATTTAATTTAGTACCAAATCTGTTGTTTTTTGAAACTACATTAAATCATTGTCCTAAACTATTTTATGGTATCTCTTTGATGCTGGACGATGGAGGATTTTTCTTTTTTTTCTTTTTTGACTCTCTGTATACTGTATAATGAGGGCTTAGTCCTCTCCTTGATGATACCTTATTGGCCTATACACTAACACGCTCTTATCTTTCCTAAAATATATTAACATTCAGAATGATGGTTCAGTGTTTGAATATATACCTTTGCATTACAATATAGGTATGCGTTGCTCCTAACCTTAGACTCTCCCCGTGCCTCCAGTCTTTGAAGACATCTCTAGAAACACATTGCTTCAGATAACTCTATCAGCTCACTCCATGGTCCCCCCCCATTACACCATTCCTGATCTATCTCCCACACAGCCCCCGTAGCTTCTCATACTCAGCTACTTACTTTCAACTCAGTGTGTCCCCCCGCTCCTCTTAGATTGTAAGCTTTTGAACAGGATCCTCTTTCCTATTGTTCTCATGCGTTAATCGGTTGTTTTGTCCTAACCGTTGTGCAGCGCGGCAGAATTTTCTGGAGCTTTATAGATACTTAAATTGTAATTATAAGAACTGATTTTGCAAAGAATACAGCTGAACCTCCATTACATTTTATACAGGTGCTTTTGACGTTGTTATTGTTGCATGCATATTTGCAAAACTAAGGTTAGTTGCTAATTTCTTTTCTACCCAGTTCTTCAGCTAATCAAGTCTCAGAAGTTTCACAATAAACTTGTAATTGTTCTGGAAACAGAGAAAGAAAAAACCCAACGCAAGGAGTATGTTTTTGCTGATTCCAAGGTAAGCAGGTGAAGTCGTAAAATATCAAATGGGACTCGATTCTAATTAAAACTACTCAAGCAGTTTAACATTTGTTTACATGTATCTTTATATCTTACCTGTGAACAAGACAAATAGTGTTATGTAATAAATCTGATTGCTACTGCTACATTAAGCATTCAAATGTAGTTTCAGCCATGTGGCCACTATATTCTTCCAATGTAGGCAGAAAAGAAGTGCCCCCTTTAGAAAAGGCACCAAGGTACAGTGGATCCACCTCTCATTGGTTTATCACAGTTGATGCTCATATCCAGCATTTTCCCTATGTCAGGGACGTGCAGTGAGGGTGGCAGGGGAGGCAGAGCCATTCCAGTAAATTAATGTGCTCATTATGCTGTAATGACATGTATTGTGTGTATATTTAAACTGTAAATAAAATGTTATTTATTGAAAAAAGTTCTCATACTCACCTGCTTCACGCTCCCTCACTGCTTCTCTGTCCTCTGCTTTTTTCCCCCTGCACTTTCAGTTTGCCGGCTGCTGTGTGTGTGTGATTCACTACACAGACAGCAGAGGCAGCACTGAGCCAGCCTAGCCTACGCAATTTGCGCAGCTGAATGCTACTCTAATTGCGTAGCTCAATCTGGCTTTGCTTCCTGGTTCTATGCTCTTTTGTGCCTCCAGAGGCACTGAGAGCAATTGAAAGCTTGAGCCAATGGGAAAGCTCCATTGGTCTCAAGCAATTCTTTTTTTTAAAAAACGCCCCCCATGGGAGGCAGAGCTCCCCATGGATTGATTGATGCAGGACAGTCATGTGACTGTCCTCATCAGTCGTGGGGGGGCAGGCAGAGCTCAGCAGTCAGCATGTGTGTAATAGCACCCTCTATTAGTCAGTATTGTAAGTGCATGCTCTTAGAAGTAGAATCCTATATGCAAACTTTATTTTAAAGAGTTGTGCCCTCTATTAGTCAGTATTGTAAGTGCATGCTCTCAGAAGTAAAATCCTATATGCAAACTTTATTTTAAAGAGTTGTATTAGCGCCCTCTATTAGTCAGTATTGTAAGTGCATTCTATTAGAACTGTAAAAAAAATTAACTTTACTTTATAAATGGTGAAACTCTATTCTCCTATATAACAACGATAATCAAATGTGTAAATTGCGACTGTGTAACCCTGTGTATATCTGGCTCTGATATAGCCAGTGCCTCACCAGCCACTGACCTCACCGCACGTCACTGCCCTATTTACAGTATACCAGTTAGAACTAATACAAGATAAGGGTGAGATGTACTGAGTACAATTCCGTTGGACGCCGTTGCCTTGTACATTCTTTCCTCTTCACCTGTGTACTGCTTTTTTTGTCCATTGTAGACAACTGCCCTTGCATTTACCTGATTGACCATTTACAAGACTGGACCATCATACTGAAGCTTCTGGCTGATTTAGTGGTCCGCCTTGATTATTGGTAGTTTTTAAGCATGTTTTAACCATTATTTTTACATCAAAGTGTCAACCGTGTTAATATCTTGCATTTTACTATTTTGTATTTCTGTAACCACTCAATGTTCTTGAACCCTGGACATACTTGAAAATGAGAGAAATCTCAGTGTATCCTTCCTGGTAAAATCCTTTTGTAAATAAATAAATAAATCACACTATAGCCAATAATACACACATTGAAGGAATATAACATTGGAGCATGCTCTGGTCATATAATGGCCTGTTTATACCCATGATTAACATAGTGCATGTAGATTGTACACAAACTTACTTTTGATTAGTATATTCCTGGCTTTCCAAAACCTGTCCTCAGGGGCCAGGTCATAAGGATCACCTTGGGGAAATGCAGACTGAATCCTGCACTCACTGAACAGCAAATCATTTCACCTGGGCTGTGCTTCACATATCTGGAAAACCTGGCCTGCTAGTTGGATCTGAGGACCAGGGTTGGGAAGCATTTTTTGAAATATATGACATTTTATTTACTATCCACTAACCTTTTCAGTTTGATCCTGCTGTAACAGTAAAGTACGTCTGCCAGTAATTGCTCTGTGACAGGTCTTTCTCATTAATCACCAATCAAAATGTTCTTGGTATCCTTGCTGACTATGCAGGGCCGGTGCTAGACTATTTTGCGCCCTAGGCAAGACCAGCTACTTGCACCCCCCCCCCAAAAAAAAAAAGCAACACAACATGAAACTGCTAAATTTCTTTTTATTTTCAAGAATAAAGTTTGAAAAGCACCAATAGTAAAATAAATATAAATAAACTGTATTAAACCATCTTAAATTAACTCTATTAAATAAATATAAATTAACTGTATTGAACAAATATAAATTAACTATTTTTCTCAACGAAAACCAAAAAAAAAAATAACAGGGTTATTAAGAGAGCGTAAAAAGCAGGAGAATAACTGGAGAATGAAAAATTCTAGGTCAAAATAGCCAAACCAGAAAAATTCTCAGTTTGCTGCAGCAGTGTCGTTGAACCCTTTGGATGAGAATTTTTAATCCAAAATGGCCGACGATTTCGTAATGAAAAATTCAGATTGTTTTTCAGATCACTCGGACAAAATATAATAAAGAGAAGCAGTCACATAGGGAGGGACTCCAGGGGGTATGATGATGGTGTGAGGAGGGGGCCACACAGGGGGTATGATGATGGTGTGAGGAGGGGGCCACACAGGGGGTATGATGGTGTGAGGCCCTCACACCATCATATACCCCCTGTGTGGCCCCCTCCTCACACCATAGCCACTGATCTTTCTGTTCAATGTAATATACATGGCCTGATGGGACATGGACAGGGAGGTGATTGAACTTCTATTCCTTTAATACTCGGTGAGAGAGAGAGATGATAATAATTTACAAAAGCTGACAATTGTTGTGGTATTGGAGCCACCATGTTAACCCTTTGACTCCCAGTCTGCAACTCAGCAGGTTATCCCGGGTGTCTGTGAGTGTGGTGCCGTGCTGCAGACTTGCACAATGATTGCTCAGGGGCAGGCTGACTGAGTGTGCACTCCCAGAGCCAGAGGAGGTAATCCTGACGGGTTCTGGAACTTCTGGGTGTTCCCAGCACGGCAGCACCGCCTGCATCTGCATGAGCGGGTGCGTGTGTGAGCCCCAGCAGGGGAGGGGGTCAGGGTCACCTAATACAGACCCTCTGCAAGGAGACAGTGAACAGAACGAGGCTTCCTGCAGCCTTCCTATGAAATTGCGCCCCCCCCCCGAGCCAAGCCAACCCCCCCCATCAACCTTCTTATCATACCTCCTTAATGATGGGTTCCAATCAACCTTATCATACGGCTAATTGTTGGCCCTGATCCACCAGTATATTTCAACCTTATTGTCATACTCCCATGAAATCAAGCAAAATTATCAGGTTTCATGTTGTTGGTGGGCCAGGGCCTCCATAACCATTTAGACAAATTAAGAACGTGAACCACCTTGTGCGTGTGGTACGCTGCGGGTGAAGCGTCGGCTTGCGTGTGAGGTGACGCAGAGCACAGGGAAGTGGAGTTGACTGAAATTCAACCAATCAGTCCACTCGTATGATCGGTGCATCTGTCATGCAGTGACACGCCAATTCATAAGCTCATTCTGATTGGTCAAAGTTCGACATTTTCATCTCCCAACGCTCAGCTACGTGTCCTGCTACCGACTGAGCACAGCAGAGGAAACCAGCGAGACACACAGAGTGTGCGACTCTGTCTCACAACGCATCGTGCACAGCAGCCTTTACTCAATGGTGACATTTTATTTGGAAAAAGGAAAAAAAAAATGGCAAAATGGATACACCTAAAATACCCTAAAAAAATAATTAAAGAATAAATATCCAAAAAAAATAATAAATATATATTTATTATAATCATACGTCTTTTTTTTCCTTGTCCCCTCTTTGCATAACAGATGGGAAACTCGAATCGGGGTCCCTCATTCAGGGATTGTGCACATTCCGGCTGTAGCATTGATCCTTGCTAACCTGATATGGTCTGCGCAGCGCTGGTGAAATTCTTCCCGATCGCATGAATTCAATATGACATGAGCTACCACACAGGGCTTTTTAATACACGCTAAGCAAAGCAGGTGGTCGCCAGCAGTTATTCTCAGCGACCTGATTATCAACCCAAAACAACCCCCCCCCCCATACCTGACAGCAGGCCAGGCAGGCAGCACGCTCAGACTGGACACAGCAACTCGAGTCTGCAAGGCACACACTGACACTCCTGTCTCCACACGGTCACCACACACAACGGCGGTGCCTAGTCTCCGCCTCCTCCTTCCCAGGCTTCCTTCCAGCGGCGTCTGACGTGGGGCGGGGCGCGCGTGCTGCCACCAGCCCCACCACGTGCAGGCGCCGCTGACGTAACGTTGCGTCACGTGCACTGCGGAGCGGGCGGAGCCTGGATGGTGCAGGCGCAGCGCAGTGTGTGTGTCTGTGCACTGCTCTGCCTCAGAGTCTCTGGACATGTAGATTGCGGGCGGCGCCCCGGGCCCGGCCCGACCGCGCCCGGCGTGGGCCGCGCCCCCGGCGCGCCTGGCGGACACTAACGCACAATATTTTTTTTTTCCGATTTTTTTTTTTTTTTGGGCCCGGCGCTGCGCCCTAGGCGGGCCTGCGCTCTAGGCGGCCGCCTAGCTCGCCTAGCGGCAGCGCCGGCCCTGTGACTATGCATCAAATACCAGAAAGCACTGTAGTGTATTCTTAATAATGGGTAGTAGGATCTCTAACTTGCCGTTTTGCAGGAAATAAAACCATAGAAAGAATTCCATCTGCTAAGCCAGTGGTTCCCAACTCCAATATTCAAGTACCACTAACAGGCCAGGTTTTAAGGACTCTCTTGTAGAAATGCAGACTGAATCCCGCAATCACTGAGCATCAAATTGTATCACCTGTGCTTGTTAAGTTCTAAATTCCATTATAATTACCATAAACCTTTTTCAAGTTTCTTCTTATATATCAAAAATGAAGTAAGGCGCTGCGCGACTCTGATCAGAGGAGACGACAGACCCAACCACACCGAGATATGGCAGATTAGCATCTGATCAGTCCGTGGTCTGTCAGATTGGTTTATTGTTTCAATCATCCAATAGAAATATTCGTTATACATACATAAAAACTTCCTGCCGTTTTCACTCCCAACATAGGAATGTGATACAACAACCAATCAGAGCAGATACATTTCTACATCATGTAACAAAGATTTCGCGGGCATTCTAAGTTAACACAGGATCTCTATTTCCATCACCCCGCTGACTAGCCTCGAGAGGAAACGAAATTGAACAGACACCATGCTGGAAAAAGGAGGGGGGGATTTCACACTAATGCAAAAATTAAAAAACTACCTATCATATTAAAATACCTTTCAGTGCTGTGCTTCACATATCTGGCAAGCCTGACCTGTATTAGGATACAGTTCCCATAATGAATTGAGATTTTTCAATGTAGCACTGTATATGCCTTGTAAGAAGTGTCATTCTCTCAGATTCTGTGATATTACTCCACATTAAAAGGAACTTCTTTTTTTTTGCTTCTGTTATAATAGAAACGAGAAGGTTTTTGCCAACTTCTCCAGCAAATGAAGAACAAGCACTCCGGTCAACCGGAACCTGACATGCTGACTATATTCACCGGGACATGGAATATGGGTATGGTGACTATAAATTGGTGCGACGTACTGAGCAGGTGTTACACTCAAGACCTAGACTGATTATTATTTTCTGTATATGTGGCTTTCCATTGCCAGGTGATGCTGGCCCACCGAAGGAGATCTCATCCTGGTTCCTGTGCAAAGGTCAAGGCAAGACACGAGATGAGACAACTGACTACATTGAGCATGACATTTATGTGATTGGTACACAGGAGGATCCATTAAATGAAAAGGAATGGGTGGATATACTGCAGCGGTCCCTCAGTGAGATTACCTCGTCCGAGTATAAACTGGTAAGTAATGTTATGGTTTCAAGGCCAAATAAAACTGTTCTCAGAATTGAGATCAGGTATTCTATTGTCATGAAAGTATCAGGAAGTCTTGGAAAGACACAAAACTTAAAGGGATACTCTAAAGCAGGGGTGAGTAGAGACAGAGGGGTTAAATATTAACCCCTCCTGACCCCTAACACGGGGTCGGCAACCTTGGCCCTCCAGATGTTTTGGAACTACATTTCCCAGGCGTCTCTGCCAACCTAGTGAGAAGCTTAGTATCATGGGAGATGAAGTTCCAAAACATCTGGAGGGCCCAGTTTACTGACCCTTGGCCTATTGTATCCCTCAATGCTCACCTTCTCTCTACTATCAAACTCAATTTCTGCACTTTGTCCCCTACAGCCACAGCTGCTGTTGAAGTTGCGTCTGTCACCTGGCTGTAAGTGGGAAATCACATTGGGAATAAGATCCCAGAAGGCCAATCAGTGCAGGTTGGGAATGATCCCTCTTCGAGCGGCTGAATCCGCCCTCAGAGACACCTGCTGGAGGGTGGGGGGGGGAGGTTACACGCTCAGGTCACCCTGACCATTTAAATTACATTTGATGGTAACCTTGTCTAGATCGTCCCTTTAAATAAGAGTCTCTCAGCAACTAATGTGCTGAGGTGCAGCATTAAAATCATTATTTAATAAAAAAATAAAAGTTTAAAATGCTCTTTTCCTGCAGGTAACAGTACATACATTGTGGAATATCCGAATTGTTATCTTAGCAAAGCAGGAGCACGCCCATCGTATCAGCCATGTATGTACTAACAGTGTGAAGACCGGGATTGCCAACACGCTCGGTGAGAAAAAGACTAAATGGCTCGTATATTTATTTTTAGGCTAGGGTCAGACGAGCGCATTTTGTAGGGACTGTGCGTCCGTGCAGTACAGACATACTTTCTGACTGACAACAAGGTAGTGGCCACACAGTCTGTTGTTTTCACTGACGTATTTTTTGACGGATGTAGCAGGGAAAATAAATTAAAATGAAAGAACATTTTGTCCGTCAAAAATGCTGGACGTATAAATGCAGTCCATCTGACCACGCTCCATCACTCACACACAAAGCTATGCGGACGTTGCAGACATGGTGCACTCCGCACGTCCATTCTAGTGGTTTTACGTTCTTGCCTAACCTGCGTCAGTTTGCCACGTCCGTTGTGTGTCCGTATTTCTGTGCGGACGTACTTCGTGTGTGGGTCTCTATTGATCATAATTGTATGCTACCACGGACGTTAAAATGTGCGGAAACACGGACGTGAAGACTGCGCTCGTCTGATCCGAGCCTTAGAGTATTTTTTTTATACTGTTGTTCTGAAGGAATCTAGATTTTGTTGTGTGGCACAATGTTTACCAGTGAGTGTTTTTGTAGCCGTGAGATGTGGCGTAAGATCATGCTGTGATATTAAAGCTGTACATTCAGGGGTCAAGCACTAAAAAAAGACAAGAGGGAACTCATGAAAATTTCCGTCTCCCAATTATCATCTCACACTTGATACAAACACACACACAAACCTGATATATATCTATGGGGATATTAGCAAAAATATATGATAAATTCTATATTTATTGTAGCAAGGATAGATATGTTTGAACACATGAATACAAGCTTTATAGTGAGTGGGACCAATGGGAACGGAGATCCCTCTGCAAAAATCATGGAGTAACTACGATCCCACGGGTCTTAACCTGACCCCCTGTGTACAGCGTTGTAGAGCTGCCGAAATGCATTAGCTGTTGAAAGTTGTGACTGTACGTGCAAGTATGATCAGCTGGGGTTGCATGTTCTTCTTTTTCTGGATATATAGTCACTGTTTGAGGAATGCCTCCTTACAGATTATAGGATTCATAAGCAACAGATAGAAAGTCAAGTCTTTAAACAAAGTGCAATTAATAAATTCACTCCTGCAGTATATGAATTTTGCATATTTCAAAGCACCCTCTCCATACTCCCCAGTGCAGGTGGAAAACACTGGGGGCTCTATCACCTCCTTCACGCTAACACTAGCGGCAGCATTAGCGTTAGCTTAAAGGAGATCATAGCGCTGCGGCCACATCGCTTCAAATCGCTAACGGGTTAAAAAACCCGTTAGCGCTCGTTAATTTGCGATTCGCAGCGTGAGTTTACTGTACTTTGCGCTCCCTATACCTAACATGGGAGAGCACAAAGTGTGAGCACAGAGTAACTAGCATTAGGATCACCGGATCCTAACGCTAGTTACTAAGTGCTGGCGCTAGTGGGAAAAGTTTCCACCAGCTCAGAGGTGCAGCTAATGGATTGCACTGCCGCAGAATCCGTTACCTGCAGCTCAAAACCCCCCATAAATCAGATACTCACCTCTCTTCCTGCGGCCAGAACGGCGGCCCGATCCGCTACTTCTGGCTACTGGGAGCAGAGGGAGAATGGGGAAGAAAGTCCCCAGTCTCCCTCCGCGATCACTCGGCTGACCAGCAGGATGTCACGAGGGGCGAGATCCTGCCGCTCATGTGACCCGGCAGCACGATCCTCCATGGAATCCTATGGACGCCATGGAGGGGATGCTGGGGATGGCACTGTAGCGCTGCCCCAGCATCCACGAGGATAGCGATCGCTAAGGGGCAGGCTGCCAGACTTAGGAAGCCAAGGGGAAGTTAGAGAACACTCATTTTTCCCCTTTGAATCCTGGTTTTACCGAGGGCAACATTATAGTGCCCTGGGGGTCAGGCAACACTGATATTGATCCACATGCTTATATATATATGGTTGCATGTACAGTACTTGCTTCTTTCTCTATATGTCAAATAGATACATATATTTGTATTGTATATAGAGGGATATCTACAGTATACTGTATATATATATCACACATAAATCTATATTAATATGTTTGTCTTTTATTAAACATCTCACATATATAATACTATTGAGTGAGATTTTATCTTCACTATATAAAGAGGAGTTCATATTTCCCTTATTGTTGTGAAGACCAATTACTATCACATCATACAAAATAGACAGGTAAAAGGGAACAACAGTGGCTTAATAACCTCCAAAAATAAATATTCCATATAAGCCTCTTTTGATATACATAAAGGAATGAGTGTTACCACGGTTACCAAAATGCTTGTAAAGCTTTTTATTAACAGGGAGATTATCCAAGTAGGATCTATATAGACACCACAATGAACTACTAACCCAAAATATTCCTTCTGTTTGTGCTTAACACTCACAATATGTCATCCTATGTCTGCACATTTACCCAGAATGCAATAGAAATACATTTTCTTATTTCACTACATAAAGCTGATCCGTTCCCTTGTCTTTCTTTGAATAAGTCATAACGGTGCAAACATTTTTTTCTTGTTTTTGACAACAAAAGAAAATGAGATTTTCTTATATTTATTTATACTTTGGATGCCATATTATCTCTGATACACAATAAAACCACAACAAACTGCTGAGTATGCACAACCTTTGTGTGCCTTGACGACTTGATACAAGGATATTGCAACATAACACATTTACAATTACTGTCTCACACGTGGAGACGTGCAGTGGTGATATTTAACTTTACTGCTATTGGTCATCTGTACATTTTTTCCTGCTAAGGCCACGGTTCACTCTGACGTCTGTGTGGCCGCCTCACTGAGCACAGTTAGTGCACTCAGCGCTACAAAGCCCGATCCTCCTATAGAGGATCTCTCTTTGTAGCACCGTCCTACGTCCGTCGTAGCTTTTTGATGTGGACGGTTTCAGCATGTCCGCTGTAGCGCATGCAACTAGTGCGCGCGCTACACCATGTGGCCCTGCCTGACGAGCAGTCAGCAAGCTGCGATGGGAGCACACAGACGCACTCAGTGCGCTCGTGTGACCGCAGCCTTAGGTATTCCCAGTTTTGATGGATTTTGCAATGTCTCTGCATTCTTACTGTTGTAGGACATTTTTCTCCCTATTTTCCTCTTATTTTTTGGCTCAGTACTGTTTCATGTTGAAGATATTTCATTAAAGGGCCCCTACCACCGAGAAATGAAATGTCCTTATTGTATTTAGTTTATGTTGCTGATAGCTGACACGTGCTTTTTTTTTATCTTGTATGTTTAGTTAAGAAAATATGTTACTCTATACGTGTCACTGGGAACATCCATTTTGTGTTGTAAATTACCCCTCACTGTGTCTTTACAGCACTTGTTCCTCACTTTGTGACATTGGGCATAAAATGGACTCTTTTGGTCAGTTGTCCAGAAAACTGACCTATTGACTTGCATTGTGAGATGTACAGTTGTGTTCAAAATTATTCAACCCCCACTGAAATTGAGTGTTTTGGCCAGTTTGACATTGATTTTGATCATTCAGTCATCTTGCTTACAATTAAATCGAAGAGGCACGTGTAGGTCAGACAAATATAACATAACATTTATAATGAAATAACCACAAAAGTTTTTTCTGTGCTCACATCATTATCAGTTTTGCATTGTGACCAGGAGGCCCTGGAAGATGAGGTCCACTTCCTCCTACAGTGCCCCAAGTACTCAGCACTGAGGGAAACTCACTTCCAGAGACTCTCCGCTCTCATCCCGGACTTCACCTCTATAGAAGAGACGAGGAAACTCCACATCATATTGGGAGAAGAGGAGCCGGCGGTGAAAATATCTGCCCAATACGTCGCAGAATGTCACAGACTGAGAGGAACATGAGAGATCCTGGACTTATAAATCCCCAACACGGACTCGCCCCCATCCCCCTTCACATTATCCCTTACCCCTGATAATGTCCATGGACTTGCCCATTCCCCCCCATATATATGTCCCACTACCCCCCTCCTCCCCATATGCTTTGGCAATGCTAAAATGTATTTGGTCCTGCCAATAAAGCTTATTTAGATTTTTTGATTTTTGATTTTGATACAAAAGAATTTCAAATCTCATTTCATAAACAAAAATTTACAAACCACACTCCATCAGCATATAAAAACTAGCTTCACAATATATGTATCTCCGGTTAGTAACTGCATATATGATTAATATCATTTATTTTCTCAGTTAGTAACTAATACACAAATGGTTAATAAACATTTCTGCTTAATACAACATGCAATTCCCAGCAAACAATGTTTAACCAGCCAGCTCTTATAGATATATATATATATCTCTGCTACATGGATCAACAAAAGATAAGCTAATTTAATAATAAGTAATAAAAACTTATTTAGTGAATCCTCCCCTAATCTCGAGAATTAAACTTCTAATCTTTTGCTTTTTATTTTGTAGTTATATAATTCCTTGCTCATTAATTTTAATCACAGTAATTTCCAAATTCAATATATATATTGGTATCAATCTTGCAACATTTCTTTAGGAATAAATCCTTATATCCACTTCTTCATATTTCTATCTGCAGAATAGAATTACTTAGAATTTGGATTTTAACCTTATCCGAGAAGTCTCAGTCTACGTTGCAAAAATCTCTACAAATATATTTTTACATTAATTCCTTATTTCATACATTACCTGTCCAATTTGGATGTTGATGAGTCTGCCTTGGAATTTTCGATGTGATGCTTTGTTTTGGAATATGTGAAAATTATCGATATTAGATAATCAATCCATGTGAGTTAGAGATTTGGTGAGAATATTAATTGCCTCATGTCTTGGGATCTGAGTGCATGGTGATGTGAGTCTGATGTGAGTCTCTGTCTGTTGAAATCTCTGACTTCTCAGAGTGTCATGTATAATGAATGTCTGAGTGCATGGCGATGTGAGTCTGTCTGCTGACATCTCTGACTGACTTACAAAAGAACCTTTGCCGCCTATTATACCCAATTTGACATCATGGTTAATTATTTTTACTATCCTCTAGAGGGCAGTATTGCACTTCTTATATTAATTCCACCATTTCTTTTATTTCTTTTTAATATCTTATCTTGGGTCAAAAGGTCAGACTAACTTAACAAAGAACCTTGTCTTCTAACTACTAGACTGTCTCTGTCTTGAGATTTATAGTTCTCCTCCCTTTTGGTTGCTTAGATCAGCTAAATTCTTTCCTGGTTAACTCACAGAATCTATTCTTTAGTAATTTTTATTATTTACCAATTATATACTTTCTACAATATTTTGGAGTATATATTTCATACTGTAATTATAATAAATATACCTTGATTATAAACATATATTTTGTGAAATATATTCTATATTACAGAATGCTTTAACTCTTATTCCTATACCCAAAAGAAACAAAATCTCTTGTTTTAAAAACTTAGAATAGACCAATAAATTTACTTATGACACGTCTTAACATTATCTCACATTCATTCATTCTAGGTTCCTTCATGTCTGGATAGACTTCACCCAGGAATGAACTTTGTTAAAAAAAAACCTTGTTCATTTCTAAACCTAGAGAATATTTTGAAAGAAAAACGGTCTTTAAAACAAAATGGCTACAAGCATCCATTTTAAATTCGCCTTTTCTGTGTAATATACCCGACAACTTAAAAGAAAATAATCAACAGCATGTGTTTTATAATGTGGCTTTTTTTGCAATGCAGAAGTAATCTAGTTACAGTTTATGTTCATGATAGTGTCCCTTTAACCTGTCTTTATTTCAATCCAAAACAGAGCACATTGGTCTGTGCATGTTACATTAGTAGAGTTTGAAAAACTATTTCTGCTTGCTTTAAAGTGCACTCTTCATGGCCAAGTTAAGCTGGTCTCATTTGACATGAAATTGCTGCTTAAAACACATGCAGTATATAGTAAAAACTTGAGTTATTTACCATCAAAAAGATTGTGACAACTGTGAGCAGAAAAGAGGTGTTGTTGTTGTACAGGACAACCCTTTGCTCCATGGGCGTAAGCAGAAATATTTCCGGGGGGGGGGCAAAACTGTAATGGCATCCATATTCTGCCCTTTAGAGAATGTCATGAGGGGGCAAGTCGTAAAATAAAGCGTAGTAATACAGAGGCTGCGAAACATAATGCAAGTCTAATAGAAGAATAAAGGTGTAAGTGTCTGATCTGAGTGTTACATTTTTTAGTCTGTTAACGCTATTTAATGCACCATACTAGTCACACACCCAGGATCAAGGCACTAAAGTAAGTGTTTTTTAAGGCCATTTCTGTATACACAAACCATGACCCCCCCCATATACTGGCACACACCAGGCCCGCCACTCCAAATATATGTATATACACACACCAGCCCCCTTCTTACACACACACATATATACATATATATATATAATTTTATACACACTCACCTTCCCTGCATACACACACATATCTCCTCTCCTCTTAGATTGTAAGCTCTGGAGCAGGGCCGCCTCTCCTCTTAGGACCCTGCTCCAGAGTTTACAATCTAAGAGGAGAGGGGACCCTGCCCCAGAGGTTACAATCTAAGAGGAGAGGGGACCCTGCCCCAGAGTTTACAATCTAAGAGGAGAGGGGACCCTGCTCCAGAGTTTACAATCTAAGAGGAGAGGGGACCCTGCTCCAGAGCTTACAATCTAAGAGGAGAGGGGACCCTGCTCCAGAGTTTACAATCTAAGAGGAGAGGGGACCCTGCCCCAGAGTTTACAATGTAAGAGGAGAGGGGACCCTGCTCCAGAGCTTACAATCTAAGAGGAGAGGGGACCCTGCTCCAGAGTTTACAATCTAAGAGGAGAGGGGACCCTGCCCCAGAGGTTACAATCTAAGAGGAGAGGGGACCCTGCCCCAGGGCTTACAATCTAAGAGGAGAGGGGACCCTGCTCCAGAGTTTACAATCTAAGAGGAGAGGGGACCCTGCCCAGAGTTTACAATGTAAGAGGAGAAAGGACCCTGCTCCAGAACTTACAATCTTTCTCCTCTTAGATTGTAAACTCTGGAGCAGGGTCCCCTCTGCTCTTAGATTGTAAACTCTGGGGCAGGGTCCTCATCCCCACTGCCCAGACAAGACCCTGCCTAGAGCACCTGTATACTGCCAATATTGCCCTGGTCTGTACCTCATGCAATCTCTATGAGCTTAACGCAGGCCCGACCACATTCCTATTAATCATTTTGTGTCCCTCTTCCCCAGACAGATAAACTAGACCTCAGATCAGGGGCCTCTCATTAATAAAGACACTGGCATCAAGCTTAATAAAAATTTATTTATTTGACAATCATTACTCTTTTCTTGTGTCCAGCTTTCCATCCAGTGGCTCATAGGAGCAGCTGCACCTGCACCTCAGCCCCGCCTCTCCCAGCATGCAAAGTGTGTGGGAGCATGTGGTGAATTGGAGGTGGAGTTGGGATGTGACGCTTGTGCAGCCTAGTGGAGAGCCGAGGAACTGCAGCATTGCAGTGAATAAATTATCATAATTTGAGCCTGTTGATCCACGGGGGGGCAACTACCCCCCTTGCCCCATGCTGCGGACGCCCATGCTTTGCTCACTCTCTGTATCCAATTCCACGATGGTGCACAGATCTGACCACTGAAGGCCAGTTGTGCAGCGCTGTGCGACAGTCCTCTTCGAGCTTCACCCAAGGGAGCGGAACATGGTGGTGCCTTGCACTGGAGTAGGGTAAGAAGTGAGCGGGATGAGATTAGTACAATTGTCTTTGAGACCAATGTGATAACCATTGCATGATGGGATATTGCAGGTAAAGTGCACCTGGTCAGTACTGCTATACTTTAATAATCCGTGAGAAGCAAACCGCTGTTCCAAATGTTTAATAAAGTCAGCATGCAGTGATCGTAAAGAAGAAAAATGGCTTATTGTAAATGTTTTTCACTTCTAGGTAATAAAGGAGCAGTGGGCGCCTCTTTTATGTTCAATGGAACCTCGTTTGGCTTCATAAACAGTCATCTTACATCTGGAAGTGAAAAGAAGCTAAGGTACCGTACGTCACATCTCATCTCCCAAACACATAATTAACCATAACTAGGATACAGATTACACAATGACTAAGAAGGAAGATCACACCTCCAATGGCTTTATTGATGGACCACCAGCTACAGGACAGTCATTATAATTAATACGCCAGCTTTAGCTTATGAGTTTAATATTGCAATCCTTGGGAAAAAAGCATTCAACATACAAACCAATGGAATGTTTCTAACAATCAACACAGCCTCACATATATATATATGTATATATATATATATATTTATAATGTCATGTGTGATATACATCCAAGGGGTTTGGGTCGAAATCCCTACAACCAGGTTCCCTAATGCCAAAATCACGACGGCCAACTTCCCTACACAGACATCTCCCTGACGGCCAACTTCCCTACACGGCCAACTTCCCTACACAGACAACTCCCTGACGGCCAACTTCCCTACACAGACAACTCCCTGACGGCCAACTTCCAGACATCCAAAATCCCAGCGGCTAACACTACCTCTACTCCCTACCCCCCTAAACCTAGCCCTAACCCCCTAAACCTAGCCCTAACCCCCTAAACCTAGCCCTAACCCTAACCCCCCTAAATATAGCCCTAACCCATACCCCCTAAACCTAGCCATAACCCCCCTAAACCGAGCCCTAACCCTAACCCCCTCTAAACCTAGCCCTAACCCTAACCCCCTAAACCTAGCCCTAACCCTATCCCCCTAAACCTAGCCCTAACCCTAACCCCCCTAAACCTAGCCTTAACCTAACCCCCAAACCTAGCCCTAACCCTAACCCCCCTAAATATAGCACTAACCCTAACCCCCTAAACCAAGCCATAACCCCCCTAAACCGAGCCCTAACCCTAACCCCCTAAACCTAGCCATAACCCTAACCCCCTAAACCTAACCCCCTAAACCTAGCCCTAACCCCCCTAAACCTAGGGTTAGGGTGTTAGTATTAGGGTTAGCTGCTGGGATTATGGATGTCTGGAAATTGGCCCTGTAGGGAAGTTGGGATGTCCGGCACTTGTTCTGTAGTTGGCCGTCGTGATGTTGACATTAGGGGACCTGGCTGTTGGGATTTTGTCCGGCACCCACATCCCAGAATGCTACCATTTGGCACGGCATCATGACAGTGTTACATATGTGTCTGGAAGTCACGTGTCCAAGTCCTGTGATGAGAGTTCATATACGTCAATGTTTGTATTTAATTTCTATACAGGAGGAAGCAAAATTATTTCAACATCCTGCGATTTCTGGTCCTGGGGGATAAAAAGCTTAGTCCCTTCAACATCGCTCATCGCTTCACTCATATTTTTTGGCTGGGAGACCTAAACTACCGCATTCAGCTTCCAAACACTGTGAGTATCTCACTGCTTGTCTCTTGAATCTAGGTTTTTAGGCAGGGCCGCCATCAGGGCATTACAGCCCATGTTTCTGTAAGGGGCCCGGAGGGGAGGGGGGGCCTGCCATCGGCGGCATCTATTTTAACTTTAGGCCGCAGGCCTCGGAGGAGGTACTGCGGTCTACATGGGCCCAGCCACCGGGGAGCAGGGACTCCAATATGGCCGCCGGCGGGCCCCCTCTGATGATGTCAGAGAGAGCTCGCCAGAGGTCTGTAGCCCATGCTCCACCCAACTCCTGGCTGACTGGCTTCCTCCTGTGTACTCTTCGGCGCTTGGAGGAAGTGATCAGGAAGGTCACTTCCTCCCAGCGCTAATGATGCACGTGGAGGAGAGTGGAGGAGAGCACCTGCAATGACAGGACCAAGGAAGGTAATTAAACAGGGTGGATGAAAAGGGAGGGGGATGAAAAGGGGGGGAGTGAAAACGGGGGGTTGAAATGAAACCAGAGAGGGGGTGTGATGAAACCAGAGGAGGGGGGGTGATGAAACCAGAGAGGAGGGGGTGTGTGTGAAATGAAACCAGAGAGGAGGGGGTGTGTGAAATGAAACCAGAGGGGGGTGTGTGTGAAATGAAAACCAGAGGAGGGGGTGTGTGAAATGAAACCAGAGGAGGAGGGGGTGAAAAGAAACCAGAGGAGGGGGGTGAAATGAAACCAGAGGAGGGGGTGAAATGAAACCAGAGGAGGGGGTGTGAAATGAAAAGAAGAGGGGGGTGAAATGAAAAGAGGAGGGGGTGAAATGAAAAGAGGAAGGGGTGAAATGAAAAGAGGAGGAGGGAGGATGAAATGAAAAGAGGAGGAGGGGTGAAATGAAAAGAGGAGGAGGGGGATGAAAAGGGGGGTGAAATGAAAAGAGGAGGTGGGGTGAAATGAAAAGAGGAGAGGAGGGGGTGAAATGAAAAGAGGAGGAGGGGTGAAATGAAAAGAGGAGGAGAGGTGAAATGAAAATAGGAGGAGGGGGTGAAATGAAAAGAGGAGGAGGGGGTGAAATGAAAAGAGGAGGGAGTGAAATGAAAGCAGGGGGGTGAAATGAAAGGAGGAGGGGTGAAATGAAAAGAGGAGGAGGGGTGAAATGAAAGGAGGAGGGGGTGAAATGAAAAGAGGAGGAGAGGGGGTATATGAATAGAGGAGAGGGGGTGACATGAAAAGAGAGGAGGGGGTGAAATGAACTGAAAAGGGAGGTGGGGAGATGGACATGATAAAGGATAGACCCCCTGCCTATACCGTCAAAAGTCTATCGCTGTGGATTCTGTGTACGTTCATACTCCCTGCCTTTACCATTAGAGGTCTATTGCTGTGGATTCTGTGTACGTTTATACTCCCTGCCTTTACCATTAGAGGTCTATTGCTGTGGATTCTGTGTATTTTCATACTCCCTGCCTTTACCATTAGAGGTATATTGCTGTGGATTCTGTGTACGTTTATATTCCCTGCCTTTACCATTAGAGGTCCTTTGCTTTGGATTCTGTGTACGTTCATAGTCCCTGCCTTTACCATGAGAGTTCTATTGCTGTGGTGCTCTGATATGCTCACAGTGCAATTACTGTGAGTTCTATTGCTGTAGTGCTCTGCTATGCTCACAGTGCACATTACTGTGAGTTCTATTGCTGTGGTGCTCTGATATGTGCTACATTATTTGTACTAATGCACATTTTATGTGATTTTTAAAGGTATTGGGAGCAACACTCTGTAATACGATCTTGGTATTATTTTTTAATCACAATTTGAATTTCATACTGTCTTAAATTATTTGAGCCAGATAGATACTTTTTTTAATGTGCTGTTGTGCGAGCAATATGGGTGATTTTAAGAGATTGGGACTAACACTCTGTAATGTGACGATTCACAGTAAATATTGATTTCCTATGGGATGAGAGGATCGTGGGGGGGGCCCATTCTGAGGGTCAAAAAGGGGCCCCAAAATTTCTGATGGCTGGCCTGTTTTTAGGCGATCTAGTGAGTGGTGATATCACACCGGAAAATTCTATTACATTGCCTACACCAGTAAACATGACATTTTAGAATATGTCGGACATGGCTGTGATCCCAGTTTCTTGCACTGTGGCTCTCCTACACAGTGGTGTTAATATAGGAACAGTTGACAGAGACCTATTAAAGCAGGGCTTTCCAACTCCAATCACCCAGATGTTGCTGAACTACAATTCCCATGATTATCTGGCCATCTACTGCATTCATACTGTTCTGGGAATTGTAGGCAATCAACATTATCCTGTTAAGGCTTTTCATACAACACCTCTGTGTCATGGGAATTCAATTAAAAGGATTCTCAAGCCATCATATCCACTTATCCACGTATGTAAGCCTGTCCTAAGAGTTCCTGTCCAAGTGACAGCTCTTCAAAACAGATTTTACTTTATCCTTTGAAGACTATCAAACATAGTCTAATAGCCAAATGCCTGCTCCTTGGAATATAGAGTAGCAGAAGTCAATGTAGTATGTAACGGTATATATTTACCAAAAAACAGTAGGGTAAGCAGTGGTTAATAGTTAGCCTCTTTTTTTTCAGTTTTCTCTTTTTTTTGTTTGTTTTGGAAACTTCCTTTAACAAAAGAAAAGATTGTCACTTATTGGATCTCTAGGTTGGTTGAAAGATTTGAGTTTGGCACTGCACAAATCAATTCATTATATGAAAATCTACAAACACCTTATTCAATATTTTAATTGTGTCCATTCCTGTATAATTCCTGAACATTTGTTTTATGATTTCTGTTACCATCGGACTCGATAGGAGGCAGAGAACATTGTCCAGAAGATTAAGCTGCAGCACCATCAGGAACTGCTCATGCACGACCAACTGAATATGGAGAAAAAGGAGAGCCAGGTTTTCCTGCATTTCAGTAAGTCAGCTTATTTCCAAAAAGCTCTCTATGCCGATGTATAAAAACACACCAGATCATCATTAATATTGACGTAAAACTATTATTTAGTGGGTGTCTGCTCTGGATAAATTGGTGGAAAAGAAGATAATTTATTTGCAAACTATTTTCTCCATATAATGTAGTGAGCCGAGGAGGTAAAAGTATTAATATATTTACCGTATTTTATCGTACAAACCCACTTGTGGAAAAGTTGAAACAGTATGTAAAAATGCTAAAAACAAACAAAAAGAATCCATTGAAAATTCAATTCACCCTGTTCTATATTGAAGACACATTATTAACACATTATTTGATGTTTTACTTTGTGAATTTAATATTTTTTGAAACTATACAATCATTTCAAATCTAATGACTGCTCACACTCCACAAAAGGTGGGACAGTCAACTTTTTTCCACTGTGTAACAACACCTTTTCTTTTAATAACATTATTAAGTGTCTGGGCCCGGTAGACACCAGTTGGTTAAGTTTAGCAAGCAGAATTTCCCCATTCATCCATTATGCCTACAGCTGCGTGAATGTACGAGGCCATCGTTGCCTTATCTTAGGCTTCATAATGTACCACACGTTCTCAATCGGAGACAGGTCAGGACGGCAGGCAGACCAACAATGCACCTGTAATCCTGGCAGATTGTGGTTTGGCGATGTCCTGCTGGAAGTTGCAGGGACATCCCTGGAAAAGACAATGTCTGGATGGCAGTATATGCTGCTCCAAAATATGTACATATCTTTCTGCATTGGTCGGACGACGAGATGCAATATCGAATGATTGCACCATTGCACAAATACGTATCCAGTGGACGGCCAGCCTAATAGTGCCCTCACAGATGTGCAAATTACCCATGCCATGGGGACTGGCACACTCCCCCTCCATACCATGACAGATGCTGACTTTTGGACCTGATGCTGATAGCAGCGTGGATGGTACTTTTTCTCTTTGTACCGGAGAACCCGATGGCTATTTTGTCCAAAAGCTATTTGAAATGTTGTCTCGGCGAACCACAAAACAGGATTCCACTGTGCTACTGTCCATCTCAGATGAGAGTCAGCCCAGAGAGGTCAGCGATGCTTCTGGACAGTGTTGATGTATGGCTTCTGCATGCATAGTAAACCCTTAACTTTTTATTTTTTTGAGAAAGTATTTTACCAGGAAGAATACATTGAGATTTCTCTCATTTTCAAGTATGTCCTGGGTGGCGAGTATGTACCGTTAGGTGTCTTGCCCAAGGACACTTACTGGAGAGGTGCTCTTGCCGGGATTGAACCCGTGTCTCCACGGTCTCTCTCCACGCAGAGCAGTGAGGTTACCTCTGCTCCAACAACCCAACTTGCATCTGTGCATGCAGTGGCGTATGGTGTTGACTGACAAAGGATCACCAAAGTAATTCCCGAGCCCATGTCTGGATAACTATTACAGACTCATGATGGTTTTTGAAACGGTTGACGTCTGAGTAATCGAAGATCATGCGCATTCAAAAGTGGTTTTCGGCATTGTCCTTTACGCACCGAGATTTGACCGGATTCCTTGAAAATTTTAATTATATTGGCCACTGCCGAAGGTGACATGTCCAGTTTCCTCCCGATTTGTCTTTGGGGAATGTTGTTCTCAAAGTGTTGGATTATTCACTGATACATCTATTGGCAGGCTGGCGAGCCTCGAAACGTTCTTGCTCTTGAAGGGCTAGACCTTTTCTGGAGGCTCTTTATATACTATGATTACACGATTGCCTCACCTGTTTCACATCACCTTCTTAGAAACATAGAAACATAGAAAATGTCGGCAGATAAGAACCTTTCGGCCCATCTAGTCTGCCCAATTACATGGATACTTTACCTGGATTTATCTTTTGTTTAGGATAGCCTTATGCCTATCCCTTGCTTGCTTAAATTCAATTACTGTTTTGGCCTCTACCACTTCTACTGGAAGGCTGTTCTTACTTCAACTTATCACATCGCTATTAGTCCTAGATTGCCCTTATCACAACTTTTGTGGAATGTGTTGCAGTCACCAGATTTTAAATGAGTGTATATCTTCAAAATACATAAAATTCACAAAGTAAAACACATAATAATGTCTTAATAATGTGTTTTCAATATAGTACAGGGTGAACTGAATTTTCAATTGACTCTTTTTGTTTGTATTTTCCTTACTGTCCCAA
The DNA here is from genome assembly GCA_009667805.1 of Leptobrachium leishanense. Taxonomy (NCBI): domain Eukaryota; kingdom Metazoa; phylum Chordata; class Amphibia; order Anura; family Megophryidae; genus Leptobrachium; species Leptobrachium leishanense. Next base: position 68,622,219 of record CM019066.1, read on the forward strand.
CTTTTTCGGACTTGGTGTTGTACGTATCTAACACCACACATGTATTGACAGTCTATCAGGGTTATTCAGAGACATTTCGGTGCTCTCCCGTTCCCAGCACTTTGGCTAGTCCGGTTCACTGACCATGCGGTGAATTAAGCATTCACCGCAGGATCCCCGAGGTACAGCGAACGAGTCGCCAAACGCATCCGAAAAACTGCCACAAAACCACCGAATCAATTGGAAAAACACTGAATCGATTCAAAAAACACCAAATCAATTCTAAAAACCACAGAAAAAACACCAAATCGATCCGACGACTCACCGAACAGACCGTCGACCAGCCAGCAGAAAAAGCTGACAAACGGGTAAAAAAAAAGCAACCAAAAAGAAGGAACCACAACTTTTAAAAGGTGTTTTACTACTGCACGAAAATGCCTTGAAATAATATAAAAGGTCCTATTGTTACAGAAAAAAATGTCAGTTTTAAAAAAAACTGAAAAAATCCTGAAAAATGCCTAAGAAATCCTAAAAAATAAATAGACTTTTTGCTGCAAGTAAAACGAATAAACAGTTGAATAAATATTTAATAAAAACAGGGAATTTTTTTGCATTGAAACCTATGGGATTTGCATGATTAAACCTGTCGAATGAAACCACTGCAAATCAGGGCATTTCACTGACATTTCAGTGTCTATGAATAGACTAACCATTGCTTCTCTATGGGGATTTCACTGCAGTCGAAGATCACTGTATTTCGTTAGCAATTCGCCAATATTTAGCGAACTGCCAGCTATTGAATAGCCGAATTGCCCACGAAATTGCAATGTACAGGGAAATTCACTGTACGGTGCAATTTTGGGGCCAGTCAGGCTCTCTCTGAATAACCCTGTATGTCATATCCTACTTCTCCCCTGCTAATTTAGAATTAAAGATATCTTAATTAAACAAGACTATTTAATCATGATGATCCAGTAGGCGATTATATTGTACATGAAACAAGCAGTGCCTTTTAGTTTTCTGGGACTCTCCCTAGTTTTTTGTGCCACTCTCTGAGGACATTTTTTACTTTTCACAGAGTTATTTTGTTGTATTTTTTATTTTTTTATGTTTTAGTGCTGTTTTTACTTTTTATTCCCTAAAAGGGAATAATTTAAGGAGGCCCTGTGTGGCCTTTGCTTACCGTTTGACTTCTTTATGTCTATGCAAAATTCAAAAATAAAGAATTAAAAAAAAAAACAACTTACGCCAGGCTTGGAATACAGCCTTATATTTGGTTTCTTCGTAACATATTAAAAAGAGAGTCACTCCTCTAATGGAATGTCCCTTTTGGTGTCTGTGCAGTACCAGCTCCCCCAGGATACTCATATGGCACCATATCTATACACCAGCATTTGATGGAAGATGTTAGACTAGGGCAATTCAGTTTTTGACTGAATATAAATTTGGCCGAATATCGGTGATTTGGAAGTCTTTGAAATTCTAATCGCAGAATGAAAGAACTGAGTCTCATCTGAAATAAATTTATCATATTGATTTATAATTTCCTGTTAATTTGGATGACTGGAAAAAATTGCACTGACTGTGCAATGCAAAATCTCTAACCTTATCCTTAATGGTAAACCAAGCAGAAGCAGTAACCCTAACCCTAATGCCAGCTGCACTAACCTTAAAGGTAACCCTAATTCAAATCATAAAACAAGCAAAAATATTAACTCTAATCCTAAAAGTAACCCCACCCCTACCTAGGGCTCTATTACATTCCTAATGCAAATTTTAACGCGTGCGCAAAAAACGCATTAACGCAAGGGGCAAAACCCTTGCACGATAACGTCTACCGCGCGTCCTATACTTAACATTGTGAGCGCAAATGCGTTTGTGCGCTGGTACGCGGATGGTATTACAATCTATGCGCAAAATTTAACAGACAACGTTTGCGCGCATAATTTTAACGTCTTTTAAAAGCTGCTGGAAACGGCAAATCTGAACGTCCTGGCGGAACCCAAATACACCAGCCCCAAAAAAAATACAGCACAGTATAGTTACACATTCTACACATACCCAAACAATAAAATTGCTAAATTGTGCGTGTTTTTATTATTGCTGCAGCATATATGCGCAGATTGATTTTGACAGGCGCAAAAACTTAACGGGAGACAATTGTGGTTCTTAATTCTGATTGGCTGAATTGTGTGACAAAACAGTCCGCACATCGATTTGTGCACGCAACGTTAATGCGCGCGCGTTTTTGCTTGTCTTTTCTACGCGTGTTATTTTTGACGGATGAAAGAATGCGCACGGATTGTAATACCAGCGTTAATTTACGCGCGTTAACGTTTAACGCTTCGCGTACAAATTAACGCGCTGCACGAGCGTTTTTGCTCAAAGAATGTAATAGAGCCCCTAATTTCTTGTAGGAGCAGGTATATGGGTTTGTATAGACAGGGGGGTATAGAGGTAGTAGTAAACAAGTGGCTACAGATGGGGTAGGGGTATAGAGGCGAGTATAGGTAGTTTTTAGGTTGTATAGGAGTAGTTAATGGTAGGGAGAAATTCACTGGCATTTCATGCTTTACATTAATACACTGGCAGTTGATAGCAGGTTGATATTCACTGGCAGTTGATGCCTTGCATATATACATCGACAATTGATAGTACACTAAGAAACTTGAAATAGTTGCAGCATACAGTGGTATTTATTCAATGGATTTACTTCTTCACCAGATGCGATTATGTAGGGCTGTTGATAGTAGGTAGACAATCACTGGCATTTGGAAATATACTTTTTTCAGCACAATTACTTTTTGTAATGTATTCTTCAACTCAGAGATATCACATGACCCCCTACAATTGTGACAAAAATGTGACGTTTATTTTTTTTCTTGCAGATGAAGAAGAAATTACCTTTCCCCCTACATATCGTTTTGAACGAGGGAGCAGAGAACGATATTGCTACACTAAGCAGAAGGCCACAGGGGTAAACAATGCTGGTGTCCGTAGATTCATGAGTGCAGTCTAGAAGTAACTCCATATTTTAAGATGTCAGACGTTTTTAGTGTGTCATGTCATTATTAACAATGATTTAGGCCGGTGCTCACTAGGCATCTTTTTGTGCGCACTAAAGCGCGTTAAAACGCACTTTCCGGCGTCCGTCGCAGCATATAATTACACGGATAGAGAAGAACACACGCATAACGCGCTCTACGCATAACGCGCGCTGAAGACGTCCGTCATGGAAACACCAAGGCTTGTGCGCTAGGATTGTCGCGACGTTGGCCACGTGCTGAACGTCAAATGTCGTTCCAGACCAGCTTTTTTTTTTTCCATTCAACTCAAATACAGTTTTTACGATGTGCGTCAAAATTAACGCATTGTCTGGCGTCTACCATCTCTTCCGTCATTTTTTACGCGCGAGTGCATCGTTTTCAACGCACGTTAGTGCGCACAAAAAAATGCCTAGTGTGCACCCGGCCTTAGTGGTGGAATAACTTGGAATAATAATAGTTACACAGGCTGAAAAAATACGTGCGTCCATCGAGTTCACATCACCTTCTGCTGTTGATCCAAAAGAAGGCAAAGATCCCAGTCTGAAGCGCTCGCCAATATGCAACATACTGGTGAAAAAATTCCTTCTTGATCCCAGAATGGCATCAGATTTCCCCCTGGATCCACATATTAAATATTATAACCCTTAATATTATGTTTTTGCAGGAAGTCATCCAGTCATTTCTTTAAAAGTCTGTACAGACTCTGACCCAACCACCTTAATAATGTGGACTAATAATTTTTCCAGATATAATTACAGTCATATCTGGGAAAATTACACGTAAAAGTGCAGTTTACAGAGGGGTATCGAGCAACAGATGGTTAATATTACTAAATAATAAATATCTTTAATTGCGTAAAGTGGTCATGGTGAGTAGAGTCGCTTTAAGTAGAGAACTAATTGCTGAATTTAAACAGACTATGTCCCCCCCCCCACTTTTTAGAAGAAACTAATTATACAAATAGCTTAAATGTGGGACTTAAATACGCACCCCTTTATCTGACAATGAGCAAAACATGTAACGTTGTGCAATGCCCAATATGGTTACCTGTTACCTAAAGTGATCATCTCAAACATTCATCTGAATTACTGGAAATCCAAAGTGTCAGTCTGCAGCAACCAGAGAGGTGACTGCTAACAGGACCACCCCAAGCCTCTGTGCTGCCTGGAGCCAAGGATGATTTGCTGATCCTGCCACACAAAAAATGCCCAAAAAACAAGTGGTGTATAGTGTATAGCATTGTGTATGAGCGTATCACAAAGCTCCACAGCAATAAAACTCACAGTAATATGCAGTATGTGTGAGTGTATCACAGAGTTCCACAGCAATAAAGCTCACAGTAATGTGTGGTGTGTATGAGCGGATCACAGAGCTCCATGGCAATTAACTCGCAGTAATGTGCGGTGTGTATGAGTGTATCACAGAGTTCCAGAGCAATAAAACTCACAGTAATGTGCAGTGTGTATGAGCGTATCACAGAGCTCCACAACAATAAAGCTCACAGTAACGTGCAGTGAGTATGAGCGTATCACAGAGCTCCACAACAATAAAGCTCACAGTAACGTGCAGTGTGTATGAACGTATCACAGAGCTCCACAGCAATAAAACTCACAATAATGTGCGGTTTATATGAGCGTATCACAGCGCGCCACAGCAATAAAGCTCACAGTACAGTGCCATGTGTATGAGCCTGTCACAGAGCTCCACATATCCCAGCCCACTGTCACACACACACACACACACATCCACATACAGTCACGCCCACACAAATCTAAGTACTGTCATACACATCCACATACAGTCAAACACACACCCAGACCCACATACAGTCACACACACACCTACACATATATCCACATACAGTCACACACACACAAATCTACATACTGTCACACCCATCCACATACAGTCACACACACACATATATCCAGTCACACACACAAATCTACATACTGTTACTCACATCCACATACAGTCACACACACACCCACACCCACATACAGTCACACACACACGCACACACACAAATCCACATACACTCACACACACACACCCAGACCCACATACAGGCACATACACAAATCCACATACAGACAGAGACACACACCCAGACACACCCACACACACAGTCACAGTCACACACAGACACACACAAACACAGTCACGGACACACACATGTGAACAAAAGTCACACCCACACACATCCACATACAGTCACACACACTCGCAAACTTACCCACACAGCCCCTGCAAGGCCCGTGCTCGAAGGACTGATCGCCGGCCTGCTGGAGGGCTGTAGACATTTTATAGTGCCCTACATGTCATCACTAATCACCAAATACCCCAGCTCGCGCTCTTGGATCCAACAATGACCTGCTCCTGGCATCCTCCATCATTACCTCTTCACATGCAAGACTGCAGGACTTTTCTCGTGCGGCGCCAACCCTATGGAACGCACTTCGTCTCATCAGATGTTCCCCTCAATCTGTCTTCTTTTAAACACTCACTAAAGTCTCTTCTGTTTAAGCAAGCCTGCCACCTAAATCTGTAATAAAACATCCGACGAGCAATAACCTTCCTCATCTCTCTACGTTAACATCATTCTCATCCCTGCAGTCCTCCCCTCCTGTTTCTCAACCCTTCGCCCATTTAGATTGTACTGTCCCACAGGAATGGTTCCCTCATTTCCTCCTGTATCTGTTTGCTGTAATATTGACGTGCCTTTTGGTGAATTGTATTGTCTTTACCCTTTGTACCGTACTTTACAGCGCTGCGGAATATGTTGACGCTTAACCACTTGGCTGCTAAGGACGCACTTAGCGCGTCCAGCCAAGTGGTTCTCCGGTGCTATGGACGCGCTCAGCCCAGCATCTGGCACCCTGATGGGGACGCTAGTGTGATGAGATTTATTACAGTATTACAGGCACCCCCCCCCCCCGTAAGTGCGGAAAAGGTGCCTGAAGGGGAGGGGGGTGAGGTCATTTGGACCTCTCTCCCTCCCCATCCGTGCAGGGCAGCCAAAAAAGGCAGGCACCGTTTGGAAGGGCACAGCCTGCCCTTCCAAGCGGCAGCTGTCTTTAACCCCTTGGCAGCTGGATGGCGATTCGGCGCCGTGGTGCAGATAGGGGATTCATTTGAACCCCCTATCTCCCTATCCGTGGCAGGTAGGGATTAATATTTGGTATCATTGTAACTGTCAGAGCATGGCCTTTCCAATGATACCAAACATGACCATGTAAAATGTAAACAAAATTAAAATAAAATTTTAAAAAATTTAAATATTTTTTATTTTTTTATTAATGCAGCAATATTGTTCCCATTTCAATTATAATGTGAATAATGATGCTGCACAAGAGATTTTTTTCTATGGGGGTGTTTGCAAAAAAACCATGTAATTTCCCCCAAAAAAAATGTAACGAGTCCCCATTTCAATTTTTTTTAACAAGCGCAACCCATAGAAAATATAATCGCAAACGCTCGCATGATAAAAGGAGAAAAAAAAACACTTTACACGCTGTAAATTATTGAAAATTCTAATTTTATTGCATTTTTTTGTTATAATATACAGGCAGAACATGATGTATACATATAATAATGATATATTATGAATCTGCCGAGTTTGTCGGAAAGAACAATATAATATGTCTGGGTGGTATAAAAAACCTTGGCTTCAAAACCAGGGGCGGATCCAGGGGGGGCAAGGGGCAATTGCCCCCCTCCCCGAGAACATCACCGCCACCGGCCACGCTTTTCCCCTTACGAGGCAAGTGGCCCGCTGACATGCAGCTTGGCCGCTCGCCTGGTATGGTAACCACCTAACCAGCAGCGATCTCGCGAGAATGCGGCTGGTCAGGTGGTTCTGAGCGAGTGGCCAAGCTGCATGTCAGCGGGCCGCTCGCCTCGTGGAGAACAGAAGAACGCCGGCGGGAAGGAGCGGCTGCGGGGCCTGGCAGTGGCAGCACAGGAGCGGACGTGAGAGCTGACATACCCATGAAAGCTGGGGGCAGATATACCCGAGAGCTGGGGGCAGATATACCCGAGAGCTGGGGGCAGATATACCCGAGAGCTGGGGGCAGATATACCCGAGAGCTGGGGGCAGATATACCCGAGAGCTGGTGGCAGATATACCCGAGAGCTGGGGGCAGATATACCCGAGAGCTGGGGGCAGATATACCCGAGAGCTGGGGGCAGATATACCCGAGAGCTGGGGCAGATATACCCGAGAGCTGGGGGCAGATATACCCGAGAGCTGGGGGCAGATATACCCATGAGAGCTGGGGGCAGATATACCCATGAGAGCTGGGGGCAAATCTATATCTATATATATATATATATATATTCAATGTGAGCTGGGGCAATATATATATATCCATGTGAGCTGGGGGCAATATATATATATCAATGTGAGCTGGGGCAATATATATATCCATGTGAGCTGGGGCAAATATATATATCCATGCGAGCTGGGGCAAATATATATATCCATGCGAACTGGGGCAAATATATATATCCATGTGAGCTGGGGGCAATATATATATATATCAATGTGAGCTGGGGCAATATATATATCCATTTGAGCTGGGGCAAATATATATATCCATGCGAACTGGGGCAAATATATATATCCATGTGAGCTGGGGGCAATATATATATATATCAATGTGAGCTGGGGCAATATATATATCCATGTGAGCTGGGGCAAATATATATATCCATGCGAACTGGGGCAAATATATATATCCATGTGAGCTGGGGGCAATATATATATATATCCATGTGAGCTGGGGGCAAATATATATATATCCATGTGAGCTGGGGCAAATATATATCCATGTGAGCTGGGGCAAATATATATATCCATGCGAACTGGGGCAAATATATATATCCATGTGAGCTGGGGGCAATATATATATATCCATGTGAGCTGGGGCAAATATATATATATCCATGTGAGCTGGGGCAAATATATATCCATGTGAGCTGGGGGCAATATATATATTTCCATGTGAGCTGGGGCAAATATATATATATATCCATGTGAGCTGGGGGCAAATATATATCCATGTGAGCTAGGGCAACATATATATATCCATGTGAGCTGGGCAAATATATATATTATATATCCATGTGAGGGGGCAAATATATATTCATGTGAGCTGGGGTAATATATATATATATATATCCATGTGAGCTGGGGGCAATATATATATATCCATGTGAGCTGGGGCAAATATATATACATGTGAGCTGGGGCAATATAATATATATATCCATGTGAGCTGGGGCAAATATATATATATATCCATGTGAGCTGGGGGCAAATATATATCCATGTGAGCTAGGGCAACATATATATATATCCATGTGAGCTGGGGCAAATATATATATATATATCCATGTGAGCTGGGGGCAAATATATATACATGTGAGCTGGGTAATATATATATATATATATATCCATGTGAGCTGGGGGCAAATATATATATATATCCATGTGAGCTGGGGCAAATATATATACATGTGAGCTGGGGGCAATATATATATCCATGTGAGCTGAGGCAAATATATATATCCATGTGAGCTGGGGGCAATATATATCCGCCTGTCACTGTGAACCCAACACCAGCTCTTGGCCAAAACTGATAGAATGCCCCCAACCCTGAAACCTGTGTCTGGATCCGCCCCTGTTCAAAACGCAGTTAAACATGATGAGCAAAAGCGGTACAAATGAGCTCAGCACACAGGCGTGAAATGGCTCAGCAGCGAAAGGGTTAACAATAATAATAATAACCAAAAAATGTTCCATCTCCTGCCAGCTGTAAGCTTTGTAAGGATGTGCATACATTGGCAACAATGTTACTCATTGTTCTCACCCATTCCAAGTAGAACTCTAGCATTCACGTCAAATTGCCACATTTTGTTTTCATGAGATCTACGCTAACTTATACATCAGTACATACAATACAGCCTTTCCTACGTGGTCATCCTGAACAGGAAGTTTTTATTCTGAAATTATTCTGCTGTTAAAAGCACACTGGGAGTTATTCAGAGAGCACCGAAATGTCGCCGACATTTCGGTGCTCTCTCGTTTCCCGCACTTCCCCGCTCTTCGTGGAATCAAAGTTCCCCATCCTGCGGTGAATTCAGCATTCACCAAAGGGTCCCTGGACTGCAGGGAAAAAACGCTGCAATCTCGGCGAACACCCACTGAAAACCCAATAGAACCGCTCCAAAAACCATGTTGAACAAGCCAAAAAAAAAACAACAAGCTGACGAACGGGTAGAAAACCCCCAAAAAAACAACATTTGAAAGTGTCAAAATTGAAACGCTGTTTGAAAAATAACTACTGAATGAAAATGCCTGGAATTTCCATATAAGATCCTATGAATCATAATAAATGGGTCTGTTACAGAAAATAGAAAAAAACTCTTTAAAAAAAACGTGAAAAAAGTTTGCTGAAAAAATCCCCAAAAATGCCTCAAACATCCTAAAAAAATCAATAAATAAAGAGGCTTTTTGCTGCAAATTAAAATAATAAACGGTTTATTAGATATTGGATAAAAACAGGAATATTTTTAACATTGAAGCCTATGGGATTCTTCTGATTAAATCTGCCGAATGAAACCACTGAACAGCAGGGCACTTCGGCAACTTTTTACTGCTGTTCGGTGTTCTCTGAATAGATTAACCATTGCTTCTCTATGGGGATTTCACTGCTTTCAAACAGGCACCGTACTTGCTGGCAGTTCGCCAAAAATTTGGCAAACTGCTTGCTCTCGGATTAGCTGAATGGCACCGTATGGGGAAATTCCTTGTTCGGTGATATTTTGGGACCAGATCGTCTCTCTCTGAATAACCCCTATAATATGTTGGAACTAATAAAACTATCTATTGCATGTTATTATATAATGTCCTACTCATCGATCTTCATTTCTTACAGGTAAAATATAATTTGCCTTCGTGGTGTGACAGGGTGCTCTGGAAATCCTACCCTCAGATGCATGTTTTATGTCAGTCCTATGGTGGGTGCACATAATTGACAGTTCCTTTAAATCTGATCACTTTGCTGTATAAGGGATGGAGTTATGTCTCCCATTCTGGCTGAGCTTTCAATGCACCACGCAAATACTATTTTTAACATCCACCCTATATCTTCCTTTGGCTATCATTGTATTGTAAATTTGCATATTTATTCCATGTAGGATTTCTGCAACACAAAGTGCACAAATTAACTCTGGAACACATTGATGTACCTTGATATGTTTTATTTCACAGTATGGTTGTCTTGCCCTGATTCTATCAGTTACATTAACTTAATCTCAGCAGAATTCTTCATTTTGTTTCGCATATTAAATGCACATTTCGGGAAACTTGCCCTCTTCAACCAATGAAAGATATTGGGTATCGTACGTGAAATTAAACAGTCATGGCTTGAGGAACATTTAGAATGGTTTATTACAGTAACGTTGCCACCTTGTGGCTGTGTTAAAAACAGGGCCGGATTTATAACTAGGCAGAGTAGGCATGTGCCTACAGGCGCCTGCTACAAAAGTTAGTTTTTTTTTGTACAATTTACAATCATTTAGACCACTGTATCTCTGGAGCCCTAAGGGCTATAGGGGCATATGAGGTATCATTGGAAAGGTCGGAGCCTTTCCAGTGATACCAAACATAACCAGGATAGATTTATGGAAAAATAACAAATAAAATATAATTTCTTTTCTAACCAAGCACTATTATTCAGTTTACAATCGTAAAGTGAACAGTGATGCTGCGCTAACTCACCGTCTTATTTCCTACACTGACAGCAAGTGTGGAGCTGATGATGCAATAATATTATTGTTTCATCAACAACCTAGATCGTAGCACAGCAGTGAGGAGAGACGGGGGACTGGAACCCTGCATCTCTGAATTGTACACCACACAAGGTTAAGTGAGGTTTCATTGGAAACGTCAGAGTCTGGTCTTTACCATTATATCAAACATGACCATATAATGTGTAAAAATAAAAAATTTAAAAAAGTAATCCTTCTTACCGACTCCATGTTAGCATTAACTAGGGAATATAGTCCCAGATGTTTTGAAACTACATTTCCCTTGAGGATCAACCAACCTTAGTGAGTGGCTGTGCATCATGAGTGATGTAGGTCCAAAACATCTTGACGGCCAACATTTCTGTTCCCTGATGTATTGGCTATACAGAGTTATGCATCACCATAATAACCATCAGATAGCATTAATGTAGGCTTCCCACAGAAAATGTCATGTAATTATTCATATGTTGCAATAAATTTATGTATAAATGCTCTAACTACCTCACTTTCCTCCCAGGATGCACAGAGGATATAACTACCAGTGATCACTCACCAGTGTTTGCCACATTCCAAGTCGGCGTAACATCTCAATTTGTGTCTAAAAACAGTAAGTTCAATCCTGAAACAATGTAACTAGAAATATTTTCTCATACATGCAATATTTATATACTCACTGCATCATGGAATCACTCAACACCTTTAAAGCTTTATTTGACAATAGATAATACAGAATTATACGTGATTTACGAAAAACAAGGCATAACCATTAATGCATCTGATAACAGCATCCATCGCCGTCTTAGTTTGAATAGCTTTTACTTTAGTTTGAATATTTTTGCAGACCCGGCTGACCTAGACTGTCAGGGTTACATCGAGCTGAAGAACTGCAAGGCTATGCTACAAACCAAGAGTCACACCAAGTTCTACATTGAGTTCCATTCCTCCTGCCTGGAGAGTAAGTATCTGACCTGTCCTTTGCCAGGTTAACAGTTGACAATGACAATATGAACAAAAACATGAAGTTCAAACAAATATTTATGGTCTGTCATGGTCTTAAATGTAATTTAAGAACGTGCTGTATTTGAGTAGAATTGCGCATCTTGGGCCAAGATAAATTCTTGAATTTTTTCCAACTCTGATATTCTCTCATGACAAATAACCATAATTTTGCAATTCCCTAGGCATTTTCCAACTAGGTCAATGCGAAATGAAATATCATATTGAGTATCAAGAGGAAGGTGACCGTCAACAAAATCAAAATCTGTCTTGGTCCAAGATGACAGACACACATTTTATTGATTATACTGTGTGTTCTGTGGGTCCCCCCAAAGCGATTTAACAGTTTTGCTCCTAAATCCTAACCATACAGCTTTCATTCTGTTGTAGATATGGTAAAGAGCTCGGAGTCTGAGGACCAGGAGGCAGATAATGGGACCCTAGTGGTAACATTTGGAGTTCTCCCTAAGGTGACTTACCAGAATAATAAATTGTATTTATTCCTGGAGTTAACAAAGGTTTAAATATTGCGGTATTCATAGAAAAATGCTTGGTGGACAGGTAAAATGTAACCACCATGGTTGTAGAAACTGGGGGGAGATGTGGAGGACAGATCCACTTATTTCCATAGACATGTACACAGTGTGTGTGTCTGGGATTCAGAATTTGTTGTATGGTGATTAATGCTTCAGGTGGTTAATTCTTTAGGTCATTACCCTAAAATTATTGCCTTCCTCTAATTTATACTTCCCCCTGATTTTCTAGGTTTCCTACACCGACAATAGAAACATAGAAACATAGAAAAATGTCGGCAGATAAGAACCTTCGGCCCATCTAGTCTGCCCAATTACATGGATACTTTACCTGGATTTATCTTTTGTTTAGGATAGCCTTATGCCTATCCCATGCTTGCGTCCCACAGTGTTTTAAACAAGGGTCAAACTTAATCCGAGTTATCAAACCCAGATAAACGTTAATTCCATAGACCTATGCGTACTGGTGCCAACTGGGATAATAGAAAGTCAAACATGTACAGTCGGGTCCAGAAATATTGGGACATTGACACAATTCTTACATCTTTGGCTCTATACACCACCACAGTGGAGTTGGAATGAAACAAACACAATGTGCTTTAACTGCAGACTGTCAGCTTTAATTTGAGGGTATGTACATCCAATTCAGGTGAACGGTGTAGGACTTACAGCAGTTTGCAGATGTGCCTCCCACTTGTTAAGGGACCAAAGGTAATGGGACAATTGGCTTCTCAGCTGTTCCATGGCCAGGTGTTTGATATTCCCTCATTACCCCAATTACAATGTGCAGATAAAAGGCCCAGAGTTCATTTCAAGTGTGCTATTTGCATTTGGAATCTGTTGCTGTCAACTCTCAAGATGAGATCCAAAGAGCTGTCACTATCAGTGAAGCAAGCCATCATTAGGCTGAAGAAACAAAACAAACCCATCATAGAGATAGCAAGAACATTAGGCATGGCCAAAACAACTGTTTGGAACATTCTCAAAACGAAGGAACGCACCGGTGAGCTCAGCAACACCAAAACACCCGGGAGACCACGGAAAACAACTGTGGTGGATGACCGAAGAATTCTTTCCCTCGTGAAGAAAACACCCTTCACAACAGTTGGCCAGATCAAGAACACTCTCCAGGAGGCAGGTGTATGTGTGTCAAAGTCGACAATCGAGAAGACTTCACCGGAGTGAATACAGAGGGTTCACCACAAGATGTAAACCATTGGTGAGCCTCAAAAACAGGAAGGCCAGATTAGAGTTTGAGTTTGCAGATTAGAGTTTGCCGAACAACACCTAACAAAGCCTTCACAGTTCTGGAACAAGATCCTATGTACAGATGAGACCAAGATCAATTTGTACCAGAGTGATGGGAAGAGAAGAATAGGGAGAAATAGGGAGAACTGCTCATGATTCTAAGCATACCACCTCATCAGTGAAGCATGGTGGTGGTAGTGTCATGGCGTGGGCATGTATGGCTGCCAATGGAACTGGTTCTCTTGTATTTATTGATGATGTGACTGCTGACAAAAGCAGCAGGATGAATTCTGAAGTGTTTCGGGCAATATTATCTGCTCACATTCAGCCAAATGCTGCAGAACTCATTGGACGGCGCTTCACAGTGCAGATGGACTCAAAGCATACTGCAAAAGCAACCAGAGAGTTTTTGAAGGGACAGAAGTGGAATGTTATGCAATGACCAAGTCAATCACCTGACCTGAATCCCATTGAGCATGCATTTCACTTGCTGAAGACAATACTGAAGGGAAAATGCCCCAAGAACAAGCAGGAATTGAAGACAGTTGCAGTAGAGTCCTGGCAGAGCATCACCAGGGATGAAACCCAGCTTCTGGTGATGTCTATCAGGGTTATTCAGAGAGCGTGAAAAGCAGGAGAATGACTGGAGAATGACTGGAGATTGAAAAATTCTAGGTTAAAATAGCCAAACCAGAAAAATTCTCCCTTTCATCTCACTTTCCAAATCGGCTATTTTGACCTAGAATTTTTCATTCTCCAGTCATTCTCCTGCTTTTCACGCTCTCTGAATAACCCTGTATGTGTTCCAGACTTCAGGCTGTGATTGACTGCATAGGATTTGCAACCAAGTATTAAGAAGGGAAAGTTTGCTTTATGATTATTATTCTGTCCCATTACCTTTGGTCCCTTAACAAGTGGGAGGCACATCTGCAAACTGCTGTAAGTCCTACACCGTTCACCTGAGTTGGATGTACATACCCTCAAATTAAAGCTGACAGTCTGCAGTTAAAGCACATTGTGTTTGTTTCATTCCAACTCCATTGTGGTGGTGTATAGAGCCAAAGATGTTAGAATTGTCTCTATGTCCCAATATTTCTGGACCTGACTGTATGCTTGTTTTATAAAAAATAAGATGACTTTGGGCTAAATTACAATCCTAGCGCTAAAACGCAGGCACTAGGGAGGAAAAACTGTGCCTGCAGTTTTCCCCCTAGCGCACGCATTTTAGCGCTAGATTACAATGCAGGCGGTAAAAAAGCTGCCTGCATTGTTTGCGGGCGCTAAACCCTGTGATGTGCGCAGTCGCGCGCAGCCACGCGTATCCGCTCAATGGAGTCCATAGGACCAGCCCGATCTCACCTTGAGCGATCCAGCTGGTCGGCGTAGTGATACGCAGGGCAAGACTGGGGGGACTTTTTCCCCCAGTCTTTCCCTGCTCCTGTCGGACTGAGCCGGTGGACAGAGCCGCGGTCCTCGCTGTGGGACAGGAAGTGAGTATATCAAAATTTTTGGTGGGTTTCTGGATGGTTCTTCTAACGGATTCTGCAGAAGCGGAATGTGTTAGCACCAAGTCCTGGCTCTGGTTAACTTTTTGTTAACCGCAGCCGGACAATAATCAGCGTTAGGATCTGGTAATCCTAACGCTGATTAACACTTTGCGCTCCCCATGTTAAGTACAGGGAGCACAAAGTGCAGCAACCTCGCGCTGAAAAGCACAAGATACCAAATGCTAACTTAACCCGTTAGTGTTTGGATTAAAATATGCGGTAAATACTTGGGCTAACGTTAACACTCACGTAGGTGAGCGCTAACGTTAGCGTCAAGTATGTAATTTGGTCCTTTATGTTTACATAAGCCTGAGGCCGGCAACCTTGGCCCTCCAGATGTTTTGGAACTATATTTCTCATGAGACTCAGCCAATCCAATGAGTGTACCTCAGATTCATTAGAAAAATATTTTTAAAACATCTGGAGGGACAAGTTTGCCTACCCCCGTCATAAGCGGTAATATGTTACTACAAGACACATCTCACAGAGGCCCCAAATTTCTTCATAAATCTATTCAAAACGTTTGTGTTTTTTGCGTGGTTTCCTTTTACACAAGTATGGACAGTATAGGATTTTGATAGACCCTTTTTGCTTTTCCTTTAAAATGTTTTATTCCTGTAATGACGAGCATTATTTAATCTGTTTCATTTCTTTCTCATTATCCATTCTTTCCAATCTGCACTTTCTATCTCTACCTGTGAATTTCTTCCCTTGCACCAATTTCTTTCCCATTATCCTCCGACTGCTACACATTATCATAGTTTTATATTCGCAGTTGACACCAATCATCTCTGACCTCGAATACCTCTTGGACCAGCACCTTCTGATTTGTATCAAATCTTCTGATGCTGACGAATCCTATGGTAAGTACATGAGACCTCCTCGGCAGAACAAAACAGCTGACTGGTAGGGGGTGGCCATCTTCAAAATACCAATATGTCAGTGAAAAATTAGAAATTTTTAAATTAAAGTTTATGAAAGTTGCTCTAGATCTCAACCAATCTTAATGAAATGGAATAAACAAAAACATAAAGTCATTATCCTTGCAGAGACATACAGGGTTATTCAAAGAGATTCGAAAAGTCACCTCACGTTCGGTGACTTTGTGTTCTCTTTAATTCGGTTTGTTTTGCCGATCCCATTTCGGTGACCCTGCGGTGTATTCTGCAAGCACCACAGGGTCCCCGAATTGCAGGGAAAGGCTACCGCAAACCTGACGAAAACTAACCGCAAAACCCAGCGAATGCACGCCGAAAACCCGCAAAAACATCTGGATTAACCTACCGAAAACCACAGAAAAACCCGAACAGGAGCCGATGGCAGCCTTCAACACAGCAGAAGAGGCAGTGAATAAATTAGCAAAACAGTTTGCATGAATGATTGAAAAGTGAAACACTGTTTGCAAAGAAACTACTGAGCGAAAATGTCTGAAATTTACATATGAGGTCCAGGGAATGATAATAAAAAGGGCTCTTACAGAAAAAAAAGTAAACTTAAAAAACAAAAAAAAATCGGACTTTTAAAATATAAAAATTCAGAAAAATGCTTAAAATATCCTAAAAAATCTAAATAAAGAGACTCTTTACTGCAGAATTTTATAATGAACGGTTTATTAGATATTGAATTAAAACGGGAATATTTTTAACATTGAAGCCTATGGGATTCTCCTGAATAAATTTGCCGAATTAAACCACCGAATGGCAGGGCATTAGGGGAACCTTTCACTGCTGGTTTGTGTTCTCTGAATAGCCGAAGCAGTGCTTTTTTATGGGGATTTCACTGCCCTCGAACAGGCACCGAACAGGCACCGTATGTTCAGGCAAATCGCCAGGATTTGGCGAATTGCCTGCTCGCTGGATAGCCAAATGGCCAAGAGAGGTAACCGAACACAGATTTTTAGCATTCAGTTACCTTTCTCAAGCAATTCGGATCTCTTTGGATAACCCTGTAAATGACTAAAAGCTGAGGGGAGGTCCATCAGAATGAGAATGTTTTGTTTTTATATCTTCCTTTCCAAAACCATTCGATTGGAAATCAAGCAGAATATGTAAAGCAGAGATTCCCTGCAGTGTTACATTTCCACTTGTAACATTGTGTTACCAAAATACTGTATATGTACATAATGATCATAATATACAATAACAGTGTTCCATTCTAAATTCAGCAGAAATAATATTGCATATGTAGGTAGAGTTATTGTGATTGTTTCCAATTCTGTCATTAAACCAAATGAAAGGAATAACCCCTAAAAGTTAATACAATTTAGTAGATACACTATATTGCCAAAAGTATTCGCTCACCCATCCATATGCGAGTCAAGGCAGGTGAGCGAATACTTTTGGCAATATAGTGTATGTGGTGGCCCAGTTGCTAACGAATCCATAAAGAGATGAAGAGAAGCACACGTCTCTATACTTAACCCTGACTTGGCACCAGTGACGTGCGGTGAGGTCAGTGCTTGGTGAGGCATGGCTAGTATCAGAGCCAGATATACACAGGTTACGCAGGTTCAGGTTCAGTGCTCCCCAGGATCTGGCTGCTGTCGGTGCTCCCCAGGATCTCTGTGTCATCCTCAGGCAGCCTAGTGTGACACTGAGGCCACACCTCAAGCACAGCCCTGCACCCACTGATTATGTGAGACAGGACACATGACTGTCCTGCGCCAATCAATGCATGGGAGGCCTGCCTCCCATGCAGGAGTTTTTTGAATGACTTGGGCCAATAGCGCTTTCCTATTGGTCCAAGCTATTTCATTGCTCTCCCAGTGCCTCTGAGGCACTGGGAGAGCAATGTTCAGGAAGTGGGCAGTGCTCGGATGTCTGTTCATCGAGGCTCTGCCTCACCTGCCGCCCCAGATCGCACGTCCCTGCTTGGCACCCCACGGTCCACAGACAGCCAGAACAACATAGTTACAGAACCTAAACTATTTATTCTAATAGTATAAATACACAACTTGTGAGATGTTTATGGGGTTTGCCCGCTCAATTATACAACAGGCAGCCAGACCACTGTATTACCATTTACCAAAGAAAGGAATTGGACACATCAAACAGGGTATGCCAAACAAAAGAGCAAGGTTTATTGGAAAACACATAACATTTTGGTACTATCCGAGTATACTTGATAAAAGTATAGGATAGGACTGAGACAGTGTATGTTTTCCATTAAATCCTGCTCCTTTATTTCTCATTAGGGATGTGCGTTTCGATTCGGACCGATTCGTTTTTTTTTCACAAATCGCTCCAAATCGGTGCTTTGGATTCGGCCGATTTTCCGAATCGGATCCGTAATACGTCCGATACGAAATAATTTCCAATACGAAACAAAATAGTTTTGTTATTTCGTATGGATGTGAAATTTGTAAAATCGCAAGTCATTTTCGTTCCATTCGTGATTTCGGTTCCATATCGGTAATTTCAGATATCGTATTTTTCCGTTCCATTGCTGACTCCATAATTTCGTATCGTTTCCAATAATCCAATATTTCTGCCGATTCTATAGTTTTTCATTAAATAAAGATCCTTTTTTTCTTATGAATATGCATTGCACAACTTTATTTAATCATATTAAAATGGTATGAAAGGAACAAAAATGAACAAAACGATTTAAGAAATGCAAAACTGACCCAAATGGTCTGACTTTAAAAAATATAAAAAGAACAAAAGGTTTTAAAACGGAAATAAAGCTGAACAAAATTATCTGAAACGAAAAAAAAAAGCAGAACAAATAAAATGATTTAAAACGAAAAAAAAATAATTAATGCAGCATATGAATCCGCACACTGCTGGGAAGCTCCTCTCTGCGGTATAATTAATGAAGCATATGAATCCGCACACTGCTGGGAAACGCCTCCCTGCGGCATAATTAATGCAGCATATGAATACACACACTGCTGGAAAGCGCCTCTCTGTAGTATATTTAAGGCTGGGGTCAGACCAGCGCACTTTTAACGTGCGTTCTGGCGCACATAATTACGGCCGCACTAGCAGCAAATGACACGCAATGACGGCCAATATACGAAGTACGGTCGCACGAAAGTCCGGCCGCGCAACGCAAGTGGAAAACGAACGCATTTTTTCGAGAACGCCGAACCGCTAGTACGGACGTACAGAGTCCGCAGCTGCGGCATAGCGGCGTGTTTGCGTGATTAGGAGATGTCAGACGCTGCTAATGTCCAGCCTACATAACGTCCAGACGCAAAAAGAGTTTTATTGACGATCCGAAAAAATCACGCACGAAAAATGCGCATCGTATGACCGTTTTCGCGCACTCCGTGGAAAAATACGTCAATTCGTTCGGACGCACTTTTTTACGTTCGTGTGTAAAAATGCTTTCGTTTGACCCTAGCCTAATGCAGCATATGAATCCGCACACTGCTGGGAAGCGCCTCCCTGCGGTATAATTAATGCAGCATATGAATCCACACACTGCTGGGAAGCGCCTCTCTGCGGTATAATTAATACAGCATATGAATCCGCACACTGCTGGGAAGCGCCTCCCTGTGGTATAATTAATGCAGCATATGAATCCACACACTGCTGGGAAGCGCCTCTCTGCAGTATATTTAATGCAGCATATGAATCCACACACTGCTGGGAAGCGCCTCTCTGCAGTATATTTAATGCAGCATATGAATCCACACACTGCTGGGAAGCGCCTCTCTGCAGTATAATTAATACAGCATATGAATCCGCACACTGCTGGGAAGCGCCTCTCTGCGGTATAATTAATGCAGCATATGAATCCACACACTGCTGGGAAGCTCCTCTCTGTGGTATAATTAATGCAGCATATGAATCCACACACTGCCAGGGCAGCGCCTCTCTGCGGTATAATTAATGCAGCATATGAATCCACACACTGCAGGGAAGCGCCTCTCTGCACTATAATTAATACAGCATATGAATCCGCACACTGCTGGGAAGCACCTCCCTGCGGTATAATTAATGCAGCATATGAATCCACACACTGCTGGGAAGCGCCGCTCTGCAGTATATTTAATGCAGCATATGAATCCACTCACTGCTGGGAAGCGCCTCCCTGAGGTATAATTAATGCAGCATATGAATCCACACACTGCTGGGAAGCGCCTCTTCGCGGTATAATTAATGCAGCATATGAATCCACACACTGCTGGGAAGCTCCTCTCTGCAGTATAATTAATGCAGCATATGAATCCGCACACTGCTGGGAAGCGCTTCTCCGCGGTATAATTAATGCAGCATATGAATCCACACACTGCTGGGAAGCTCCTCTCTGCGGTATAATTAATGCAGCATATGAATCCGCACACTGCTGGGAAGCGCCTCCCTGCGGTATAATTAATGCAGCATATGAATCCACACACTGCTGGGAAGCGCCTCTCTGCAGTATATTAATGCAGCATATGAATCCACACACTGCTGGGAAGCGCCTCTCTGCGGTATAATTAATACAGCATATAAATCCACACACTGCTGGGAAGCACCTCCCTGCGGTATAATTAATGCAGCATATGAATCCACACACTGCTGGGAAGCGTCTCTCTGCGGTATAATTAATACAGCACATGAATCCGAACACTGCTGGGAAGCGCCTCCCTGCGGTATAATTAATGCAGCATATGAATCCGCACACTGCTGGGAAGCGCCTCCCTGCGGTATAATTAATGCAGCATATGAATCCACACACTGCTGGGAAGCGTCTCTCTGCGGTATAATTAATACAGCATATGAATCCGAACACTGCTGGGAAGCGCCTCCCTGCGGTATAATTAATGCAGCATATGAATCCACACACTGCAGGGAAGCGCCTCTCTGCAGTATAATTAATGTATACGTCTGTGTTCTATGTATCCTGTGTGTATATTATAACTTAAAATGCAATAAAATTTGAATTTTAAATAATTTACAAGGTGTAAAGTTTTTTTTCACAGTTTAACATCCGAGCGTTTACGGTTATATTTTCTATGAGTTGCGCTTGTTAAAAAATTTAGAAATGGGGGACTTGTTACATACATTTTTTTGGGGGAAATTTACACAATTTTTAACAAACGCACCCCATACAAAAATCGTTAGTGCAGCATCATTGTTCACATTATAATTGAAATGGGAACAATATTGCTACATTAACAAAACAAAACAAAAAACACCTGTTTATTTTTTTATTATTTATTTATTTTTTAATATTTTTTTATTTTATTTATTTTTTCTTAAATTTTAACATGGTCATGTTTGATATGGTTGGAAAGGCCATGCTCTGGCCGATCCAACGATACCAAACAATAACCTCTAGCTGCCACGAATCTGGAGATAGTGGGTTCCAATGAACCCCCTATCTCCACCACTGGTGGCAGCTAGGGGTTAACTCCAGAACTTACTCTATCCGAGGTCCCGATGTTTCACATCGGACTTTGGATAGATTTCGACTATTTATTTTCACTTCGGGATAGTCGAAATCTATCCATAGTCCCGATGTTCACCAGCAGACCTGGGCAACCTTCCCATCTGAAGAAAGCAGGCAGACGATTTCTCAAAATAGGTGATTAAACATTACCCCTTTCCTTTGCTCTGTTCTGTGCTAGGATTTTTTTTTATAGATTACTTAACGGCATCTCAATTTAAAGGAGAACAATGTAACCAGGTTTTTCAATATCTGTAACCATTTCGTATCTAATCTGGTGTCTTCATTCTGATGCGTTGAATTTGTGCCATTGCATTGGGGGTTGGTACTTTGACCTCCTGATGCTCTGGCACCAAGGCAGCTGGAGTACTGGGTTGCCAAGTAATGGAGGCCCAAAGTGCTCTGTTCACCAGATAGGGGGTCTCCAAAAGGACAGTCCATCAAGTAGCTTGGCACTGTTACACTTCGAAGTGGGTCTTGCGATTGTGACTTTAGTAGAGAGCCAGATCCACTTCAAAAGAACCCTACAGCTACTGATGGGGTACATTTATTGCCTGCCGGGCGCTTATGAACCCCCAGAAGTTTGGGGTGAAGTGAATAATGGTAGATTTTGAGGCTTTATTTGTAT
The DNA here is from genome assembly GCA_009667805.1 of Leptobrachium leishanense. NCBI lineage: Eukaryota > Metazoa > Chordata > Amphibia > Anura > Megophryidae > Leptobrachium > Leptobrachium leishanense. The sequence continues at coordinate 68,644,393 of CM019066.1, forward strand.
CTTGCTCTGACATGTCTATCATCTTCGCCCCACAAATTGTTCCCATCAGACACACATGGCTTCCCCCTTTTTATTACAATTCTCTTTCATTCCCTTTACTCATTATCCTGCGTGTGTAATCCTCCAGGTGAGGGCTGCATTGCCCTGAGATTAGAAGACCGTCAAGAGCATTCCCCATTTCATACCCCTTTGACGCACCATGGAGAAGAAACTGGGTTCTTCCAAGGGGAGATATGTCTACATGCTTCTGAAGGGAAACAAAGAGAAAAGCTATATGGTGAGTGTTATGAATAAAAAAAAGTTTAAAAAAATCTCTTGCCCTTTGTTCTGGGTTGGGTTAATCCTTGAACAGCATGATAAATTGCAAAGAATATTGCTGTAACCTCCAAAACTGTCATGTATCTGTTCTATGTACAAAATACATCTGGAATGGCACACCGTCATATATAATGGTTAATTCAGCAATAGACACAATACCGCTCAAGAAGACTGCTCGTTTGGATCCAAGTAGATTAATCCCTGTAGTAATATCTAAATTAACAAAAGGAATTCAGGCATTCCATATGCGATGAGACCGTAGAGGCTTTTGGGCAACATTCTAAAGTTAGTGCTAACGTAACCTGTTGTAAATTTAACAACTCCATATAGTATAATTGCTCTGGGAAGTTTACAACAGCTCTTTTTAAGTTAGCAGCAACTTTGGAAAAGGGCCCTTTATTAGGTGAGTACAGGTGGCAAGGTTTCAGTCTTGTCTGGTCTTTGTCAAGCCAGATAGCGCCAAAACGTTGCCATCTGCACTCACCCTAGTAAGCTGCTACTGTTTCATTGCATATGGAGTGCCTGGATACTAATTACTGACACGCATATATGTCAAAAAACAATGTGAGTGCTGCTTACGTCAAGAAGTAAAGTAGAATATGTTGCCTAAAATGATATGAGCATTGTAACGTTTAAGCATATAGAAGAAATATACAATGGAAAATGATGCATGTGCTGCTCATGTCAAGAAATGGAGCAGAATCTGCTCACCTCTAACCCCTAACATTAACTACTAATCTTAAACCTAACCGTAACCCCTATTCCCTAAATCTAACCTTACATCCTTTCCCTTAACCCCTAGCCTAAACCCTAACCACTCAACTGAACCTTAACAGCTCACTCTCTCCTTAGCCCCTAACCCTAACCCCTAATCCTAAATCTAACATTAAACCCTAATGTTAACCTCTAAAAACTAATCTTAAACGCTAACCTTAACTCCTAATGTTAAACCATAGCCCTGAAATTTTACTTTAAGCCCTATCCCTAACATTAAAACCTAAACCCTAACCTCTAAACCTATCCTTAACCCCTAATCCTAAACCCTAACCCTCGTCAACAGTTTTAGCTCAATTTCTTAACATGAGTGTTGCTCGCATCATTTTTAAGCAACAGATTCTGTTCCTTTTTTGATGAGCAAAATTTCTCCTCATTAGTCTATGCTCATCAACATTTAGCAGCAACATTGTCTAGGAGTAATATTTTTGAAGTGCCTCATCGTTAAAGTGGAAATTGAACCCGTGAGAAAAAAATCAAAAACATTTTCAATAGGATCTCACACTACGGACAGGAAAAAAGTTCCAATTACCCATTGTAGCGGTCTGTTCTGCACAATTTATATTGAGACAAAAATATTCATTGTTGTATGGTTTGGATGCTATTCCCTGATTTTAACGACTGAATTTTAATGTAGATTTTGTGAAGATTGAAAAAGATGAAACAGTGGCTCAGAAACAACTAAAACCTCAGAACTGCCAGCAATGGGATCAATCCATGTAAGTCATGCCAATATGTGCATCATTTCAGCTTACTTATAGCTGCCATCACAGTTTATATTATGCAATGACATAGAACAAGCTACACATCCATAGCCAGGATCTTGAGCTGAACGGGACACTCTGCACACAGGGCTGGGTTTACATCTCCGGAGCCTGTAGGCACAGAGATCTAACACCGCCCCACCTCACCCCTCACCTTTAAATTTTGTTTTGGGAAACAAAAATTGCAAAAAACTATAAAACCGTTTCTTGTTGCGCTCACATCAAAAGAAGGGGCAGAATCTGTTGCCTTAAAATGAAGCAAAAATGGAACAGGATGGTAGGGCTTGGGTTAATAAACATTAACCTAATAGTAACCTAACCCTAAATTCTAACCCTAACTATAGAAAATGATGTTCCATTTCAGCCCGAGTAACCAAAACGCTGGGCATCAAAATACGGCCGCAGCTGAGGGTCTTTTTTCAGGACATGAATGTTTAACTACTTCCTTTTTTGATGCTGCTTTATTTTCTGCAATTTTTCAATAGGATATCAAAACTTGCTGTGCAACAAAAACGATTGCGTGTTTTTTTTTCTTGTTTGTTTTTCTTTACAATCTACATCAGTGTTTCCCAAACCTGTCCTCGGGACCCTCAAACAGGTCAGATTTTGCAGATCACCTTGGGGAAATACAGTCCGAATCCTGCAATCACTGAGCAGCAAATCATATCACCTGTGCTGTGCAAACCTGGCGAGGCGGAGGGTCCTGAGGACAGGTTTGGGAAACACTGTTCTACATGATCATGTTTGGTATCATTAGAAAGGCCAGACTCTGACCTGCCCAATTATAACTTGAACTTGTGGGGTGTAAAGAATCGCAATAGAGGTTTCAAAAGGCCCCTGGCTCTCCTAGCAGCAGAGATTAGGGGTTATTTAGAGAGGTCCAAAATGTCACCAAAATGTGACATGACACTGAAATTCAACGTACTTTGCCAGTTTGGGGCCATTCGGCTATTCAGAGAGCAGGCAGTTTGCCAAACCTTCTTTCCCCCTAAAGTACATGTTTTTTTATTATATATTTAGCATTATATTAACCCCTTAAGGACCAAGGGTCTTTAAAGTCAATGCATTTATGACAGAACAGTTAGGTCATTGGTCCTTAAGGGGTTAAAGTGTAGTGCTCTGAATGCAGGATGTTGTGTCAAATGGTCTCAGAAGCAACCTTATGAAAAATGCATGTTTGGATCGAGTGCAGCCATTCTGGCTGAGTATATATACTGCAAATATATCTTGATAAAGGCCCACATGGGGCTGAAATGTTGATCCTAAATGTAATTGCGTTAATAAAAGTTATATTTTATGTTTTGTAACCCCTGGAGTGCATCCTTTCCGTGCTTGAGATTATTTATATTGTATATATATATGTTCTACCAAAAAAAGAATACACTCCAGTGGGTCAAAACGTTAATCTTGTATTTTAAAAAGTTCTAATAAAGTTATTTTTAATAAAATAAACTACTGTGCTTTCCCATCTTTGTATATATACATTTTCTATCAGGTTTATTCACTTAAGGTGAAACTCAGGAGAATTGTCAGAAGAGAACAATCTAGACCAAATAGCCGATTTGGAAAGTGAGATAAATGGGAGAATTTATTTATTTTTACCTGGATTTTTCACTTCTCCGGTCATTCTCCTGAGTTTCACCTTTATTGAATAGACCTGTATATGTTACTCATCTATTTGGTATCATCATCGTTTGATGAACACTGTCGCGGTCAATCTGACACTCTTCAACTGGCAAACACTTTTTAAAGCATCAGTGGAATTTGTTGTATTCTGAAATGCATTTTTAATTCGACCTTCAATGTTTTGCAGGAGTGTAAAAGGTTTAGCAGAAAAGAGCGCATTAACAGCTCGTATGCGAGGAGTGCAAGTATGTCCTCCAGAGACACAATCCAGGTGATACAGCACACAATTAAATGCTCTATCAAATCAGACACGAGTCTACATCCGTTAAAATATCATTAGAAGTGCAGTGATGTGACAGTTTAAATAGATCGCGTATAAGCGATCGTCATCTTATACACTACATGCATGGTGCGTTCCTGGTTCTCCATGTATTTCTATAAGAAGTGTAAGTGTGCCAACAGCCAATCAGACTCATAGAGTGAGTGGAGGGTCGTCCTACAGGACAGATCTCTGCTCATTGCTGTCTCTGCACTCTGCGGCATGCCAACACACATGAAAGGAATGATTCTCTGTCAGATGAGCCCGACTGTTTTTGGCCATGAGTCCATGACAGTGTGAATGTAAGTAGGGAATTTGTGGAGGATTATAGGGCAATGCACATTTTTAATCGTTGGTTGGAGGAAGGAGATGGTACAGGTACAGTTTTAATTCACCCGTATGTGATGTAATCTTAATAAAAGGCGTTGAGTTTGGTAGAGCAAGCTGCTGCCTCCTGCATCATATAGCTTCATCAAAGGAAACACCAAAAGAAAATAACCACACCCGCACCAATCACTAAGCCCCAATTAGGTACCAAAAAGTGCAACCTGGTTGAGTAGCACTTGCCAGTGTCAATTCAGCTAATAGCATATGGAATTGTTGGCTACCTCATGAGTACTAGCCAAGGTCTCCCTATGTGATTAGCCCACCCCAGAGCCGGCCCGAGCCACTGTGCTGCCTGGAGCAATGGATGACGTGCTGCCCCCCAAATAAAATGTGTCGTATATGAGCGTATCACAGAGCCCCACAGCAATAAAACTCAAAGTAATGTGTGGTTTGTATGAACGAATCACAGAATTCACAGCAATAAAACTCACAGTATGTAGTGTGTATAAGTGTATCCCATAACACCACATAGCTTACAGTCACACACGCTCCACAGCCACGTACTCCACAGGCCGGGTGGTGCCACATTGGAACAGGGGGATATTTAGGCTTGGGGCAGCCCAGGTAACTGCAGAGTTCCCTTTTTTCACCTATTGGGCAGATGAGGAAGCTTTTTTTTCCCTCCTTTATGAAATACCGGGAGGATTAAAAGAGACAGGACAACGTGGATTTGCACATCACAGGGGAATGACACATATTCTATGGTTCATATGACTATATCCAGGAATACCATCTAGGCCATATCTTTTATATTGATTACCTGAGACTGTCATTGACTTTTCTATAAAGAGAGTGTGTGTGTGTGTGTGTGTGTGTGTATTGTTGCAATGCTATCTGAATTCTGCATTCCACTCCCTTTTATCTAAATCTTCTACCCATTTCCTCTAAGCCTGCTATTCTGCCCAATGTCCTGTTCAACGAACCTTAACTTTTATTGCGCCCTACAAACTCCCCCCTAAGTTCCTGGACAACTTCAACCCAATGTGATGCTATTTGCAATCTTGATTTCTCTTTCGGCACACACCCCAAACTCAGTCAGGTTTGGTAGCAGGCCCTTGCAGAGAGCAGCTCATTACCCTCATCCAGCTGGACCTAACCACCAGGTCTTTCAAGGAATTTATTCTTGAATCCTTCCTAAGTGATCTCAAACAGCTCCCCTGGTACAGGCTAAACCTAATCCCAGACCTAGACTGTGCAGTTGAATACTTTCAGTCTGAGCTCCTGCAGGTCTGGAATTCCCATGCCCCGCTGCATAAAGTGTGAGTAAAAGGGACCCATCTCCCCTGGGTTACAGCTGATCTTACACTAATGTACCAGCTTAGAGATTCACTATGGTCAAACTTTAAGAGTACTGGTTCCATGAACGATCACTACGAATACCGAAAATGACAGAATGAATGCACAAAACAAACAAAAATGGCCAAAGCCCATTACTTCAATGATAATCTAAACAATAACATATCAAACCCTAGAAACTTTTGGAGAACCATAAGTAACATACAAGCACCCCCAGTCCACTCCCAGCCGGCTGCTGTCAAAGTAAACAACCAAACCCTGCAACACCCCCTAGATGTAGCAAATGCCTTTAATGATTATTTTGTTGGATGCGCCACCACTTTGATTGCCAAGCTAGGAAATGACATGCAATCAGAGAGGCCTCATGCAGGTCAGGCCCCTCCATCTGTGCAAAGTCCCTGTATCAGACAGGAATTCAGTTTTAGACCAGTGCCTGTCAGTGTCGTTACTAAACTTCTCCGTAAGCAAAAAATGAAATACCAGTCTGGACCTGATCAAATACCAGCAATGCTGCTGAAAATCAGTGCGCCAGCAATTGCAAATCCTGTCGCAACCCTAATAAATGAATCACTGGCGACTGGATACATACCCAAACTCTGGAAGACTGCGAGAGTGGTACCTATCCATAAAAGTGGTGACAGTACTTTGGTATCCAACTACTGTCCGATATCGTTGCTCCCTGTAATGTCAAAAATCTTGGAAAAATGCGTCTACACACAATTACGTGATTATTATCAATATTGGAACTACTTAACCCCAGATCAATCCGGCTTTCGTCCAAATCACTCAACTACAACCGCCCTTTTAAAAGTCTGCAATGATATCCAAGCTGGGATGGAACAAGGAAACCTAACTGGAGCCATCTTCCTTGATTTTGCCAAGGCCTTTGACACGGTAGACCATGGCATCTTGTTAGAAAAACTTAAAAATTCTGGCATTGGTGATCGCACGCTAACCTGGTTTCAATCAGATGTATCCGAACGATCACAATATGTGTCAATTTCTGGCAGCTCCTCCCTCCCCCTCCCTGGTCACTTGCGGTGTACCCCAAGGCTCAATACTAGGCCCCCTGCTATTCACAATATTCATAAATGATCTGCTCAACGTCTGCAAAGCCTCAACTGTACACATGTACGCAGACGACACTAATCTATACCAGCAAACCAAATCTCCCGCAGCTGGAAGCCGTGCTGCAAGAACAATTCACAGAGGTAGAAAAGTGGATCAAACACAACAAACTTTTTTAACCCTTTCGCTGCTGAGGCTTTTCCCGCCCCTGTGCTGAGGTCATTTTTACCTGTTTTGCGCATCATGTTTAAACGTGTTTTGAAGGCTTATTTTAGTATATGATATATACATATTATATATCGTTCTTTCCGTCAGACTCGGTAGATTCATAATATGTCATTATTATATGTATACGTTATGTCATGTCTGTATATTATAACAAAAACTGCAATAAAATATGTATTTTCAATAATTTACAATGTGTAAAGTGTTTTTTTTCACATTTTACCATGCGAGCAATTGCGGTTATATTTTGTATGGGGTGTGCTTGTTAAAAAAATTAGAGATGGGGTCTCGTTACATTTTTTTTTGGGGAAAATTACACTATTTTTAACAAACGCACCGCATACAAAAATCGTTAGTGCAGCATCATTGTTCACATTATAATTGAAATGGGAACAATATTGCTGCATTAACAAACCAAAAAAAAAAAAAAAAAAAGTGTTTATTTTTAATTTTTTTTTAATTTTATTTTTCATTTTTTTTACAACTTTTTTCACTGTAGTGTTTGGTATCGTTGGAACGGCCATGCTCTGGCCGATCCAACCATACCAAAATTTAATCCCTAACTGCCACGGATCGGGAGATAGGGAGTTCATTGGAACTCCCTATCTCCACCGTTGGTGGCAGTTAAGGGTTAACTCTAGGACTGGCGTCATCGTCCTACGCACGATGACGCCAGTCCTCAGGGGGAGTTCCCGGAGGCTTGGCCGACATCCAAGATGACGGCCAGCTCCGGGAAAGGATCGCGAACCGGCGCTTTTCAGCGCCGATTCGCGATCCAGCTCCCCAGGGGTTAATGCCAGGCATCATTTGGAAGGGCAGGCTGTGCCCTTCCAAATGATGCCTGGGTTAACCCCCGCAGAGTCGCCGATCGGGAGGGAGAGAGGTCCGAAGGACCTCCCCCCCTCCCTTTCAGGCGCCTCCTCCGCACATGCGGGGGGGGCGCCTGAATTTGGTGTCATCGCGCTGCCGCGATGACACCAAATTCCGGCGGCTGCTGTTCCGGATGCCGGGCTGACATCCAGGATGTCAGCCCGCACCGGAGGGGCCAGCGATCGGCCGGAACCCGGCCGAACGCTGACCCCAATGGGAGGACGCGCTCAGCGCGTCCTCCGCACAGCAGCGGGAATGCTGAGGACGCGCTGAGCGTGTCCTCAGCATCCAAGTGGTTAAATACTGACAAAACTGTAACGATGCTCTTTGGAACAGCACCTAAACTACACAAATTGCAAAATCCCCATCTGTGTGTCAGGACAAAATCAAATGGCACGCTGACCACAGTCACTTCTCTCAAATATCTAGGTATGTGGTTGGACCCTAATCTATCCTTTGGCCCCCACATTGAAAAACTCTCATCTAAAATTTACCCCAGACTAGGTGCCCTGTACAGAAACAAATCCTGCCTGAGCCCCGCGGTAAGAAAGCAGATTGTACAACAAATGCTTATGCCTGCTATTGATTACGGGAGATGTATTTTATGCAGCGACCCCGCAAACACACCTTCAGAAACTTACTACATTATATAACTCCTTCTGCCGCTTTGCATTACAATGTAACTACATGACCCATCATTGTGACATGTTAAAAGAGCTAAACTGGCCATCGCTCGAGTCTAAATGCACCCTTCACCTTTCCAGCCTGGTGTTTAAGAGCTTTTCTGGGAAGCTGCCACCCTACCTGAATAGACTGCTTCCCCCAGCAGCTCCCTCATCCTATAACCTCCGATCCAGGACCAGCACCTTACATGCAATACCACAATACAAAAAGACAGTGGCTCGATCCTCATTTTCCTACAGAGCACCACAATTATGGAATAACCTCCCAGACACCATCAAATCTTCCCCCAGTCTTAAGTCACTCAAGAGCTCCTTACTAACATACCTCAATACAGAATGCACCTGTAAACATGTAACCTAGTGACTATATTTCCTACATATTAATTTTCTGTTAATCTGTATATTTGTGGGGTTTTTTTTAATATCTTGCATTGTATTACTTTGTATTTCTGTAACTGTAACATTTCAATGTTCTTGAACCCAGGACATACTTTAAAACGAGAGAAATCTCAATGTATCCTTCCTGGTAAAATCCTTTATAAATAAATAAATAAGTAAATAGGTAAACCACCATAATAGCACAGAGACACCCCATTCCCCATTCTCCTCTTTAAGCTCTTCATATATTTTTAGAACAAAAGCACAGATTTTTTGTTTTCTGTTTCCCTGCACTTGTGCACTTTAAAACTGCACTAATACAAGCGCTTCATATATCTTTATAACAAAAGCACACATTGATTTTGTTTTGTTTTGTTTCCCTACACATCTTAAAACTGCTGCTGCACTAATATAAGCTACCATTAGAGGGTGCTATCACAGTTATACAACACACTACTGTGTCGAGCAGGGCACAAACTAAGCTAATAGCTCACATTACCAAGCGGTTTCCTATCTGAGGGGCAGGGGTGGATTAAGATCTCTTTGGGCCTGGAGCTGAATATTTTCATATTTATCTGTGAGAGGAATCTCCTTGTTACACCCTCCTAATGCTAATAATTTATATTCACAATTTTGATCTCATTCTTTCTCCAGCGTAGATCACAGTGGTTCCATCTCAACCTTTCCTGGCCAGGTGAGACAAAGCCCCCCCAACACTCCACCAGGATATAGAGGAAGTGAACAGCGCCCAAAACCGAGCTCCCCTGTTCAAGGTCGAGGAGACAAACCAATCACACCCCCACCACGTTCTGCTTCAACTGTACAGAAATTCACACCCCTCAACACCAATCGTTCAGTCCAAGGTGTCCGTCAGCAGGACTGTGGGTAAGAATCTCTGAAAACTCTGAATCATGTGGGCCTGAAACTTAGTGAGATGTTTGTTAGCCTTGGGGTAGGCCCTAATGTGAACCCTTCCTCAGCCAGCATCCTCATGCAGTGCCCTATTGCCTTGATGGTTAAGCTAATGGTCCTTCTGGCTCTATAAATTCTAGAACAACCCAGAAAAACATTCTCATTTATTCCAAGATCTTTAAATGATCATAATCTATTCTATAATGTCAACTATTGTTTTTCTTTGACCCCCTGTGTAAGATCTTTTTACAGTCATCCTGCAGACTAGGGGCTAAATTACAATCTTTGAGCAAACGTTTTGCGCGGTGCAAAAACCCATTAACGCGAAGGGTAAAACCCTTTGCGCCGAATGGCGTATTACATAGCCAGCGCAACAAATGCATGTAATCGTCTACCACGGGTGAAAATGTGCGAACCCTGCACGATCGTACTGTACTGCGCGCTTCCTATACTTAACATTGTGAGCGCAAACGCGAATGTGCGCTGTGTTAGAGATTATTGACTTCTTTAATAGGTCAGGGATATATTAATTATGACGTATATTTTTCTTATTGTAGATATATATAGATATATATATATTATTGACAGTGCCTCCAATACCAGTGGTATAAATTGGTATTTAACCCCTAAAATAGGGATTAATAACCAATCAATGAATATACGTCTTAACAAATATATGGCGCGTTATCCCGAGTTCTTTTGATGCTCTCTAGATATTTTTAAACACAATAAAATCAATAAAGATGATATGAGACTGCGTAACGGTAAAACAATTCAAACCAAAATTTATTTACACGTCAAGTTTCATACAATCATATGTTATCAACGGATTAGCAAGATACAATTTACAAGTGATTATAGATCGTGATTAGTAGCGATACTGCGACATGCAATAATCTAATGGACAGATATTTTAGGTTTATAGACCGCACCACAGATATACATGCCTCAATTCTTAAACACCAAGCTCTATTCTATTCACTTAAACCTTTCCCATTATAAACCAATCCTCCACCTGGATAAGATAAACACTCAGTTACTGGGCATCACCTGCAGCACAATTTATTATTGTGGGGGCCTATTCACTAAATGCAACTTCCTTCAGGGAGATACATAACACACTCGATAGGGATACTATCTCTTCCACAGATCAATCACAGCACTTCATTCGATATACGTTAAACCAACGCTTCTTAATGACTTACAATGCATGCATTCATTCGGAAGGGCTGCAAGATGGATATGGAAGGAGTTATGCTAGGTTATGGATGGGGCGGACGGCACTTGACATCTAAAAGCTATTTCACGGTCCCAGCGTATCTCACTATAGGTATATAATTGATATTTTTAGATGTCCACAAACAGTATTCTCGGAATATAAATAATTTCACTAAATTATGGCTCAAGTATGCAGCCGGTAATAGTTTCTCCCTTAGCAGTCCTCTGCAGGGGACTGGAAGGTGGAATTTACTATTCTGATTATTAGGCTCAAACAGCAAAATAATTCATTTATATTCCTTTAGTTTGTGATGGACATCTAAAATCAGGACTATGCAATTAGAAAATAGATATCATATTATTCAGGCATACTTTACCATCTGGTTAGTGAAGATAGAAGAGTGGTGGAAGATTAGGGTGTGGTCGGTCTTAAAGGGGCGGCCGATGATAATTGCCTTTCTTCCCTCCAAGCGTCCCTCAGGTCTCTCCCCAAGCTTTTCTCAGTGTGTCTCCCTTTCTGCTCTGGAGTGTCCTCTCTATATAGTGGTCTTCCGCCCAGTTTTAGATCTAGCCCATCACTATGTGGCCTCATTTGATTGGAGGATATATATATTCATCAACTCCAGGGGTCTGTCCAGGTGTTATATTACCTGGCCAGCAGATGGCGGTCTCAGATCATCCATCAACCTTCTGCAGGAATTAATTTATGTGTTTGGCCAATCTTTTACTGGTTTGGGGTCTTTTATTCCTATATCCCGGGACTCCATAGATTTTATTAACAAATCAAAATTTATTTCTATTGTGGCATCGCCAGCATACTTCGCCACGGCGTGTGTGCATCTCATCCCCCTTTACTTATATCCACAGGGATGTGTATGTGAGGGGATATCCATTCATTCATTCGTGGTATCGTTTTTAACATTCACACGTTACCCGACTTAATCGGCTTCATGCGGGTTAGTACACCAGACATTTGTAATAATCAACTGAATGTGGTAGGGCCTCTGTTTTTATAAGATGCTAAAATTATCAGTTCTAACTAATAAATATTCTCATACCATATAGTACATATTGCCGAATAGCATAGCATTACAAGCTGGTTTACCCAAGCCATTTAACCTTCTTTGGGTTTTTTTTTTTATTGGGCAACCCATTGTTCCATGTTTACGTGGTCTTTCAGAGTTTCGATGTGACGAAATAAACACAATACTGAGATTTCTATCTTAGTTGTCCTTGTGTTCCCTTACTTTTAAACCATTTGATCTAACATCTGTTTGTTTCTCACAACCAGAATTAATTAAGGACAATGGATGTTTGCTGATAGATAACGAGTCTTGCTTGTTACATTGTCTTTAGAACGCATATTCTTGTTATATATTAACGACGCAGACAAGTTGTTTGTGTGACGCAATTCCTGGCCCCAAATTTAAACATTCCTGCGTTATAGAAATTTCATATCTAAAAAGGTCTGACAGCTGGTACGCGGATGGTATTACAGTCTATGCGCAGTTTGTAACACACAGCCTTTGCGCGCATAATTTTAGCAACTCCTAAAAGCTGGTGTTAATGGCAAATCTGAACAACCTGGCCGAAACCAAATACACCAGCCCAAAAAAAAACGCAGCAAAGTATAGTTACACATTTTACTCATACCCAAACCAATAAAATGGAGAAGGTTGTGCGTGCATTTATTATTGCTGCAGCATATATGCTCAGATTGACTTTGGCAGGAGCAATTTCTTAACGTGAGATAATTGTGGTTCTTATTTTTCTGATTGGCTGAATCGCGAGAAAAAAACAGTGTGCACACTGATTTCTGCGCGCAACGGTACTGTGCGAGCATTTGTGCGTGTACGGTTTACGCGCGTTATTGCTCGATGGATGAAAAAACGCGCAATGATTGTAGTTCCAGCGGTGATTTGCACGCGTAAACGTTTAACACTTGGCACAAAAATTCACGCTTTGCACAAACGTTTTTGCGCAAAGATTGTAATTTAGCCCTAGGTGTTCACTCTGAGATAATGCATTAGCCACCCTCTCTTTAAATCCTGCTTTGTATTCCATTCTTGTTCACTTGCAGTAGGACTACCGCTCCGCCAGTCGCTTCAGAAATGGTTGATAATCCCCTGTATGGGTCAGTCAGCAGTGCTATCAGCCCTATGCCAGCCCAGATCCGGCCTCAAAAACCTCCTGAGCCCATGGCTCGCATCACACCTGCTATCCGTCCACGCGCCATGACCTGCTCCTCTACAGATAAGAAGCCTGTTCCTGCAGATAAAACCACAGTGAAGAACTCGTTGTCTGCTTTGCCACCTCAAAATCTTCTCCGCTCTGAACCTGGCCCATCTCTCCAAAAGGCACGTCCACCTGTGCCAGCCAAAAGCCATACAGCCCGTGACAGTCAGCACACCTAGGTTAGGACTGTGAAAAGGCTCTATCAGAAGGAGCCCCACAGGTATCATCCATCTCTTACTCTTCATTCTCCACTATACAGAATTCTTTCTCATTATTAGTTTTGTGAAATTTTAAAAGTTATTCTGGTATTGGCAAACAGTATTTTTCATGGGAGCATCGTTGTATAAGTAGCTGTCATAGGACAACATTGCTTGAGGAAGTCTCCTGTAGAGCTGAAACGTTGTCAGTAGCTTCCAATAATCCTGCTGGTTTTGGAGACAGGGTGCCAAGTCCTTCTTTGTGCATGGACTGTATTGTGGGAGTTTGATTCTCCAGGGCTTGAGGAACCTGCTCTCCATGTTCTTTAAAGGTGGTGAGCTGGTGTTACTACGTAAGTGGTTAAAAATTGTAATACTAAACATTAAAAGAGTATTTAAAACCTTAACTAATACATTAAATGAGTAGTGACGTTATTATTAGATATGTGCAAAATGAAAAATTTTGTTTAGTTCTGGATTGATCCGTTCCATCTTTTAGTTTGTTTCGGTGCATTCGGTGCTACCGTGATTCGTATTTCGGATCTATTCGTATTTCATTTATTAGTTATTTCTTTTTTATTAGTTATTTCAGAATGAGAAACGGATGAATTAATTGCTTTACTAAGGTAAAAAAAAAGGAAAAAGATGCGTAATCCTCTGGAGCCCAGCGGTGCTGCTGGTCTTGGTGCTGAATAGGTTTCAGCACCAAGGACAGCACCTGCCGAACGCAGCCAGACTGAAGGAAAGAAAAAAAACTACTGCGTTCAGAAAGAAATAAAGGCTTGCCTTTTTAAAATAATCGGGAATCCAAAAATTTCACCAAAAAAATGCAAAAAATATACTCAATTCTAAAAAAATCAATAAATCTGACCTTTCCAATGATTACCAATTACAAGGGCATGTATGTTAAGATAAAGAACTGAAGAAAATTAGATGCAAAATGTACTTTTTTCTCTGTTCTAAGGCAGTGGCCTCATTTGTTTTAAAATAATTAGGAATCCAAAAATTTCCCAAAAAAGTCCCGAAAAATGCCTAAAAAATAAATAAATAAACAGACTTTTTGGGTTGAATAAATGTTTAATAAAATGGGGAATAATTTTTACATTGAAGCCTATGGGATTAACCTGTCCAGCAAACTTCACAGACAACGGTGCGGCTCGGCATTCTCTGAATAGATTAACCATTACTTGTCTATGGGGAATTTCGACCAATGGACAGGGACACGGTGATGCTGAATCTTTTACTTGAAAACGAGAGAAATCTCAACGTATCCTTCGTGGTAAAATACTTTGCAAATAAATAAATAAATTTGCAGAAACTGAATCATATGGTTATATATTGCGTCGTTTTCGTTCTGTTTCGGACGGAACGGATTCATTATTTCAGACATGCTTCTGAATTACGAATCGGTAAATTTCTTCCGAATTTTGATTTGAAACGAAACACACATCTAATTGCTATTGCCAGTCTTAAAGGAACACTCTAATCAAACCCCCCCCCCCCCCCGTTTTTTTACATTAAACTATCCCTATTCCCTCACTAACTAGGTAGGGATTTTTTATTTTTTTTGTAACTGTAATACTTACCCTAAAATCCACTTGTTGCCAGCGGTGTTTTTTTTTTAGTATACTCACCTCCCTCCTCTTCCGCTCCCGTCCTTCTTCCTCTCACTTGCCTTCTGGTTTACGTGAGAAGCGCGCATGCGCGCCTCTCACGTAAGCCAGCCAATCGGCAGGCTTCCTCCCGGCTCCATCTGCTGAGGATTAGTGTTGCACGCAAGAGGATGCGCGCAACACTAATCCTCAGGCTGCCGCCAGCTACCGCGGCGAGTTGGAGGTGTCATCGCGCTGAAAGCACAATGACGTCTCCTACTCGGCAATAGTCGGCAGAAGCGGGAAATCTGAATCCCGCTCTGCTGACTGACAGCTGGGAGGGCGGAGTAAAGTCCTCTGCGTCTCTCAGCTGTTTTCAGCTTTTTCAGCTGATCGGCTGAGCGGAGGGAGGGGGGACAGGGGGCAGGATACTCAGGGCATCATGACCACCTAAAAAAGCTTAGGTGGTCATGTTGCCTAGAGTGTCCCTTTAATTGGAGTTGAAAGGGGGTGGACAGAGTCATTTCATATGTGTCTTTTCTGGGATTTCAGGACCAGGGTAGAATGAAATCACTATGGGCTTCCAATGAGCTCCGGCATTGCACAGCTGAAGGTTTTATAGGTTTCTCTTAATTCTCCATTCTTGTTTAAAAGCGTTCATTTGCAGCCATTATGGTAGGATAGTATTTTTCTTCCTATGTGTAAATTTGAGATGATTCAGCTGTAAAATGCATTTTAAATTGATATTTTTACTGTTTCCAAGCCATGACTAGATGCTCACGTTCACCTGTGAATTCTCATGTCTTTTAGATCGCTGATAGTGCCGTCCTACTATCCAACATCATGAAATACAAATACAATTTCTCTCATCTGATGCTATGTATTAACCCCTTAAGGATCACGGGTCTTTAAAGTCAATGTATTTATGACGTAACAGTTACGTCATTGGTCCTTAAGGGGTTAACAGTGATCCAGCAAAGAACTGTCAGAGAACCGAGGCAATCTCAGCAAGCAACCATACAACCTGTCTACAAGAGAGATGTGGATTGCAGCACTTATGGAGACAGATCTAAAAAAAACAAATAATAACCGTGTGAGGGATAAAGCTGGTGTATGTCCTACTCCTCCTCAGTATATTATGGATGGAAAGGTCCTCCTAGAGAACTTAAATATTGCAGTTTTCCAAAACAACATTCCAGACCCACCAGATTCAAACAAGTCGCGTTTACTTTGTTGCAGAACATCACTATCATAATCATTCTTCATTTGTCTGATATTTACTAACAATCTCTCTGTGAACTTGTACTCTGTTAAAAAGTTTAAAGAAAGTAGACAGCAATTAACATAGGGACTACCAAAGCTACAACCCCCAACATAGGCCCAGTGAGAACCTAATACAGCACCAAGAACCTCCAACCTAGAGTAGGATAAAGGTACAATGGGTGATGAGACGGAGAGGTGAGAGAGATCTAGTAAGGGTGAAAGCGAGGTTGAGAGGGATGAAGCAAAGGCACAAATGGGGTGAGAAAGATGTGGTGGAGGCATTAGAGAATCCCAGATCCATGCAGCCCTGAATCCAGCAGTAAATTGATGAATTAAAACAATGTTTCTTTCCTGTTAACATTGATTTACTTTTACTTTACGAGGTTTTCACAAGAAATGCCACGATGTCTGCTTACCAGTTATTAGCGTTTGTAAGTGTTAAAGTCCATTTCTTCATCATTGGATTTATTTACAAACTGATAACCGTATTATAACATGTATTTCTAATTCCTGCCGGCTCATTGAAACCAAGTCACTCATACTTTGAAGTCACTAGTAAGGCTGGGGTCAGACGAGCGTAGTGTTCACGTCCGTGATTGCACCAAAAAGTACGTCCGTGATAGCATGACAGAAAGCCCATCGGAGCCCGACACACAAAGTACGTCCGCACTGAACTGCGGACGCACAACGGTCGCGGCCCACGGACGCAAGGCAGGCAAGAACGTACAACCCCTAGAATGGCCGCACAAAGTGTGCTGCGTCCGCAACGTCTGCATAGCCTTGTGTGTGAGTGATGGAACGTGGTCAGACGGACTGCATTTATACGTCCAGCATTTTTGACGGACAAAATGGTTTTGCATTTTAATATATTTTCCCTGCTACATCCGTCAAAAATAACGCCAGTGAAAATATGGACTGTGTGGCCACTACTGCGTCTTCTGTACTGACGTCCGTCTGTACTGCACGGACGCACAGTCCGTAGAAATCACGTTCGTCTGACCCCAGCCTTAGAATAGTAATTCTCAAATGATGGATGCCCTTCCCTGATTCACTGAAGCTGAAAACTCATATACGCTGCCTAGTTTGGCTTATTGGGAATGCTCTGCTGTCTTTTGTTGGTCGTTTAATAGCATAAAAAGGACCAAACAGTCTCATTCCAGGCAAAGACCACTAAATAATGATATTTTCAAGGCATTAAATGGAGCCACTGTGTATAATCAATCACTGGTGGCGCTCCATCCACTGTGGACATTGGTTAGCAAGATGTGAAGGTTAGCCATTTCATTATGGGGGTTAGATCTCTACTTTGGTACAGTACCAAAAGGATAGCGATCACTAGCCTAGATCAGTAATAAGTGTTACTTGGACAAATTCTAAAAGGAAAGAAGGTGGGAAAACTTACACAATGCTCAGTATTTAAAAAAAATGTATCTCTGTGCTCTGTTATATTTATTATAAAACAAAAATATTAAAATGGTTTTAAGAAAATAATATTTTGATGGTGATTTTTCTGCTAGACTGGTTTAATGTTTTAAATGTCAATTTTGTATGTCAGTGTGCGAAAACGACTCATTTTGGAAATATTCCGGCTCCCGATTTCTACTTTTTTTTTCTGAAAGAAGGGTATTGTATAAATTTAAACATATTTATCCCCGCAACAACAATGGGCCCCTCTATGTTTCTGCCTTATTAAATAGATGGATGGATAGTTGGCAAAAGATGGTGCAAACCTTTAACCATGTTGCAATGACAAAGACACTGTCAGAAGAAGGGATACCCGGCACTCGGATGGTGTAGTGGCAACTTATTTGGATATCGCACAGGTAATGTTTTGGCTGAATCGCCAGCATTTGTGAAGCCCTGTAGGAAAGAAGCAATGTGTGTGTATGTATAACATTATGGGTTTCAGTACCATTAAGTGATTGAGGCTGGGGTCAGACGAGCGCACTGATTGCGCACAGTAACAGATGCACTTTATAACAGATGAGATTGTGGTTACTATCAGGGCTATTCAGAAAGAGGTGAAAACCTTGAGAATGACTGGAGAATTGAAAATTCTAGGTCAAAATTCTTCCATTTATCTCACTCTCCAAATTGGCTATTTGGTCTAGATTGTTCATTCTCCTGGAAATTCTCAAGGTTTTCACCTCTCTCTGAATAACCCTGATTGTATCAGTTTTAACTGATGTTGAGAAAAAGAAAAAAAAAGCTGTATGCAGGGGATTCTCTACGTCCACGTAGCCTTTTCACGTTGATGCCATTTTGTCGTCCATTGCAACATGTTTTGCCGTGCGTGAAAGAGTGCGCTCCTCTGACCCCAGCCTTAGTCCTTTGCTGCAGCATTCCTTTAGTTTGTGGTTTTTTTTAAACGTGGTTAGGGAAATACACATATTGGTGGACAGGGTTCTCTCAAGTCGGAAGCCCCTGTATAGTGTTTCACTTTGCTTACTGTCTATTCTCTGGTTTTCCAATCTGTTGGTGGACTTCAGACTCAAAGCACAACAAGAGTTAGACTCCATGGGCCAGATCACAACCAGGATGCTAAGCACAAAACTCAAGCCGTACAAAATAACAGCTGGAGCAAGCTTCTGAATTTTAACATGTCCAATTCCATGATGTCGCACCAGCTTATTGTACATTACCGTCTCCTATACCTTGTACGGGAGATGGTAATGTGCCCCCAGCAGACGGAGAATGAGTTATCCCAACCATCTCCTTTTACATCTACATCTGATGTTTTTCAGAAATGAATAAGGTCTTTCAGTCCCTGGTGTTAAGTGACTGAGCTTCAGCACAATCACTTAACACAGGAATTTTGTCCCACCTAAAATCCCATACCCACCTTAGATCCATCGGTGGAGAGAGCGATGCGATCCGCCACTTCCTCGTTCCGAGGGCAGCTGAACACTAAGAACAACTAGTTCCCAGTATTCCTCTGTGAATCCTTCCACTCTCCTGGCAGCACCTCACGTCTGTCTCCATGTCTTATGGCTCCTGGAGATGATAACAGCAAGGGCGTGCAGCACCGTTGGCATAATCCACATGAGGCTCCAAAGTATTGGGATTCGAGCTGCTGAGAAATGGCTGGCACACAGGTTGTGCATCTGCATCTTATCGTTAACATCTCGCTTGTGATTGGGCCTATTGTCATTGTGCCATCTGTCACACCAAGTTACCAACTATATATACCTCTAAGAACCTACAAGACCTCACTCCTTTCCAGAGCTCATACGTGATCCCATGTGGGGTAAATAAAGTATATGTCAACTGAACTGTTCAAATATTATTGAAAAATATCCATGTTCAAGCTCTATCTGTGATACTGTTTGCTTCTAGGATCCTCTTTGCACTAAATACAATACAGTCCCCATATCATACCATTCCTGAAAAATAAGTATTTTCCTGACTGCAGCATCACGTTGGGTGCTTGGCTCTGATCAAAAAAGAATAGGAGAGCTTACATTTCAGACATTTTAATGTATTTCCGTTAATTAACACATTGAATTCTGCCCTTTTTGTAATCGCTTCTGTTTTCTTCCATCTACTTTTAAGCGGTTATTTAATAAGCACCAGTGATTGCTGTGTTGCAAATATTGGTGAAAATCGGCAGTTTTGCAGTGCCGACATAAGCCGGTATTTCACAAAACTAAAATCTAAAAAAAGCAACAGGAGAAACTTTACCATTCAACTTCTCCTGATGCTGTTTCGTTTCTAGTTTTGTGAAATGCCAGTATTTTTTGGTGCTACAGAATCACCGATTTTCACCAGTATTTGCAACACCAGCACTTACTGAATAACCCCTATAGTTTACAAGTAAGCCATCAATTCAGTTAATTAAGATTCATTTATGGATGTCACTGGCATTTCTGCCAAGTTTCCCAGCACGTTCACTCACCGAATAGCCCACATTAAGGAGAAAGACGTTGCTCTTTGACGTAATGTGCATCTGGTAGGCTTGTGCACCGATTTTTCGTTCGGATCGGATTTTGTAAATTTTCGTTTCAACTCATTTCTCCCGATTTCCGTTTCGATTCGGTTCGTTTCGGTTCGTTTTTCGTATTTACTTTTTTTCGTGATTTCGGGAAATTTTTGTGTTTTTCGGAACGTCTGTTCTCCTCGTTTCAAAGTGTCTATTCGTTTTGATGTAAACTAATGGTTTTTCGGATACGATAAATATACGATACGATAATTATACGATACGATAATTCTGCCGATATGATAATTCTGCCATTGAGATTTCTCATGTTTTACAAGAAGGATACATTGAGATTTCTCTGGATTTCCAGGAAGGATACATTGAGATTTCTCTGGTTTTACAAGAAGGATACATGGAGATTTCTCATGTTTTACAAGAAGGATACATTGAGGTTTCTCTGGTTTTCCAGGAAGGATACATTGAGATTTCTCTGGTTTCTATTTCCAGGAAGGATACATTGATATCGATATAAATACGATGTCCGAAGTTACTGAAATGGAACCGAAATCAGGAATGGAGCCGAAATCACGAATTGAACGAAAATGAATTTCGATTTTACACATTTCTACTCCATTCGAAAATTCAGAAAAGTTTTTGTTTCGGCTCGAAATTTTTTTCGGATCTGCCGTTTTCGGATCTGAAAATTTTCAGAAAAAAATCTGCCAAATTCAAATGCACGAATCGGGAAATTTCGTGAAAATTCCGAAACCCGAAACGCACATCCCTAGCATCTGGTAACAGATCTGCAACAGTGAACACCACCCATGTGCACTGCATAGGTTAACAGAGCTAGTGTCTTCCTGGAAACTGATTGATTGGATGTTTGTATTTACTCGTTGTCTGAAGGGAATTGATGATATTGATGATATTGCTAGTTAATGTGATTTGAAATAGGTTTTAAAGATGTGCAGTATATAAGGTCCTATTCTGTCCATAAGACAAATTGCTGGTGTTTGCCGATGTTGCAATGGTGGCAAATGCCACTGCTTCACATAAGGAAAAATCCAAACAACCTCAGGGGAAGCTTTACTTTCTGTATAAGCCACAAAGTAATCATTAGAGAAATCGCTACCAAAATGGTAGAGCGTAACAGAATTATACCAGGTAATGAACAATTTTAGTAATGAGAGGTAGTAAGAGACAAGAGGGATTACCCCTAAATATTCCAATAGCTACAGTTACTCTGATAAAAAATCAGAGTACTAATGTCTCCCAGAGACTAATGATTAATAATTAACTTTTATTAGATAGAGTTAAAATCGGCAAACAATTATACATGGATAGACAGTGCTCACAAAACATAATAATAAAAACAAAAGACAATTACTGCTGAAGAGATGGTAATGTATAATAGTAAAGGATGTGACCAATAATCAATACAATAGGTAGCCTTCGAGGGTTACCTCAGGGTATTGTAACAAATAAAAGTGGTAGCCAATTGAGTAATGAACCACTATATTTAAATCAACCAAAAGGGTCAAGAGAGGAGCTCTTATTAAGCATGAATTGGCTCAAATAGCCGAGTAAAGATACATATCAATAATGATCCAAATTTCTTGTATCAATAAAACCCACCTGCGGGGTATATATATATATATCTCAACAGAAAGAGCAAAGAGCTCCAATCTACAAGAAGGCACACCTTTAAACCAGCAGAGAATTGACGGCGAGAAGCTCTTGTTTAGCATAAATTGGCTCAAATAGCCCAATGTGAAAGCATTTCATTGATTGTCCAGATACATAGTCTCATTAGAAATCTTTAACAAAGTATACGTGCATACAGGGAATATCGAAGATGCAATTCACCAAGGAACATGTAACAAAGAGCTCCTGGTCAAGGAGGCGCACCCGACGCGCGTTTCAGGCGAAACGCGCGTCGGGTGCGCCTCCTTGACCAGGAGCTCTTTGTTACATGTTCCTTGGTGAATTGCATCTTCGATATTCCCTGTATGCACGTATACTTTGTTAAAGATTTCTAATGAGACTATGTATCTGGACAATCAATGAAATGCTTTCACATTGGGCTATTTGAGCCAATTTATGCTAAACAAGAGCTTCTCGCCGTCAATTCTCTGCTGGTTTAAAGGTGTGCCTTCTTGTAGATTGGAGCTCTTTGCTCTTTCTGTTGAGATATATATATATATACCCCGCAGGTGGGTTTTATTGATACAAGAAATTTGGATCATTATTGATATGTATCTTTACTCGGCTATTTGAGCCAATTCATGCTTAATAAGAGCTCCTCTCTTGACCCTTTTGGTTGATTTAAATATAGTGGTTCATTACTCAATTGGCTACCACTTTTATTTGTTACAATACCCTGAGGTAACCCTCGAAGGCTACCTATTGTATTGATTATTGGTCACATCCTTTACTATTATACATTACCATCTCTTCAGCAGTAATTGTCTTTTGTTTTTATTATTATGTTTTGTGAGCACTGTCTATCCATGTATAATTGTTTGCCGATTTTAACTCTATCTAATAAAAGTTAATTATTAATCATTGGTCTCTGGGAGACATTAGTACTCTGATTTTTTATCAGAGTAACTGTAGCTATATAACAAAGTAATCATTGTCCCAATCCGGTCATTTGACTGGCTGTAAATGGGTGGGTACTTTGCTACAGAGCCTCTCTGCCTCTGGGTTGCTCAACAATTAAGGCTAAGGTCAGACGAAAGCAGTTTTAACGTGCTTTTAACCGCACTAAATCACGGCCATGCTAGCAGCAAATGATGTCCAATGCCGGGCTGCATATGAAGAACGGCCGCACAAAAGTGCGTCCGCGCAACGCAAGTGGCAAACGAACGCATTTTTTTGAGAACGTCAAACCGCTAGTACTGACGTACAGAGTGCGCTGCGTCCGCATAGCGGCGTGTTTGCGTGATTGGGAGACGTCAGACGCTGCTAGTGTACGGCCAACATAACGTCCAGACACAAAAAGTGTTTTATTGATGATCCGTACAAAATCACGGACGAAAATGCACATCGTATGACCGCTATCACGTATTCCGTGAAAAAATGCGTCCATTCATTCGAACGCACTTTTTCACGGACAACGCGAAAGATGCGTTAGTCTGACCCTAGCCTTAGGGGTTATTTAGAGAACACCTAAATGTCGCCGACTTCAGGGATTCTACTTCGCCAACTCTGCAGTGTATTCAAGTACAAACGCAGGGTCCCTGGAGTGCAGGGAAAACCTGCCACAAACCCGATGAACACTCAATGAAAACCAGCAGAAATTGCAGCAAAAACCACGCCGAACACGCCGGAAGAAGCCAACAAGCCGCTGATCACAGCGCAGAGCAGCCGACAGGCTGACGAACGAGGTAGAAAAAAAGTACGATTAAGGCCGGCGTCAGCGTACGCAATGATCACGTCCGTATTGCCGCACAGTTTAACGTCTGTCGTAGCATAGAATCTTGAGCAATAGAGAACCACACACGAAGTTCGTGCACACCAAACTGCGCACGCACAATGCACCTGGCAAAAGGACGCAAGTTAGGCAAGAATTTAAAACCGCTAGATGGACGCGCAGAGTCCGCCAAGTCCGCATAGCGTTCTGTGTGAGTGATGAGATGTCAGATGCAGCGCATTTTGACGTCCAGCACCTTGACGCACACAATGGATTTTCAGAACCTTTTGAAACTTTTAGCATTTTTCATATTAATTTTATTTCCCATAGTTCCCTTTTTTTTCCTACGTCCGTCAACAAAAATGGACCGTGTGGTGTCTACAGTATCTTCCAGCAGTACGTCCGTCCGTTATGCACGCATGCAGAGTGCGCTCAGACTGCATTCGTCTGACATTAGCCTGAAAGTTTCAAAATTGAAACGCAGTTTGCAAAAAAAACTACTGAGCGAAAATGTCTGGAATTTACATATAAAGATCCAATGAACGATAATAAAAAGGTCTGTTACAGAAAAAAGAAAAGCGATTTTAAAAAAAAAGATTTTTTTTGCCAAAAAAATGCCTAAAACATCCTAAAACATCTATGAAGAGCCTTTTTACTGCAGAATAAAATGGTTTATTAGATATTGAAATTAAAACGATATATTTTTAACATTGCAGCCTATGGGATTCGCCTGAATAAACCTGACGAATGAAACTACCGAACAGCAAGGCAATTCGGCAACTTTTCCCTGCTGTTTTGTGTTCTCTGAATAGATTAACCATTTCTTCTCTGTGGGGGATTTCACTGCCCTCGAACAGGTAACGTATGTGCTGGCAATTCGCCAAATTTTGGCGAACTACCTGCTCTCTGAATAGACGATTGGCCCTGAAATGTCACCGTACGCTGAATTTCAGTGTCCGGTTACATTTCGGCGGTATTTCCGACCTCTCTGAATAACCCCTTGTGTCTCCCCCGAAGGAATGCTCTACTCATACTGACCACTCTATCTTTTTAAAGTGATCCCTTAACCGCCGTCTCCCTGTGGCCCCAATAAGGTGAAATTGCTGGGTGAAGTATTGGTGTTTCCTCCACCCACCCAATGTCACCAGCATTCAGGATTTTGACTTTTCTGGCTGCTGGTCACCAAATCAGTCACTAATGATGTCAGCATGCGGAGTGTTCTGACGTCACCCTCTCTGAGAAAGCCCACGACAGCGAGCAATCTCAGGGAGGCAGCCGATGGATCGGAACTGATCATCTGTGCACAGCTCTGATTCATCTTTCTGCGCAGGCTCTATGGAACATGCGTATGTAAAGTGCGTAAATCCCAAGCGATAAGCAATTTGCGGATCTTGCACTATCCAAGTTGCATAGCCACACAAATTGCATAGCAAACCTGCAGGGACATCCGGGTCCGGAACCTCCTGTGCTAAAGAGGAGTAGCAGCGGGTGCCACAGTAAGGTCAGGTCTGAGCCCAATGGCTGGGAGGGATTCCAGGTGTGATCCGGTTACAACAGCCATGTTGGCTTGCAATCTTCAGTTTCTTTTCATTGTACTTTCTTCAGGATTACAATCTTAATGAATGAATAATCCCTAAAGATTAAGGGCCCTATTACATTCTTCACACAAAAACGCACGCACAACACGTGAATTTGTGCACCCAGCGTTAAATGTTAACGCGTGTAAATCAACGCTGGAATTACAATCCGTCGAGCAATAACGTAAAACGCATACAAACGCGCGCGCAGCAATCAGTGTGCGGACTTTTTTTAACGCGATTCAGCCAATCAGAATTAAGAACCACAATTATCTCACGTTAATTTTTTGTGCCTGTCAAAGTCAATCTGCGCATATATGCTGCATCAATAATAAATGCACACACAACTTCTCAATTTTATTGGTTGGGTATGAGTAGAATGTATATCTATACTTTGCTGTATTTATTTTTTTTGGGCTGGAGTATTTGGGTTCGGCGAGGTCGGTCAGATTTGCCATTAACACCAGCTTTTAGGAGTTGCTAAAATTATGCACGCAAAGGCTGTGCGTTAAATCCTGCGCATAGACTGTAATACCATCCGCATACCAGCGCACAAACACATTTGCGCTCACAATGTTAAGTATAGGATGCGCGATGTACAGTAAGCTCGAGCAGCGTTCGCGCAGGGTGACCTGCGGTACACATATACGCGCGTTTGTTGTGCTGACATTGTAATGCGACCTTCAGCGCAAATGGTTTTCCCCCTCGCGATAATGCATTTTTGCGCCGACGCAAACGTATGCGTGAAGAATGTAATAGGGCCCTAATGCTTTACAATTATGCCTACAATCACCAAATCCATATATTCATTCAGGGATTAAAACTTGTACTGATATTTCCATACTAGCAGATTAACAGTAGCAGTTAATGCTATAAAGCAGGAGATGCTTCAATTACTCTATATTATACATTGCGCCAAAATAAATTTAAAAAAAGGACAAACAAAATTAAAGCTCAGAGCACTTAGTGCATTTTGCAATATTTAAAATCCCCAGAAGAGGGATCCCAGGGCCATTCCAGTAGCTGCTCCTGCGAGCATCCCCATGGCAAGCTCTCCATCACGGTCATAGTATCTCTCTCGAATGATGATATGATTGCCGGGAGGTACGCCAACACCTAATAATTGAAAAGACAGACATTTGTTTAAAAAAATACAGGCGATTCATATATACCTGAACCCAATGTTTTTGTTATAGATCTTAAATGTATGGAAATTATAGTTTCAGGAAACATTCGTCCTCTTAGGTTGAGCACATTCCATCACAGTACGTGCTGGAAGTGGCCATTGTTAGGCACATGTCAGCGTGGTAATGAAATAAATAACCTGGATCGGCGCAAAATAATGCTCTCTGGGGTCCTGAAATCTTGCGTAGATATGTATAAAAGAAGGAGACAAATAATAGTGCAACACTGATATATACAAATTGCTATAAGTGTATATGAGATATATCCCACTCACAAATATAGAGCCGTAACACTGGCTCTAAGTGGGTCCAGGCATGTGGGTGATTATCTTCAATTTCTTAGGTGACCCCCACCTTACAGCAACTTTTCTGTCCAGAATTTTATGCAGTGGAGAGAAAAGGAAATTTCCTTGTGTAGATCCACAAACAAAGTTCACAATGTTGTGTGCAGTTGGAATGGTACTCACATTTTAAGGAGCTCACATAGCTCGTGGATGTACGCCCACGGGTTTTTTTAGATGGGAAAAACCCAAAGGAAAAACCACCAGTGATCCAGGAAACAGCACCAGAAATCCGGAAAACCGCAAGCAGGAAACGGGATTGAAGGTAGAAAATAAAATTTATTTAAAATATAATTAAAATAACCACCAGAACGCGTTTCGCCGCATCAAGTAGCGGCTTCATCAGCTGGTGATTCCAGCTGATGAAGCCGCTACTTGATGCGGCGAAACGCGTTCTGGTGGTTATTTTAATTATATTTTAAATAAATTTTATTTTCTACCTTCAATCCCGTTTCCTGCTTGCTGTTTTCCGGATTTCTGGTGCTGTTTCCTGGATCACTGGTGGTTTTTCCTTTGGGTTTTTCCCATCTAAAAAAACCCGTGGGCGTACATCCACGAGCTATGTGAGCTCCTTAAAATGTGAGTACCATTCCAACTGCACACAACATTGTGAACTTTGTTTGTGGATCTACACAAGGAAATTTCCTTTTCTCTCCACTGCATAAAATTCTGGACAGAAAAGTTGCTGTAAGGTGGGGGTCACCTAAGAAATTGAAGATAATCACCCACATGCCTGGACCCACTTAGAGCCAGTGTTACGGCTCTATATTTGTGAGTGGGATATATCTCATATACACTTATAGCAATTTGTATATATCAGTGTTGCACTATTATTTGTCTCCTTCTTTTATACATATCTACGCAAGATTTCAGGACCCCAGAGAGCATTATTTTGCGCCGATCCAGGTTATTTATTTCATTATTGTGTGTAATGGTATAGGGGAAACCACTATATCCTGAGATTGGCTATCTGGGCACCCTGGTGGTGGATGCATGTTGTGTGGCGCTGCACCATTCTTTGTTTAACATGTCAGCGTGGAGCTGCATGGGGTTGCTAATGTGTCTCAATATTGCACAATCAATGCTTTATTTCTTACTTTATCAGCCAAGGTGTCAGTTGTGCGGGGTTTATTACACTAATCTCTTCAGGTGGTTCCACAAACAGAAGCCCAGGCTGGTCAGATCGGGAGACTTCTTGAAAATGACAAGATCCTCCAACAATTGTCACCATTGACTCACATAATATGTGGTGTGTTCCGCCATCTCTGTGCAAAACCCACGTTCTTCCAAAGACTAACAAGGTTATTCAGAGAGAGGTGAAAACCAGGAGAATGACTGGAGAAGTGAAAATTCTAGGTCAAAATAGCTGATTTGGAAAGTGAGATAAATGGGAGAATTTTTCTGGTTTGGCTATTTTGACCTAGAATTTTCACTTCCCCAGTCATTCTCCTGAGTTTCGCCTCTCTCTGAATAACCCTGTAAAGGTTTATTCAGAGAGATTTGAAATGTCGCCGCACGTTCAGTGCCCTTTCGTTCACCACATTCAGGGTGATTCGGCGATACTAGTTCGCTGACCCTGCGGTGTATTCAGTAGGCACCGCAGGGTCCCCGTAATACAGGGAAAACTCACCGCAAACACGCCGAACACTCACCGAAAACCAGCAGAAATCGTCACAAAAACCACGCCGGAAAAATCCGAGGAGCCGCCGATCACAGCGCAGAGCAGCCATCGGAAAAAGTTGACAGGCAGACGAACGAGGTGAAAAAAAAACAGTACGCCTGAAAGTTTCAAAATTGAAATGATGTTTGCAAAAAAACGACTGCATTAAAATGTCTGGAATTTACATATAAGATCCAATGAATGATAATAAAAAGGGCTGTTACAGAAAAAGGAAAAAACGATTTTAGGAAAATGGAAAAAAAAGATTGCCAAAAAAATCCCGAAAAATGCTTAAAAGATCCTAAAAAATCTATAAATAAAGAGACTTTTTACTACAAAATAAAATAAACGGTTTATTAGATATTGAATTAAAACAGGAATATTTTTAACATTGACGCCTATGGGATTCTCCTGAATAAACTTGATGAATGAAACCACCGAACGGCAGGGCATTTCGGCAACTTTTCTCTGCTGTTTGGTGTCTCCATTGCTTCTCTATGGGGGATTTCACTGCCCTCAAAAAAGGCACCGTACAAGCAGGCAATTCGCCAAAATTTGACGAACTCCCTGCTCTCTGAATAGATGAATGGCCCCGAAATGTCACCATATGCTGAATTTCAGTGTCCAGTTACATTTCGGATCTCTCTGAATAACCCCTTAAGTAATTTTGTTCCATGGGAGTGCTATTCTCGAAGCTGTGCTGCCACCTAGCAGCAATTTCCAACACATAATGTAATGGGATGTGCTCAACATAGAAGGAGGTACATTTTCTGAAACTGACATTTCCATTAATTTGTTTCCAAAATAATTTTTTTATGAATGATGCTCAAATTAGAATTATTTTCAATGTAATTATAGTTTTAAGGAGTCCGTTAAAAGCACTGATTTTAATACATTACATCTTAGGCTGGGGTTAGACTAACGCATTTTTAATGTGCGTTTAGGTGCACTTTAATCATGGCTGCAGTAGCAGCAAATGACAGGCAATAACGGCCAATATACGAAGTACGGCCGCACGAAAGTCTGGCCGCGCAACGCAAGTGGAAAATGAACGCTTTTTTTCGAGAACGCTGAACCACTAGTACTGACGTACTGA
The DNA here is from genome assembly GCA_009667805.1 of Leptobrachium leishanense. NCBI lineage: Eukaryota > Metazoa > Chordata > Amphibia > Anura > Megophryidae > Leptobrachium > Leptobrachium leishanense. The sequence continues at coordinate 68,673,707 of CM019066.1, forward strand.
GTGCGCTGCGGCGGCATAGCGGCGTGTGTGCGAGATTAGGAGATGTCAGACGCTGCTAATGTCCGGCCTACATAACGTCCAGACGCAAAAAGTGTTTTACTGATGATCCATAAAAAATCACGCACGAAAATGCGCGTCGTCTGACCGTTTTCACGCATTCCGTGAAAAAATATGTCAATGCGTTCGGACGCACTTTTTGACGGTCTCTGCAAATAATGCGTTTGTTTGACCCTAGCCTTAAAATATAGGGAAACTGTGCAGTAAATACATTTTTTCTGGGATTAAATTTAGAAACACTAATAAAATGATTTGAAAGATATTATTAGATAAACGTCAAGGTGACACAAAACTACGTCAGTGATCAGCAATCTCGACAATCCAGAAATTTTGGAACGAAAACATCTCCCATCAGGTTCAGCCAATCTAATGAATAGCTAAGCTTCATGGGATAAGTCCAAAATATTTGGAGGGCCAAAGTGGCTGACCCCTGCTTTAAGTGTTTTGTAACATACTATGATGTTTATATATAATATCCTTACATTCAGGAAAACGAATTTTAGTACTTTTGCACTTTTGTCTGCTCTTTGATGATCTTTTGACAGTAAACCTTTCACTCACCTTGCTGTTGGTATGGATATGAGGTGAAGGTTTGTCCATCTCTGGTGTAGACAACTTGCGCTCCTTGACCTGGGTACCCCCCTGGGTAATAATCATACCCGTATGCCTGGCAGTGACAATTTAAAAATTAAAGTGAATGTTCAATATTTCAACGCAATGATCCAAATATTTCTCATACTGAACTGTGAAGAGTGTGAATCCAAGAAGGTATTGAAGTGTTTCTTAAAGGGACACTATCAGGGTTATTCAGAGAGAGGTGAAAACCAGGAGAATTGCCAGGAGAATGAACAATCTAGACCAAATAGCCGATTTGGAAAGTGAGATAAATGGGAGAATTTTTCTGGTTTGACTATTTTGACCTAGAATTTTCACTCATTCTCCTGGTTTTCACCTCTCTCTGAATAACCCTCCCTGTATAAATTTAAAACAGGATTGGGGAGACACATTAACCTCTTCTGACCTCACCGCCCCCTCCCATTTTAACCCTTAAGACCATTTTAATACATACTTCTTTCCAACTTCCTGCAAGCCAGAGCATTTCACGTAGCCATGGTGGGGGCTGGACACACCAGCGAGTGTACAGTCAATCCACTGGCTGGGAGTGAAGTGGGACCCAAATCTGTTCCTGCTTCCTGGTCCCAATGCCTGCAGTTGAGCTCTTGTTGACCTAAGCTCTTGGGTGGGATCAAGCCCCAGAACACGGGGGGGGGTGAATCAGGGGACACTCTGGACCCTGCACGGCTACTTAATTTACATTGACTGGTCACAATGCCTAGAGTGTTGCATTATACTTGTAACATTTGTAGGTCCCCAGCAGATCTTTCCTCCTAAACTATTGAATATCTATACTATAATGCAGTAAGGCTTGGTGTGTCCATCGCCAAAAAAGCCTACTGCGCATGCGCGCAACAAGCGGCGGTTGGCTGTGCGCGCATGCAACTGCCGCGGCACGCGCCGGCTGTGCGCGTGCCGCGGCGGTTACCAGATGTGCATGCAGCAGCCGGGTAGAGGCTGCGCACGCATCCTGTAGAGCCGGATGTGCTCGCAGCCTCTACCCGGCTGCCGCACGCGCATCCAACCGCTGCGGCGCGTGCTGCGGCGGTTACAGGATGCGCACGCAGCCGGGTAAAGACTGAGTGCGCATCCTGTACAGCTGGATGCACTCGCAGCAGATGATTATAGGCTATAGGCTGCGTGCGCATCCAATAGACCAGAGCGCATCCGGCTCTACAGGATGCGCGCGCAGCCTCTACCCGGTTGCTGCGTGCGCATCCTGTTCTCCTGGATGCGCGCACGGCCGACAGGTAGAGGCTGCGCGCGCATCCGGCGTCTGAGCTGAGGGCACTTATACCCATGTGAGCTGGGGCAAATATACCCATATGCGCTGGGGCACTATATACCCATGTGAACTGGGGCACTTATACCCATGTGAGCTGGGGCACTTATAATCATGGGAGCTGGGGGGCAAATATACCCATGTGAGCTGGGGGCAATTATACCCATGTGAGCTGGGGCCAATAACACCCATGTGAGCTGGGGCCAATTATACCCATGTGAGCTGGGGGCATTTATACCCATGTGAGCTGGGGGCATTTATACCCATGTGAGCTGGGGGCAATTATACCCATGTGAGCTGGGGGCACTTATACCCATGTGAGCTGGGGCAATTATACCCAGGTGAGCTGGGGCACTTATACCCATGGTTGCTGGGGGCAAATATACCCATGTGAGCTGGGGGCACTTATACCCATGTGAGCTGGGGCAATTATACCCACGTGAGCTGGGGCAATTATACCCATTGAGCTGGGGGAAATTATACCCATGTGAGCTGGGGCAAATATATCCATGTGATCTGGGGCAATTATACCCATGTGAGCTGGGGGCAATTATACCCATGTGAGATGGGGCAAATATACCCATGTGAGCTGGGGCAATTATACCCATGTGAGCTGGGGGCAAATATACCCATGTGAGCTGGGGGCACTTATACCCATGTGAGCTGGGGGCAATTATACCCAGAGAGCTGGGGCACTTATACCCACGTTTGCTGGGGGCAAATATACCCATGTGAGCTGGGGCACTTAATACCCATGTGAGCTGGGGCAATTATACCCACGTGAGCTGGGGGCAAAATACCCATGTGAGCTGGGGGCAATTATACCCATGTGAGCTGGGGGCAATTATAACCCATGTGAGCTGGGGGCAAATATACCCATGTGAACTGGGGGCAATTATACCCATGTGAGCTGGGGGCAATTATACCCATGTGAGCTGGGGCAAATATACCCATGTGAGCTGGGGCAATTATACCCATGTGAGCTGGGGGCAAATATACCCATGTGAGCTGGGGGCACTTATACCCATGTGAGCTGGGGGCAATTATACCCAGGAGAGCTGGGGCACTTATACCCACGTTTGCTGGGGGCAAATATACCCATGTGAGCTGGGGGCACTTATACCCATGTGAGCTGGGGCAATTATACCCACGTGAGCTGGGGGCAAATATACCCATGTGAGCTGGGGGCAATTATACCCATGTGAGCTGGGGGCAATTATACCCATGTGAGCTGGGGGCAAATATACCCATGTGAACTGGGGGCAATTATACCCATGTGAGCTGGGGGCAATTATACCCATGTGAGCTGGGGCAAATATACCCATGTGAGCTGGGGCAATTATACCCATGTGAGCTGGGGGCAAATATACCCATGTGAGCTGGGGGCAAACTATTATTATTATTATTCTTTATTTATAAAGCGCCAGCATATTCCGCAGCGCTGTACAATAAGCACAGTATAGACAGGGTTACAATACATTGAAACAACATTTGACAAACAGTACAGGAGGAGATGAGGGCCCCATTCCCGTAGGAACTCACAATCTAGGTGGGTTGGGGTTGGAAACAGGAGGAGAGGACTGTAAGGTGAGAGTGATTGATGGTTTGTCAGTGAGTTGGGTGTAGGCTTCCCTAAATAGGAATGTTTTAAGGGAGCGTTTGAAGGAAGAGAAGTTAGGGAAAGTCTGACAGTACGAGGGAGAGCGTTCCAGAGACTGGGGGCTGCGAGTGTGAAGTCCTGCAGTCTATCATGGGAAGAGAGGTGATGCGGGGAGAAGCTAGGCGCAGGTCACTGTTTGACCTAGGGAGCGGGCTGGGGTGTATTTGGTGATTAGTGAGGACAGGTAGTGGGGCGCTGAGTTAGTAAGGGTTTTGTAGGTAAGGATAAGGATTTTGAACTTAATTCTGCAGTGGATGGGGAGCCAGTGAAGGGACTCGCAGAGGGGAGCGGCAGAGACAGAGCGGCGGGTGAGGTGAATTAGCCTGGCGGAGGAGTTCAGGATGGATTGTAGGGGGGAGAGGCGGGGGACAGAGGGAGGCCAGATAAGAGATTATTGCAATAGTCGAGTCGGAGATTACCAGGGCGTGTAATGAGTTGTTTTGTGGTGACAGCGGTAAGAAATGGCCGAATTCTGGAAATATTACGCAGTTGGTATCGGCAGGAGGAGGAAAGACACTGGATGTGGGGGATGAAGGAAAGAGCAGAGTCAAGTGTAACTCCAAGACAGCGAACTTGGTTTGATGGGGAGATGGTGATACCCTCCACCATGATAGAGAAGTCAGGAGGTGGGGAGGCAATGAGGGAGGAATAAGTAGGAGCTCAGTCTTTGACATGTTGATCTTTAAGGTGGTGGAGGCCATCCAGGAGGAGATGCCAGATTAAAACAGTCCACTGACTTTTGAGGGACAGGGGGAGAGAGGAGATCAGGGGCAAATATTCCATTGTGAGCTGGGGGGTTGTGATAGGAAGCAGGGCTTGGTATTGAATGGGAGATACCTGAGACCAGGCCTGGTACACTGCATTTAAAAGAACCCCAGGGAAACTGTTTTTTTTGGAGCAACCTAGCTCCCAAAAGTGTGTTATGGGTCCCTGGGGTTGGGATAGTGGAGTGAAGGGCGGGCCACTATCCCAACAACCTGGATCACTTCCAGACCAGGTATTAGCAGGGTCAGCTAGGACTGTAGGTGTGGTCCACCAGTAAGGGTTTAAAAAAGAAACAAAAGGAAGCTGATACCGCAGGAGAGAGAGAAGAAAAGGGTGGGCGAGCACCCACCAGAGTGAACTGCCGTATCGCTGTATCTGCTGAATTGCTAACTCACAGAATCGCTGTGTTGCTGTGAATTGCTGTGTTGCTGAGCTGCCACTGTTTGCTGTGCACCTTTCTGAAGGTAAAAAGGAATAAACTTCACTGTTTACAAAAGACCTGCTGTCTCGCTACAATTACTGCCCTAGAAGACGTGGTTGACGGAGGACCCTTGCCACACATGGTGCCCTGTGTGAGGACCAACCGCACTAGTCTGAGGGCAGTATAAACCACAAACAGCATGGAGGACGTTGTGAAAGCTCTGGTCCAATCTACCGCTGCTCAGCAGGAAGCGAATAGGAGGACTACCGAGACCCGGGAAACCCTGCAGCAGCTGATATTAGCCCAGGCAGAGAATGCTATGGCTATGGCCAAAGCTCAGAAAGAAACTACAGAGACTCTGGTACAGCAAATCTTGATGGCTCAAATGGAGGCCATTGGCAAGGTCCGTGAGGAACAGTTGTCTGCCACGCATGCTCTGCACAAAGAGATTCGGGCCGTGTCAGACAAGCTGGAGTCTGATCCGACAGGCGGCCACCAAGGCCCTAAGGTAATCCGGGCCAGCCATTATCTACAAAAAATGTCTACAGCGGATGATGTGGAGGCGTACCTGTTGGCCTTTGAGCGTACTGCATCGAGAGAAGGGTGGCCGGCGGCTGAGTGGGCGAGTATACTTGCCCCTTTTCTGAGTGGAGAACCTCAAAAGGCCTACTATGACTTAGAGCCAGCACAGGCCAGTGACTATGTGGAGCTTAAAGCTGAGATCATGGCGCGTCTGGGGGTGACCACAGCAGTACGGGCACAAAGATTTCATTCCTGGGCGTACTCTCCTAACCAAGCTGCACGGTCCCAGATGTTTGACCTAATACATCTTGCCAGGAAGTGGCTACAACCGGAGGTCAACTCTGCTACGAAGATAGTAGAAAACCTGGTCATGGATCGCTTTCAGCGTGGATTGCCAACCCCTCTGCGACGCTGGGTAAACCAAGGTGACCCCCAAACCGCCGACCAGTTGATTGCGTTGGTGGAAAGGTTTATAGCTTCTGGAGAAGTTCTGCATCCGCCGTCAGCGAACCAAGCCCGCAACCCTAAAACCCAGAATGCCACACGCACTGGTAAGACTGTACCGAGGGTGCGAGGTGTAGAGGAACCTGGATACGCAGAAAACAGCAGAGACATTTCTCCCAGGGTGCAGAGAGCACCTCAGTATAACCAGATGAATAGGTGCTTTAAATGCAATAGGGTGGGCCATATAGCCAGAGACTGCGTGAACGATGAGCCTATGGACTGTAATGATGCACATTCATTGTTGTCTGGCTATGACCACGCTGGTAATGACTATGATCCCCACTTTTGTACTGTAAAGGTTAATGGCAGATTGCGTAGAGCCTGTGCTAGACGCCACGTAGTATGGTCACCCTGGTCTAATCCATGCCGGGTTGTGTTCTGATATATGATTGTGGATTGTCTGTGCATGGTGATAAACGGGAGTACCCCACAGCTGAAGTGGATATTGAAACCCAGTGTGGGAATGTGAAGTATCGTGTGGGTGGTACCTAACCTGGCCCATGAAGTTGTCATAGGGAGAGACTTTCCTTATTTCCTGGAACTATGGAAAGCCCCTGAACTGAGGCCAGTAGAGGAGGTTTATGTTTTTCCTTTTTCTGATGCTGATCTGGAAGATGGAGTCACTGGAAAGCACATGACATGTGGTCCTATCCCGGTATTAGTAGGCAATCAAACATCTCAAAGTAATGAGCCAGGAATCAATGTTGGTCAGGCGGAAGAGTTATTAGAACTGGCGGGTGGCCCTGGTAACTTTAAAAGAGCCCAATGGGAGGACCCAACCCTGTTGGAAGCCAGGAATAACGTTCAAGTTATGGATGGGATTATGACCCAGGCCGGGAAGATATTGCCTTATCCCCATTTTGAAGTGGCTAGCAAACTGCTCTATCGCGTAGAAAAGAGAGGTACTGACTTTATTAAGCAATTATTGGTACCACAGAATTTTAGGAACACTGTCTTAAGCCTTGCACATAACCATGTACTGGGGGGACACTTGGGAGTGGATAAAACAAAGGAGAGGGTCCTCAGGAGATTCTATTGGCCGGGAGTACTTGCTGCCATAAAGAATTTTTGTACCTCCTGCCCTAAATGCCAACTTACTGCTCCGACTCCAGGTTTCCGGGTCCATTGGTACCCTTGCCTATCCTTGACATCCCGTTTGAGCGAATTGCTATGGACTTGGTAGGTCCCCTGGTTAAATCTGCTAGGGGGCACCAGTATATACTGGTCGTTCTTGATTACGCGACACGATACCCGGAAGCGATGCCCCTGCGTAATAGCTCTGCCAAGTCAATAGCCAAAGAGCTCGTGCTGATGTTTAGCAGGGTGGGGATACCAAAAGAGATACTAACAGACCAGGGGACCCCATTTATGTCCAGAGTTATGAGGGAATTATGTAAGTTAATGGGCATTAAACAACTAAGGACCTCGGTATATCACCCGCAAACTGATGGGTTAGTGGAGCGGTTTAACAAGACCCTTAAGAGTATGCTGAGAAAGGTCATTGATAGAGATGGCAGGAATTGGGACCTTTTACTACCCTATTTAATGTTCTCTATCCGCGAGGTTCCCCAGGCCTCTACGGGCTTCTCCCCGTTCGAGTTATTATATGGCCGACATCCCAGAGGTCTGCTGGATGTTGTTAAAGAGACCTGGGAACAGGAGACGACACCCTACCGCAGTGTCATTGAACATATATCTCAGATGCAGGAGCGCATGGAAGCGGTCATACCCCTGGTTAGAGAACATATGAGAAAGGCCCAAGAAGCCCAAAGGTACAGTTACAATAAGAATGCCCGGCTCAGAGTATTTCAACCTGGTGATAGGGTATTGGTCCTGGTCCCCACTGTAGAAAATAAATTTTTGGCTACCTGGCAGGGCCCCTATGAAATAATTGACAAAGTGGGTGATGTTACTTATAAAGTGAGCCAACCTGGAAGGAGAAAGCCTGAGCAGATTTATCATTTAAACCTGTTAAAACCGTGGAAGGATAGAGAGGTCTTAGTGGCCATGAGGCCTTCAGACCTCCCTCTCACTAAGCCTGAGGTAAACCTTTCTGACACCCTCTCGGTGCATCAGAAGGCAGAAGTTAACGAGTTTCTCAGAAGGAACCGGGAGGTGTTCTCGGCGATACCAGGGAGGACCAAAATAATGACACACGATATTATAACCGAGCCAGGGAAGAAAGCCTGTCTGAAACCCTATAGGGTTCCGGAGGCCCGTAGACAAGCTATAGAGAGAGAGGTGGAAAAAATGCTAAAACTAGGGGTGATAGAGGAGTCTCATAGTGAGTGGAACAGTCCCATTGTGCTTGTCCCCAAACCGGATGGGTCAATAAGGTTTTGTAATGATTTCCGTAAGTTAAACAGTATTTCTAAATTTGACACCTATCCGATGCCTAGGGTTGATGAGCTGATTGAGAGGCTGGGGAAAGCGCGTTATCTCACAACCATTGACTTGACGAAGGGATATTGGCAGGTGCCACTCACTGAGCAAGCAAAGGAAAAAACCGCCTTTTCAACCCCCCAGGGCTTGTTTCAATATACGGTGTTGCCATTCGGTTTGCACGGGGCCCCAGCCACGTTTCAGAGGCTGATGGATAAGATTCTGAGACCCCATGCCCGCTACGCTGCTGCATACTTAGATGATGTGGTAGTTTTTAGTACGGATTGGGAAACCCACCTTCCGAAAGTTCAGAGGGTACTTGATGCTGTGCGGGCTGCTGGCCTGGTGGCCAACCCTGCAAAAAGTACCATTGGTCTGGAGGAAGCGAAGTACTTGGGCTATACCATCGGTAAGGGATTGGTCAAGCCTCAAACCACTAAGGTTGAGGCCATACAAAACTGGCCGCAGCCATTGACGAAAAAACAGGTGAGGGCATTTCTTGGGTTGACCGGCTACTACAGGAGGTTCATACCGAACTTTGCTGCGATAGCCGCGCCCCTGACAGATCTCACGAAAGCGAGAGCCCCCGTAATGGTGAAATGGTCTCCTGAGACGGAAATTGCTTTTGCTGGTTTGAAGGAGGCCCTATGTGCCTATCCCGTCTTGGTGTCCCCTGATTTTACTAAGGATTTCGTGGTGCAGACTGATGCCTCCGAGGCTGGATTGGGGGCGGTCCTCTCCCAGGAATATCAGGGTGAGGAGCACCCTGTTCTTTTCCTCAGCAGAAAGCTGTTGCCGAGGGAAAAGAACTATTCTGTCGTGGAGAAGGAGTGCCTTGCCATTAAGTGGGCTTTGGAGACCCTGAAGTACTACCTGTTGGGGAGGAGGTTCAGGCTGGTCACTGACCATGCTCCCCTCACATGGATGAGTCAGAACAGGGAGACGAATGCGAGAGTCACTAGGTGGTTCCTCAGCCTGCAGCCTTTCAGCTTTACTGTGGAGCACAGGGCTGGCCTGCTACAGGGTAACGTTGATGGGCTGTCTCGAGTACATGCGTTGCTGTCTGTGGTCGCTCCTCCCGATGGTTCTGAGCTGAGGGGGAGGGTGTGTGATAGGAAGCAGGGCTTGGTATTGAATGGGAGATACCTGAGACCAGGCCTGGTACACTGCATTTAAAAGAACCCCAGGGAAACTGTTTGTTTTTGGAGCAACCTAGCTCCCAGGAAAGTGTGTTATGGGTCCCTGGGGTTGGGATAGTGGAGTGAAGGGCGGGCCACTATCCCAACAACCTGGATCACTTCCAGACCAGGTATTAGCAGGGTCAGCTAGGACTGTAGGTGTGGTCCACCAGTAAGGGTTTAAAAAAGAAACAAAAGGAAGCTGATACCGCAGGGAGAGAGAGAGAAAAGGTGGGCGAGCACCCACCAGAGTGAACTGCCGTATCGCTGTATCTGCTGAATTGCTAACTCACAGAATCGCTGTGTTGCTGTGAATTGCTGTGTTGCTGAGCTGCCACTGTTTGCTGTGCACCTTTCTGAAGGTAAAAAGGAATAAACTTCACTGTTTACAAAAGACCTGCTGTCTCGCTACAATTACTGCCCTAGAAGACGTGGTTGACGGAGGACCCTTGCCACAGGGTGATTATACCCATGTGAGCGGGGGCCAATAATACCCATGTGAGCTGGGGCAATTATACCCATGTGAGTTGGGGTCAATTTTACCCATGCGAGCTGGGGCAATTATACCATGTGAGCTGGGGGCAATATATACCCATGTGAGCTGGGGCAATTATACCCATGTGACCTGGGGGCAATTATACCCATGTGAGCTGGGGCAAATATACCCATGTGAGCTGGGGGTAATTATACCCATGTGAGCGGGGGCCAAATATACCCATGTGAGCTGGGGGCAGTATATATATCCATGTGAGCTGCTTCACTTAACAATAGACTGCCCTCTGGGCAGGCTTTCCACCTAGTTGACAATAAAGAGGGTGATAGCTGAGGTTTAACAGTGATACAGATTTCATGTTCTCTGCTCCATCAATTACCTCTTGGATATTATAGCACAATTTATTATTGTGTATTCTCGCATAGGCAAACTGGGCCTAAGGCAGCAGATTGAAGAGGAGACAGACCTTTCTTCTCCTAATGCCCTTTCTTTCAGAATTCTGAAATATTTGTGGTGTGCAGGTGTATAAAAGAGCTGTAAAGCAATAAAACACCCACCAATTGGTGTCTAAACTATAATAAATATTTCTAGAAATCACTTGGCATAAATAATACATATTCTTTAAGTCCTACAATAACCGTTTTATTGTCAAAATAGTCCAGAGAGTTATTGAGCATGTGTCTTCATTTAGGCCAAGGTTGCTGACCCCTGATCTAAAGCTTCTTTTGCTTGGAATAAAAAAAAAACATACGTTACAGTCCATAAGACACATTCTGCCTTTTTGTGTGAAGGAAGTATAACAGGCTCTATTACATTCTTTGCGCAAACGTTAACGCGTGCTCAAAAACACATTAACGCGAGGGGGAAAACCCTTTGCGCAGAACATCGTACTACAATGTCCGTGCAAAAAATGCGCGTAACCGTCTACCGTGGGTGAACCTGCGCGAACCCTGCGTGAGCGTAATGTACTTTGCGCGTCCTATACTTAATAGACATGTGCATAGCACAAAATCTCGTTTTGAACTAATGGATTAGTCCTAAAATGCAATTTATTTAGTTGCTAAAGAAATTTGTTATCAGTTCTTTAGTATGAAAACTAATTTCATTCATCCGAAAACCAGTGGATACAATTACTATTGTAGTGGTGGCTCCTCAGAGGGCTGAGATCGCTGCTTGTTACAGTATCTCTCACTTTCAGCACAATGTGGGCCATATTACATAGTTGGTGCTAACTTAACCAGAGCTGTTGTAAACTTCCCAGAGCCATTACAGCCTATGAAGGTTTTCAGTTTACAACAGCTCTGGGTAAGTTAGCGCCAACATTGTAATACTGCCCCGTGTCAGGCAAAGCTGTTACAGTAACTGACTGCTGCTCATCACAGTGCTCAGAGTTTCAGTAAAACTAGTAAATAATTTTTTTATATATAAGAGGTTAGAACAATATTATTTCCTTGTTTTACTGAAACTCTGAGCACTGTGATGAGCAGCAGTCAGTTACTGTAACAGCTGAGACTGATACATTGTACTGCGAGATAATATAACAAGCAGCCAATCTCAGAGCTCACAGCCACTGGATTTAAAGGGCTAAAAAAAAGGCTCCTCTCTGTATAATGTTTAGAACATCCTCCTGCATTACATAATACCCCTCTCTGTATAATGTATACAACATCCACCTGCATTAATTAATACCCCTCTCTGTATAATGTATAGAACATCCTCCTGAATTAATTAATGTCCCTCTCTGTATAGAACATCCTCCTCAATTTATACCTTTCTCTATATAATGTATATAACATCCTCCTGCATTAATACCCCTCTCTGTATAATGTATAGAACATACTCCTGCATTAATTAATGCCCCTTCTGTATAGAACATCCTACTGCATTGGCATGTGGAGGGTGCAGAACTTCGGATGTTGCGCTCTTCATTGCTGGTCTCCTTCACTCAATGTAATATCACAAAAAGGACTGAAACTAAAATGTAGTGCATTTTATTTTAGTTTCTTTCGTTTTTTGTACTGCGCAGCTTCGTATCTCGAGTCATACGAAAACTAAATTATCCCAAAATTCGGACTAAATTGTTTTAGTACTAAAACGAATGCACATGTCTAATACTTAACATTGTGAGAGTAATTGCGTTTGTGCGCTGGTGCGCGTAAGGTATTACAATCTATGCGCAAATTTTAACGGACAACGTTTGCGCGCATAATTTGAATGTCTTTTAAAAGCTGGTGTTAATGGCAAATCTGAACGTTCTGGCCGAACCCAAATACACCAGCCTAAAAAAAAACAATACAGCAAAGTATAGTAACACATTCTACGCATACCCAAACAATAAAATGGGAGAAGTTGTGCGTGTTTTTATTATTGCTGCAGCATATATACTCAGATTGACTTTGACAGGCACAAAAACTGAACGGGAGACAATTGTGGTTCTTAATTCTGATTGGCTGAATCGCGTGAAAAAACAGTCCGCACACCGATTTCTGCGCGCAGCGTTAATGCGCGCATTTTTGCGCATCTTTTTTACGCGCGTTATTTTTTTGACGGATGAAAAAATGTGCTCGGATTGTAATACCAGCGTTAATTTACGCGCGTTAACGTTTAACGCTTCGCGCACAAATTAACGTGCTGCGTGGGCGTTTTTGCACAAAGAATGTAATAGAGCCCAACAAGTTTTAAAGTATAATAATATCAGTAACTGACCCATATATAAACAGAACAACATAGGATATAAAATATATATTTTTGTCTTAAATGTCTTACCGGTGCAGAATCATATTGTGAGTAAGGTGGTGGGTCAGAACCAATGATAGCTTCATCATACAATAAACCCGGAGCGAGAATAGGCTGCACATCAATGTAAAATAATTGCCATCAGGATTTATGCTCAAACCAACAGCCATATAATTTTTTTAATACTTATTAAAAATATATAACAAAATAAATACATATTCCATGGTAACACATAGTGGTAAATATTTTACAGGCACATTTCAGAAACCAAGGTATAAATGTTTGATTATACAGTACATTAAAAGTTAATTTGAAGCAGTAATAGACACTTGGGGAAAAAAAAAAGAGTGCAGGCCATATGGACCCAAGTCACTTCAACTTTGTGCTATACAAGTAACACAATAAACCGATGGAGAATGGCAATGCTTTTGCTTCTTGGTAGACACAGTTTTTTTAACATTGCTCATGCCTGAGACTAGCAAGGTTATTCAGAGAAAGGTGAAACTCTGGAGAACTGTTGGAGAAGTGAAAATTCTAGGTCAAAATACCTATTTGGAAAGTGAGATAAATTGGAGAATTTTTCTGGTTTGGCTATTTTGACCTAGAATTTTCACTTCTCCAAAACTTCTCCAGAGTTTCAAATGCTTAAAGTATCCTAAAAAATCTATAAATAAAGAGACTCTTTGCTGCAGAATTTTATAATGAACGGTTTATTAGATGTTGAATTAAAACGGGAATATTTTTAACATTGAAGCCTATGGGATTCTCCTGAATAAACTTGCCGAATGAAACCACCGAATGGCAGGGCATTTCGGGAACCTTTCACTGCTGGTTTCTGTTCTCTGAATAGCCGAAGCAGTGCTTTTCATGGTGATTTCACTGCCCTCGAACAGGCACCGAACAGGCACCGTATGTGCAGGCAATTCGTCAGGATTTGGCGAATTGCCTGCTCTCTGGATAGCCGAATGGCCAGGAAAGGTAACCGAACGCTGATTTTCAGCGTTCGGTTACCTTTCTCAAGCAATTCGGATCTCTTTGGATAACCCTGTTACTATTCCATTTCTCCTTTAACTCTAACCATAAATGTAGCACTAATCCTAAAACGAACATCAATATCATGACAAGTGTAAAGAAAAAATAATTACTAGGATAAAAAAATATTTTGTTTTTGCTCAGCCCAAACAAAAGTGGAAAACTAGACCTATGCCAAAAAGGCTTCATGTTGGAATCAATTGATAAACATTCAGGTGGAGCCGAATTTTTAATAGAAAGTTTGATTCCACCTGAAATTCTTTTATTGCTCCTAAAAAAGTTGAAAAACAGTGTCGTTTTTGGATGTGTCCGAATTGGAGAGAATTTTCACACTTGTTTCATTATCAGGGAATGTATTTTAGATACTTTTAATTTTTCTTCCAATGGTTTTCTTCTAAGCCTAATCACATGTAAAATAGTCTGTCTTCATCTAATAAAACAATACTCACTGTCTTAGTTCTGGCTTCCTGCAGAGCACTTTCCCAAGCCCTGAAAACCAAACATAGAAAGCGTCAAATTGATCTAATATTAAGATATACCTGTGCCATATACTTTAATACTTATTATTAGTACAGAATTTAAGATGAGGAAAGAGTGGTCGTGAGGAACACGTAGATCATCATTCAATATACACCGGTGTTTGCTGTTGTTGCAACAGCGACAAAGTTGGCTTTTCAAAAAGAGAAATTCAAACGATGGCATAAGAAGATTGATCAGTGAAGCTTCTCCTGCTGCTGCTTGGATTTCCCAATTACAAAATCCTGAGCAACTACAGCAAATATTGGCACATCTTTACTAACTTATACAGGGTAATTCAAAGAGATTCGAAAAGTCACCGCACGTTCGGTGACTTTTCGTTCTCTTCAATTTGGTTCCTTTTGCCGATCCCATTTCGGTGACCCTGCGGTGTATTCAGCAAGCACCACAGGGTCCCCGAATTGCAGGGAAAAGCTGCCGCAAACCCGATGAAAACTAACCGCAAAACCCGGCGAATGCACGCCGAAAACCCGCAATAACATCTGGATTAACCTGCCGAAAACCACGGAAAAACCCGAGCAGGAGCCGATCACACGCAGCGAAGCCGCCATAAAAAGCCGACACCGCAGAAGAAGGCAGTGAATAAATTAGCAAAACAGTATGCTTGAATGTTTGAAAAGTGAAACGCTGTTTGCAAAGAAACTACTGAGATTTACATATGAGGTCCAGGGAATGATAATAAAGAGGGCTGTTACAGAAAAAATAAGTAACGTTAAAAAAAAAAATGGAATTTTTTAAAAAATAATATAAATCTGGAAAAATGCTTAAAATATCCTAGAAAATCTATAAATAAAGAGACTCTTTACTGCAGAATTTTATAATGAATGGTTTATTAGATATTGAATTAAAACGGGAATATTTTTAACATTGAAGTCTAGACATGTGCGCAGCACAAAATTTCGTTTTGAACTAATGGATTAGTCCTAAAATGCAATTTATTTAGTTGCTAAAGAAATTCGTTTTCAGTTCTTTAGTATGAAAACTAATTTCATTCATCCGAAAACCAGTGGATACAATTACTATTGTAGTGGCTCCTCAGAGGGCTGAGATCGCTGCTTGTTACAGTATCTCCACTCTCGGCACAATGTGGCCACATTACATAGTTGGTGCTAACTTAACCAGAGCTGTTGTAAACTTCCAGAGCCATTATAGCCTATGGAGGTTTTCAGTTTACACAGCTCTGGTTAAGTTAGCACCAACATTGTAATACTGCACCGTGTCAGGCAAAGCTGTTACATTAACTGACTGCTGCTCATCACAGCGCTCAGAGTTTCAGTAAAACTAGCAAATAACATTTTTATATATAAGCGGTTAGCACAATATTATTTCCTTGTTTTACTGAAACTCTGAGCGCTGTTACAGTCAGTTACTGTAACAGCTGAGCCTGATACATTGTACTGAGAGATAATATAACAAGCAGCCGATCTCAGCGCTCACAGCCACTGGATTAAAGGCTAAAAAAAGAGGCTCCTCTCTGTATAATGTTTAGAACATCCTCCTGCATTATTAATAACCCTCTCTGTATAATGTATACAACATTCACCTGCATTAATTAATACCCCTCTCTGTATAATGTATAACATCCTCCTGCATTAATACCCCTCTCTGTATAATGTATAGAACATCCTCCTGCATTAATTAATGTCCCTCTCTTTGTAGAACATCCTACGGCATTGGCATGTGGAGGGTGCAGAACTTCAGATGTTGCGCTCTTCATTGCTGGTTTCCTTCACTCATCAATGTAATATTACAAAAAGGACTGAAACTAAAATGTTTTTATTTTAGTTTTTTCTCGTTTTTTTTTTTATATTTCAATATTTTATTTTGCCGAAGAAAATGGTCACAAACCAACCAACAATTTTGGCGCGCAGGGCCAGGAATAAATCAGCAGTAAAATAGCACACGAGAAGTCATCAAAAAATCTTAAGAAACTTATCTGAGATGACCATCCTAAACTAGGTCAAAAAAGGGAAGGGGAAGTTTAAAACTCGTCAGGAGGGTCGATCCAGGAAAAAACAAACAATGGCGATAGCACTCGTCTAGAAGGCACCAGGGAACCAAAAAAAAGAGGTGAAAGAAATATAAAAAAAAAAAAAAAAAAAAAAGGGGGGCGTGAGGGACTGCCAAAAAAAAAAAAAAAAAAAAAAAAAAAAAAAATTTGGCATTCCTTCCCCCCGACAACCTTGAGGAAGGCGAGGGCCATGGAAGGGGCCACAAGGCAGGGAGACCTGGGGCCAAGAGAACAGCCAGGGCCTAGGTAGCTGCTCTAGCGGCTCGCCCAGGGTGTATCCCAATGTCCCACACAGGGGGAAATGAGGGAAGGGGGGGAGGGTGAGATAAGGGGGTCCCTGTGCTCTAACAGATTATCAGCTTTCAGCCCTAAACCACAGCATGTAATTCAC
The DNA here is from genome assembly GCA_009667805.1 of Leptobrachium leishanense. Classification (NCBI taxonomy): domain Eukaryota; kingdom Metazoa; phylum Chordata; class Amphibia; order Anura; family Megophryidae; genus Leptobrachium; species Leptobrachium leishanense. Next base: position 68,690,293 of record CM019066.1, read on the forward strand.
ACGAGTCCTGGAAAGTACCCATAAAATGTCATCGCGCAGAGGGGGGGTGAAGGTCTCGGACCTCAGCGGGGAAGGTCGTCTTCTGGGGGCGGTGAAATCAGCAGTTTTGAAGTCTTCAATCAAATACGAACGGGGAAGTTGAAATTCACAGACATCAGTGGGGGTGTCATCGGGGGGGATCATCTGCTGCAAAAAGTCCTCCAAAAATCCCTAGTGACACAGAGACCTGTCAAGTCAGAGAGTCTCAGCCAGTGTCCCAGAGTGGGGGGGTGAACGTGGCCCCAAATGCATCTAAAGGGAGGCTCAGTGGTAACCGGAACGAGAACAACATGAGGCCCACTAGAGCCCCTAGTCCATCAATGAGGAGGCAATGTAGCTCAAAAATGGAGTTCGCAAAGAGCCAGGGACACAGAGCGCAGTTCTTATAAGCCTCCCCGGTTAAGGCCAGCAAGCCGCTGCCGGAGGCCCCTAAAGAGCAGGGGGGCAAATCATCGGGTATCCCCACCAGACCACTATGAATGGCAGGTCTCCCACCAGCCATCACCATCAGGACTGCAGGGAAGACCGCTGGGTGTTGCTCTCCTCCCAAGTTCAGAGATTCATCAGAGAGGTCTCGGCAAAGCTGGGTCTCAGTTGCAGGGATAATGGGCAGAACGCTCTGTCCGGCGCTGTACTCACACAAGGGTGCCTCCTCAACGCTGGGCCCGGTCACCTCCGCCGCCCCTCGTGTCTTTCATCTGGCGGGATAGTCATCCAACCTGTCTCCTGCATAGCGGCACACCATTCCTCCTCATATCCTTCATCAGCTCCACGAGCATCCCACGGGTTAGGGGGAGCAAATCGTCGTCCATTGTCAGCTCAAGGAAAGATGGCGTCATCACCAGCGGCACAGGTACGGGTAGGTTAGGCATCACCTCAGCAGCCAGGCCCGACACGCGCTCCAGTGAGCAGCAAGGACCTCCGGGGGAAGTGGGCCCTCTGACCACTCGGGCATCTCCCTCCACCCCACCGAGGCCAGCACCGGGAGTTAGCCAGCCGCGGCTGACAGGCAACAAGGCAGACGTGGTAGTGCCCCTCCGCCTTCTAGGCCTCAAAATGGCCACCAGGGAAAGCAGGGAGCCAGCGGCGTCGATCTCAGGGACCAGCAGTGGCCTTAAATCCCAAACCAGGGCAGTGCTCGGGTCTATAGTGCTCCCGTCAGTAGTAAGGAGCCGAGGAGGGTGTTTAGGTGGCCCTAATGAGCCAAAAAATCAGCAGGTAGGAGCCCGATATACGGAGCTCCTAAAAAGCACGTCTGTCCTCCTCGGCATCTTTCTTTCGTTTTTTGTACTGAGCAGTTTCGGATCTCTTGAGTAATACGAAAACTAAATTATCCCAAAATTCGGACTAAATCGTTTTAGTACTAAAACGAATGCACATGTCTATTGAAGCCTATAGGATTCGCCTGAATAATCCTGTCGAATTAAACCACCGAATGGCAGGGCATTTCGGGAACCTCTCACTGCTGGTTTGTGTTCTCTGAATAGCCGAAGCAGTGCTTTTTCATGGGGATTTCACTGCCCTCGAACAGGCACCGAACAGGCAACGTATGTGCAGGCAATTCGCCAGGATTTGGCGTATTGCCTGCTCTCTGAATAGCCGAATGGCCAAGAAAGGTAACCGAATGCTGAAAATCAGCGTTCGGTTACCTTTCTCAAGCAATTCGGATCTCTTTGAATTACCCTGATAATCTTTTATAATCATAACTATCTTCAGAGCGTTCATCAATGACTCCTCTGTGCTTAGATGCCAGGTTGTATATCCATCTCTGCCACCATGGAGATAAATATAGTACCTTGAAGTGGTAGTTATTTCAATATTTACATTAAAGGAACACTCTACATGTCACATATCCAGTCGCCGGCGCTGCAGAAAAAACAAATCTGGCGCTGGTACATTTCTAAAACCCTGAATCCGCCCCTCCATACCGCTCAGATCTGCTCCCAGCCTGCACAGGTGCAGGTGATCCCAATCAACAAGCCTGCACCTCCCTACAAAAAGACAAAGCACCATTGGGACTTTGATTTTGCATTGCTCGTTTGTGTGCCTGTCTAAAGCTGCAATAGCCTCTTGTATTCAGACCCCTTGGAATTGATGAACCTCTGCTTACGGTTTGACCATTCTCATATTGGAATACCTGTTGCCGAACCTCTGCTTACTATTTGACCACGCTCATATTGGATAAAGCTGTTGCTGAAACTCTGTTGATTTATCTGTTGCCAAACCCCTGCTTTGATCTACTGGACTTGCCTCTGTTGAACTAATATATACAGTGGCAAGAAAAAGTATGTGAACCCTTTGGGATTACGTGGAGTTTTGCATGAATTGGTCATAAAATCTGCTCTGATCTTCATCTAAGTCACAACAATTTGAAAAACACAGTCTGCTTAAAATAATACAACACAAACATTATATGTTGTTATGTTTTTATTGAACAGAACATGTAAACATTCACAGTGCAGGGTGGAAAAAGTATGTGAACCTTTGGACTTAATAACTGGTCGACCCTTCCTTTGGCAGCATTAACCTCAACCAAACGTTTCCTGTAGTTGCAGATCAGACCTGCACAACGATCTGGAGTAATTTTGGACCACTCCTCTTCACAAAACGGTTTCAGTGTAGCAATATTCTTCGGATGTCTGGTGTGAATCGCTCTCTTAAGGTCATGCCACAGCATTTCGATCGGGTTGAGGTCAGGACTCTGACTGGGCCACTCCAGAAGGCGTATTTTGTTTTGATGAATTACTTGTATGCTTTGGGTCATTGTCCTGTTGCATCACCCATCCTCTGTGGAGCTTCAGTTGGCGGACAGATGGTCTTACGTTATCCGGCAAAATGTCTTGATAAACTCTGGAATTCATTTTTCCATCAATGACAACAATCCGTCCAGGCCCTGAGGCAGCAAAGCAGCCCCAAACCATGATGCTCCCTCCGCCATGTTTTACAGTGGGGATGAGGTTTTGATGTTGGTTTGCTGTGCCTTTTTTTCTCAACACATAGTGTTGTGTGTTTTTTCCAAACAACTCAATTTTGGTTTCATCTGTCCACAGAATATTTTGCCAGTAGTGCTGTGGAACATCCAGGTGCTCTTTTGCAAACTTCAAACGTGCTGCAATGGCTTCCTCCCTGGTGTCCTCCCATGTACTCCATTTCTTGTATAATGTTTTCCTTATTGTAGATGTGTCAACAAAAATGTTAGCATGTGCCAGAGATTTCTGTAAGTCTTTAGCTGACACTCTAGGATTCTTCTTTACCTCATTAAGCATTCTGCGCTGTGCTCTTGCAGTCATCTTTACAGGACGACCACGCCTAGGGAGAGTAGCAACAGTGCTGAACTTTCTCCATTTGTAGAGAGTCTGTCTTACCGTGGACACATGAACATCAAGGCTTTTGGAGATACTTTTGTAACCCTTTCCAGCTTCATGCAAGTCAACAATTCTTGATCGTAGGTCTTCTGAGAGCTCTTTTCTGCGCGGCATGGTTCACATCAGGCAGTGCTTCTCCTGGCTCCAATTAGCTCTTGGAGAAACATAGAAAAATGTCGGCAGATAATAACCTGTCGGCCCATCTAGTCTGCCCAATTACATGGATACTTAACCTGGATTTATCTTTTGTTTAGGATAGCCTTATGCCTATCCCATGCTTGCTTAAATCCAAGTCATTAGGCTAGGGGTTCACATACTTTTTCCACCCTGCACTGTGAATGTTTCCATGTTATGTTCAATAAAAACATGAAAACATATAATGTTTGTGTTGTATTATTTTAAGCAGACTGTGTTTTTCAAATTGTTGTGACTTAGATGAAGATCAGAGCACATTTTATGACCAATTCATGCAAAACTCCACGTAATCCCAAAGGGTTCACATACTTTTTCTTGCCACTGTATGTATATATATATATATATATATATATATATATGTGTGTATGTATGTATGTATATATATATATATATAATTAGTTCATGTGATAATCTGTTGCTGAACCCTGCTTGTCATCCTGGACTTTGAATACTGCCGAATCCCTCTATTCGATCGTCTACTGCTGAACCCCTGCTTGTTATTATATTGGACCCTGCAATTACCTGCTCCTCTGATACCACGTTGTTGAAACCCGCCTGTTCATTTAAAGACTTCTTTTTCCTGCTACCTCTGTTCAGCTACGTCTAGTGCTTCTGTTTAATCTTATTCCTATATCTTGTGTTTTGTTGTTATCTAATCTAGTTCCCTGGTCTTGTCTCCTTGTGTATCGCATTCCTGTTATTATTCAGCCTCGTTCCCTGGTTCTATCTCTGAATTCTGTGCTAGTTATTTTATCCTCGCTCCCTGGTTTTGTTCATTTGTGTATTCAGTATCTATTTAGTTTCCCATTATTCCCTCAGTCTCCTCAGTTATACTCTGTCCTCCTTGTTTCCTATGTTTACTCACCTAACTTATTCTGAGTATTTATAATTCTTTGTCTAAATAAATATCCTTTTATTTTATTTATTATTATTATTATTCTATATTTATAAAGCGCCAGCATATTCCGCAGCGCTGTACAATAGGCACAGTATAGACAGGGTTACAATACATTGAACAACATTTGACAAACAGTACAGGAGGAGATGAGGGCCCTATTCCCGTAGGAACTCACAATCTGGGAGGGTTGGGGTTGGAAACAGGAGGAGAGGACTGTAAGGTGAGAGTGATTGATGGTTGCGTCAGTGAGTTGGGTGGTAGGCTTCCCTAAATAGGAATGTTTTAAGGGAGCGTTTGAAGGAAGAGAAGTTAGGGGAAAGTCTGACAGTACGAGGGAGAGCGTTCCAGAGAGTGGGGGCTGCGCGTGAGAAATCCTGCAGTCTATCATGGGAAGAGGTGATGCAGGGAGAAGCTAGGCGGAGGTCACTGTTTGATCTTAGGGAGCGGGCTGGGGTGTATTTGGTGATTAGTGAGGACAGGTATATGTATTTCATATACTTACCTTGTGTTTCATCACACATTGGGCTCCACCACGCACCCTCCCAGCTGTATCACACACTACACATTTATATTTTATATTTACATATTTACACTTTATATTTTTGAAGTGGTCAGGAAGTGAGGAGTGCCCCTCCCCCCCCCCCATACCCAGCCAAATTGGTAGAAATCGCTGGGTGAAGTGGATGAATTTCACCCACCCCACTCAGTGTCGCCAGCAGCCGGGGAATTTGAATTTCCTGGCTGTCAGTTACTAGTGATGTCAGCATGCACAGAGCGTGCCGACGTCGCTATCACTGAGACCAACCACGTTAGTAGATGTGCATGCGCGCAGCTCCAATACATCATTCTGCGCAGGCGGTACGGAACTTGCATACATAAAGTTCGCAAGTCCCTTTGTCGTGCCGCAATTTGGGTTTCCTACGATACGCAAGTAGTACAGGGGATGCAAATTTCACAGAAAAGCCTCAGGGACTTATGGGATTGAGAGTCCCTGAGCTGTAGAGGAGAAGCTGCATGTGGCGAGGGACAAAATGTGAGTAAAATCACCGAAAATAAATAAAAAAATAATTGTGCAGAGGCTGTCAGGAGCCTCTGCACAATTATTTTTGGGCAAGAAAAGGACGCTCTACTTTCCAATAGAGTGTTCATTTAAAATCACATTAATCTACTGGAAATTTTATTTTTAATAGATTTAGGTTAAAAGAAATTCTACCAAGTTAAGGGTTTGTTTTAATTTGAGGTACGTATACTTACTTGCAATCATCAGCACTTTCCGCAACAAGGTTAATGGCTTTTCCTTCGTGGCAAACAATTTGAAGACAGCAATCTATAGATTTTCCTTCTGGCGGATTTAATTCTGTTAAAAACACAAAATGAAAAAAATGATGTAAGCGCCAGAATGTAGTTTGGGTCGATGTGTGGACTACAGTTGCAAGAAAAAGTATGTGAACCCTTTGGGATTACGTGGAGTTTTGCATGAATTGGTCATAAAATGTGCTCTGATCTTCATCTAAGTCACAACAATTTGAAAAACACAGTCTGCTTAAAATAATACAACACTAACATTATATGTTTTCATGTTTTTATTGAACAGAACATGTAAACATTCACAGTAAAGGGTGGAAAAAGTATGTGAACCTTTGGACTAAATAACTCGTTGACCTCCTTTGGCAGCAATAAGCTCAACCAAACGTTTCCTGTAGTTGCAGATCAGACCTGCACAACGATCTGGAGTAATTTTGGACCACTCCTCTTCACAAAACTGTTTCAGTGTAGCAATATTCTTGGGATGTCTGGTGTGAATCGCTCTCTTAAGGTCATGCCACAGCATTTCAATCGGGTTCAGGTCAAGACTCTGGGCCACTCCAGAAGGCATATTTTGTTTTGTTGAAGCCATTCTTTTGTTGAATTACTTGTATGCTTTGGGTCATTATCCTGTTGCATCACCCATCCTCTGCGGAGCTTCAGTTGGCGGACAGATGGTCTTACGGTTTCCTGCAAAATGTCTTGATAAACTCTGGAATTCATTTTTCCATCAATGACAATAATTCGTCCAGGCCCTGAGGCAGCACAGCAGCCCCAAACCATGATGCTCCCTCCGCCATGTTTTACAGTGGGGATGAGGTTTTGATGTCGGTGTGCTGTGCCTTTTTTCTCCACACATAGGGTTGTGTGTTTTTTCAAAACAACTCAATTTTGGTTTCATCTGTCCACAGAATATTTTGCCAGTAGTGCTGTGGAACATCCAGGTGCTCTTTTGCAAACTTCAAACGTGCTGCAATATTCTTTTTGGACAGCAATGGCTTCCTCCGTAGTGTCCTCCCATGTACTCCATTCTTGTTTAATGGTGTCCTTATTGTAGATGTGTCAACAAAAATGTTAGCATGTGCCAGAGATTTCTGTAAGTCTTTAGCTGACACTCTAGGATTCTTCTTCACCTCATTAAGCATTCTGCGCTGTGCTCTTGCAGTCATCTTTACAGGACGACCACGCCTACGGAGAGTAGCAACAGTGCTGAACTTTCTCCGTTTGTAGACAGTCTGTCTTACCGTGGACACATGAACATCAAGGCTTTTGGAGATACTTTTGTAACCCTTTCCAGCTTCATGCAAGTCAACAATTCTTGATCGTAGGTCTTCTGGGAGCTCTTTTCTGCGAGGCATGGTTCACATCAGGCAGTGCTTCTTGAAACCAGTAAATCCAAAACTGGTGTGTGTTTTTAAAGGGCAGGACAGCTTTCAGCAACCCATCCAATAATATCACACTGATTGGACTCAAGGTTGGCTCACTCCTGGCTCCAATTAGCTCTTGGAGAAGTCATTAGGCTAGGGGTTCACATACTTTTTCCACCCTGCACTGTGAATGTTTACATGTTAAGTTCAATAAACACATGAAAACATTTAATGTTTGTGTTATATCATTTTAAGCAGACTGTGTTTTTCAAATTGTTGTGACTTAGATGAAGATCAGAGCACATTTTATGACCAGTTCATGCAAAACTCCACGTAATCCCAAAGGGTTCACATACTTTTTCTTGCAACTGTATCTCACGTCTTCTCTGCTGCCTAGTCATTCAGAATATGTACTGAGAAATCACCTTTATCAATATATAAGACAAACATAACCAGCGCTTTACACAGCAGGTACCTGAGGAATGCTGAGGGTCTGGTTATCAATAGACATGTGCATTCGTTTTAGTACTAAAACGATTTAGTCCGAATTTTGGGATAATTTAGTTTTCGTATGACTCAAGAGAAACGAAACTGCTCAGTCAAAAAAACGAAAGAAACTAAAGTAAAATTCATTACATTTTAGTTTCAGTCCTTTTTGTGATATTACATTGATGAGTGAAGGAGACCAGCAATGAAGAGCGCAACATCGCAACATCCGAAGTTCTGCACCCTCCACATGCCAATGCAGTAGGATGTTCTATACAGAGAGGGGCATTAATTAATGCAGGAGGATGTTCTATACATTATACAGAGAGGGGTATTAATGCAGGAGGATGTTATATACATTATACAGAGAAAGGTATAAATTGAGGAGTATGTTCTATACAGAGAGGGACATTAATTTATTCAGGAGGATGTTCTATATATTATACAGAGAGGGGTATTAATTAATGCAGGTGGATGTTGTATACATTATACAGAGAGGGGTATTAATTAATGAAGGAGAATGTTCTAAACATTATACAGAGAGAAGCCTTTTTTTTAGCCCTTTAAATCCAGTGGCTGTGAGCGCTGAGATCGGCTGCTTGTTACATTATCTCTTAGTACAATGTATCAGGCTCAGTTGTTACAGTAACTGACTGTAACAGTGCTCAGAGTTTCAGTAAAACAAGGAAATAATATTGTTCTAACCTCTTATATATAAAAATATTATTTACTAGTTTTACTGAAACTCTGAGCGCTGTGATGAGCAGCAGTCAGTTACTGTAACAGCTTTGCCTGACACGGGGCAGTATTACATAGTTGGTGCTAACTTAACCAGTGCTGTTGTAAACTGAAAACCTCCATAGGCTATAATGGCTCTGGTAAGTTTACAACAGCTCTGGTTAAGTTAGCACCAGCTATGTAATATGGCCCACATTGTGCGGAGAGTGAGAGATACTGTAACAAGCAGCGATCTCAGCCCTCTGAGGAGCCACTACAATAGTAATTGTATCCACTGGTTTTCGGATGGATGAAATTAGTTTTCATACTAAAGAACTGAAAACGAATTTCTTTAGCAACTAAATAAATTGCATTTTAGGATTAATCCATTAGTTCAAAACGAAATTTTGTGCTGTGCACATGTCTAGTTATCAATACACAATGTAGAATCAGAATGAAAAACAGGGGGTAACCCTCAGAATGATCAAAAAGGAAAACAAAAACGAAAAAAGGTTATACGGATCAAACCCAGGTGATGATGAGATGTTAAATAATCTTGGGTAGAGTCAATCAAATCCAGTAATCTGGTAAGAAAGGGGATTGTAGGATAAATGTTCAGATTCAGTGCAAACCAGTCGCTGGAAAAAGCTGACAAGCTGGCGAACAGGAAAAAACAAAAAAAATATGATTGAAAGTGTCAAAATTGAAACGCTGTTTGCAAAAAAACTGCAATGAAAATGCCTGGAATTTATCCTGGAAAAAAACCCGGAAAAATTACTAAATGATCCTAAAAAATCTATAAATAAAGAGACTTTTTACTGCAGAATATAATATTAAACGGTTTATTAGATATTGAATTAAAACGGGAATATTTTTAACTTGGATGCCTATGGGATTCACCTGAATAAACCTGAATGAAAACACCGAACAGCAGGGCACTTCACTGACATTTCTCTGCTGTTCGGTGTCTGTGAATAGATTAACCATTGCTTCTCTATGGGGGATTTCACTGTCTTCGAATAGGCACCGTACTTGTAGGCAGTTGACAAAATTTGGTGAACGGCCTGCTCTCTGAATAGCCGAATGGCCCCAAAATGTTGCGGCCAAATCGTCTCTCTCTGAATAACCCCTACAGTTTCAGCAAACAGCGCTGAGGTTGCCTCGGATCAGCATTAGGCTCCTTTATCAAAAAGGCCTTCTTATACTGGATAGGAATGAGTCGAGAGACCTGTATCCTCCCTTACCTTTGCATTGCTCTCCTACTCTGATACTTATACAGTCAATCTGCATGAAGATCCTGTCCTCCATGTCTTCGCGCTCCTGATCGCTGTAATAGATTAGACATCCATTCGACCACAGATCAAACCAGTTCTTTTTCCATCTCTTTAAAATTGTACCTGAGGTATAAAAAAACATAAAACTTGAGAGATGCCTTAAAAAAAATCAGTTTCATTAGCTCTAGTATCTTATTATTATATATATTATATATTATTATTTAGTACCCTTTATCCAGAAATCTGAGATATACCAAAATCCTAAAAAAAAAATTCACACCTGACTTCATGTGACTGGGACAAATTATTAAACTATTGTATAAAATGACCTTCGGGTTATGTGTGCAAGGTGTATTTGATACATAAATAAATTTCAATTTGGGTCCCATCCCCTGCATATCTCATTATTTTACGCTAGCATTCCAAAATCTTCTGATTCTGGTCCAAACATTTTGGATAAGGGATACACAGCCTGTATATATCAGGGGTGCCCAACCATGGCTCTCCAGGTGTACTGTAGATACTCGAGTATACCGCTAGATTTTGGTGACAATTTACCTTAAAATTTGAGGGGTTGCATTATATTTTCGAGACATCTGCATCGCGTGTAAAAAAAAAACTTGCCTTGCTCTGGATCCCAAGTCTCCCGGAAGCTCCGGTAGTGTCGCTGAAGTGGATGCGGTCTCCCTGATGCTTGGAAACGCTTAAGGAACTCCTAAATTCGGGAGAGGCGGGATCCATCACGGCCAGAGGGCATGCTCAGTTTAAGCCAACCTTTCACCTCACTCGCCTCCACCAGCCGTCTAATCGCTAGTAAAGAAGACGGGTGGCCGGCGGCTTCATACTTAGTAACAACTGCAATCATTCTAGAGCAGAGCATGCTGGCCTGAGGGGGAGCCTGACTGTGTTAAGAGAACCTGGAAGGATTTTAATTGTTTACCGGTACAGTATAATTTTGTTCCTCGCGTTATATTCGAGTCTTGAGTTTTCTCTCATTTCCATAATCAATCTCTACCCATCGCGTTATATTCGGGTCACGCTATACTCGAGTATCTACGGTACATCTCCCACAAGGCCCTGTCAACCTAATGAGTGACTGAGTATCGTGGGAGATGTAGTGCCAAAACATCAGGAGGGCCGAAGTTGAGCAACCCTGCAATATATAGATGTAGAGAAAAAAACGTATGTCAGAGGTCTGCAATCTTGACCCTCCAGATGTTCTGGACCTACATTTTCCTTGAGGTTTAGGTTTGAACTGTAGTTCTCAAACATCTGGAGAGCCAAGCTTGCTTACCCCTGCTGTATGTCAATGAGCTGTTGAGCTAGGGGAATCAACAACTAAGCACAATGCAAGGATCTATACCAGTGTTTCCCAAACCTGTCTTCGGGACCCTCAACCAGGCCAAATTTTGCAGATCACCTTGGGGGAAATACAGACTGAATCCTGCAATCCCTGAGCAGCAAATCATATCACCCGTGCTGTGCTTCATATATCTGGCAAACCTGGCGAGGCTGAGGGTCCTGAGGACAGGTTTGTGAAACACTGATCTATACAATACACTTGTTGTAATGGTTGGATACACAATTTTTGTGTAAGTAATCCATGTCAATCTGAATTAAATATCAGGTGTAAGAATGTCGTGAGCAGCTATTGATGACAGGAACATATTCAGGGTTGGTGCTGCTCAATGCACTCTGACCCCTGTCAAAAAATTCAATTTTAGCCATTAACGATAATAAAATGTCCAGAACAAGATAAAACCTTCTTAGATATAATAAACATTAGAAGTCAATTTTTGTAAGAGGTTATTCACTAATATCTGAATTGGCCCCGGATTGCAACGAATTGTGAATTCCAGACCAATTTGTCTATTACTAAACTGTCAAATCGCCAAATACTGGGGAATTGACAGCAAAATACAGTGCAATTTGGTGGTGTTCGGTAGCACAGAAATTGCCTCATACAAGACTATCGTGTCTTTTATTCACAGAATGTCTATTATTCACAGAATGCACTGGAATTTCAGCAAAATAACCAGATTTTCAGAGTTTCAGTACGATGAGTTTAAACAGGCATTCGCCTTCAATGTAAAAAAAGTAATATCTTCTTTAAAAAATAAATAAACAGGGTTTATGCTATTCATTTCATGCAAAAACGTTTTTTTATTTCTTGGACACTTTTTTGAATTTTTTTAGACTACAGTAAGTTTTTGTTCTTAGTTTTTAAAGGCTTTTTTTTATTATTCTGTACTAGACCTCTTTATTCTTTTTTTAAAAGACTTTTTTCATTATGTGGACACATTTTATTGATTTAACCTCCTATTAGGTGAATAGGAGTCTTCCTTTGCTTTTGTTTTTTTACAGTTCGGTGGAATTCGTTGAAGCTAATTCGGCAGTTATCGGTGTAATTCGGCAGTTTTTGCCGATGTCCGATAACCGCTTTGGCAACTCCAATTTCGGCAAAATACAAATACCATTTCCTAATTAGTGAATTCACTGTATTTTCGGTGAAATGGCAAAGTTGCAGAAGGTGCCCTCAAAGTTTAAACCCTGTGGGCATAATGTCCAAAGAGCTAAATCTGTAAAATCAGCTGCTCAAAGCTCTGAAATATCGGGCTTTCAGCAGCCGATGCAGGAAAAATAGAACAAAAAAGACCAGCCGCTCAAACCTCTGTCACTCAATTTGGCAGTAGATGTCGCCATCTACTGGCCAAAAATAGGTTATTTACCATAAGAAATACAATGGGAATAAGCTAAAATATTTCTTACTTTATAATTAATTGAAAATGATTTTACATTTTTGCTTTGCTCATTGTTTCATTTTTGTTTATACTTCTATTACTTTTATTAATTATTTAAGTTTTGTTGTTCATAACCTATTCTGATATACCAAAGTTGACATTCATTTCTTGCAATGTTATGTAAATTGCACTGAAAATAAATAAAAACTTTTAATTTAAAAAAAAAAAAATGATTTTACAAAAAACCCACTGGTTTCTGACAGTGCATTTTTGGAAAATCACTTGGTAGTGAAGGGGTTAAGTATAATTTGCCACGGATGGGGAATTCCATAAAATATTTACTTTTTTAAAAATGTGTTTTAATTCTCCCAGGGGAAGGAAGTCAGCAGGCGAAATGTTGTATACAGGAATCCCAAATAAGCTTAGATTATTATTGTCATCATTTATATGGCGCCACCAGTTTCCGCAGCGCTTTGCAATAACCAAAGGGAGCGAGATACAGAAAAATGGACATACTGTAGGATGGAAACACTAGGTGTAGAGGGCCCTGCTCATAGGAGCTTACAGTCTAGAGGGATTGGGGTTGAGGAAGACAAGGGGGGTTTTACTGGACGACAGGATCATTAGTGCCAGTGGTTTGGGAATGGTGGGGCCATAGAAGCAGCTTCAATCAAGTGAGTAGTAGGGATGAGCGGTTCGGGTTCGGACGGTTTGGGGTTCGACCCGAACTTGGCCTGTTCGATGAGATCGTGAACACCGAACATTTCCGGGTGTTCGCCGCATGTTCGACCACAATGGACCACAATGCATTTTCCCACTGGCCTGAAGCTCGTTATTGGCTACAGCCTTGCACCTGACCACAGGTCTGGTGCAAGACTGGTTCAACACTATGCCAATCACCGCTCAGAGTCCTGATTGGGCAAATTTTGCCCAATCATGGGCTCACAGAGCTAAATCCCGCAGTACACTATATAACGTTTCCGCGCGCCGATTCTGCACGCATTTCAGAGGAGATTTCAAAGGAGATAGTTGTGTCTTGTTACTGCCGGTCTGCCACGCTACTGGGGGGGTCTGGGGGGTCTCATTTCTACCAAATATCAGGGAATTTAGGTGATGTGAGTCTTGTCACTGTGCCAGCAAGTTTTTTTGGGGTTTACAACTTTCTTTAAAACATTTGTGAATTGAGGTGATCTTCTGGGTCTTGTCACTGTGCCAGCAAATCTTTTTGGGGCTCACTAATTTCTTTAAAACATTTGTGAATTGAGGTGATATGTGTCTTGTCACACAGCCAGTACCACGAAGTATTTTGGGGGTCACAAATTTCTAAAAAACATTTGGGAATTGAGGTGATCTGTGACCCGTCACACATCCAGTACCACGCAGTATTTTGGGGCTCACTAATTTCTACAAAACATTTGTGAATTGAGGTGATCTGTCTCTTGTCACACAACCAGTACCACGCATTATTTTGGGGCTCACTAATTTCTACAAAACATTTGGGAATTGAGGTGATCTGTGTCTCAACACACATCCAGTACCACGCTGTATTTTGGGGCTCACTAATTTCTTTAAAACATTTGTGAATTGAGGTGATCTGTCTCTTGTCACTGCCAGCAAGTATTTTGGGGGTCACAAATGTCTACAAAACATTTGTGAATTGAGGTGATCTGTCTCTTGTCACTGGCTGCCAGCTATCAGTGTGTCTCACTGAGTTATACCAGAGTTCTTTAAATCTTCATACCGGAGTTGAATCAGAGTTCTGTATATATTAATCTATATATCACTCACCATGTCTGAAAGAACAAAAAGGACAGGCAGACGCTCCCAGACACAGATAAGAGGGCAAGCAGCCCCTGTGTCGGGAGGCTGTGCCTCTGGTCATGGTGGACGTGGTGCATCCTCTGCAGGGGCACGCTTGTCCTTTCTAACTGGTGCTGGCCGTCTTAAGCAGCAGCAACATACAGAGGACTTGGTGGATTGGCTAACCAGGCCATCCTCATCCTCCGAGTCCTCTGCCAGCCAGGCTTCTAGTGCTTTACAGTCCACCTCAGCTGCCAAAGCATCTAATGCAGCCTCCATGTCCACAGCTACTCCTGCCGTAGCCTCGCTATCACACACGGAGGAGTCAGCTGAATTGTTTGACTACAATGAGAGTGACATGCTGCTTGAGGTTGCGCAGCAAGTACAGTGCTCTGATTCAATCTCTGAGGTTGAGGAAGGGAGTATAATCAACCTAGAGGAAGGGGGTGCCAGTGATGACACACAAATAACTGGCACTCATGTTGCCCCAGCAGCTGCAGCATACTGCCAAGTTGGCTCCAGTGACGAGGAGATAGGGGGTGATGATGACAATGATGATGAGGTCACTGACTCCACCTGGGTGCCAGATCGAACAGAGGAATTAAGTGAGGAAGAGGGGAGGAGGAGGCACAGCAAACACGAGGCACAACATCCTCTATGACCAACCATAGCACTAGCCAGTCCAAGGCATCACATGTCAGAGCTGCTCCGGTGCAGAGTGCTGTTGTCTCAAAGAACACATGCAGGAACTCTGTTGTCTGGGAGTTCTTTAAGAAATGTGCAGTAGAGCGCAGCATTGCTATTTGTAATCTATGTCAGATGAGGCTTAAGCGTGAGAAAGATACCGGACACTTGGGTACCACGTGCTTGAGGCGACATATGAATAAGTGCCACACATCCCATTGGCGCAAAACTTTACGTAGGTCCTCCTCCTCCTCATCTGTCTCTACCCCCACTGTATGTCCTGCCATGTCATTGCCTACAACCTCCACTGACAGGGATGATGCTACAGTAATGGATGTACCAGGTCCTTCCTCACAATGTGACATCATCCCAGTAGCTGAAGATTTACGCAGTCAGATTACGTTGCCGCAGCTGCTGCAGCGAAAGAAAAAATATAGTCCCAACCATCCCCAAGCACAGCGTCTAAATGCCAGCTTAGCAAAATTACTCGCATTGCAGCTGCTGCCTTTCCAGCTGGTGGACTCTGCTCCCTTCCGTGAATTTGCTGAATGTGCTGTACCACAGTGGCAGGTTCCAAAATGCCATTACTTTTCACGCAAGGCCATTCCAGCACTATACCAGCACGTGGAAGACAATGTTATCCAGTCATTGGCAAAGGCAGTCAGCAGCAAGGTGCATGTCACTTTAGACACGTGGTCCAGCAAGCATGGACAGGGTCGTTACATTTCCTTCACGGCACACTGGGTAACTCTGATTGCAGCCGGGAGGGATCCAAGACGGGGCTCTGTGCTGGAGCTTGTTCATCCACCACGCCTCCAGAAAGCTGCTTGTATGAGGTCTGTCTGCTCCACCACCACCACCTCTTCCTCCTCCTCCTTCTCTGTCTCTGGTGAAGTGGCAGTTAAACCGACGCCTGACAGGGTCTACGCAATGGCTCAAGCAAAAAGATGCCATACTGTGCTTGAGCTGGTTTGTTTAGGGGACAGAAGCCACACCGGGTCAGAAATTTTGTCAGATCTGCAGGGGCCTGTGCCAGATTTATATCATTTTAATTTTTTGAACAGCAGGGTCCAACCCTGCACTCTTCCACAATACCACAGAGGGGTTACTTTATGATGATACTTGCTGGCCTGGCAACAAAGGCACAATATCTGGGTGCACTGACGCCCATTACCAGATCAAAAACTTTTCAGTATAGGACCACATGGTCCACCCCTGCACTCTTCCACAATACCACAGAGGGGTTACTGTATGATGATACTTGCTGGCCTGGCATTAAAGGCACAATATCTGGGTGCACTGACGCCCATTACCAGATCAAAAACGTTTCAATATAGGACCGCAAGGTCCACCCCTGCATTCTTCCACAATACCACAGAGGGGTTACTGTATGATGATACTTGCTGGCCTGGCATTAAAGGCACAATATCTGGGTGCACTGACGCCCATTACCAGATCAAAAACTTTTCAATATAGGACTGCAAGGTCCACCCCTGCATTCTTCCACAATACCACAGAGGGGTTACTGTATGATGATACTTGCTGGCCTGGCATTAAAGGCACAATATCTGGGTGCACTGACGCCCATTACCAGATCAAAAATGTTTCAATATAGGACCGCAAGGTCCACCCCTGCATCCTTCCACAATACCACAGAGGGGTTACTGTATGATGATACTTGCTGGCCTGGCTGTCTTGCACCAAAGGCAGAATATCTGGGTGCACTGACGCCTTAACCAGTATCATATCTTTTCAATATAGAACCACATGGTCCACCCCTGAATTCTTCCACAATACCACAGAGGGGTTACTGTATGATGATACTTGCTGGCCTGGCATTAAAGGCACAATATCTGGGTGCACTGACGCCCATTACCAGATCAAAAACTTTTCAATATAGGACCGCAAGGTCCACCCCTGCATCCTTCCACAATACCACAGAGGGGTTACTGTATGATGATACTTGCTGGCCTGGCAGTCTTGCACCAAAGGCAGAATATCTGGGTGCACTGACGCCTTGACCAGAATCATATCTTTTCATATAGGACCACATGGTCCACCCCTGCATTCTTCCACAATACCACAGAGGGGTTACTGTATGATGATACTTGCTGGCCTGGCATTAAAGGCACAATATCTGGGTGCACTGACGCCTTGACCAGAATCATATCTTTTCAATATAGGACCACATGGTCCACCCCTGCATTCTTCCACAATACCACAGAGGGGTTACTGTATGATGATACTTGCAGGCCTGACATTAAAGGCACAATATCTGGGTGCACTGACGCCCATTAACAGATAAAAAACTTTTCAATATAGGACCACATGGTCCACCCCTGCACTCTTCCACAATACCACAGAGGGGTTACTGTATGATGATACTTGCTGGCCTGGCATTAAAGGCACAATATCTGGGTGCACTGACGCCTTGACCAGAATCATATCTTTTCAATATAGGACCACATGGTCCACCCCTGCATTCTTCCACAATACCACAGAGGGGTTACTGTATGATAGTACTTGCAGGCCTGGCACCAAAAGCACAATATTTGGGTGCACTGCCACTGACGCCTGTATCAGATTCATCAGATTCCTCAGAGGGGTTACGGTGTGACAGCACTGTTGGGGATGCTAAGGGACCAATTTTAAAGCACCTATTGTTACTTTCATCCAAAGCCTGCATATATTTCACAATAATTTAGCCAAAAAAATCAGTAAACTTTTTCTGCGTGTACGAAAATGTCTCCTCTTTTCATACAGACTGCCGCCCCAAGCAGTTGTTTATGGATAGATTAAAGGAAAAGCATTTACGGTCATATGAAACATCATTTTTTTGTTTTTAAGTGTTTCTATACATCCTAGAAATCCGACACTTCACGGGCAGGTTATGGGGACCTCCTAGGCACGATATTTGAAGGAATTTTTGGTTTTATTTTTAACCCTTATTTCATGGAAAACTCACTGTCCCTTTAAAAACGTTTTTTTTTTACTTTTTGTTCTTGTTTCCTGTCCCCCAGGGCACTACCCGGACCCCCATACACCTTTTATGGCAAATATGTAGCATATATGCCCTCTTGGAGGGCACTCTAAAAACCGAATTTTCAGCCCCATTGACTTGCATTGGGTTCGAGTTCGGGTTCGGGTTCGGACCTGAACAAATGGGAAGTTCGAGTTCGGGCTCGAACCGAAGTTGGGGAGTGTTCGGCTCATCCCTAGTGAGTAGGTGAGCAGAGGGAGGAGTTGCGTCAGTGATGTGGAACACTAATCTGAAGAGATGGGTTTTGAGGGATTCAAATATAAACTAAAGCTAATGGTTTATTCTTCACCCCAAACCTCACCTGGACAAGATGTTTGTAAGAATGTTGGGGTGGGGGATGGGAGCCAGCACCCAATTATTGCAAACACTGATAAAGCGGTGTTTCAATAAAACAAATTAAGAAAAAAGTGGGCATCCTCCTATGCTCTACTTCAGGGGTCAGCAACCTTGGTCCCCCCAGATGTTTTGGAACTACATTTCCCATGAGTCTCTGAAAACCTAATTAGTGATTGAGCTTCATGGGAGATGTAGTCCCAAAACATCTGGAGGGCCGAGGATGCTGATCCCTAGTCTAACTCATTTTTTTCTTCAAAAAGTCAGTTTTTATATCAGTAAAATAAATGTTACTCACTTTGTCGAAGCAGCCAACCACTTTTCACATAAGCCATGTCTTCTGCTGCTGCAAAGGAAAAATGAACAAGATTAGGCCTGTGTGAAAAACTACAGAGAACTGGTAAGGGGATTAATAATTAATCAGTTTTTTCAAAAATTTAACATATTTGACCTTTGATGATTCCTCACAATTCCACGTTAATAAACTCTAATTTGTATGTTTAATTCATGCGTATCAAAAGTCTGTAGCGTCTAGTCACTGGTGCCCTGAGTTTACAGAACTTTACTAAACACCTATGAAGTGATTGCAGAATAGGCAAAATGGGGACACTAGCCACTTTTTAAACCATTTTTTTCCCCAGAGCTGCTCCTTATGGATCTCCCTCTCCACATTTCTCTACCCTCTTAGATTGTAAGCTCTTGAGCAGGGTCCTCTCTCCCACTGTTCTCTGTGTGTCTATCTTTTATGTATATTTGTTATGTCTCTCATTGTACAGCACTATGGATCTTGTTATCACTTTACAAATACTTGTAACTGTAAGCACTACAGCCTTTTACAAGGCGCCTAAGTAAACTCTATTTAACCCCTTCACTACCGAGCGATTTTCCAAATAGGCATTGCCAGATACCAGTTTTTTTTGTAAAATAATTTTAAATTAATTATACAGTAATAAATAGCTATTACTGTAAATAACCTATTTGGCCAGGTGATGGCGCCATCTACTGCCAAATTGAGTTACAGAGGTTTGAGCTGTCTATTTTTTCTCTCTTTGGACATTATGCCCGCAGGTCTAAAACTTTGGGGGCACCTTCTGCAGCCCAAAAGCAAACAAAATTTCTTTGCAGCAAACAAATTTCATTTGCTTTTGGGCTGCAGATCAGCATATCGAGATAGCTCGATATCAGGGCACCAGATGGTGCCTTTTGAAGCCTGAGATATCTTTATCTCAGTAGTGAAGGGGTTAAGAGATGCCTTTTTAAGAAATGCCATTACTCTCATTCTCTACCCTGTTATTTATAAGGTTACCATGTTTTCCTGGCAAATATAATTTATTCATGCTGATGGGCTGTGCATGAAAAATGCAACCCGGCAGTATGTAGAATTCATATGCTGCAGGTAAGGAATCCCAAGTGCAAAGCATAAAAGGGCGGACTACAAGGTGTAAAAAGCACTCCACACGGTGCAAAGAATTAAATATCAGAATACAACACCTCTGGTAGTTTCCTCCGTGTGCTCCTCCTGGGCACGCACAATAAAAAAACACAAAAATAGAAAGGAGAGGTACTACAAAAATATAAAAGATAATACAAATAACTCTGTGATAAACCAAGGGATCTTGCCCTCCTACATATGAATCATGCGCACCAAATATAAAAATTGAAAAGGCTTATCTATTTGCAGTCTTACACTGGATCAGCTCATCTGAGCCATGTCCACCATGTCAGCCACTTTGCTCGGCTCATAACGCACAGTGTATGGTCCAGGGTAGATATAAAATGTGATTTTGATAGTTATAAAAACATACACAATAGGCAAAACAACAAACTCAGCGATATCAGTAGTCCCAACGCGTTTCATCCTCTTATAAAAGAATTAGGACTTCCCCAGGGTTCTATCCCAAGTGACTTGCCTTGATATGAATGCTACATGTTGCAGGGCAGTTTTAAAAGGTTAGATTCATATTCATATTTACCAAAACATGTAACCCAAAAGATTTCTGTATTCCTTTGCTCATCATGTAAGGCTAGCTAGCGGGAAGCAATAAAGACACATACACAAGCGTGTGCAGAGTAATCACTGCAATTTCATGACCCAAGGATTTGGCTTACATAGCACACATACAATGGAGTAACAGTGACCAATCAGTGTACAGATATATTTCCACGTCAGAGTTGACCACCACGGTCAGCCCAAAGGCACCAAAGGCATTTTATTACCATATATGGTTCACGTTTAATTTTTAGGTTTAGACAAAAACATTCTTTATGCCCAGAATCACGTGTCGTATTATGGTCATAGAAAGGGGAGGGGAAATGGGGCCTTTCTAAGTCATATCATCCCACATTCCTAAGATTTTCTACAGCAAATGGTCTGCAGTTATATTTATTTAAGAAAAGGGCTTATTAACTAAGTCGTATATTTGGATAACCTTTTAAACGAATAGGACAGGGAAGTTATTATTTATCAGGCATCACTTTTCACGGTGTTACCTCCGCATGAAATAGTGATATGTGTCCAGGAAAACATGGCCGACCTGGCAACCCTAGTTATATACCCTCACCTCTGTGCGTCATCCCACTGATCTTAAATTGTAAATTCCTGAACAGGGACCTCTTTTCGAATTATTCTCCATGTGTCAAATTTATTTGTTGATTCAAGTGACCTTTTTGTCCTTTCTAAACTGAGAGTCTATTTCCCTCCACCTTTTTATATTAGTTTGCACATAATTTTAATTAAAACAGATACTAAAACAAACCCAGTCCTGATAACGTCATCTATTTTATGGCACCGCACATTTTAAGAGAGATTATTTAATATGCCACGTAACGGTCACAGAACAGGCAGTAAACAATATATAATTGAATTTAATTAATATGTGCAGTTTGGTGCTTTCATAACAAGAATTCTTTGCAAAACAATGCTTCCCCAGAGTTTCAGAAGATCTTCTGGGACAAGGAGAAATTGTTGATTGCAGGAGTTAGGTAAGACTCTTATGATAGTTTGTTTTACTTTATTAATGTCATTTGAAATCGTACAGAAAAATAAACATACAGGTCTATTCAATAAAGGTGAAACTCAGGAGAATGACTGCAGAAGTGAAAATTCGAAGTCAAAATAGCCGAACCAAAAATATTTTCCCATTTATCTCACTTTCAAAATCGGCTATTTGGTATAGATTGTTCTCTTCTCCTGCCAGTTCTCCGGAGTTTCAACTTTTAGTGAATAGACCTGATAGTCATTGCTGAAAAATGTCAACATGCAAACACGATACAGCTATAGGTACAATGGACACTATAAGTAACAGAAAAATGGTTTTGAAGTGAAGACACAATTTCTTCCCGAGGAAGTGGCTCCATCTCATCGATGGAAAAAATAATCATCATGATGTCAGCTTTAGCCTCAGAGAATTCCAAAATGGAAACCATGCAGAAAGAGTTGAAACAGCGTTGTGTTCCTCCATAAAGGTGAACTAGTGTCACCTGTGTATAATGCATAGGAAGAGCATCAAAAACAAACATTTCGGGTCTCCCGGAAGTCCCTGAGGCTTTTCTGCACTACCTGCTCTTCCTGTGCAACTTTTTTTACATTTTAACGTCCGTCGTAGCATACGCCTCCCCTTCCCATTTCATGCCCTCATTTCATCATGCTCCAATTCACAAAGATCACAAAGAACCAGACCCTTACTCGCCTGCCTACTATATATACCATTGTGTTCGCAGACCACATTGAGGGGGTCCAGAGGGCTAAAGATGGCCCTCAAGACATGGGTTGAGTACCCCTGACCTACAGCATTGCATCACTGACAGTCCGTTCTGTCGCCACGCCTACCAGTCCTATTGCATAAATCTTGTTTATTGGAGATTTTGTGACTGAATTCTTATTATTAATAAAGCTCTCATTACGGGTATATTCCAAACCAGTTATGTAAGCTTTTATTTTCATTAGTAAATATGATAAAATGTGGGATATAAGAATGGGACGTTTCTCGTATAATGAGAAAAAATGAAATACTTTACAAAGCCCCCTCCCTCCCCATGATCCCATCAGATATGCAGAATGTAGCATAATCAGTATGTCTGTTACTTTGTTAAATGATCCTGAATACGATCACCTACAAATCTGTTTTAACTTGGTGGCATATGCAAGTCAATCCTCGTGGGACATTTCATGATATAGGCGATAAAAGTGATTTTCCGTTCAGAATAACATAGCAAAGCTGTGCGCACCACATCCCCTAGACCAGAGGCCTGTTCAATACCTCAGCAGCTGCTGAATTGCTGCAGCGCAGTAATTCAGTTTGCTGCAGCAGTGTCGTTGAACCCTTTGGATGCGAATTTTGAATCCAAAATGGGCGACGATTTCTTAATGAAAAATTCAGATTGTTTTTCGGATCACTCAGACAAAAAATAATAAAGAGAAGCAGTCAGCACAATTCCGTTTTGTTTGCACACACCACAAATTATAGTTTTTAATGAATAAACGTTATGTTTACTTCTGAAACAATATATAAATTGAACTGTAATATATGTCTATGTGCAGGGGGAAATAATAAATAAATATTTTGTGCTTTGGTGAACAAAAACCTCAAAATTAACATTGCTGTACGGAATTATTACTTGCTTCGAGGCGGCGGCCATCTTGCTGTAGGGCATTGTTACTTGCTTCATGCGGCGGCCATCTTTAAAACGTCACACTCAGCATCTCCTCGGGTCGCTGCAAGTGCTAGGTTAGCACTGCTGAGCGCTGAGCGGTTGAACGGCGTTCAATGTAAGTTGCTAACTTAGCACTTGCAGCGGCTGAGGTATTGAACAGGCCTCAGGACTGTCAAAGTCACGGCCCCCCAGATATCGATGCCTACAATTCCCAGAATTCCTCCAATGCAATAGATGACCAGGGAATCATGGTAGTTGCTGTTCAGAAACAGCTGGAGCCAGAGTATAACAGCCCTGTCCGAGACTATAGGGGTTATTCAAAGAGAGCTGAATTGGCCACTGTATTGCACCGTACGGTGAATTTCCTCGCACGGTGCAATTTTGTAGCCATTCGGCTATTCAAAAAGCAAAATACGGTGCAATTTGGCAGCAGTGAAATTCCCTGTAGAGAAGTAACGGTTAATCTATTCAGAGATTGCCGAACTGCAGGTAAAGTTTTGGTGAAATGCCCTGATTTTCAGTGGTTTTATTCGAAAAGTTTAAACAGGTGAATCCCATAGGGTTCAGTGTATAAAACATTCTCCGTTTTTATTATTTTTTTTATTCAACCGTTTATTCTTTTCATTTGCAACAAAAAGTTTTTTTATTAATTTAATTACTCAGGATTTTTTGGGGAAATTTTTGATTCAGATTTTTTTTTTAAATGGTGTTTTTTTTTAAATTCTGTGACAGACCTTTTTATTGTTATTCATAGGAACTTATACAATATTTCCATGCATTATTTCTGCTTAAAACGCCTTTAAAAAGATGCTGGGTCTTTTTTTTTTTTTATTTGTTTTACCACTGTTCGGTGGCTGGTCGGTTTTTTCTGGCGGCGTTCGGCGGTCTGTTCGGAGGCTGTCGGAGCCGTTCGGTGGTTTGTTCGACAGATTGTCGGCTGCGTTCGGCGGGTTTGCGGCTGCGTTTCGACGGGTTTATCGGTTACGTTCAGCGGATCGATTCAGCACACTTTGGGGACCCTGCGGTGAATGCTGAGCCAAATGAAAGAGCACCGAAATGTTTGGATTTAAAGGTCTACTCCACATACCTCTGCTTTAGAGAAAGACATACTCTTATATAATCTATGGTATCTTTAGTTCTATGTTCATTTGCATGCCATTTAAAACATACAGAGTTATTCAAAGAGATCCAAGTGGCTGGAGAAAGGTAACCGAACACTGAAAATCAGCGTTCGGTTACCTTTCTTGGCCACTCGGCTATCCAGAGAGCAGGCAATACGCGAATCCTGGCGAATTGCCTGCACATTCAGTGCCTGTTCGAGGGCAATGAAATCCCTCATAAAAAAGCACTGCTTCGTCTATTCAGAGAACACAAACCAGCAGTGAAAGGTTCCCCTAATGCCCTGCCATTCGGTGATTTAATTCGACAGGTTTATTCAGGTGAATCCCATAGGCTTCAATTTTAAAAATATTCCCGTTTTAATTCAATATCTAATAAACCATTCATTATAAAATTCTGCAGTAAAGAGTCTCCTTATTTATAGATTTTTTTTAGGATATTTTAAGCATTTTTCTTTTTTTTTTTTTTTTAAAAAGTCAGATTTTTTTTAAGTTTACTTATTTTTTCTGTAACAGCCCTTTTTATTATCATTCATTGGATCATATGTAAATTTCAAACATTTTCGCTCAGTAGTTTCTTTGAAAACAGCGTTTCACTTTTCAAACATTCATGCAAACTGTTTTGCTAATTTATTCACTTCACTCGTCTGCGGTGTCGGGTTTTTCCGGCGGCTTTGCTGCGTGTGAACGGCTCCTGCTCGGGTTTTTCCGGTGTCTTCGGCGGGTTAATCCATATGTTTTTGTGGGTTTCGCCGTGCATTCGCCGGGTTTTTGCGGTGACTTTTCGTCGGGTTTGCGGCAGCTTTTCCCTGCGCGTCGACGGCCCTGTGGTGCTTACTGAATACACCGCAGGGTCGCCGAAATGGGATTGCCAAATCGGCCCGAATTGAAGAGAACGAAAAGTCACGAACATGCGGTGACTTTTCGATTCTCTTTGAATAACCCTGATGGATATAATCATAGCACTAATGTAGTGGAGCCCAATCTTGTTTATTCCTTTCATATCTCTGCTACAATACTTTGTCGCACTTAGTTCTTGCACTTAGAATATTAACCCCCGAAGGACTAATGTCGGAACTGTTCCGTCATGAATGCATTGACTTTAAAGACCCTTGGTCCTTAAAGTGTTAATAACGGATAAGGTGTTCTTCTCAAAGCAGGCAAAATTCTCCAGTGTTGCAGGATCAACAAACACTGGTATTTCACAAAAGCACAATCCAAAGAGCAAGAGAAGAAGCTTTTCAATAGGGGTTCTCAACTGTGGCCCTCCCGATCCTTTGGAACTACTACATCTCCCATGATGCTGTCACTCATTAGACCCACAGAGCTTTGTGGGAAAGGTAGTTCCAACGCATCTGGAGAGCCATGGATGAGCACCTCTTATTTACAGTGAAGTGTCTCCTCTTGCTCTTTGGATTTCCCTTTTGTGAAATGCCGGTGTTTGTTGGCTAGCAACGCCGGAGATTTTCATCATGTTTACAACTATGGAAAACACCGCTGCTCTGTGAATATCCCCGATACATAGGGTTACCAGATCAGCCATGTATTCCTGGGCACATGTAACTTATTCATGCTGATGGGCAGTGTTTGAAACATGCCACCCCGCAGTATTTAGAATCCATACCCTGCAGGTAAGAAATCAAACAGGAATCCCAAGTGACCCACCTTGATTTCTTCCCTGCAGCATATGAATTACACATGTTGCAGGGCAGCACTTTACCCTGTGCTCCCCCTCTGCATGAAATAGTACTGTGTGTCCAGGAAAACATGGCCGATCTGGCAAACCGACCAATACACCACAACATCCATCACGCATAACATACCCTTTTTCTGTTTCAGTGCCATATCGATGTCTTCCAGGGCTAGCTTGCTATTCATGCTGAGTGTGCGCTGCTAAATCACGGACAAAACAAATTTCAATATATATATATATTGTATTGCCAGAAATAAATAAAGGTTCTGAGTCAACAAATGCCCGGAAAATATTTCCTTTGGATGTGGATGAAGTGCATAAGACTCTTGTTGTTTGTTTGTATATTGGTAGCTATGTTTGCATAATGTAGTTTCCACCCAAGGGGGTAAAAGCTAAAAGCTTAACCCTTTTCTATCTGCTGCTTAATGAGAGAACACAAATATTACTATGGCTAATCCAGCCAATCCAAACTAGAAAATTACCCTGAGAATTCCCACAAACAAACACAAACAAATAAAAATCAACAACAAAGTAATATAATAAACACAAAGCTGCAGGGTACAAAACATTTATGCTATTGAGAGGGACACGTGTTTTCTTTTTTACCCTTATTGGATTTCTGCTGCTTTATTTACAAGTGGTTTTCAATCTATACCATCCAAGGTTTTCTATATATTTCTATAAGATATGTAAGTCTATTTTTTGTGTTTAATTTTAGAGTTGGATACCTGTCACTTTATATCCAACTACCTACTGCTCCTATTGTCAAAGAATAAACAAATTCTAAAGGATTGTCGTGAGTATTTTTTTCTAATTTGGTGCATTCACCTGCCCTTTCAACAAACTGTAAACTGAATTTCACCGATCGGTGCAATTCCGGGTGAGTTTGTCTATTCACTAAGCTGTCAATTTGGCAAATATAGGCAAATTCATATGGTGCAATTCGCCGCAGTTCACAGAATGCCGAACTGCTCCGAAATGTCAGTGAAATTACCTAATTTTCACTGTTTCAGTTCGACAGGTTTAACCAGGCGAATCCTATAGGAAAACATGCAAAAATAGTCAGGGTTATTCAAAGAGCTCCGAATTGCTGGCGAAAGGTAACCGAACGCTGAAATTCTGCATTCGGTTACCTATCCTGGTCATTTGACTATCCAGAGAGCAGGCAGTTCACCAAATGTTGGCGAATTGCCTGCACATACGGTGTCTGTTCGGTGCCTGTTCGAGGGCAGTGAAATCCCCATAGAGAAGCAATGCTTTGTCTATTCAGAGAACACAAAAACAGCAGTGAAAAGTTGCCGAAATGCCCTGCCATTCGGGGGCTTCATTCGACAGGTTTATTCAGGCGAATGCCATAGGCTTCAATGTTACAAATATTCCCGTTTTAATTTAATATCTAAAAAAACGTTCATTCTAATATTCCGCAGTAAAAAGTCTCTTTATTTATAGATTTTTTAGGATCTTTTAAGCATTTTTTTGGATTTTTTGCAAAAACTGATTTTCCGATTTTTTTTTTTAAAATTTTTAAAAAAAATTTAAATCTGTTTTTCTTTTTTCTGTAACAGCCCTTATTATCATTCATTGGATCTTATATGTAAATTTCAGACATTTTCATTCTGTAGTTTCTTTGCAAACAGCGTTTCACTTTTCAAACATTCAAGCGTACTGTTTTGGTTTTTTTCACTCCATTCGTCTGCGGTGTCGGGTTTTTCCGGCGGCTGCTCTGCGCTCTGATAGGCTCCTACTCAGGTTTCTCCGGCGTGTTCGGCGGGGTTAATCCAGATGTTTTTGCGGGTTTCGGTGTGCATTCGCCTGGGTTTTGCAGTGAGTGTTCGGCAGGTTTTCGGCATCTTTTCCCTGCACTACGAAGGCCCTGTGGTGCTTGCTGAATACACCGCAGGGTCACCGAAATGAGATCGCCGTATCAATTCGAATTGAAGAGAACGAAAAGTCACCGAACGTGCCGGGACTTTTCAATTCTCTTTGAATAACCCTGAGAGTCTACAGCACCATAAATGTTGGTACAATGTGTATCTTGGTACAGTCGTTTCCCAATTTTGTTTAGCAATAGAATCCTGTGGAATATGCCAGCGCTTTATAAATAAAGATTAATAATAATAATCCTATAGGATTCACTGTAAAAACATAATATCATTTTTAATTTTTCATTTTGATATATTGGGTGGATGATGGAGTGATTTTATGTCACTTGCTAGTTTTTGTTGCCGTTTGCCACAGAAACGGTTATAAGCAACAGAGATCCCTTTGGGGTAGAGACCGCCTGTGATACCTCTGAGACCTCACTGTGTTTGCCTCTATATAAAACCAAGTCATACTTTAGAGTTTTTTTCCTTTTAGTCCCTAGAGAGCCTAGTTAGATTGGTAATGCCATCTAAAACATTCCATAAATCAGATTATAACCACACATCTAAATATTTTCTGTATAATCATTTAGGATTTTTTTTTAAAGAGCAAACTCGGTGTTGATGCAACAACAACAAAAGAAAAATCCAAAGGGCTGCACGAAACGCATTACAGTGAAGCTTCTCCTGCGGCTGTTTGGATTTCTGTTGTAACAATTTTTGTACATGTCAGAGTATATCCATAAGGGGTTATACAAAAACTGAAAATTCAGTGCTCTTTCATTTGGCGCACTTCTGCGAGCTGAATTCGCCGACCCTGCTGTGTATTCGGCATTCACTGTATGGTCCCCAAAGTGTGCTGAATGGATCCACTGAAAAATCTCCAAACGCATCCGTTAAACCGCTAAACACAGTGGCAAACCGCCGAACGAAGCCGGCAGGGATAAAAAAAAGAAAAGATCGCAATTTTTAAAAGTTGTTTTAACAAAAATAATGCATAAAAACGCATAGAAATAATAGATAAGGTCCTCTGAATAACAATAAAAAAGGTCTGATACAGAATAAACTACAGACAATTGTCCGTGCCGAGACAAAAAGGCGTGATCCCCTCCGTCCCACACCGTGATGCGCCGCCCCCAATAGGATCGAACCTGCTATTAACAAGCAAACAACAAACAACAGTGCACTGGAAAACCAGCCCACTGAAAAAAAAGGGGGCCTGGGAAAGGTCCAAAATCTTTATTAAAAAAAATCAGATAAAACCAGGAAACCAATCAACGTCAGACATGCAAACCCTGGGGACCAACACCCGTATCAACACTGACTAATCCTAATATCTGTGGATTTCTGCTCTTGCCCTATTGCTGCCACCTGAGTATAACCACCTCACGACCAATAACTAGCGGCAAGTCTTGCATTCAACCCATAGGGGTCAGTATATACATGTACTAGACAGGGTCAAAACATCAATGCATTGGTTGCCCATATGTCAATTCATATAAATACCAGATTGGCAAGAATTGGTTCACAAAATAACATCATGCTCAACACGTGTTTCGCTGATTAAACCAGCTTCATCAGGAGCCTACAAAATCTGGTTTCCCAGTCCACTGTTGTTTGTTGTTTACAGAATAAAATAAAAAAAATAAAAAAAGTGATTTAAAATTTTATTTCAAAATATAATCGGAATCAAAAATCTCGTTGAAAAAAATCCCGAAAAATGCCTAAAAAATTCTAAAAAATAAATTAAAAAGATTTTTTGCTGCAAATAAAAAGTATAGATGGTTGAATAAAAAATTTATAAGAATTGGGATTTTTTTTTGTAAATATAATTTTATTGGAGGCGACAAAGTAGTTGCAAAATCAACACCAAAACTGTTGACGTTACAGTGCCATATACATATAGTACGAAACTTACGGGATTCGCCCGTTTAAACCTGTCAAATGAAACAACTGAAAATCTGATCTTTTCACTGACATTTCGATGGAGTTCGGCTTTCTCTGAATAGATTAACCATTACTTCTCTATGGAGAATTTCACTGAAGCCAAATTGCACCATCTTTTGCTGGCAATTCTCCAATATTTGGCGGATTGCCAGGTTTCTGAATAGCCAAATTGCCACAACATTATACCATATGGGGAAATTCACTGTATGGTGCAATTAGGTGGCCAATTTGACAGCCTTTGACTAACCCCTTATTTGTGGTGTGTGTCAAAGTATATTCTGCATGTGGTGTGTGTCACAGTATATACTAGAGATGTGCATTAGTTTCGTAAAAATTCGGAATTTGTAATGAAATTTGATAATTCGTAGTTCGGAAGTACTTCCGAATAACGAATCGATACGAAACAAACGAAACAAAATGGTATATAACGAATTTATTTCGTTTTACACTGTGTCATCATCGTTAAAGAAAAATTTGAATAATTGATATCAACTATCGAATTTGAAACAAACTATCACATTGATATTAACTATCGAATTTGAAACGAACTATCAAATTGATATCAACTATTGAATTTGAAACGAACTATCAAATTGATATCAACTATCGAATTTGAAATGAACTATCAAATACATATCAACTATCGAATTTGAAATGAACTATCGAATTGATATATGAAATTCGAATCGATACAAAATCGATACGGAAAACACAACGAAACGAAATACAAAACGAAATTAGTTACGAACTTCCGAAAACAAAATTATTTAAAAACGTAACGAAACGAAACTAAACGAAACAATTTTTTCAGCCATGCACATCCCTAGTATATACTATGGGCAGTATTACAATGTTGGTGCTAACTTAACAAGTTAGTAAACTTAAAACCTCCATAGGCTATAATGGCTCTGGGAAGTTTACAACAGCTCTGGTTAAGTTAGCACCAACTATGTAATATGGCCCTATATGTGATGTGTGTCAAAGTATTTTCTGCGTGTGGTGTGTGTAAGAGTATATAATATAAGTGGTGTGTCAGAGTATATTCTGTTTGTGGCTTTGTCAGTATATTCTGTGTGTGGCATTTGTGAGTGTGTCGGAAGATCTGCTGTATGTGGTAGGTGGTATGCGTCCAAGTATATTTTGTATGTGGTACATGTGTGTGTTCAAGTATATGCTGTATGTATGAGTATATACTGTATGTGTTAGTGTCAGGGAATATATACTGTATGTTGTGTGCCTGTGTGTAAATGGTGCAAAACCTGTATATTTGTGCCTGTATAAATGTATGGCTATGTTGTGTAATTTTTTGCTACATGTGTGTAAGTGTATGGTGTGCTCTTTAGTGTGAGTTTGTATTTTAAAAAAAAATAACAAAAAATGGGCTGCCACGTTTTTATTATTTTTTATTATTTCTATTTATTTTTTTCCAGTGACCTGCGTGCCCTCACCCATCTCCCACCTGTGGGTACAGTTCCACGCAGATGTTAAAGAAAGCAAGTGCTGATTTAAGCTTTAAGTACCAGGAAGCGGGACTCAGCTCTCATCAATGGATCGGCTGAATGCTCACTTGAGCGTACAGACAGTAGTCATGACAGCTGTAGCTTATTGAAAGCCTGCAGCATGTCACCCAGTGGTGTATTTAGGTTTTGTGCTGCCCTAGGCCTTACTAAACTCGTACACTCCCAAATTTTAATTTGACAGACCGCTTCCATCAAGGCCACACCTCTTCCTGTTATAGCATTCAGTCGGAAGTCACTGCATGCTGGGATTTTAGTAACCTCAGCATGCAACGGCTGCCTCAGAGTGATAAGAGTGGAATCACTCTCAGACAGCCTTTACATGCTGAGATCAGTGAGATTTCAGCATGTACAG
This sequence comes from Leptobrachium leishanense, assembly GCA_009667805.1. NCBI lineage: Eukaryota > Metazoa > Chordata > Amphibia > Anura > Megophryidae > Leptobrachium > Leptobrachium leishanense. The sequence goes on from CM019066.1 coordinate 68,721,682, forward strand.
TGTGCCTCAGTGATAGGACTCCTATCACTCTCAGACAGCCTTTACATGCTAATATCACTGAATACGGTGCTGTTTGACGGTAGTGAAATTCCCCATAGAGAAGCAATAGTTCTATTAACCCCTTAAGGGCCGCTGACGTACCCTGTACGTCTTGTCCTCGGGTCTCCCTTAGACCCGCGGACGTACAGGGTACGTCAGCGGCGCCTAATCCCCCTCCCGCCCGATACTCACCTCCCTCGCCGGATCCCACGACGATCTGGCAGGGAGGAAGCCTACCCATGTGATTTACATGGGCAGGCGAGGCTGATGACGTTGCCACGCTGTGTGGTGACGTCATCAGCAGGCGTCCCCATGGATTTCAATGGAGGGGACGGGGGGCTCCTTCGGAGCCCTCTATCTCCCCAACCATTGAAGGTAGGGAGATGCCGTTTGCACCGCTGGAGAGGGGAGAGCCTCCCCTTTCCAGCGGTGTATGGCATTAACCGTTTTGCCGCCCGATTCACGTTGCGGCGCCAATTGGCGCCAAAACGCGATTCAAACCTGGAGGGGGCTGACATCTTGGATGTCAGCCAAGCCTCCAGGTCCCCCCCACCCACTGACAACCTCACCATATGTGTGAGGATGTCATTGGGCCAGTTAACCCTCTAGCTGCCATGTAGAGATAAGGGGATCCTAAGGATCCCTTTATCTCCCGATCCATGGCAGCTAGATGGTCATATTTGCCATCATTTGAAAGGCCTGATTATGGCCTTTCAAATGATACCAAACATGACCATGTTTGGTTTTAAAAAAAAAATTTTAAAAAAAATTTAATAAAAAAAAAAATAATAAAAAAATTTAATAAAATAAAAAAATGTTTTTTTAAAAAAAAGTTTTTTTTGTCTGGGGGGGTTTAATTAATTAATTAAATAGGACCTAGGCTGTTATCTAAAAATAATTAGCACAAAATGGTCAGAATGAGCGCAGCGCACATAGATGAACTGTCTCAGCAGTGAAGGGGTTAAAAAGCAAACGCATGTAAAAATTGGGTATTTCTAGTCTCGGGACAAAATTTTGAACCTATTTAGCCGGGGTCGCTTTGGGTGGTTGTAGATTTTGGGGATTAAATTACAAAAAAGTGTGTTTTTACCATTTTTTTCCTCATATTTCATATTTTTTTTTATAGTAAATTATTCGATATGATGGAAATAATGGTATTTCTAGAAAGTCCATTTAATGGCGGGGAAAAAGGGTGTATAATATGTGTGGGTTGAATAAACGAGTAAGAGGAAAATTTGACCTAAACACTAACAGCGCAGAAATGTAAAAACAGCAGCGGTCACTAAAAGACGGATTTGTGTAAAACCGCCCGGTCACTAAGGGGTTAAGAGAACACCAAAGTGCTCCAAAATGTCAGTGAAATGCCCTGATTTTCGGTGGTTTCCTTCGACAGGTTTAATCAGGTGAATCCCATAGGTTTCAATGTTTAAAATATTCCCATTTTTAATAAATATTTATTAAACCATTTATTCTTTTAATTTGCAGATTTATTTTTTAGGCATTTTTCGGTGAATTTTTTTTACAGATTTTTTAAATAGCATTTTTTCAGTAACAGACCTTTTTATTATTATTTATAGGACTTCATACATCATTTTCAGGCATTGTCGTACAATAGGTTTTCAAACAGCTTTTAAAAGTGGCGTGTTTTTTTTTACCCCTCTGTCAGCTTGTCGGCTTTTCTCCTCGGCGTTTGGCGGGTCGTCGGCTGCATTCGGTGGTCTGTTCGGCAGGTCGTCGGAGGCTTGTGGGTGCGTTCGGTGGCTATTCCATGGGTGTAGCGCTCTTTCGGCGAGTTTGTGGTGCTTGTTTGGTGGGTTTGCGGCGTCCCAGAGCGCACTGCTGGTGGCTGCCTGGTCATCTCACTCCGAGAGAGTCCAGGCGGGGTGTGGTGTGAGGGTGTCCCCTGCGGTGGCACGGCTCGCCTCGTTCTGATCCTTCCCATGTGACCGTCAGTGCCAAATACGCAAAGCATGGCGCCAGTGTGCTGCGTCAGTGTGAAGGAGGTGCTTGGCGGGAGCTGGGAACACTGCTGACTGGCGGAGCCGATAGGAACATCTCGCGCAGCCTGCTGTGTGTACAAGCACTCGAGCAGTCTGCAGCTGCTGCTCATGTAGCCCACTCGAGTGCTTGTAAACACACACACCAGGCTGCGTGAGATGTTCCGATTGGCTCCAGCCTGCCCTCCGTCAACTTGCCCCTGCCAGATGCATAGTGACAGGTTTTTTTGCTGCCCCCCTGGAAAGTGCCGCCCTAGGCCTATGCCTTGTTGGCCTAGGCCAAGATACAGCACTGATGTCACCTCTGGAAAACCACTGAGGGATTCCAGCGCTGAAAAGAAGGCGAGGCTATGCACTGACTAAAGGGATAAAATGAGAGGTGGACTTTAAGGTATTAGGAGGGGCTCGGTGTTTACACCTCTTTTTCTAAATCCTTCTCATTTCTACCCTTTAGCAGAGCTGTCAAACTCTGCCCCCCCCCTCCCCAAATTTTTTGAAATTCAACTCCTATGATTCCCTGGCCATCTATTGCATTGAAAGAATTCTGGGAATTTGTAGGCATCAACATCTGGGGGGGGGCTTTGAGTTTGACAGCCTTGCCCTGGATAAAAATGCCAAGGCTTGGAAAGTGCTAAGGAAATTGAGAATTTCTCTTGAAAAACAAATTATCTAATTTTGCCTTAAAGTAATAATAACTTATTAATTGCCAGTGTAGTGAATGAAAACCTCTGGGACGTATTCCGACCGTGTTGGTAACAGGGAGACTCTAAGGGAAAAAAATTATCACGAGCCAATGTGATAGTTAACTTTTTTCCTTGTAATAAATTTGCAATGTTGTCATCTGGTTTTATGTGTTATAAATATTACCTTACACAGATTATCTATACTTTTATACTCTTTTCATTACAAAAGAATTTCAGTGTTGACATGACAATACAGGTCTGTGGATTTAGTTGATTTTTACAGGTTAGCATGTTAATTAAAAACTGTTGTTCCCTTCACTGGTTTCCTGTACCTTTCAGAACACAATTTAAAATACTGATGCTCACGTTCCAAGCCCTCAATAACACAACACGTCCTTACATGTCTTCCTTACTTCACAAGCACATCTCTTCTAGATCACTCCGGTGAGCAGATGACCTCTGTCTATTCGCTGTTTCTACCTGTACAGCTAACGATCGCCTCCAAGTCCTCAAGCGCTGCTCCGGTCCTGTGGAATGACCTACCTCGATCTTCAAAAAATAATCCCTTAAAACTCATCTTTTCAGATAAACGTACCACATTACTACCTCATTCCTCTCCTACCCCACATCATGATGGATGCCACTTCCTATCCCCACCATCCCTGAAACACTAGTGCTAATGACCCTGACAACAAATAAAACTCCTCCTGTCTTCCTCCACTCCAACTCCTCTAGATTGTAAACTCATCCAAGCAGGCCCTCTACACCTCTTCTGTGGAAATTGTTATAATAAAATAATAATGTCACAATCCTCCTTGATAACCTTAATATTGGTCCCTGTACGTAGCACAACTGTCCTACACTTCCATTCCTTAGAATGGACAGATCTCTACCTAGAACAGAATTGGAGGAGTACTTATCCAGAACACACCAGGGGTTAATGCAAATTCAGAATCTCAGAGGGATGCCAAGGGTCATATACCACAGTGGGTTATCACAAATGCCAAGGGTCATATACCAGAGCAGGTTATCAGAAATGCCAGGGGTCATATACCAGAGCAGGTTATCAGAAATGCCAGGGGTCATATATCAGAGCGGGTTATCAGATATGCCAGGGGTCATAAACCAGAGTGGGTTATTAGAAATGCCAGGGGTTGTATCGCAAGAGAGCGTGTCAGCCAAGTGCCAGGGGTCATATTGCCAGATCAGGTCGTCCATGGAATGCCAAGAGTTAAGAGCTGGTAGAGAAGAGTCAAACAAGCCAGGGTTGATACATAGCATAAGATACAAATCACAATGAGCACTGAGAGGAGTGAAAACCACGTCAGGGCAATGAACACTTCTCAAGCTTCTGGTTGTAAATGCGTGTGCCGCATCATTATGCCACGCCCCTGCCATGGCCTTACCACGTGATCACTAGTGACATGTCTATCACTTGGCGCCGGCCAATGAGCAGTGAGGAAGGCGCTGCCGGGTGCAGGGGCATGAAGACGGTGTGGGGCGTGACAAATAATAGGTGACCTGTTTCAAACTATTCCTTATTTTAGTATTATGGAAAATGTTTTATTGATGTAAGCCAAAGTAAACCCAGGTTCATTTTAATCTAATTCTTTCATGTGATTCAGTATTCCTGCAGCCTCAACCATTCTCACATAGTTCCCTATGCTTATATTTCAGTTTCAACCTGGAGAACTGTATCCACCAAAGACCAGTTTGTGTCTGCTGCTTGAAGAGCTTTGCCTGACAATATTAAATTTTGTGTCAGTGGACAGGCAAGGTGCACAGTGGTTACAGAAACAGTTATTTTTACAAGTAGCGTTAACAATAGCAAGAGGAAGAGTGCTGATTTATGCTCAGGAACTAATCTATAATTTTAAGCATATCAATTTACATGCGTATATTTAGGTTTATATATGTATTTATTTAGCTATGATATCATATATTAAGGCAAAAGTAAAAACACTTAGAAATGTATCATAGGCATCTAAACAAATGATCAACATAACAAGAAAAAAAGATCTCATCTGCGCTCGTTTCTATATAATTCCATGTGCAACAAAACACTGTCAGAGGTTTTAGTTTGCCATTGACGCGTAAGCTCACTCGCCCCATCAAGGCACCTTTCGGTAGAGTTAGTCCTAACCAATGTACCAAAAGCTGCTCTACTGAGCAGCTTGTAATGCAGAGTTTGAGTCCCCTGTGAAGTGTGAGTATGGAACCCAATGGCAAGCTGTGGATAAGGAAATCAGGAGACGATGGAGAGTAAAGCAATCTTTAGTGAATCATGAATAGTAACTGAAGTCCAGAAAATAATACAGTCAAAAGGTTGGAATGGAATTCGTAGGCAAGTCCCAGAAAGAACAACGGGTAATAACGGAGATGATGGCGTGGTCAATGGTACAATCCGAGTCGAAGGGTTGTAGAAGGCGGCGTAGTCGGTGGCACAATCCGGGTCGAAGGGTTGAAGAAGGCAGCGTAGTCGGTGGCACAATCCGGGTCGAAGGGTTGAAGAAGGCAGCGTAGTCGGTGGCACAATGCGGGTCGAGGGGTTGAAAAAGGCAGCGTAGTCGGTGGCACAATCCGGGTCGAAGGGTTGAAGAAGGCAGCGTAGTCGGTGGCACAATCCGGGTCGAAGGGTTGAAGAAGGCGGCGTAGTCGGTGGCACAATCCAGGTCGAAGGGTTGAAGACTACGTGGTCAAGGGATACGAGGAGCACTAGGAAACTGAGGCGGAAGGCACAGTAGAACCTGGTTAATGTGCTGGAATTTTGGTAGGTCAATGGGAGGCATTCGAGGATCTCCAGAGCAGGTGTCATGCAGTACCCCTAATCGGCCAGCCGAGGGCGCCAGAGTACCCGGTTTTATACTACTTAGGAGAGTTTGTTCTCGCGCGTGCGCACTTTCCTCTTCAGGACTCAGATTCCGTCGGCAGCGTGGGGCGTCTCCTGGCTCTCCCTCTCCATCCTGCGGACCAGGAACTTGGAGCGATGCACCACGAGGGCTCTCGGGTGAGTAGAGCACCTCTCCCAGCATGGCGGTCTGGACCGGGAGTGGGCCGTGGAGCGGGGCATGACAGGACCCCCCACCAAGGCGCGACCCCCGGGTGCGCTTCACTGACGGCTTGGAGGGGTAACGAAGGTGAAAGGCACGAACCTTAGCCGGAGCATGGATATTGGCGTCAGGTTCCCAGGATCGGTCTTCAGGACCGTAACCCTTCCAGTGAACTAGGTATTCCAACTTGCCATAACGAAGCCGGGAATCCAGGATCTTCGAGACCTCGTACTCCTCTTCTCCGGACACAGACACGGGAGTGACCGGGTCGGTGTGCCGTCCAGGAAAAGGATTTTCATGCCAAGGCTTTAGGAGGGAGACATGAAAAACAGGGTGAATCCTGTAGGAGGAAGGAAGAGTTAAATGGGCTGCCACAGGATTGACCATTTTGAGGACCTGGAACGGGCCGATGAAGCGGGGCCCCAATTTCTTAGATGGGCAGTCCAATCGGAGATGGGCAGTGAGTGGATAGCAACACTTTGTCTCCAGGTGTGTATTGTGGAACAGGTCTTCGGTTATGGTCTGCATACTTTTTTTGGTTGTCTTGAGCCAGTTGTAGTTGTTGGCGTAATGTTCGTAACTGGAGACGTAGGGGTCTTAGTCGGTTTGATACTTCAGGAACTGGAGTGTTCAGAGGTATGTCGGGTAGAATATCGGGATGATATCCATAGTTGGCATAAAAAGGAGAAAGGCGAGTTGACGAATGTACCTGGTTGTTATAGGCGAACTCAGCGAGTGACAAGATGTCCAGCCAGTCTTCTTGGAGATGTGTGGTGTAACAGCGAAGGTACTGTTCCAACGTCTGGTTCGTCCGTTCGGTTTGACCGTTGCTCTGGGGATGAAATGCAGAAGAGAGATATCTAGTAATCTTTAGGCTACGACACATCTGAGACCAGAAGCGAGAAGTGAATTGGGATCCCCTGTCTGAGACGATGGAATGAGGGATGCCATGTAGTCGGAATATTTCTCTGATAAAGAGGGTAGCCGTGTGGGCAGCGGTAGGGAGACCTATCGCTGGTATGAAGTGGGCCATCTTCGTACAACGGTCTACCACTACAAAGATAGTTGTGTGTTGACGTGAGGGAGGCAGGTCCACGATGAAATCCATCGAGAGGTCTTTCCATGGATGCAGTGGAAGCGCTAGGGGTTGTAGAAGACCGGCAGGATGAGCTCGTGGTTGTTTGTTTCATGCACAACAGGACAGGAAAGGACAAAGGCGGCAACGTCCTTCTTGACGGATGGCCACCAAAAGTATCGTTGTACGGTGTTTATGGTCTTCTTGACACCCCCATGTCCGGAAGCTGGGATATCGTGCGCATGTTGTAGTACTTGTAGACGGGCCTCAGGAGGCGCATATATCTGTTTCTCGTGGTACAGGAATCCTTCGATGGGAATGAGTCCCTGGATGTTAGTTGGTGGATTTCGACTGTGTCTTCATATGTGTTCCATTAGAGTGTCTTTTGTGGCACAAAAGAAGCCACCAGGCAGGATAGTGTCGTTAGGAATTGTGGTAGTGGGGGTGCTGGAATCATACTGACGGGAGAGGGCATCCGCCTTTCCATTTCTTGTTCCAGGTCGGTAGGTAATGAGCAGTGAGAAACGAGAGAAGAAAAGTGCCCACCTGGCCTGTCGGGGTCGGAGTCGTTTGGCGGTACGGAGATATTCAAGGTTGCGATGGTCGGTGAAAACTGTCACAGGATGTGTTGCTCCTTCAAGAAGGTGTCTCCATTCTTCAAGAGCATTTTTAATCGCCAGCAACTCTTTCTCACCTATGTTGTAGTTTCGTTCGGCAGAATTGAGGCGTCTGGAGTAAAAGGCTACCGGATGCAGGAGTTTCTTGTCCCCGAACTTCTGGGATAAGATTGCTCCTAAAGCAATGTCGGAGGCATCTGTTTCTAAGTAGTATGGGAGGTGAATCTCAGGTTGTTTTAGAACGGGTGCTTGGGTAAAGCTCTCCTTAAGTCTTTCGAAGGCCTGCTGAGCCTCCGTAGACCATTGAAATCGCACGTCCTTTTTGGTTAGCGATGTAATAGGTGCGCTAAGGTGTGAGAAGGATCGGATGAAGCGCCGGTAGAAGTTGGCAAATCCCATGAATTCTTGGACCGCCTTTTTGTCTTTGGGTGTTGGCCAATCGAGGATGGCCTTGACTTTGGTTTTATCCATCTCGACGTGCCCCGGTGATAGGATGTATCCCAGAAACTCGATGGATGGAGTCTCGAAGGTGCTTTTTTCGATCTTTCCATACAATTTGTGTTGACGGAGGCGAGACAGGACGAGTCGGACGTGTTGTTCGTGCTCTTGGAGAGAACGGGAGAATATCAGTAGATCATCCAAGTAAATCACCAGGAAGGTATCCAGGATGTCACGAAAGATGTCATTGAGAAAGTGTTGAAAGGCGGCTGGGGCGTTGCACAAGCCGAACGGCATGACGCGATACTCAAAGTGACCGTATCGAGAACGGAAAGCGGTCTTCCACTCGTCCCCCCGTCTCATGCGCACCAAATTATAGGCTCCTCGAAGATCAATTTTAGTGAAGATACAAGCATCCTTCACTCGATCCAGTAGTTCGGGGATCAGTGGTAACGGGTAACAGTTACGTACCGTGATTGCGTTCAATGCTCTGTAGTCGACGCATGGTCGGACCCCACCATCTCTTTTCCCGACAAAGGAGATACCGGTCCCGGCAGGTGAAGTGGAGTGACGTATGAATCCTTTTTGGAGCCCGTCCTCAATATACTCCTTCAAGGATTGGGATTCAGGAACGGACAAGTTGTAAATGCGTCCATGGGGTATAGGTGCTCCTGGAAGGAGGTAGATGGGGCAATCGTATTCTCTGTGTGGAGGTAGTGTGTCCGCCCCTCTCTTCTCAAACACATCCTGAAAGTCAGAATATTTGACCGGTAATTCAGAAGCTGGATAGGTAGAAAAACCGATCTTTTCGGTGGTATATATACCCGTTCATACAGAAGTGTTGACAATGATGAGAGGGAAAAGAGACGGTATTGGAGGACCAGTCGATGGAAGGGTTATGGGTACGGAGCCAAGGAAGCCCTAAAACCAGAGGGAACAAAGGGGAAGGTACAATGTCCCACTGAAGGTGCTCTTGGTGATTGGTTCTGATGAGCAGCAACAGAGGAGTGGTTTCATGGGTGATGGGACCAGTACGTAGAGTGCTTCCGTCGACCATTTGTAAAGGCGTGGGAGTCGTCTTTGGTCATGTAGGAACTGCTAGGGAGGTGGCGAGGGTGAGATCGAAGAAGTTGTTACTTGCTCCGGAGTCTATGATGGCGGACACGTTAACACTTCTATCTCCCCACTGCAGGATGACAGGAATGGTCAGATGAGCGGAGGTGGAACCAAATACACATTGAAGTGAAATTAAGGAAAGATGGTTCTTACCTCCGTCGGAAGGAAGCGGTGGTCGTATAGGACAGCTACGTAGGAGGTGACCAGGCTGACCGCAATACAGGCAGAGGTTTTGAGTGCATCGTCTGCTTCGTTCGGCAGAGGACAGGGGACTTCGTGCTAGACCAATCTCCATAGGTTCGGGAGCGAAGGAGTGGAGTTGGGAGGTTTGACAGAGGTCGTAGAAGGAGTTTCAGACCGCCGGGCAGGTAGGGAAGGAGCGGCGGCCATTCTCTCCTGACGTCTTTCTCTGAAGCATTGGTCCAGGGTTAGAGATTGCAGGATCATGGCGTCCAGTGTTGTGGGTACCCTATTCGGGCCAGTTCATCCTTTAGTTGATCAGAGAGGCCATAACAGAAATGATCTCTAAGGCCTACGTCGTTCAGGCCTGTGTCTGCAGCCACGGCTCGAAATTCGGAGATGTAGTCCTCCACTGGTCGTCGTCCTTGTCGCAGATGTCGAATGGTGGATAATGCGGTTGATGAACGCAGAGGGTCATCATATATAGGGTTCATGGCTTGGACAAAGGAATTCCAGGAGGATAGAAGAGGACTCCCTTCACGTAGGAGTTGGAAGGCCCAGTCCTGTGGAGCTCCGGACATCAACGAGATGGCTGAACGCACCTTTACGGAATCGGATCCATAAGTACGGGGACAAAGAGAAAACATAAGTTCACAGGCGGTAATAAAGGTGCGGTACCTTGTGCGATCGCCGGAAAACCGTTCAGGTGCGTTGGCTCTGGGTTCTGGAGTAAGGAGTTCAGCTTGTTGGATGATGGAGCCGGAGGGTGAAGGAGGCAGTGCTGTGGCTTCGGCGCGACTCCTCTCTCTGTGGAGTAAAGTCTCTTGGCTGGTCTGTAGGTTCTGTACCATTTTAGCTAGGGCGGCCATCTGCTCAGTGAGAATAGCAAGAACTTGAGCTGTGCTTGCGGGTTCCATGATGAACCAGGTTCTTCTGTAATGCAGGGTTTGAGTCCCCTGTGAAGTGTGAGTATGGAACCCAATGGCAAGCTGTGGATAAGGAAATCAGGAGACGATGGAGAGTAAAGCAATCTTTAGTGAATCATGAATAGTAACTGAAGTCCAGAAAATAATACAGTCAAAAGGTTGGAATGGAATTCGTAGGCAAGTCCCAGAAAGAACAACGGGTAATAACGGAGATGATGGCGTGGTCAATGGTACAATCCGAGTCGAAGGGTTGTAGAAGGCGGCGTAGTCGGTGGCACAATCCGGGTCGAAGGGTTGAAGAAGGCAGCGTAGTCGGTGGCACAATCCGGGTCGAAGGGTTGAAGAAGGCAGCGTAGTCGGTGGCACAATCTGGGTCGAAGGGTTGAAGAAGGCAGCGTAGTCGGTGGCACAATCCGGGCCGAGGGGTTGAAGAAGGCAGCGTAGTCGGTGGCACAATCCGGGTCGAGGGGTTGAAGAAGGCAGCGTAGTCGGTGGCACAATCCGGGTCGAAGGGTTGAAGAAGGCATCGTAGTCGGTGGCACAATCCGGGTCAAAGGGTTGAAGAAGGCGGCGTAGTCGGTGGCACAATCCGGGTCGAAGGGTTGAAGATAACGTGGTCAAGGGATACGAGGAGCACTAGGAAACTGAGGCGGAAGGCACAGTAGAACCTGGTTAATGTGCTGGAATTTTGGTAGGTCAATGGGAGGCATTCGAGGATCTCCAGAGCAGGTGTCATGCAGTACCCCTAATCGGCCAGCCAAGGGCGCCAGAGTACCCGGTTTTATACTACTTAGGAGAGTTTGTTCTCGCACGTGCGCACTTTCCTCTTCAGGACTCGGATTCAGTCGGCGGCGTGGGGTGTCTCCTGGGTCTCCCTCTCCATCCTGCGGACCAGGAACTTGGAGCGACGCGCCACGAGGGCTCTCGGGTGAGTAGAGCACCTCTCCCAGCATAGCGGTCTGGACCGGGAGTGGGCCGTGGAGCGGGGCATGACACAGCTACATGCCCCTCCTGCTGCTTTTCAGCTAAGGAGAGGCAGAAAAATGGTGGGTTTTATTTATACACGCACCAAGCACTTCCCATTTGGGGATGAAAACAAAAACATGGAAAAAGGAACAGCAGCAAAAATGACAAACTGGTGTTACACAGCATAATATACATACATACAGAAAAAATGGCGTCACGCCTGTACTCACCAGAGCGGCTGCAACAGCCAGGAGAAACAACTCAGTTCATGTATAAAACATAACAAGAAAAAAAAGATGTCATCTGCGCTCATTTCTATAAAATTCCATGTACAACAAACAACTGTCAGAGGTTTTAGTGTGCTTAAATGGCCACTGAAGCGTAAACTCACTCGCCCAATCAAGGTACCTTCTCTTGGTAGAAAAGCAGCAAGGGGGCATGCAGTTGCTCAGAGGAGCAGCTTTTAGTACAGTGGTTAGTACTCACTCTACTTTTTTCAGTATAAATGATCAACATATTCACAAACCTTAAAGGTTTATTCAAAGAGCGCCGAACTTGTCACCAAAGGACACCGCGTGGTGAAATTTCGTGGCAGTTCAGCTATCCATTGAATCCAATAGGATTCAATGTAAAAAAATATTATTGTGTTCTATTTTTTATTCAACCATTTATTCTTTTCATTTTCATCAAACAGTTTTTATAGTTATTGAATTTTTTTGTATGTTTTTGGATTTTTTTTAGGCAAAATTTGGATTCCTTTTTTTTAATTCAGTTTGGCGATCTTCGGCAGCATTCGGCGGGCTATTCGACGCTCTGTTCATTGCACTTTGGGAACCCTGCGGTGGATAGTGAATTCACCGCAGGGTCGGCAAACTGGAATCTCCAAATCGCACCGAAGTGCACTGACCGAAAGAGCACCAAAATTCCCCTTGAATTTCGGTACTCTTTGAATAACCCTCATAATGTTTAGAGTAACTGGTGTATGCAAGCTGCCATTGATATGTGAGTGACTCTTCTCTAACGCAACAGCATCGCCCCGTGTGAGATACACTTCTGATTTATAAAGTAAGGGCCATATTACATTCTCCACGCTAAAACAGGGGCGGTAGGGAGAAAAAAACTGCACCCACAGTTTTCCCCCTACCGCCCCTGTTTTAGCATGGAATTACAATGCAGGCGCTTAAAAAGCTGCCTGCATTGTTACCGCGCGCAAAGCCCTGGATGCTCCACTTGATGGAGTCCATAGGAGGCGGTTGGAGCTGTGGTCCTCAACGCGGAACAGGAGGTGAGTATACGATTCGTTTTTTTTTTTAGGCTGGTGTTAACGGATTCTGCAGAAGCGGAATCCGTTAACACCAAGTCCTGGCTCTGGTTAACTTTCCGCTAACCAGAGCTGGACGTTAATCAGGGTTAGGACTTTGTAATCCTAACGCTGATTAACACTTCGCGCTCCCCATGTTAAGTATAGGGAGCGCAAAGTACAGTAATCTCGCGCTGAAAAGCACAAGGTACCAAATGCAAACGGATTACTTAAGCCGTTTGCATTTGGATTGTAATATGCAGTAGACACCGCGGCTAACGTTAATGCTCATGCAGGTGTGAGCGTTAACGTTAGCGTCAAGAATCGTAATGTGGCCCTAAATTGTTTCTTTTCATTGTACAATATATGCAATATTTTAAGTGTACATTTCTTCTAAATTTAGAAGTTGTAACTCTTGAAAGAGCATTGTGTTTATAATAAATATAAGAGATCCAAGAGCACTTCTGTATTAAATTGACCCAGTGTCCTATTTATTGTTGCAGAATTAAAATGACCCTCAAAAATAGTAAAAATAATTAGATAAAAAAGATAGTCAGTCAAAAATTGGACATTATTGTAGGAAATACATTCTTAAAAGGTGGCTAGAGGGACATATGAGGTATCATTGGAAAGGTCAGCTTATAGCCTTTTCAGTGATACCAAATATAACCAGGTTAGATTTATGTAATACTAAAATATCTATGAAAATAATATTTTTCTAATTTTTTTCTAACACGGGACTATTATTCAGTTTACAATTATAAAGTGAACAGTGATGCTGCACTAACTCACCTCATTAACCATACTGCCAGCAAGTGTGTATCTGGTGAAGCAACGCATTGTTTAATTCACAACCTAGACCGTGGCGCTGCAATGAGGACAGACAGGGGGACTTTGGAACTTGCATCCCCTGAATTGTACACCGCACAAGGTTAAGTGAGTGTCATTGGAAAGGTCAGAGTCCAGTCTTTACAATGATACCAAACATGACAATGTAATGTGTAAAAATAAAAAAATTTAAAGAAGTAAATGAAAAATATTTTTATTCTGTTCTACAGCAGAGGCAATATATGCTTTTATATATAAAACAAACAATGCTGCTGCATTCACTGTCCTTTGCACTGGTCCCAGAGGAGGAGGTCTCAGAACTTCTCATGTTCTCGTGCCCGATCACCTGTCCACTTGATCCCATTCCCTCACACCTTATTCGGCCTCTCCCACCAGTTACTGTCGCTGCTTCAACTCATATTTTTAACCTTTCCCTCTCCTCTGGAATCTTCTCCTCTGTATTCGAACGTGCTTTGATCACCCCCATTCTAAAAAAGGCATCTCATGATCCTACCTCCCTCTTGAACTACTGTCCCATCTCTCTGCTCCCCTTTGCTTCCAAAATCCTAGAACATCTGGTCTATAAACAGCTCACCAGTTCTCTTGCTGCTCTCTACTCAATCCGCACCAGTCTAGCTTTCGGTCCCAACAATCTACTGAGACTGCTCTGACCAAGGTGACTACCGATTTAGTTGACGCTAAAACCAAAGGTCACTTCTCCCTCCTTATTCTTCTTGACCTTTCTGCTGCATTCAACACTGTTGATCACCCTCTCTTGCTCCTCACGCTGCGTCAACTTGGCTTTAGTGACTCCGCTCTCTCCTGGTCCTCTTCCTATCTCTCTTTTCGCTTCTTCAGTGTCTCCTTCGCTGGTTTCTCTTCACCACCAGTTCCTCTTTCATTTGGGGTCCCCCAGGGCCGGCCCAAGACATTGTGCTGCCTGGAGCGAAGGATGAAATGCTGCCCCTCCCCACCAGGCCGCCCAAAATTCACCCACATTCATTATGTTATATTGTGATATTTATTGCTGATATATACACTTATAAAAGCACCAACAAGTTCCATAGCGCTATACAATGGGAGAGACAGAATGATAAGTATACACATTACACACACGGAACAGTAGGAGGGAGGACCCTGCTCGAGAGCTTACAATCTAAGAGGAGATGGGGTGACACACTAGGTGAGGGTAAATAGGATATGTGAGGTAGCGAGGTGCGTGTGGACTGTATGGGAAGATGGAGCAAGAAATGAACAGTGGGGTTATTATGGAGTAAGCTGATAGGCTTCTCTAAAGTAATGCGTTTTCAGAGACTTCTTGAAGGACTGGAGAGACAGAGATATATACATACAAAACAAATGACGTCGCGCCCATACTCACCGGAGCGGCTGCAACAGCCAGGAGTAACAGCCCAGTTAATGTATAAAACATAACAAGAGAAAGAAAGTTGTCATCTGCACTCATTTCTATATATTCCATGTACAACAAAACACTATGAGGTTTTTGTTTGTTTCAATGGCCATTGCAACTGTAGCGCTGTGTTAAAATCTTGCTGTGGCAGTACCTATTTTTGGCCACAAGATGGAGACTATCGCGATCAGAGACACTGGACATTGGGACTACAACGCCCGGCATGCTTTGCAAGAAGACAGGAAGTGGGTGGGGACTGGACACTTACATCCTCTGCCTCGTGGAGAACGCGCCAGAGCGCGCCAGGGAACGAGAGAGAGCAGACGCAGTGCCATACTTTGTGAGAGGGCCTAGGGCGGAGAGCAAGTGAGACCTGTCAGTTCTGTTACCGGGTCATTCAGCCGCAAGAGAAGGAGCCCTCCAAGTTCCAGAGTTGCTGCAGATGGAACCAACCGAAGACCTCGAGTAAGGAGTCACCGCAAGTTGATCGGGTACAGAGAGCAGGCGGTGAGCTGAAGAAAAGTCGTGGACAAGCTACGGGAAGTCAGACAACGGATCCGGCCGCTAGTATCCCCAGTCAAAATCCAGCGGAGAGACATCCTGGGTCAGCGGAGCCTAAAGCAACCGGTGGATGGGTGAGAGGCCTCCAAGGCCGTTTATAATACAAAGAGCACGCTGCTGTTTTCTCTTTAAAGTCCACAGGGCCCCAACTTGACTAGTCGAAGACATTTCTTAAGTAAATTCACTGGCCAGTTGAACAGTACCCGGGTACCTTACACACATACACACCTTTTACATTCCGGGACTTAACCTGTGCAGGACTCATTTTGTTACGAATCGGAACGGGGGTTAAAGATACGTTCCGAAATATATTTTTTTCTCTTTCTGCTGCGCGTTTATCGTGATACGAAGAGATTGTATATTCTGGGGTTCCGCTACGTGTCCCTTTTTCTAAATATTCGTGCAATTGCATTTCTTTTATGTTCGGTTACGAATATTTTATTTTCCGAAATACGACGCCTCGTGTTTCGGTTCTTTTCCGCTACGCGTTTTACCGCAATACGAAAGTACTGTAATAATATCTGTGAATACCGTATCTCAACATCTGCCTATTATTTTAGTAAACTATTTAAATGATAAAAACGCACAACTGTGAAGGAGTATATTTATTCCCTAGTGCGGGGAGACTGACCCGTGGTTCATTTTCAGCGGCTCCTCCGGGAGTGAGCGCTACACGTGGGGGCTCGTTTCCGGGATTCAGTCTCTGGAAAAACCGCATCTAAAGGGTTAAATATGGATCCAGACACTGTTGCCGAATGGTGTGAGGAGCACAGTAGTCAGTTAGAATGTTGTATAGTCATGGATATTCCCGCAGACACTTGGGCCGAAGAGCAGATCCGCCAGGCCGTGGCCACGCTAGCACCAGATCATCGGGGGTTAATACTGGACATTAAGAAAAACCCAGATACTTCTCACACGTATGTTCTTCTCGAGTGGAGAAAGGGTGTTCCACCATGTTTTCAGGGCGCGAGCGTGAAACTGGCCGATGAGGTGGAAGTCCAACTAATTCAGCCAAGTGCGCCACGTGGCGAATCCGCAAGTGTTCCCGCGCCTAGTCCGTTGGCCATGATCGGGCCTGAATTTATCGTGGCTATTGGAGATCTACTGGCTAAATGTCAGAAAACAAGCCCTCCTCACACTAACTTCGGTTATCGACGGTTAAGAAATTTTACAGGAAACGTACCAACTCCGGCGGGAGAAGAAACCTTTGAAGAATGGGTGGAACAGGCGATGCAGGCTCTGGATGAGTGGGACGTCCCTGAGGCCCAGAAAAAGCAAAGGATCACCGAGAGTTTAAAGGAACCTGCGTCAGAAGCGGTGAGAAACCTAAAACTGAGCAGAAAAGATTGTACTGCTTTAGATTACTTAAACGTCCTTGAAGAAGTTTTTGGGCGAACCGAAAAGGCGGCCGAACTGGTATATCAGTATGAACACACCTATCAGAGAAGAGGTGAAAGGATGACCGAGTACATGAGGCGCCTAGATAAGATTCTACACCAGATACTCCTCAAGAAAGGGGCCGAACCGGCCGAAGTAGATAAGATCCGAATAAAACAGATCCTGAGGGGCTCTCAACCTCTAGATCCAGTAATGATCCAGCTGAGAAGCAGAGCAGGTAACCAAGAATTGAAGTACCTGGAACTGATCCGAGTTGTACGAGAAGAAGAGGCTTTACTGGAAGAGAAATCCTTCAGGCGGGGGGAAAGGGCTTATGCACAACCTGTGAGACATAGCGACGGTCTGCAGCCTGAAAGCGACTCCCTAGATACTTATGGATCGGACGAGGACGAACAAGAGCACCTAGTCATTTTTAAATCTACAGAGAGGGCTGCCAAAGAATCGAACCCCTCTGAACGTGGTGAATTGTCCAAGACCGTCAAGAAAGTACAGGAAGCTCAAGCTGAATTGCAACAAGCGCATGCGGAATTGTGCCGAGTGTTGATGAAGGTGACCGAAATGCAGGCAGAAATGCAGAAATTCCTCACAGACATGCAGACGACGGGAGCCGCTGTGGCGTCTGGTCCAAGTCCTTTAACAAAATCCCAACAAGCAACTACGTCTCCGCTCTCTAAGAAGAGATGTTTTGGTTGTGGAGAAATGGGCCATTTCCGCGCACAGTGCAAAGGCCAAAAGTCTGAGAAGGATAGAGTCGAGGGACTGTTGAAAGCCCTAGAAGGACTGTTATCTACCTCACCGGCGGGAAACGCCAGAGGGCACAAGTGAAGGAGCAACCTAAGTGCCCGAAGGTTGAACCCCGCTCCAGAAACCAAGTCAAGACTAAGAGGGCGGGAAGGCCCAAAGCCGAGCCAACTGCTGAGCCTGCCAGGACTGAAAGAGTCACTCCCTTAGCATCCGGGTCTACGTCATGGGGAAGCAATGCACACCGAAAACCTGCACGGGCCAAGAAAAAGGCCAGGGTACAGCAAACTGGGTCTAAGTGTCCGGATGCCGCCACCAAGTTTCCTGACCAACTGATAGGTCCTTCTCCTATTGTGCCAATCCAAGTGGAAGGAGTCTACACCAAAGCCCTGTTAGATTCAGGGGCTCAAGTGACATTGGTCTACAAAGAGTGGGAGCGGTTAAAGTTGTTGGATGGGGTGGTCTACCGAAGGGGCCCCTCAACTAGCGCTGAAGAGATTCAACAGTTATTCCTCCCTACTAAACATAGGGAGAGTGTGTTGCGATCACTACATGATGAGCATGGACATTTGGGTGCTGAAAGAACTTTTAAGCTGGTGCGAGATAGGTTCTATTGGCCTTGCATGAGAGCTGAAGTGGAAAGCTATTGTCACTCCTGTCTAAGGTGTATTCAGAGGAAGACTCTACCGACCCGAACTGCTCCAATGAGCCATCTGCAGAGCCAGGGACCCATGGATTTGGTGTGCATTGACTTCTTGTGCTTAGAGCCGGATGCTAGTGGGCAAGGGAACATTCTAATAGTGACTGATCATTTCACCCGTTACGCCCAAGCTTTTTCCACAAAAGATCAACGCGCTCCGACTGTAGCCAAGGTGTTGATGGAAAAGTTCTTTGTTCACTACGGACTGCAAGGAGGATACACTCTGATCAGGGTAGAGACTTTGAAAGCAGACTGGTGGGGCAGTTGTTAGAGCTGTTGGGAATCCAAAAGACCCGAACCACACCATATCACCCTCAAGGTGATGCTCAGCCTGAAAGGTTTAATCGCACACTGCTAAACATGCTGGGGACCTTGTCGAATGTGGAGAAGCAGAGTTGGAGTCGTCACATAGCTACTCTGGTGCATGCATATAACAGTACGGAGAGCGATGCAACTGGATATTCACCGTACCGTCTTATGTTCGGAAGGGAGGCTCGACTGCCGGTTGATTTGGCATTTGGGTTATCCCTAGACCAGACATCAGTAGCTTCCCATAGAAACTACGTGGATAGACTTCGAAAAAATCTGGCTTCTGCGTTTGAACAGGCCCGTTTGACCTCAGGAAACAGGGAACAAAGAAACAAAAGGAACTATGACTTGAAAGTTCGAATACAAGATCTACAACCCGGTGATAGGGTTCTATTGAAGAACTTGGGTGCTGCTGCGAGACACAAGTTGGCGGATAGGTGGAGTTCCCAGGTTTACATTGTCTGCAAACAACTGCCGGGTCTACCAGTGTATCAGATTCGCCCGGATGGAAAGGCTGGGCCTCTCAAGAACTGGCACCGAATCATTTGTTACCTTTGAGAGAGGCTGTGAGGATGCCAGTTGGGGACGAACTGCCTCTGCCAAATCCGCCTGCTCCACGTGTGCCTCCTGTTACTCGGTCTCAACAGACCCGGGTTACCGAAGAGAGCGAAAGAGACAGTGAAGAAGAGAGTTATTGTCTGGACTGGATGCGCTCACCGGAGCCTGAGGAGGTTGTCGTTGTTCCTGAGCGGTGGGAGAGTAACTTGAGGCCTGAAGCTCCTGAATTTCTGCTGGAAGTCCCTGAGACGGTTGAAATCCCTGAAACTCTTGAATTTCAGTTGGAAGTCCCTGAGGCTGTTGGGATCCCGGTAGCTCCGGAGGCTTATTCAGGTGATTATAGTTCTATGCCTTCACTGGAGGGATCATACTCTGAAGAAACGTCTGCTCCAGTGATAGAGAGAAGGATTGAGCCAACGCCTATAGTACTTCCACCTGAAGAGGAACTGATTGAGCCAGAACCAAAACGCTCTGTTCGACCGCCCCAACGACTCACCTACGACTCACCAGGACATAGCACTGAAGAGGCCATCACCACGGTGCGGAGGTTGCCCGAAGTGTCTGCTATGCTAGCTGAGGTAGCCCAAAATATGAGTCAACTTGAGGAAGTGTTCCTAACCCACTGCATGTATGCTGCTGAACCTGTACATGTTATGTAAACTGTATTCAAATATTGTGGAAATGTAATGTAACTGTTGTACCTCCTTGGAGAGACCCAAGAGTTCTAGGAGGGGGAGAGTGTAGCGCTGTGTTAAAATCTTGCTGTGGCAGTACCTATTTTTGGCCACAAGATGGAGACTATCGCGATCAGAGACACTGGACATTGGGACTACAATGCCCGGCATGCTTTGCAAGAAGACAGGAAGTGGGTGGGGACTGGACACTTACATCCTCTGCCTCGTGGAGAACGCGCCAGAGCGCGCCAGGGAACGAGAGAGAGCAGACGCAGTGCCATACTTTGTGAGAGGGCCTAGGGCGGAGAGCAAGTGAGACCTGTCAGTTCTGTTACCGGGTCATTCAGCCGCAAGAGAAGAGCCCTCCAAGTTCCAGAGTTGCTGCAGATGGAACCAACCGAAGACCTCGAGTAAGGAGTCACCGCAAGTTGATCGGGTACAGAGAGCAGGCGGTGAGCTGAGGAAAAGTCGTGGACAAGCTACGGGAAGTCAGACAACGGATCCGGCCGCTAGTATCCCCAGTCAAAATCCAGCGGAGAGACGTCCTGGGTCAGCGGAGCCTAAAGCAACCGGCGGATGGGTGAGAGGCCTCCAAGGCCGTTTATAATACAAAGAGCACGCTGCTGTTTTCTCTTTAAAGTCCACAGGGCCCCAACTTGACTAGTCGAAGACATTTCTTAAGTAAATTCACTGGCCAGTTGAACAGTACCCGGGGTACCTTACACACATACACACCTTTTACATTCCGGGACTTAACCTGTGCAGGACTCATTTTGTTACGAATCGGAACGGGGGTTAAAAATACGTTCCGAAATATATTTTTTCTCTTCCGCTGCGCGTTGATCGTGATACGAACAGATTGTATATTCTGGGGTTCCGCTACGTGTCCCTTTTTCTAAATATTCATGCAATTGCATTTCTTTTATGTTCGGTTACGAATATTTTATTTTCCGAAGTACGACGCCTCGTGTTTCGGTTCTTTTCCGCTACGCGTTTTACCGCAATAAACGTAATGTAATAATATCTGTGAATACCGTATCTCAACATCTGCCTATTATTTTAGTAAACTATTTAAATGATAAAAACCCACAACTGTGAAGGAGTATATTTATTCCCTAGTGCGGGGAGACTGACCCGTGGTTCATTTTCAGCGGCTCCTCCGGGAGTGAGCGCTACACAACGTAAACTCACTCGCCACTTCAAGGCACCTCTTTATAGAGGGAGTACCTAACCAATGTAACCAAAAGCTGCTCTACTGAGCAGCTCCAAGCCCCTCTTGCTGCTTTTCAGCTAAGGAGAGGCAGAGATATGGTGGGTTTTATTTATACACGCACCAAACACTTCCCATTTGGGGTAAAAAACAAAAACATGGAAAGAGGAACAGCAGTAAAACGACGAACTGGTGTTACAAGCATAATATACATACATACAAAAAAAAACCTCATAGTGTTTTGTTGTACATGGAATACATAGAAACGAGCGCAGATGACAACTTTTTTCTCTTGTTATGTTTTATACATTAACTGGGCTGTTACTCCTGACTGTTGCAGCCGCTCCTGTGAGTATGGGCGCGACGTAATTTTTTTTTTGTATGTATATATATCATGCTTGTAACACGGGTTCGTCGTTTGCTGCTGTTCCTCTTTCCATGTTTTTGTTTTTTAACCCAAATGGGAAGTGTTTGATGCGTGTATAAATAAAACCCACCATATCTCTGCCTCTCCTTAGCTGAAAAGCAGCAGGAGGAGCTTGGAGCTGCTCAGTAGAGCAGCTTTTGGTTACATTGGTTAGGACTCACTCTATAAAGAGGTGCCTTGAAGTGGCGAGTGAGCTTACGTTTCAATGGCCATTGAAACTAACAAAAAACTCATAGTGTTTTGTTGTACATGGAAATACATAGAAACGAGCGCAGATGACAACTTTTTTTTTCTCTTGTTATGTTTTAGACAGAGATACAGTTGTGTTCAAAATTATTCAACCCCCAATGCTGTAAAGGGTTTTAGGGAATTTAGTGTACATTTGTGATTGTATTCAGAATGAAATCCTACAAGGACTTTTTAAAGAACCATATGCAACTAAAATGACATCGATTGGTTTTGTAATACAGTAGTAAATGTTTCTTTTGTGAATTCTTCATTGACACAATTATTCAACCCCTTAAAGACTACCACTCTGAAGAACAGAGGTTCATTCAAGTGTTTTCAATCAGGTATTGAAAACACCTGTGGATGTCACGGAGCAGCAATAAAGGATAATAAGCACCAATTAGGCAGCTTTAAAATGACTGTGATACTCAGCTCCTTCTAGACATTTACTGGTGTGGTTACAAACATGGTGAAGTCAAGAGAATGGTCCAGGAAGACAAGAGAAGAGGTGATTGCTCTTCACAGGAAGGGCAATGGCTATAAGAAGTTTGCAAAGATGTTAAACATACCAAGAGAGACCATAGGAAGCATCATTCACAAATTCAAGGCAAAGGGCACTGTTGAAACGCTACCTGGTCGTGGCAGAAAGAAGATGCTGACTTCGACTACTGTGCGCTACCTGAAGCGTAGAGTGGAGAAAAGTCCCCGTGTGACTGCTGAGGAACTGAGAAAAGATTTGTCAGATGTGGGTACTGAAGTTTCAGCTCAGACAATACTGCGCACACTGCGTAATGAAGGCCTCCATGCCAGAACTCCCAGGCGCACCCCCTTGCTGTCTCCAAAGAATAAGAAGAGTCGACTGCAGTATGTCAAAAGTCATGTGGACAAACCACAGAAGTGTTCTGTGAACTGACGAAACAAAATTAGAACTGTTTGGGCCCATGGATCAACGCTATGTTTGGAGGAGGAAGAACAAGGCCTATGAAGAAAAGAACACCTTGCCTACTGTGAAGCATGGCGGGGGGTCATTCATGCTTTGGGGCTGTTTTGCTTCTGCAGGTACAGGGAAGCTTCAGCGTGTGCAAGGTACCATGAATTCTCTTCAGTACCAGGAGATATTGGATGACTGACAATGTGATGTGGTCCGTCACAAACCTGAGGCTTGGGAGACGTTGGACCTTTCAACAGGACAATGATCCCAAGCATACCTCCAAGTCCACTACAGCATGGTTGCAGATTAAAGGCTGGAACATTTTGGAGTGGCCATCGCAGTCACCTGAATTAAATCCGATTGAGAACCTCTGGTGGGACTTAAAGAAAGCAGTTGCAGTGCGCAAGCCTAAGAATGTGACTGAACTGGAGGCTTTTGCCCATGACGAATGGGCGAAGATACCCGTAGATCGCTGCAAGACACTTGTGTCAAGCTATGCTTCACGTTTAAAAGCTGTTATAACTGTAAAAGGATGTTGTACTAAGTACTAAGATTGAATGTCACTTGGGGGTTGAATAAAACTGATAATGATGTGAGCACAGAAAAGACATTTGTGGTTATTTCATTATAAATGTTATGTTATATTTGTCTGACCTACACGTGCCTCTTTGATTTAATTGTAAGCAAGATGACTGAATGATCAAAATCAATGTCAAACTGGCCAAAACACTCAATTTCAGTGGGGGTTGAATAATTTTGAACACAACTGTATATACTGATGTGGGGGATTTGGGGTCTCTGCCACTGAACTGAGGGGATGTCTCAGTGATTTGTGGGAGTTTGCAGTCATTGTGTTGGGGGTCTCCAGGTGACAGGCCCATCTCACTGAGCAATGTGACAGGAATGCTCAGTGAGACAGGCCTGTCACTGCTGGAGGCTGTCACTCCCAGCCAGATCCGAGGAGCTGCCATTTTATGCAGTTCTTCGTATTTACAAAAAAATAAAAAAGCTGAAAAGCAAACAAACACCCCCCTCCAGACACACCCAGAGGGTCTGTGCGGTTGTGTAACAAAGCAGGTAAAATACATTTAACCCCTTACTTGCCAGCGTCTGTCCAGGGCTAGATGGATTAACCTTGTAAATAGTTAATTGCTGGTTCCAAGGGCCCCTTTCTTTTTGTCACTTTGACAGGAATAACAACAAAAAGTTACATTAACGGTGATATGCCAGTTATCGTGCCCTCTACGTGGTAACCATTTTCATGCCAGGCTGTATCCCTGGCACAGGGTGGCGTGGCCTTGATCGTTAGGATACTTACAGGACAGGAGGGTGACATTCTGGAGCACTGTCAGCTTCCACCAACCCCTGGGCAGAGCAGTTCACCAGGCAGGATGCAGTGGGATCAAGCAGGCAGGCACACGAGCACTTGCCCAGGCACCGTCCAGCAGAGGCTGCTGTCCCCCGATTGGAGCCCCAGCAGAAGCCCGATACAGAGAAGGAAAAGTGGGCAGATTTGCAGTCCCACAGCAGTGGGGAGAGGAGGCGCCATCTTTACTTGTTGCAGCTCGGTCATTTCAGCATGCGCCATCGCGCCCACACATGCGGCCGGGAGTGGGAGAAAGCAGGCCGGATCTCATTCTACAGCAGAGCTCCAGCCCGTCCACACGCGCCCTAATCTGTCTCTGACAGCCTGCATGTGTGTGGGCAGGGTCGGCAGCACTGCACCGGCTTCCAGGAGATCGCGGAGCACTGCCGATAAAAAAATAGCCGAAATAGATGCTGCCGCCGGCGCTGTAGAAAAAATAGTGCGGCGGGGACGGCGGCGCAAAAATGTTCCTGCTCCCGGTTTTCTGCCGCCTGGCACAGCCGCTCCACACTGCTCCATTGTCGGCCCGGCCCTGGGGTACCCTACTCTTCTCGCTCTATACCGCCTCTTTGGACAACCTCATCTCTTCCTATGGATTTCAATATCACCTCTATGCTGATGACACCCAACTCTACCTTTCCTCTCTCGATCTCTCTCCTCCAGTGTTGGAACGTTTTACAGCCTATCGGCTGTCTCCGACTGGATGACTTGCCATTTCCTAAATCTCAAACTCTCAAACTGAACTTCTCATCTTCCCTCCCTCTAAAACCTTCATTCCTGCACCCATTTCTCTTCAGGTGAATGTTGCCACCATTACTTCTGCCTCTCAGGTTCGTTACCTCAGGGTCCTCTTGGACTTCGATCTATCCTTTTACTGCTCACATTCAGTCACTCACCAAATCTTGCTACTTCCACCTAAAAAATATGGTACGTATCTGTCCCTTTCTTAATCCAGACTCTACTAAAATGCTCATCCAAGCTCTTATTATCACCCGCCTTGACTACTGTAACCTCCTTCTCTCTGGCCTTAAGAGATCCCAGATTCTGCCTCTGCACCTCTCACAACTCACCTCTCTGTCAATCTCTACACTGGCTCCTGTTTCCTTTAGAATCCAATTCAGTATACTGGTGCTCATGTACAAAACTCTCCGTAACTGCACCCCTACCTACTTCTCTATTATTAGCAGGTACATCCCATCCTGACCACTTCGCTCTGACACCCACATCTCGTACCCGCATCCCCAACTTTCACCTTCAGGACTTCTCTCGAGCTGCCCCCTTTCTATGGAACTCCCTCCCCTGCAACATCAGACTCTCCTCGTCTCTCCAGTCCATCAATAAGTCTCTGAAAACCCATTACTTTAGAGAAGCCTATCAGCTCACTCCATAATCCCCACTGCACATTTGTTGCTACATCTTCCCATTCAGCCCTCATGCAACCCACTACTTCAAAAACCCTATTTGCCCTCACCTAATGTGTCACCCCTCTCCTCTTAGATTGTAAGCTCTCGAGCAGGGTCCCCTCTCCTCTTAGATTGTAAGCTCTCGAGCAGGGTCCTCTTTCCTTCTGTTCCGTGTGTGTAACATATATTTATATTTGTTATTCTGTTTCTCCCATTGTACAGTGCTAAGGAATTTGTTGGCGCTTTATAAATACTTGTAACTGTAACTAATTCAACTAAGGCAACAAATTCTGCCCCTTCTTTTGATTTGAGCGTGGAGAAAAACAGTTTCAGTTTTTTAAAATGTATTTTTCTTTTAGTTTTTAGCCTCAAAACAAAAATTTAAGTAGTAATTTTGGCATGTTTCTTTTTTTTGTTTGGGGGGTAGGGGCGCTCAAAATTGTTGTGCCTACCGGCTCCTCAGGTACAAATCTGGCACTGCCCACACATGTTTAGTTCCTACAATTCCCAGAATTCTTTGAATGCAATTAATGGTCAGCAAACCGTGGGAGTAGTAGTTCATAAAGTTCTGGGGGGGCCTTAGTTTGAGATTCCTTTTTTTAAAAGAAATAGCTAGCACGAACACAATTTGATGTATTACTGGTCTTTAGAAACACGCACTGGCACTGGGGCAGAACACACTGTTTGGGATGTCGGACGGAGGACATATTCACTCCTGGAGATGTTGAGGATGTGCTTTACTGCCATTGCTTCATACTGACAATAAATATGCAAGAATGGAGAACAGGACTTACACTATATGCCCTGTCTTTAGTCACAGCCAGTTTACTACATAACTAAATTTCTTTAAAAATCACTAGAACCTGTGGAGAAACATTTACAAAGTAATTTAGTATCATCACAAGAATAAAGCACATTTTGGTTCACTTTCCTCCATACGTATTCTTCTTGAATGCCTACGCAGACAATAAATAACTTTCCAGCCCCGCCTCAGTGTATTTATTTAGAATGAGTAAATATTATTTAGCATTTCGGTGATTGCTGTCAGAGATGAGTTAATTGGAGGTAATGGCCTACCTGGCTGACTAGGCTTATCCGTAGAGGGATTTGAAGATGCTGTGGATTCGGGTCTCTTTTCTCGGCCTTGAAACTCCCACAGATGTTCTGATTCTTGAATCTGTGTTTTCTTTCCCTCGGGCACCACCTTCAGTGACTTCACTGTAGTCTTATGACTGCCAGCTGCCCAAACGTATTGTTTTCTCAGGAGACTTCTGGGAGTTGTAGTTGTTTAGTGTGACAAAAACAGAAGAAGACAGCTTCATTGTTTTTCTGCTGCCTGTCACGGCAGTTTTATAGAGTTTAGCACTCGCATTTATTGAAGACAGACGATTAACTGTAATACGAAAGCTTGTAAGGAGCATTCATGTTAGATGATGTGTGGAATGTAGTATGGAATGTTTAACACTTTCAAGGTTATTCAGAGAGCACCGAAATGTCCACAACACTGTTTGGCGCACTTCGGCGAGTTCGATACGCCAACCCTGCAAGGAATTCAGGATTCCCCACAGGGTCCCCGAAGAGCGCGAATCGACCCACCGAACAATGGAAAAATCGCAGCAAAACCTCCGAATCGATCCAAAAAAACACAGAATTGATCCGGAAAAACTGTCGAAAGCCTGCCGAATGCATTCGACGATCCACCGCAAAACTGCCGAATTGATCCAATAAAACCCACGACCTGCCGAACAGACCGCAGACCAGCAGCCGGGAAAAGCCGCCAAACGGGTAAAAAAAATAATTTGGCGAATCGCCAGCTTTTTGAATAGCCGAATGGCCATGAAATTGCCCCGTACAGGGAATTTCACTGTTCAGTGCTATTTCAGGGCCATTTCAGTGCTCTTTGAATAACCCTATTTGTTTTTTAAAGGGACGCTCTACACACCCCGACCGCTTTTGACAGGTTTTATTAGGCAGCATGTGCAACCTAACGCATGAATAAGGGGTCTCTGCACTACAGAGGTTCAGTGAAGGAGGGCCAAGGTTGCTGGCACCTGCTCTAGACACCCTAAGTTGATAAATGTTTAATAACAGGGCTTTGGACGCTTTCTCATTTTGTTGTGTTATTGACACTAGTAAAAGAACATCCTAAACTAAAATCAGAGAGGGGATATCTAATACCTTCCCACCACCTGTTTTATTTTAAAGTGAGTAAAACATCATCTTTTCTGGGCTGACGGCTTCTGCACAAGCAGCACAAGTTGTCATTTTGCAATAGGTGCGTGTGAAATTAGCCTTGGATGCCTTTAGAGGCAATTGCTAATTGAACACCTTTGCAATACCTGTGCAAAGCTAATCATAACTAGGGATGAGCCGAACACCCCCGAGTTCGGTTCTGTCACGGTTCCCGGATCCCACCACGCAGTACTTAACGCCCAACACTCCACAGAGCCCAAAAGCTACCAACAGAGTAGCCGTGAAGAATCCCTAACTGTCTGGTCCTTAGAATTGGCCAGGTAAACTAGCTAGACAGAAAAGGGTTAAGCAAAAGACAATTGAAGCGCTGTGTTTAATTCCTTATTGTGGCAGTACCTATTTTTGGCCACCGGAGGGAGACAAGCGCAATGTGAGACACTGAATATTACATTGGGACTACATTTCCCGGCATGGTTTGGGAACGGACACAGGAAGTGGGTGGGAGACAGAGACTTACATCCTGAGCCTCGTGGGGAGAGCTGGCAGAGCGTGCCAGGGAGTGAGAGAGACAAGACACAGTGCTGCAGAACGTAACAGTGTCCAGGCCAGAGCGCAGGTGCGGCCTAATGGAGTTACAGATCGGGTTGCTCAGCCTTACCAAAGGGAGACCCAGTGATCCACAAGATTACCCAAGCTGCTATTGCGGAAGCCAGAGGACCCCGAGTTAGGAGTACCACAGGTCGATCGGACTGGGAGAGCAGGCGGTAAGCTGGACAAGTCGCAGCAAGAGCAGAAAGCCAGACAGCGGATCCAGAAGCCAGGAGAACCCCAGTAAAGATCGAGCGGAGAGACGTCCTGGGTCAAGCGGAGCCTCAAGTATCTGGCGGATGGGTGAGAGGCCTTCTAGGCCGTTGTAAAACCAAAAAAGCACGCTGCTGTTTGTTTCCAAAACCCACAGGGCCCCAACTTGACTAGTCGAAGATACCTCTTAAGCAATTCACTGGCCAGTTGAATAGTGTACCCGGGTACCACAACACACACACACTTGCATTCCGGGACACAACCTGTGCGGGACTCACTCCCCAATCAAAAAGGGGTTAAAGATAATTTTCGTATTCTTTTCCACTGCGCGTTTCTCGAATTACGAAGCATCGTATTTCTTTTCCGCTGCGCGTTTCCCGCATTACGAAGTACTGTAAATATATCTACGAACACCGTGTTATTCATTATATGCCATTTATTCTAGTAAACTATATAATATATAAAATCCACAACGGTGCTGGAGTATATTTATTCCCTAGTGCGGGGAGACTGACCCGAGGTTCAATTTCAGCGGCTCCTCCGGGAGGAGCTCGTTTCCGGGATCCAGTCTCTGGAAAAAACGCATCTAAAGGGTTAAATATGGATCCAGACACTGCTGCCGAATGGTGTGAGGAGCACAGTAGTCAGTTAGAATGTTGTATAGTCATGGATATTCCCGCAGACACTTGGGCCGAAGATCAGATTCGCCAGGCCATGGCTGCGCTGACACCAGATCATCGGGGGTTAATCCTGGACATTAAAGAGAACCCAGATACCTCTCACATGTATGTTCTTTTTGAGTGGAGCAAGGGTGTTCCAGTGTGTTTTCAGGGCGCGAGCGTGAAGCTGACCGATGAGGTGGAAGTCCAACTGATTCAGCCAAGTGCGCCACGCGGCGAATCCGCAAGTGTTCCCGCGCCCAGTCCGTGTTGGCCATGATTGGGCCTGAATTTATAGTGGCTATTGGAGATTTGCTGGCTAAGTGTCAGAGAACAAGCCCTCCGCACACTAACTTCGGTTATCGACGGTTGAGAAATTTTACAGGAAACGTACCAACTCCGGCGGGAGAAGAAACCTTCGAAGAATGGGTGGAACAGGCGATGCAGGCTCTGGATGAGTGGGACGTCCCTGAAGCCCAGAAAAAGCAAAGGATCACCGAGAGCTTAAAGGAACCTGCGTCAGAAGCGGTGAGAAACCTAAAACTGAGTAAGAATGACTGCACTGCTTTAGATTATTTAAACGTTCTGGAGGAAGTTTTTGGGCGAACGGAAAAGGCCGCAGAGCTTGTATATCAGTATGAACACACCTATCAGCGGAAAGGTGAGAGAATGACCGAATACATGAGGCGCCTAGATAAGATTCTGCAGCAGATACTCCTCAAGAAAGGGGCCGAACCGGCCGAAGTAGATAAGATCCGAATAAAACAGATCCTGAGGGGCTCTCAACCTCTAGATCCAGTGATGCTGCAGCTGAGAAGCAGAGCAGGTAATCAAGAACTGAAGTACCTGGAACTGATCCGAGCTAACAGAGAGGAGGAGGCTTTACTGGAAGAAAAATCCTTCAGGCGAGGGGAAAGATCTTACGCGCAACCTGTGAGGCATAACGACTGTTTGCAGCCTGAAAGCGACTCGTTAGATACCTATGGATCCGACGTGGACGAGCAAGAGCATCTGATCGCTTTTAAATCCACAGAGAGGGCTGTCAAAGAATTAAACCTCTCCGAACATGGTGAGTTGCACAAAACTGTCAAGAAAGTACAAGAAGCTCAAGCTGAATTGCAACGGGCGCACGCGGAACTGTGCCGGGTATTGTTGAAGGTGACAGAGATGCAGGCAGAAATGCAAAAGTTCCTTACCGGCATGCAGACAACCGGAGTTGCTGTGGCGTCTAGCCAGGGTCCTTCAACCGAATCACAGCAGGCGACTGCGTCTCCGCTTTCTAAGAAGAGATGTTTCGGTTGTGGAGAAATGGGCCACTTCCGCGCACAATGCAAAGGCCGAAAGCCTGAAGGGAATAGAGTTGAGGAGCTCTTGAAAGCTTTAGAAGGACTGTTATCTACCTCACCGGCGGGAAACGCCAGAGGGCACAAGTGAAGGAGCAACCTAGGTGCCCGAAGGTTGAAACCCGCTCCAAAAATCAAGCCAGGACTAAGAGGGCGAGAGGGCCCAAAGTCTGGCCAACTGCTGAGCCTGCCAGGACTGAAAGAGTCACTCCCTTAGCATCCGGACCTACGTCATGGGGAAGCAATGCACACCCAAAACCTACACGGGCCAAGAAGGCCAGGGTACAACAAACTGGGTCTAAGTGTCCTGGTGCCACCACCAAGTTTCCTGACCAGCTGTTAGGTCCTTCTCCTATTGTGCCAATCCAAGTGGAGGGAGTCTACACTAAAGCCCTTTTGGATTCAGGGGCTCAAGTGACATTGATCTACCGAGACTTCTATGAGAAACACTTGAAGCACATTCCTTTACAGAAATTGAAGGACCTGGAAATCTGGGGTATTGGAACTGAGAAACTCCCCTATGACGGGTATCTACAAGTCAAGTTGGAGATTGGATCCAAAGTCATCGGACAGTCCGGAGGTTGTGATGCGTTGGCCATTGTGTGTCCTCGGCCTTCAGGGGCAAACAGGAGTTCCATGATAGTGGGGACGAATACTGATTTGGTGCGACGTCTCCTTACACCTATCGTATTGGAAGAAGATTCTACTCAAGGAGTACACCCAATGTTACGTCCAGTCTATCAGAGGATGGTCGAGGAACAGAAGGCACCTGCCGAAGTGGGGCGCCTATGGAGATTAGAAGGAACAGAGAAGGTTCTGCAAGCAGGAGAAGTAGCGAGCTTCCGGGCTTCAGTCAAGTTGAACGGATCGCAACCAGGTCCCTTTGTGGTACTGGAAACCGATGTTAATCATGGGACTGAAGCCGGAGTCGAAGTAATTCCTGAAATAATCTCCACTAAAGCTTTGAAAAGAACACGAGGAAGAGTCTCAGTCAGCGTGTGCAATGTGTCTCATTCTCCAGTAGTCCTTAAAGCACGAATGCCTATCGGGCAAGTAGCATCTGCTACGCCTCTCTCTCCTACCGATTTAGGAGGGGGAGTGGATAAAGAGATTCCAGATGAAAGATTCTACCCCAAGGACGCTCCCATTTCACCTGAATGGAAGAAACGTCTTCAGTCTCAAGTTCTAAAGTGGAGAGAATTGTTCTCGAAAGATGAGTTCGACGTAGGCCTAGCTAAAAGTACTGAGCACCGCATTCGATTACAAGAAGACAAGCCATTTCGTGAAAGGTCAAGACGAGTTCCGCTGGGAGACTTGGATGATCTGCGAGAACAACTGAATGAACTGCAAAGAACCAAGGTGATCCAAGAGTCCAGGAGTCCATACGCATCTCCAATAGTGATGGTCCAGAAGAAGAATGGTTCTGTCCGCCTATGCATAGACTATCGCACGCTGAATCGGAGAACCATCCCAGACCAATATGTTACTCCTCGGATAGAAGATGCCTTACAGTGTTTGTCTGGAGCAAAATGGTTTAGTGTACTAGACCTGCAAAGTGGGTATCACCAGATACCAATGCATCCTGAAGATAAAGAGAAGACTGCGTTCATCTGTTTACTGGGGTTCTTTGAATTCAACAGAATGCCTCAAGGCCTTACGGGGGCTCCAGCCACGTTCCAACGGTTAATGGAGAAGACAGTCGGGGACATGAATCTGATCGAAGTATTAGTGTACCTGGATGACATAATTGTGTTCGGGAAGACTCTGGAAGAGCATGAGCAACGTTTGGAGAAGGTCTTGAAGAGGCTCCATGAAGAGGGATTGAAACTGTCTTTGGAGAAATGTCAATTCTGCCTACCGTCTGTTACGTATTTGGGACATGTGGTCTCAGCAGAAGATGTTTCAACAGATCCTCGGAAGTTGGAGGCCGTAGCTTCTTGGCCTAGACCCCGAAACGTCACTGAACTTAGATCTTTCCTGGGGTTCTGTTCCTATTATCGAAGATTTGTAGGAGGATTCGCAAAAATAGCTCAACCACTGAACAAACTCCTGCAGAAGGAAAGCACAGAAGAAGGCTGCAAGGTCTCTGACCAAAACCCGTCAGCTCCAGGACCAAGGAAAGCTCGAGAGTCCATACAGGGAGAATGGACTAGTCAATGTGAAGGTGCTTTCTTGAAGCTGAAAGAGAGTCTAACTCGAGCTCCTGTCTTGGCCTACGCGGACCCTCACAAGCCGTATGAACTACATG
This sequence comes from Leptobrachium leishanense, assembly GCA_009667805.1. Taxonomy (NCBI): domain Eukaryota; kingdom Metazoa; phylum Chordata; class Amphibia; order Anura; family Megophryidae; genus Leptobrachium; species Leptobrachium leishanense. The sequence goes on from CM019066.1 coordinate 68,754,058, forward strand.
TGGATGCCAGCAGAGCAGGTCTAGGGGGAGTCCTGTACCAAGAGTATGGTGGATTGCTGAGGCCTGTAGCGTACGTGAGCCGGAGCCTTACGCCTTCAGAGAAGAACTACCCTACCCACAAGTTGGAGTTCCTAGCCTTAAAGTGGGCAGTGGTAGACAAGCTAAAGGACTATCTGTATGGAGCTGAGTTTTTGATAAAGACGGATAACAATCCTCTTACCTACATCCTTACTACTGCGAAACTGGACGCAACGGGACATCGGTGGTTGGCCGCTCTGTCAGGGTTTCGGTTCAGCCTGAATTATCGCCCTGGGGTGAATAATCGAGATGCTGATGCTTTATCGAGAAGACCCTACACTACAGAATGGACTCAGTTAACTCCAGACGGGGTACAAGCTTTGTGTCAAGGAGCAGAGCGCTGGGTCAAGGGAGGGATTGAAGCGGAGTCCATAGGAGTCATGGCTGCGGCTGTTCCGGAGTTCTACTGCAACCCTACGCAATTGAGGGATGAAAGTCTACCTACCTTTTCAAAACAGGACCTGAAAGCTGATCAGGCCAGAGACCCTTTAATTGCATTAACCATAAAGGCCCTAACTGCGAACCAGCGTGAAATTCTGCTGACCAATTCCCCAGATGGAGCCAGATTGGTCTACAAAGAGTGGGAATGGTTGAAGATGTTGGATGGAGTGGTCTACCGAAGGGGCCCCTCAACCAATGCTGAAGAGACCCAACAGTTTCCTTCCCACTAAACATAGGGAGAGTGTGCTGCGATCGCTACATGACGAGCATGGACTTTTGGGCGCTGAAAGGACTTTCAAGCTGGTGCGAGACAGGTTCTATTGGCCTTGCATGAGAGCTGAAGTGGAAAGTTATTGCCATTCATGTCTGAGGTGTATTCAGAGGAAGACCCTACCGACCCGAACCGCTCCAATGAGCCATCTGCAGAGTCAGGGACCCATGGATTTGGTGTGCATTGACTTCCTGTGCTTAGAGCCGGATGCTAGTGGACAAGGGAATATTTAAGTAGTGACTGATCACTTCACACGTTACGCCCAAGCCTTTTCCACAAAAGACCAACGCGCTCCGACAGTAGCAAAGGTTCTGATGGAGAAGTTCTTTGTTCACTACGGCCTACCAAGGAGAATACACTCTGATCAGGGTAGAGACTTTGAAAGCCGACTTGTTGGGCAATTGTTGGGTTGAAAGGTTTAATCGCACGCTGCTAAATATGCTGGGAACATTGTCAAACACAGAGAAGCAGAGTTGGAGTCGTCACATAGCTACTCTGGTGCATGCATATAACAGTACGGAGAGTGACGCCACTGGATACTCACCGTACCATCTTATGTTCGGAAGAGAAGCTCGACTGCCAGTTGATTTGGCGTTTGGGTTATCGCTAGACCAGACGTCGGTAGCTTCCCATAGAAATTACATGGATAGACTTCGAAAGAATCTGGCCTCTGCATTTGAACAGGCCCGTTTGACCTCAGGAAACAGGGAGCAAAGGAACAAGAGGAACTATGACTTGAAAGTTCGGATACAGGATCTGCAACCCGGTGATAGGGTTTTGTTGAAGAACTTGGGTGCTGCTGCGAGGCAAAAGTTGGCGAATAGACGGAGTTCTCAAGTCTACATTGTCTGCAAGCAACTGCCGAGTCTGCAGGTGTATCAAATCCGGCCGGATGGAAAGGCTGGGCCTCTTAAGAACTGGCACCGGAATCATTTGTTACCTTTGAGAGAGGCTGTGAGGATGCCAGTTGGGGATGAACTTTCTCTGTCAAATCCGCCTGCTCCACGTTTTCCTCCCGTTACTCGGTCTCAGCATACCCGGGCTGTCAAAGAGAGCGAAAGGGACAGTGAGGAAGAGAGTTTTTGTCTGGACTGGATGCGCTCACCAGAACCTGAAGAGGTTATCGCGGTTCCTGAATGGTGGGAAAGTAATTTGAGGCATGAAGCTCCTGAATTTCAGTTAGAAGTTCCTGAGACTATTGCAATCCCTGTAGTTCCTGAAGCTGAATCTTATGACTACAGTTCTATGCCTTCACTGAGGGATCATACTCCGAAGAGGTGTTTGCTCCAGTGGTAGAAAGAAGGACTGAGCCAGCGCCTATAGTACTTCCACCTGAAGAGGAACTGATTGAGCCAGAACCAAAATGCTCTGTTCGACCGCCCCAGCGACTCACCTACGACTCACCAGGACATAGCACTAAAGAGGCCGTCACCACAGTGCGAAGGTTGCCCGAAGTGTCTGCTATGTTAGCTGAGGTAGCCCAAAGCATGAGTCAACTTGAGGAAGTGTATCTAACCCACTGTATGCTTACTGCTGAGCCTGTATATGTTGCCTAAACTGTGTTGAAATGTAATGTAACGGATGCACCTCCTTGGAGAGACCCAAGAGTTCTAGGAGGGGGAGAGTGTAGCGCTGTGTTTAATTCCTTATTGTGGCAGTACCTATTTTTGGCCACCGGAGGGAGACAAGCGCAATGTGAGACACTGAATATTACATTGGGACTACATTTCCCGGCATGGTTTGGGAACGGACACAGGAAGTGGGTGGGAGACAGAGACTTACATCCTGAGCCTCGTGGGGAGAGCTGGCAGAGAGCGCCAGGGAGTGAGAGAGACAAGACACAGTGCTGCAGAACGTAACAGTGTCCAGGCCGGAGTGCAGGTGCGGCCTAACGGAGTTACAGATCGGGTTGCTCAGCCTTACCAAAGGGAGACCCAGTGATCCACAAGATTACCCAAGCTGCTATTGCGGAAGCCAGAGGACCCCGAGTTAGGAGTACCGCAGGTCGATCGGACTGGGAGAGCAGGCGGTAAGCTGGACAAGTCGCAGCAAGAGCAGAAAGCCAGACAGCGGATCCAGAAGCCAGGAGAACCCCAGTAAAGATCGAGCAGAGAGACGTCCTGGGTCAAGCGGAGCCTCAAGTATCTGGCGGATGGGTGAGAGGCCTTCTAGGCCGTTGTAAAACCAAAAAAGCACGCTGCTGTTTGTTTCCAAAACCCACAGGGCCCCAACTTGACTAGTCGAAGATACCTCTTAAGCAATTCACTGGCCAGTTGAATAGTGTACCCGGGTACCACAACACACACACACTTGCATTCCGGGACACAACCTGTGCGGGACTCACTCCCCAATCAAAAAGGGGTTAAAGATAATTTTCGTATTCTTTTCCGCTGCGCGTTTCTCGAATTACGAAGTATCGCGTTTCCCGCATTACGAAGTACTGTAAATATATCTACGAACACCGTGTTATTCATTATATGCCATTTATTCTAGTAAACTATATAATATATAAAATCCAAAACGGTGCTGGAGTATATTTATTCCCTAGTGCGGGGAGACTGACCCGAGGTTTAATTTCAGCGGCTCCTCTGGGAGTGAGCGCTACACAATGTTGTAACAAAACCAGGTTAGCAACACGGGGGTAGTCAGACGAGCCAGAATCAGGAATACTGAGTATAGAATAGTCAAATGGAATAGCCGGGTCGATATCAGTGCAGTAGCGTAGTACAAGAAAATAGTCTAGGGCAACAGAAGGCAGAATAGTCAGAAAACAAGCAGAGGTCAATAACAGGTTCAATCACAATAGCATTCAGGTACAAGGAGCTCAGGTATGGATAACCACGATCTGGCAACTGCTGAGAATTAACTGAGGGTTTTTAAAGACCTTCACCAGACCGCACCCCCCCACTCAAGCCGCGCCTCCTGCAGCTACCTCCCTGCCTGTCTCCATTTAAACTGGGCGTTGGTCAGCGAGCAGCATCAGACATGCTGCCCTCAAGCACACAGGTAAGGCTGGAAGCCCCCAACGTTACAGTACCCCCCTCTCCACGGGAGGCCACCGGACGACCAACAGGACAAGAGGCAGGACGACCAACAGGGCGAGCGGCAGGACGACCACCAGGGCGATTGACTGGATGACCACCAGGGCGATCGGGTGTGAGGCATGGAACACCCTGACCAACCTAGAGGCAGACATGTTGGAAGCCGGAATCCAGGACCGGTCTTCCGGACCATACCCCACCCAATCGACCAAGTACTGCAGAGAACCCCTGCACAGCCTAGAATCCAGAACCTTCCTAACCTCATACTCTGATTCTCCATCAACCTGAACAGGTGGAGGAGGAGGAACGACCCGCGTGTACCTGTTACACAACAAAGGCTTCAGTAGGGAGGTGTGGAAAACTTTGTGCAAGCGAAGATGTTTAGGAAGGGCAAGAGCATAAGCCACAGGGATAACGCGGCGAATGATCTTGTATGGACCTATAAACCGAGGTGCGATTTTCATAGAAGGCACCCGCAACTTTACGTTCCTAGTGGACAACCAAACTCTATCCCCCACGTTATAGGAAGGAGCTTGTAACCTATGCCTGTCAGCCTTGCGTTTCTCGACGGCAACATTGTGCTCCATGTTTTCACGTATCTGTCTCCAAATCTCTTGTAGTTGAGTGAGATGTTCATCGAGAGCCGGGATGGCCTGTTCAGCAAACTGAAGCGGTAGAGCCGGAGGGAAAAAACCATAGATGGCAGAAAAAGGAGAGTAGCCAGTGGACTCATTAACAGCGTTATTACATGCATACTCAGCCCAGGGCAACAACTCCGACCAATTGTCTTGTTGTTGTGTGGTAAAGCAACGTATGTACTGCTCGAGACCCTGATTTGCCCTCTCCGCTGCCCCATTGGTTTGTGGATGATATGCGGAAGAGAAGGCCAATCGCACCCTCATCTCCGCACAGAAATCCCTCCAGAAACGAGAGACGAACTGAGCTCCTCTGTCAGAGACTATTTCAGACGGAACCCCATGTATTCGTACAATCTCTCTAGCAAAGACAACCGCCAGTTCTTTGGCTGTAGGAAGCTTAGGTAAAGGGACAAAATGAGCCATTTTGGAGAAGCGGTCTACAACTGTCAGAACCACAGTATGACCCTTGGACTTTGGCAAGTCCACAATAAAATCCATAGATAGATGAGACCAAGGCCCCTTAGGCGTGGGTAAAGGCTGCAATAGACCGACAGGCAAGGTTTTACTGGTTTTGCTTCTGGCACAGACTTGACAAGCCAAAACAAACAGACGTACGTCCTGTCGCATGGTGGGCCACCAGAACTGTCTGGAGATACTGGTAAGAGTCTTAGTAATACCAGGAGGACCTGCTGGTTTAGAATCATGAAACATTATGAGTAATTCTTGTCTTTCATTTTCAGGTACAAACAACATATCTGGAGGCTTGTCAGGTGGAGCCCCCACTTGAACTGCCTGGAGGCGTTCCAGGAAAGGTGAGGAGACAGACAAGACCGTGGAAGCCACAATACGTTCAGGAGGAACTATAGGATTGTGGTCTTGTGTGTTTGATTCATACGGGTCATATTGACGAGATAAGGCATCAGCCTTTACATTGCGGTCACCTGGTCTGTAAGTCAATACAAAATTAAACCGAGACAGTAGCAATGACCACCTGGCCTGTCTCGAGTTCAAACGTTTAGCATCCCCGATGTACGTAAGGTTCTTATGATCAGTGATTATCAGTAGTCAAATGGAATAGCCGGGTCGATATCAGTGCAGTGCAGTAGCGTAGTACAAGAAAATAGTCTAGGGCAACAGAAGGCAGAATAGTCAGAAAACAAGCAGAGGTCAATAACAGGTTAAATCACAATAGCATTCAGGTACAAGGAGCTCAGGTATGGATAACCACGATCTAGCAACTGCTGAGAATTAACTGAGGGTTTTTAAAGACCTTCACCAGACCGCGCCCCCCACTCAAGCCGCGCCTCCTGCAGCCACCTCCCTGCCTGTCTCCATTTAAACCGGGCATTGGTCAGCGAGCAGCATCAGACATGCTGCCCTCAAGCACACAGGTAAGGCTGGAAGCCCCAACGTTACAGGTTCGCATTCAAACTCGAACTTTTCAAAAGTTCGAACTCGAACACGAACTCAATGCAAGTCAATGGGACTCAAAGTTCGATTTTTAGAGTGCCCTCCAAGAGGGCATATATGCTAGATATTTGCCATAAAAGGTGTATGGGGTTCCGGGTAGTGCCCTGGGGGACAGGAAACAAGGACAAAAAGTTTTAAAAAAATAAGTTTTTAACCCCTTCACTGCTGACGACGTGTGGGACACATCCTCAGTTACTCCCGCTGCATGCTGAGGAGGACGTGTCCCACACGTCATCAGCTTTGCGGGACTCCCGGCGGAGATACTCACCTCTCTGTCCGGGGTGCCACGGCGTTCTGACTTCAGCGTCCTTAGACGCTGAAGTCAAGCTCCTCCCGACGTAAATGACGTCATCGCGCCATGCGCAATGATGTCATTTCCAGGCGACCCCCAGGAGATTGCCTGGAAGGGGGGGGATCCGTTTGGGAGGTCCCACAAAAAAGTCAGGCACCGCTTAAAAGGGGAGAGTTTCCCCTTTTAAGCGGTGCTTGGCTTTAAGGCTAAGGTCAGACTAACGCAGTATTAACGTGCTTTTAGCAGCACTAAATCACGACCGCACTAGCAGAAATTTACGTCCAATGCCGGGCAGCATACGAAAAACGGCAGCCAACGCAAGTGGCAAACGAACGCATTTTTTCGAGAACGTCAAACCGCTAGTACTGACGTACAGAGTGCGCTGCGTCCGCTAGCGGCATGTGTGAGTGATTAGGAGACGTCAGACGCTGCTAATGTCCGGCCAACATCACGTCCAGACGCAAAAAGTGTTTTATTGATAACCGTACAAAATCATTGACGAAAATGCGCATCATATGACCGCTATCGCGTATTCAGTGAAAAAATGCGTCCATTCGTTCGAATGCACTTTTTCACGGACAGCGCGTTGCAAAGGTCTGACCCTAGCCTTACCCCTTAGGCACCGGGTCGCACTTCGGCACCTTGCGGCGCCGAAGTGCGGCCTAGCTCCGGTGAGGGCCGCCATCTTGCATGGCGGCTCCACCCCCGGGTCCCCCCTCACTGCCTGACGTCCTCACGCATAGCGTGATGACGTCAGATAGCCGGGGAACCCCTAGCTGCCCAGAATCCCCTGGTGGAGATAGGGGGTTCATTTGAACCCTGATATCTCCAGAACCGTGGCAGCTAGGGGGTCATGGAGGGTGTCAATTGGAAGGCCTGAGCATGGCCTATAGGTATAAAGTAAAAATAAAAAAACATGTATTTTTTTGTGTGTTATTTTTATTAATGCAGCAATATTGTTCACATTTCAATTATAATGTGAACAATGATGCTGTACTAATGATTTTTTTCTATGGTGTGCGTTTGCTAAAAATCACATAATTCCCCCCTAAAAAATGTAACAAGTCCCCAACATTTCTAATTTTTGTACAAGCGCAACCCATAGAAAATATAACCGCAAATGTTTGTGTGATAAAAGGTGAAAAAAAACACTTTACACACTGTAGATGATTAAAAATTAAATTTTATTGCATTTTTTGTTATAATATACAGGCAGAACATGACATATGCATATTAAAATGATATATTATGAATCTGCTGAGTCTGCCGGAAATAACGTTACATAATATGTCTGGGTGGTATAATAAAATGTGGCTTCAAATCGCGTTTAAACATGATGAGCGAAAGCGGTAAAAATTAGCTCAGCACTCAGCGGTGAAATGCCTCAGCAGTGAAAGGGTTAAAGGAACAGTGAGTTTTCCATAAAATTAAGGGTTAAAAAAACCCGAAAAATTCCTTCAAATATCGTGCCTAGGAGGTCCCCATAACCTGCCTGTGAAGTGGCGGATTTGTAGGATGTATGGAAACATCGCCATCACAGACCCACACACGACACCTGGCACTCCCAGTCTGCATACAATGTATCAAATTCATGAGATCGGACTAATTAGAAGCACATATTATTTCCAAACACTAATTAAACACCTGTTGTTTACGCTGTTTGAGAGCACAGGTCATTTAGAGGTGAGAATCTTTGCACCTAGACATTAGTTTTTAATTCAATATCTAATAAACTAGGGATGCACCGATACCACTTTTTTAAGACCGAGTACGAGTACAGATACTTTTGTTCAAGTACTCACCGATACCAATTACCGATACTTTTATTTTATGTCATGTGACGCTTTCCAATAAGAACAGACCTTCTATAAAGCCCCCAGGTCTCATGGATATCCTGACCCCAGCTCATGGATAATTGCCCCCCAGCTCATGGATAATTGCCCCCCTTGCTCATGGATATGCCCCCCTGCTCATGGATATGCCCCCCCAGCTCATGGATATGCCCCCCTGCTCATGGATATGCCCCCCTGCTCATAGATATGCCCCCCTTGCTCATGGATATGCCCCCCCCAGCTCATGGATATGCCCCCCTTGCTCATGGATATGCCCCCCCTGCTCATGGATATGCCCCCCTGCTCATGGATATGCCCCCCCATCTCATGGATATACCCCCTTGCTCATGGATATGCCCCCCTTGCTCATGGATATGCCCCCCTGCTCATGGATATGCCCCCCCATCTCATGGATATGCCCCCTTGCTCATGGATATGCCCCCCTTGCTCATGGATATGCCCCCCTTGCTCATGGATATGCCCCCCTGCTCATGGATATGCCCCCCTTGCTCATGGATATGCCCCCCTTGCTCATGGATATGCCCCCCTGCTCATTGATTTGCCCCCCCTGCTCATGGATATGCCCCCCTTGCTCATGGATATGCCCCCTGCTCATGGATATGCCCCCCTGCTCATGGATAATGCCCCCCTGCTCATGAATATGCCCCCCTGCTCATGGATATGCCCCCCTGCTCATGGATATGCCCCCCTGCTCATGGATATGCCCCCCAGCTCATGGATATGCCCCCCTTGCTCATGGATAATGCCCCCCTGCTCATGGATATGCCCCCTGCTCATGGATATGCCCCCCCTGCTCATGGATATGCCCCCCTGCTCATGGATATGCCCCCCCATCTCATGGATATGCCCCCCATTTCATGGATATGCCCCCCTTGCTCATGGATATGCCCCCCTGCTCATGGATATGCCCCCCCTGCTCATGGATATGCCCCCCCTGCTCATGGATATGCCCCCCTGCTCATGGATGTGCCCCCCTGCTCATGGATGTGCCCCCCTGCTCATGGATGTGCCCCCCTGCTCATGGATAAGGCCCCCCCCCACTCTCCGCTCATACTTACCTTCCTTCAGCGCCGCCGGTTAAGTCTTCGCGCGCGCTCTTTGGAAGGACCCCAGCCGCGACCACGTGGGACCATGTGATCGCGGCTGGGGTCCTTCCAACGAGCGCGCGGGAACTTTCCCGGCGTCGCTGAAGGAAGGTAAGTATGACCGGAGAGCAGCTGCAGGGCCTGTCCGAATGCTCTATCTGCATTCGGACAGGCCCTGCAGCTGCTCACTTTGTTTAATACTTACCTTCCTTCAGCGACGCCGGAAAGTTCCCGCGCGCGCGCTCGTTGGAAGGACCCCAGCCGCGATCACATGGTCCCACGTGGTCGCGGCTGGGGACCTTCCAAGGAGTGCGCGCGCGCGCGAAGACATTTCCGGCGGCGCTGAAGGAAGGTAAGTATTAAACAAAGTTAGGAGAGCAGCTGCAGGGCCTGTCTGAATGCCGATAGAGCATTCGGACAGCCGCCGCAGCCCCTCGGATACCGGCAAGCCGGCTCAATGCCAGCTTCCGGTATCGGAAAAAAATATCGGGGGTACTGCACGAGTACCAAGTACTCCTGCAGTACCCGGTATCGGCACCGATATCGATACTAGTATCGGTATCGGTGCAACCCTATAATAAACCATTGCTTATTATATTCTGCAGTAAAGAGTCTCTTTAGGCTAGGTTCAGACGAACGCATTTTTCACGTTGTCCGTGAAAAAGTGCGTTCGAACGAATGGACGTATTTTTTCACGGAATACGCAATAGCGGTCATACGATGCGCATTTTCGTCCGTGATTTTGTACGGATCATCAATAAAACCCTTTTTGCGTCTGGACGTTATGTTGGCCGGACGTGTGCAGCGTCTGACGTCTCCCAATCACGCAAACACGCCGCTATGCGGTCGCAGCGCACTCTGTACGTCAGTAGTAGCGGTTTGACGTTCTCGAAAAAATGCGTTCGTTTGCCACTTGCTTTGCTTTCGTGCGGCCGTTCGTCGTATGTTCCCCGGCATTGGACGTCATTTGCTGCTAGCACGGCCGTGATTTCGTGCGGCTAAACGCACGTTAAAACTGCTTTCGTCTGTCCTTAGCCTTATTTCTAGATTTTTTAAGAATTTTTTATACTTTTTTCAAAAAAAAATTCGAACTCGAACCGAACACGCCAAAAAGTTCGAAGTTTGCGAACTTGCGAACGGCTAAAGTTAGAATCGAACTTCGAACTGATCGAACCGAACAGCTCATCCCTAATCATAACCCTGGCAGGCTGCAAAACAAGAGAGATTGACAGCCTTCAAGACAGAGATAGGAGTCTTTCTTTTGTTCGGAATTGATGTGGAGTGTTTGCTACTCCACAGCCATGGAGCATCCATCTGCCTGAAGATTACACAAGCAGGTTATTGTGGGTGTATAACCCCTTTGCTTTATTGAAACATAAATTGCTGTCAAGTGCCTGCTGATTGACAGCTTTGCAGAGTGAAGATCTCCACCATGGAAGGCTGTCACAGTCCGCCGGTGGAGGGGGTGTGATGCCAATTAGTGATGGGCCGAACACCCCCGTGTTCGGTTCGCATTCGAACTTGAACACCCGAAAAAGTTTGACCGCGAACTTGAACACAATTCGAACACCATGCAAATCAATGGGGCTCAAAAGTTCGAAAATTAAGGTCCCCTCCAAGAGGGCATATATGCAAGATATTGGCCATAAAAGGTGTATGGGGGTCCGGGTACTGTCCTGGGGGACAGGAAACAATGAAAAAAAAATGTTTTTAATCCTTTCACTGCTGAGTACTGAGCCATTTCACCGCTGTGCGCTGAGCTAATTTTTACTGCTTTTGCTCCTGTTTAAATACGATCTGAAGCCATGGGAAATGTTTGACCAACAAGGAGTGGGAAATGTTTGACCAACAAGGAGTGGGAAATGTTTGACCAACAAGGAGTGAGAAATGTTTGACCAACAATGAGTGGGAAATGTTTGACCAACAATGAGTGGGAAATGTTTGACCAACAAGGAGTGGGAAATGTTGGACCAACAAGGAGTGAGAAATGTTTGACCAACAAGGAGTTGGAAATGTTTATGAATCCCATAGGCTTCAATGTTAAAAAAATTCCCGTTTTAATCCAATATCTAGTAAACCGTTTATTATTATATTCTGCAGTAAAGAGTCTCTTTATTTTAGATTTTTTAGGATTTTTTAAGAATTTTTTGGAGAAAAAAAGATTCTCGAACTTTCCGTGAATGTCCCGAAAAGTTTGAAGTTCACAAATTTTCGAACAGCCGATGTTCAAATCGAACTTCGAACCGATCGAACCAGCAGCCCATCCCTAATGCCAATTCCACACATAATAAGTACAGGGGCGGACTGACAAGTAATGGGGCCCCAGGGCAATAGGAGTTAGTGGGGCCCCTTGTGCCATGCCTACACAGTAGGCCACACCCATAAACCCCTCCAATACAACGCACAACCCACATGCACATTGTTGTGTTAAAGAATTTATTCACACAATTTTCAACTAATAATTTTTAATTATTTTTTATAATCAATGTATTTTTATTGCAAAAGCAGTCAGCAGTAAAACATAGCAAAGAAAGAACATACAGCCACGCAGGGCCTACAGAGAGTCATCACATGAATAACAGCCACACAGGGCCAACTAACAGAACGGTACATCAATAATATGAGCAAGTAGCAAGGAAAAAAGAAAAGAGGGGGGGACCCACAGCCAACCAGCAGAAGATGGCCAAAAAAAAAGATGGGGGAGGGGGAAATGGCAAAGGCCATGCCGTGACATCCCTGGCTCACTCCCGCAGGAGGCCATGGGAGAGCAATGTCACAAGGCCCAGGAGCCCGAGGGCCACGTATGGCAGACAGAGCCATGGTGAAAGCCACAATGGCACGCCACAGGACAATCCGACAAAAGCCAAATAAAATAAAATAAATAAAAAAGGGGGCAACGAAGGGCGCACCATTGCTGGTAGGGTGGGTGACAATGAAAAAAACATAACGGGAGGGGCAAAAGGTGCAAGGACAGCAGTGGGACTCATGAGAAATAAAACACAAAAGGGGAAGTCTCTAGCATCATCCGTTCCAGAGGTATCAACAACTGAGTGTACAAACACAAAAAAGGGGGGGAAGTGGGGAGGGGGGAGAGTTTGCTGGCAACAAAAAGAGTCTATAACCGAGCTACGGTGCTCGCCAGATACAGAAGGCTAAGAAGTCAAATAGCCAAAGTCCATGACCGGGTGAGGCATGTTAACCGGGATCCCGAGGCCTCGGGACCCGCAATGAGGGTGACACGTCTCCATCCGCCCTCGGCTGCCCATGCAGAAGACCCATGGTCATCAGGTGAGTATGAGCCTTATCAGTAGTGGAGGCTGTTAGTACTGTCTTCCCATCTGGTATCAGCCTGGTATCACCCGGATGTTCCCCACCAGTAACAGACATCCCGAGACCAAAGGACAGCGGTAAAGGCTCCGAACTGCCGTCTCACTGCTAAGGCTAAAAACGGCAGGTCCCGTTAAACAGCAATCGTCATATTTTCAAAGTGGATCAGAGGAGTTCTAGCCGTGACCCGCAGAAGCTGATCACAAAAGGGACATCGCTGGCCACCACTAGGATGTCCCTGGGGGCCATCATCGGGGCCGTAGCGGCTTTCCGGAGCCGAAACGCTGATAGTATCGATCCTGGTGCTCCTCCATGTAAGGCCAGGATAGCAACCACAAAGCGCGTAACAAAAGGTAAAAGCTCAGAATCGGGGACAGGATCCAAGATGCCCCGCAGTTTAAAGTTTTTGCGGCGATGCGTGTCTCCAGGGCCAGGACAGCGGACTGCAACCCAGCAACCTGGGTCTGGAGTGCCAAGACACGGGAGGAGGCTGCGGCCTTTGACATCTTCAGCTCACTGCTATGGGTACAAAGTTCTCCCACATCTGTGCGCAGGGTAAGAAAGTCGGCACGCACAGTTGCAATCTCCTGCTGCCAGGAGGAGCGTGCATCCTCCAGAAGTGCACGAATATCCCTCCTGGTTGCCGGCATATCCTCAGGGTCCGGTGACGGGAAGAAGCGCTCTGTAACAGGCGGATCTGCGGGATCGGAGTCATGGCAGGCCCCAGCTTCCAGCCGGGTGCAGGGTGAGGAGTCCACCATACGAGAGCCTCCCAGGGACAGGCGAATATCAGGGAGAAGGTCCGTAGCTGCTCCTGCTCGCTTGTCGCGCTTGCCCATGGCTGAAGAGCAACAGGAGCTCCCGGGGAGAATAGAAGGAAGTCGCTAGGTGGCAAGATGGCGGCCACCCACAGTCAGCTCCAGGCCCCGGGACCAGCAATCCGCAACCAGGCAGGGCAAGAACAGACGTCAGCAGCTCGGAAAGCAGGCGGGGAATGCCACCCACACGTGTGCCAAAGGAGAAAGGGTGAGTGAGGACAAGAAACTAGTAAAAATTAAAAAACTTCGCTGGAATCGCAGGAGCTACAATAACATGCGTCTTCTCTCCTCGGCACCTAGCCACGCCCTCTCAACTAATAATTTTAATGAGTTAATAAAATCCACTCAAGCCCCCCACGAATTGGAGAATCCATTGTGCCCCCTCCAGACTTACAAACTGCCACTGCTCTGCTGCGGTAGCCGTCACACACTCGTGGCAGCTACGGCCGCGGCACAGAAGGTCCCTGTGGGAAACTGCTGATCAACCTTTCAGGTTTCAAACATACTGTACATTACTGACACACTTGTACACACTGAACATTACAGAGTTCCAAAGCAATAAAACTCACTGTAGTGTGTGGTGTGCGTGAGCGTATCAGAGATCCACAGAAATAAAACTCAGTAACGTACTGATCTATTCAACCCCCCAAGCATTTAATTTGTCCTCTTATTACCCCAGCATTTAATTTGTCCTCTTATTACCCCCAACATTTAATTTGTCCTCTTATTAACCCCCAAGCATTTCATTTGTCCTCTTATTACCCCCAACATTTATTTGTCTTCTTATTACCCGTCATGGAACTGACATAGCGCTCCCCGCGTCACACCCCAAGACTTTTATTTCCCATGGCGAAAACACCAAAAGACATAGACCGTTGCTTTGGGGAAGACCTTATGTTCATTTATATGGTGTGGCTTTAAATGTATTGTCGCGGAACCCCTTGCTCAGAGACTGTGGACTGTAATAACCCCTCGCTCCTCTGCTATTCCCCTCAGTTCAGCTATTTGTCTGTTAGTGTTTTAAAGTGGTGTTTTTGTGACTCCCCCCCTATATCAGCACGTAATTACAATGCCTTTAAGCCTGTCCCTTATGCACTGTGTTATCCGACCACCAGGGTAGCCTGGGATTGAAAGCATGAGCTGGGTTTGAAACCCCAGCCAATCACAATCCAAGGAGCTAGAAGGGCCAACCAATCCCATTCCTGGAATGCACTTCATTGCCTGTAATGGAGCTATCTGCATAAACTTCAAACGTCTGCGCCCCGAAAACAAACTGCTCCAGCGGGGTGATTTTTCAAAGGTGGGGTGATCCTCATGCGAGCTACCATTGTGGTGATTTTCAGGAGGGAGCTCCACAGATCTGGGCGCTTTTTGGACTGTGACACTCTAGGGACCCGAGCTATCAAACAGTACCCCTGGATTGCCGCTGCTCCCCTGGACCCCCCCCCCAAACAAGGACCTGTGATCTGTATGACTGTAGTTACAGTATTTATAAGGCGACACCAAATACCGTAGCACTGTACAATGGAAAAGCTATAATCACTCTCAGAAGGCACAGAGCGGCATTCTGGAAATGCAAAGAGGCTCCAAGGCAGGAGTTCAGAACAAGCGGGTCTGGAGCTGCGCATCAGGCTGCTCGAGGCACTGAGTTCCGAGCAACTCAGAGGCCGGGCTGATCCTGGTAAGGGTGTGACTGGAGAGCCAGGACAGACAGGAAGAGATGGCGTCCTGTCACAACCCCCCCAAGCATTTAATTTGTCCTCTTATTACCCCCAACATTTCATTTGTCCTCTTATTACCCCAACATTTCATTTGTTGTCTTATTACCTCCAAGCATTTCATTTGTCCTCTTATTACCCCCAACATTTAATTTGTCCTCTTATTACCCCCAACATTTCATTTGTCCTCTTATTACCCCAACATTTCATTTGTTGTCTTATTACCTCCAAGCATTTCATTTGTCCTCTTATTACCCCCAACATTTAATTTGTCCTCTTATTACCCCCAACCATTTAATTTATCCTCTTATTACCTCCAAGCATTTCATTTGTCCTCTTATTACCCCCAACATTTAATTTGTCCTCTTATTACCCCCAACCATTTAATTTGTCCTCTTATTACCCCCAACATTTAATTTGTCCTCTTATTACCCCCAAGCATTTCAGTTGTCATGTTATTATTCCCCCCCCCATTTCAGTTGTCATGTTATTACCCCCGCCCCTCGTCGCTCCCCCACCATACTATATTATTAAATAATTTTCTATGGACGCTGGCTTCGCTGGCCGGGCTACTATTGCACGTACCCTGGCCTGATTGTCCCATATGGCCCCGCTTTTTTCCCCTCAGCTCCAGAGGGAAGATCATCTCTGGGTAGCCATGGCAGCTGGCCCTGCGGCGCACTACCAAACCGCGCACATCATGTGAGGGGGCGGTGTCAATGCAGCATGCACTCCTCCTGTTTTAGAACGTGGGGTCCAGGTAGGCACGCTGCAGCAGCTTGGTAGTGCGCCGCAGGGCCAGCTGCCACGCCACCCAGAGATGATCTTCCCTTCAGAACTTGCCTTCCAAAACCGGGCCCCTTCTGACCTGCGGGCCCTTGGGCAGTGCCCAAGTGCCCGATGGGTCAGTCTGCCCTGAATAAGTAGCATTG
Source organism: Leptobrachium leishanense (assembly GCA_009667805.1). Classification (NCBI taxonomy): domain Eukaryota; kingdom Metazoa; phylum Chordata; class Amphibia; order Anura; family Megophryidae; genus Leptobrachium; species Leptobrachium leishanense. Next base: position 68,770,022 of record CM019066.1, read on the forward strand.
GGGTCTTTTATGGCAATAGTCAGTCCTAGGGGAGATTAAACGTGACTGCTCTTTAGAAAGCCAGATCCTGAAGCTGAAACTCATATACTTTCAGTGGCATCACTAGGGTTGGTGTCACCCGGTACAGATTTTTTTTTAACTACTCTTACTCATAAATCAGTACTCCCATATAACACTGAACGCTCATGCATAGCGCACATTACTGTGAAGTTTATTGCTGTGGAGCTCTCTCATATGCTCACACACAAATTTTGGTGAACTGTCAGAAAGTACAGTGCCTGTTTGAAGACAGTGAAAGTAAAGGCACACATGGATATACAGTGGCAAGAAAAACTATGTAAACCCTTGGGATTACGTGGAGTTTTGCATGAATTGGTCATAAAATGTGCTCTGATCTTCATCTAAATCACAACAATTTGAAAAACACAGTGTGCTTAAAATAATACAACACAAACATTATATGTTTTCATGTGTTCATTGAACAGAACATGTAAACATTCACAGTGCAGGGTGGAAAAAGTATGTGAACCTTTGGAATTAATAACTGGTTGACCCTCCTTTGGCAGCAATAACCTCAACCAAACGTTTCCTGTAGTTGCAGATCAGACCTGCACAGCGATCTGGAGTAATTTTGGACCACTCCTCTTGACAAAACTGTTTAAGTGTAGCAATATTCTTGGGCTGTCTGGTGTGAATCACTTTCTTAGGGTCATGCCACAGCATTTCAATCGGGTTGAGGTCAGGACTCTGACTGGGCCACTCCAGAAGGCGTATTTTGTTTTGTTGAAGCCATTCTTTTGTTGAATTACTTGTATGCTTTGGGTCATTGTCCTGTTGCGTCACCCATCCTCTGCAGAGCTTCAGTTGGCGGACAGATGGTCTTACGTTTTCCTGCAAAATGTCTTGATAAACTCTGGAATTCATTTTTCCATCAATGACAACAATACGTCCAGGCCCCGAGGCAGCAAAGCAGCCCCAAACCATGATGCTCCCTCCGCCATGTTTTACAGTGGGGATGAGGTTTTGATGTTGGTGTGCTGTGCCTTTTTTTCTCCACAAATAGTGTTGTGTGTTTTTCCCAAACAACGCAATTTTGGTTTCATCTGTCCACAGAATATTTTGCCAGTAGTGCTGTGGAACATCCAGGTGGTCTTTTGTAAACTTCAAACGTGCTGCAATATTCTTTTTGGACAGCAATGGCTTCCTCCATGGTGTCCTCCCATGTACTCCATTCTTGTTTAATGTTTTCCTTATTGTAGATGTGTCAACAAAAATTTTAGCATGTGCCAGAGATTTCTGTAAGTCTTTAGCTGACACTCTAGGATTCTTCTTTACCTCATTAAGTATTCTGCGCTGTGCTCTTGCAGTCATCTTTACAGGACGACCACGCCTAGGGAGAGTAGCAACAGTGCTGAACTTTCTCCATTTGTAGACAGTCTGTCTTACCGTGGACACATGGACATCAAGGCTTTTGGAGATACTTTTGTAACTCAGCTTCATACAAGTCAACAATTCTTGATCGTAGATCTTCTGAGAGCTCTTTCCTGCGAGGCATGGTTCACATCAGGCAGTGCTTCTTGAAACCAGTAAACCCAAAACTGGTGTGCGTTTTTAAAGGGCAGGACAGCTTTCAGCAACACATCCAATAATATCACACTGATTGGACTCAAGGTTGGCTCACTCCTGGCTCCAATTAGCTCTTGGAGAAGTCATTAGGCTAGGGGTTCACATACTTTTTCCACCCTGCACTGTGAATGTTTACATGTTATGTTCAATAAACACATGAAAACATATAATGTTTGTGTTGTATTATTTTAAGCAGACTGTGTTTTTCAAATTTTTGTGACTTAGATGAAGATCAGAGCACATTTTATGACCAATTCATGCAAAACTCTACGTAATCCCAAAGGGTTCACATACTTTTTCTTGCCACTGTATATTGCCGCCAGCAGTTCACCCATGGACATATATTGCCCCCAGCAGCACACCCATGGATATATATTGCCCCCAACAGCTCACCCATGGATATATATTGCCCCCAGCAGCTCGCCATGGATATATATTGCCCCCAGCAGCTCGCCATGGATATATATTACCCCCAGCAGCTCACACATGGATATATTGCCCCAGCTCACACAAGGATAAATTTGCCCAGCTCACACATGGATATAGTTGCCCAGCTCACACATGGATATAGTTGCCCAGCTCACACATGGATATAGTTGCCCAGCTCACAAATGAATAAATTGCCCCAGCTCACACATGGATATAGTTGCCCAGCTCACACATGGATATAGTTTCCCAGCTCACACATGGATAAATTTGCCCAGCTCACACATGGATATAGTTGCACAGCTCACACATGGATAAATTTGCCCAGCTCACACATGGATATAGTTGCCCAGCTCACAAATGGATATATTTGCCCAGCTCACACATGGATAAATTTGCCCAGCTCACACATGGATATAGTTGCCCAGCTAACACATGGATAAATTTGCACAGCTCACACATGGATAAATTTGCCCAGCTCACACATGGATATAGTTGCCCAGCTCACACATGGATAAATTTGCCCAGCTCACACATGGATAAATTTGGCCAGCTCACACATGGATAAATTCACCCCCAGCAGCTCACCTCTGCCGCCACATGCTGTTCACCGCGTCTTTGGCTCCCTATGAGCTCTCGAAGGCATGGAGCTTGGCCGCTCGCCTGGGGGAACCACGTGACCAGCCATGATCTCGCGAGAACACGGCTGGTCACGTGGTTCCCCTAGGCGAGCGGCCAAGCTCCATGCCTTCGGGAGCTCATAGGGAGCCAAAGACGCGGCGAACAGCATGCGGCACTGCGGCGGTGGGCTGTATACGGCCTGTCACGACCCTACTACGCGCGTTGCTGCGCAAAGACGCCAGGTTAAGCCGCGCACTCTATCTATCCTAGACCCAGATAATTACGCGCACTTATCTACCCGTCCCGGCCACACTTTCTCTCACAACAGGCACGTAGAGCGTGATATACTGATCCCAGGATTGCAACGCAGTACAAGTCTTCTCCTGAAGCGCGTACTACCTACGTCTCTCACAATCCCGGAGCTCACTTTCTTATTCTATTAGTAGCGCTGCCACCAGTCCTCACGGACACTACACGCGTCGCAACAGGAGATGCAGGGCTTAGCAGCCGCACTATCCTAGACTCGGACAGTGACTACGGATCTCACAATTCCCTGCTGTTTTCTGACGACCGCAACACGCAATTTCTTATATATAACCGAGCTTAAAGCAAATAGCAATACCCCCAATCTCTTAGTTAGCGTGGATTTCATCAGCCAGAGTCAAAACATAAATATTTTTTTGTTTATTTATGATAGAAAAATCACAGTGCTTTGTTACATAAAAAATTATAACTAGAATAAATCAATTAATTACACACTACACAGCAAACGAAAGAAAAAGGGTTAACCATAGAGCGTTACTTACGAAGAGCTGTTCATTAAGCTAGCAGCCATGGCCTCCTGGAGTCTAGAGATAGGAACATGGACCGACCAGTCCTCTTTCAAGATACCCCAAGTGATCAGCCAAAAGCACATGGCCAGTGTTCCGAATTTATACACTTCCTGATCTTTCCAGCCCCCACCCACCAATGGCCCAGTGTCCTGGACTCCATTTCCCAGAGTGCAATTCTCGCTCGTGCTCAGTAAGCTTGTCAATTAATCTTTAATTGCCCAAATGTGTCTATCTCTGCCCCAGACCCCTCTTAGAGATCAAGGGTGTGCTTCCTGTCTTTGAAAATTGGGTCTAACATCTTGGTGCCAGGCTGGTTTCCAAGGTGTGATTTTCTATGTCAGTGTACAAAGAAATTCCCTTTTTACAGCTACGTGTTATATCCTCCCCCCCAGGGGAGAAAGCAAACCATGTTAATTACATTTCAGCGGTGAACACAGGGATACACTTACCAAATGGCCAGACACAAATATGAATATACTCTATATGGAGGAGATATGTATGAACCGGCAGATAGACACATATATACAGGCAGACCCTTTATAGATAGAAATACAGATCTAATCTGCCACATGGCCCACGGGGCGTAGGTTGCCGACCCCTGCCTTAGGGTGATACAACTCGCCCTTAGGGTGACACCGTCACCAAAGAGTTTGATTTTTGAACCGGCCGGCGGCCGGTTCAAAAATCTAAGTCTTTAGTGACGGTGTCACCCTAAGGGCGGGTGTCACCTGGTGTGGACCGCACCCCCCGCTCCCACCTAGCAACACTAGTGTATACTTTGGTTACCTAATGAGAAGGAAGGACTCACTGGAGAAGAGCCTAATGTTGGGGAAGATTGAGGGCAAAAGGAGAAGGGGCGACAGAGAATGAGGTGGCTGGATGGAGTCACTGAAGCAATATTCTTGAGCTTAAATGGACTTCTCAAGATGGTAGAGGACAGGAAGGCCTGGAGGAACGTTGTCCATGGGGTCGCGACGGGTCAGACACGACTTTGCAACTATCAACAACAACATGGCAATAGAATATTATTGAGAGAGCAAAGGTCTTTATTCACATGAAGGGATTTCTAATAAAATGTATTATAGTTTAATTACTTTCAGTTTTATTGTTGTACAGCTCTGTTATACACGTGCACTCCCGGAATATATGGAGGAGCTATTAAAAGGAAGTACTTAAGGGAAGAAAAAGGAAAAGAGGGATTTGAGCCCAAAATAATGAATGTAACTCCAAAATAGGGACGACTGGGAGATATACAGGGTTATTCAGAGAGCGTGAAAAGCAGGAGAATGACTGGAGAATGAAAAATTCTAGGTCAAAATAGCCAAACCAGAAAAATTCTCCCATTCATCTCACTTTCCAAATCGGCTATTTTGACCTAGAATTTTTCATTCTCCAGTCATTCTCCAGTCATTCTCCTGCTTTTCACGCTCTCTGAATAACCCTGATAGTTACATAGGCTGAAAAAAGACATACGTCCATCGGATTCAGCCTCTCACAGATCACCTACTGCTGTTGATCCAAAATAAGGAAAAAAAAACAGCCTGAAGCGCTCGCCAATATGCAACACACTGGGAAAAAATTCCTTCTTGACCCCAGAATGATCATTTCCTGCACATATCCCCTTCAGTTTATATTTTTCCCCATAATTTTGATCCCTGTATTCAAGAGGGGTAAACTCTAGCATAGGGTAACTAGGTCTGAGTCTAGGGCAGGAAACTGAAGGAATGAAGCATCTCTCCCCTAGTCTTTCTTTTCAAGCTAATAAAACTCCCAGCAACACATGTTTGAAGTCACTTGAACGGCTATTCACTAAGCCCTGAACTTGCCACCGAAGGGAACCAAACTGAATTTCATTTGCAAAGCTGTCAATTTTCCAAATACTTTTGATCTCTGGCGGCAGTGAAATTGCCCCATAGAGAAGTAATGGTTAATCTATTCACAGAACACCGAAATGTCAGTGAAATGCCCTGATTTTCGGTAATTCAGTTTGACAGGTTTAGATAGGAGAATCCCATAGGATTCAATGTAAAAACTAAGGGCCCTATTACATTCTTCGCGCACAATTTTGCGCTGCGCAAAAAAGCATTAACGCGAGGGGCAAAACCTTTGCACTGAACGTCGTATTACAACGTCTATGCAAAAAATGCACGTTAACGTTTAACGCGGATGGACCTGCGCGAGCGAAATTAACTGTGCGCGTCCTATACTTAACTTTGTGAGCGCAAATGCATTTGTGCACTGGTACGCGCATGGTATTATAATCTATGCGCAACTTGTTACAAACGACGTTTGCGCGCATATTTTTAACGTCTTTGAAAAGAAAAGCTGGTGGTAACTGCAAATCTGAACGTTCTGGCCGAAACGAAATACACCAGCACGAAAAAAAAAAAAACTGCAAAGTATAGTTACACATTCTACACATAACCAAACAATAAAATTGAGAAGTTGCGTTTTTTTTTTTTATTGCTGCAGGATATATACGCAGATTGACTTATTGGCTGAATCGTGTGAAGAAAACAGTCTGTCATTTGTGACATGAACCGTGTTTGCTGTGCCCCTGTGAATATCCAACCATCATCCAATCCATCCCATGTTCCTATGTGCTTGTGTATTATGTCTTAAAATGAGGACTTTGTTGCTAGACACTGACTACCATAAAGGCTTCCTGGCGTAATCTTGAGGTCTACAAGAAGAAAAGTAGTGATGATTGATGGTACTGACACATTCTTCCCCTTCTTTATTGTTTCCCTGCTCTCCCTCACTTTCTTCTGTTATCATTCTTCTATTTTCCTTTCCTGGTCTTCTTGCTTTCGTCCTCTCCACCCATAGCTCTGACCAGTGGTGGCTCTCTGCCTCTCTCCGGGCTTGATGCCAGTGTTAACCTCATCCTGGCCAGCAGCTCCAGCATCTCCAACGTCCCCCTGCCTGGTGAGCCCACCACTCTTCCTGAACCCGCGGGGTCTCCCTCTCTTGGGTTCCAGCCTTGGACGCATACCTTTTGCCGGCGGGACACCCAGTCTTTCCCCTTCCTCGACCACTTCTTCAGCAGAGGCTGCAGTGCCAAGTCTTCAGCAGGGCCCAGGAGGCTCCCAGCACAGCGGAGAGTGTGAGTGAGGAACCCTCTCTCTCCCCCCTTCAACATCCACCAGCACCCATGCCGAGTCTCAACCTAAAACGGGGCTCCTGCATCAAGTGGGGACGTGGAGAGGTGTGACTGCATTCCTTGGGGATGCTACCTCTTACCCCCTCCTCAGTGAAGACGATATATGTATGTATATATGCATATATACACATGAGTGAAGGGGGGAGAAGGAACCAAACATAAAGAAGAACCAAAAATATGAATTGTAAACCAAATAAGAACCAAAAACCCAAACCTCGAAATACTGCAGAGAAACAAAAAATACACTGCCCCCCCCCAATGGGGTGCACAACGCTCCCTCCAACCAAAGGAACTCCTAAAGACTGAACCCCTCCTATGCTTTCTTGTTCGTCATACCAAGCTTTGTGCCATTTTAAGGGGAGCATTGGATGGGGCGATAATACAAAACTGGGGGGCAGCAAGGTTCTCCACCCCCCCGTTGCCCATTATCCTTATGCGTTACACTCAAAGGTTCTAGAGGAGAAGCATTATGGGTTATAGGAGAAGGGAGGAGGCTGCAGCGGACGAGAGGCCGCTCATGGGGTGGGGTGCATGGGTGATGGGAGAGGAGTAGGGTTGACTTGTCCCCTCCTCTTCCCAAAAAGAACCAAAACAAAAAACACCTATTGCCCCCTCTTCAGCCTACATCAAAAACCAAAACAGCTTTATCCAAAGCCTAACACATCTCTAGAACCTCAGAGTAACTGTGTATATGTGTGACATCTATATCGAAAAACTACACACACACATAGACTTAGGGTTAGAATCAAGCTACATTTTGTGCTTGATATAAGCAAATTTAAAACTTTGAGACCTTGTGATTTATTTCTCTGCTTTTGTCATAACAGAGGTGGTAATTTAGGGGGATATACCCTTACACAGCAATATGAAAAACTGTACGAAAACATCAGGACACGTACATACATAGCTTTCTTTTTTTTTTTTTATATTTAAAGTTTTTTATTTTGTAATTAAGTCGTCATATAAACAGAAAGAGTAAGGGCCTCGCAGGGCCACATGTGACGCTATCAACAGAAACACTTCTTAAGAAAATAACATGGGGGGGTCGAATGAAAAATCTGCAGAATTTCGGAGAAGGGGGGGAGGGGGGAGTAACAGAAAGCCATCAAAAAACATCCAAAACACTTCAGAAAAATAAAATGGAAGAATAAAAGAAAACCAAAAGTCTCAAATTCAGTCCCCTCTGGGGAGTGACAGCAGTGAAAAAACAATTAAATAAAGACCCGAAGCGTCTCAGAGCAGCATAAAACAAGGGGGGGGGGAGGAAACGTCAAGACATAGTGGACTTCAAAACACAGCTAGAAGACTGCGAAGGGGGATTATAAAAGGAAAAATAAAAACAAAAACCAGCTTTTACTCAGCAAGAATCAGGGTAAAGAAAGAAAAAAAAAAAGAAAGTCATCAGAAAAGATTTGCGGGGGGGGGGGGAATACACAGCAGGCCATGTAAGGGTGCCAGGGTCGAAAACAGTGCGTAACAGATCGGCAGGGCAGATCCCTTCAGCCCGTATCCAGCAGAAACGTTGGGCAGAAAGCAGCTTCAAGCCTTCTTTCACCTCCTTCAGTGCATGAGACATCCGGCAACCAGGTCCCTCCATCTGCCGCGCTGGGGGCAGCCCGGGTCCAAGGCAAGCACTGCCCCTCAACAGTGCCCACGCTCAGGGTACAGAGCTGCGCCGACAGCACAGGCCTCACCGAGGGAGCCGCTACCACCGGTTCCTTGGTCGCCTTCCCAGCTAGGCCCCAACTCACAGGCCTCCCAGCAACCTCGCGCACCTCCAGCGTCGTCATCGGGAGCAGGGCTCTGCGCTCTGGACCAGGTATTCTTTCGGTCTCTCCTCCAGGTGTAGGTGCAAGCGTCAGCTTCCCAAGTGGGACGCCGATCGTGTCGCCGCTCCCCGTTCCAACCACTGAGCAGGTCCCAGCCATGCACCCATCCGGCGCATCCTCCTCTAAATTTGAGTCTCCCTTCTCCCGGCAGCTCCGCATCACCGACATCATCCTGCAGCTGCAGACAGGCCTCCAGGCCTGCAAAGAAGGCCTCAGCGTTTCTCGTGGGGGGAGGTGATCCGCACCGCTCGTCCTCTCTCATCTGACCTCCCCTCTGGGCGATCGGGAAACGCGGGCCCACCGTTTCCCCAATCCCCAACTCAGAGGTAGGTCTGGTGGAGGCGGCAGGACAGTCAGGGACAGAGGCCCGAAGGGCCGGGACGAAGGCCGCAAAATGGCCGCCGGCTCCTCGCTCCGGCCACACACTGGCAGCTGCAGGGGGAGACCCAGGTCCGGAGGGGGGGACAGAATGGCCTCCGGACATCTCCAGTCCGGTGGCCAGCTATCTGGAGCCTGAAGTCCAGAGATGTACAGCGAAAAGAGTCTTTTATCAGTCTCCAAGGGTGGCAGACGTGCGGAACTCCTTGAATACACGTCTGCTCCCTTCGGTAGCCGGCCATACATAGCTTTCTGCTGCCATCTAGCGGCCATGGAAAGAATGGTCTTTAAATTCTTTAACAAAAAAAAAACAGTCCGCACACTGATTTCTGCGCACAACGTACATTGCGTGCATTTTTGCGCGTCAGTTTTACGCACAATTTTTTTTTGACGGATGAAAAAACGCACGAGGATTGTAATACCACCGTTAATTTTCGCGCGATAACGCATTATGCTGTGTGCAAAAAAAAATGTGCTGCGCGAACGAAATTGCGGGAAGAATGTAATAGGGCCCTAAATCATTTTTTAACACATTTAATATTTTCATTTTCAGCAAAAAGCTTATTTGAAAACAACTTTTTGTATTTATTTTTTTTTAGAGGAAATTTGTTTCCCAATTTTTTAAAGAGTTTCTTAAATTCTGTAACAGATTTTTTTTATTATTTTTTAAAGAACCTTTTTTATTATTTATACACAATTTAATGCATTTTTATTGATATTGTTCCGTTACTTTTCTTTTTAATTCAGTTTGGTGCATTTCAAAGCCAGTTTGCTGCTCTTTAGTGACATTCACAATCCACAAGGTAGAGGAAGGGAGTATATTTAAAAGGAAACAAAGTAGCAAAATAAGAGGACATAGTCTTAGATTAGAGGGGCAAAGGTTTAAAAGTAACATCAGGAAGCATTATTTTACTGAGAGGGTGGTGGATACATGGAACAGCCTTCCAGTTGAAGTGGTAGAGGCCAAAACAGTAATTGAATTTAAGCAAGCATGGGATAGGCATAAGGCTATCCTAAACAAAAGATAAATCCAGGTAAAGTATCCATGTAATTGGGCAGACTAGATGGGCCGAAAGGTTCTTATCTGCCAACATTATTCTATGTTTCTATGTTTTCATGAGTCTTCTTTCCAATGATACCAAACATGACCATGTTATGTGTAAACGAAAAAATAAATAAAAATGTAAAAACTTTTTTTTTGTGTTATTTTTATTAATGCAGCATTATTGTTCTCATTTTTTTTTGAGAAAGGATTTTACCAGGAAGGATACATTGAGATTTCTCTTGTTTTCAAGTATGTCCTGTGTGGCGAGTATGTACCGTTAGGTGACTTGCCCAAGGACACTTACTGGAGAGGTGCTCGCTGGGATCGAAACCCATGACTCCACAGGCTCTCTCCATGCAGAGCGGTGATGTTACCACTACTCCACCCAGCCGGTATTTCAATTATAATGTGAACAATGATGCTGCACTATCGTTTTTTTGTTTTTTTTTGCTAAAATCACATAATTTCTCAGAAAAAAAAAGTAACAGGTTCCTAGTGCTGATTTTTTAACAAGTCTACCCCATAGAATAAATAACCGCAAAGGTTTGGATAATAAAATGTGAAAGAAACCACTTTACACGCTGTAGATGATTGAAAATTCAAATTTTTTGCATGTTTTTGTTATGAGAGTCAGGCAGGACATATATATATGATATATTATGAATCTGCCGGAAAGAACCATATATAATTTGTCTGGGTTGTATAATAAATCGTGGCTTCAAATCGCGTTTAAACATGGAAAAAAGTAGCTCCAAATGGCGCCCTCTATTGGTCATTATTGTAAGTGCATGCACAATACTCTTATAGTCACATGACACATGTCCTGTGTAGATCAATCCATGGAAGGCCCTGCCTCCCATTGGGGCGTTTTTTTTCCTTTTTTAAAAATGGCTTGAGACCAATGGAGCTTTCCCATTGGCTCAAGCAATTAAATTGCTCTCAGTGCCTCTGAGGCACTGAAGTGTGTTGATTCAGGAAGTCTGAATCATTTGGCCAGCTTGAGCTACGCAATTAGCGTAGCGTTCAGCTACGCAAACTGTGTAGGCTAGGCTGGCTCAGTGCTGCCACTGCTGTCTGTGTGATGAATTTCAAACACACAGCAGCCTGCGAACTGAAAAAAAAAGCAGAGGACAGAAGGATGGCGAGGGAGCGTGGAGCAGGTGAGTACGAGAACCCTTTTCACTACCAGGATTACAATTATTATTATTATTCTTTATTTATAAAGCGCCAGCATATTCCGCAGCGCTGTACAATAAGCACAGTATAGACAGGGTTACAATACATTGAACAACATTTGACAAACAGTACAGGAGGAAATGAGGGCCCTATTCCCGTAGGAACTCACAATCTGGGAGGGTTGGGGTTGGAAACAGGAGGAGAGGACTGTAAGGTGAGAGTGATTGATGGTTGCGTCAGTGAGTTGGGTGGTAGGCTTCCCTAAATAGGAATGTTTTCAGGGAGCGTTTGAAGGAAGAGAAGTTAGGGGAAAGTCTGACAGTACGAGGGAGAGCGTTCCAGAGAGTGGGGGCTGCGCGTGAGAAATCCTGCAGTCTATCATGGGAAGAGGTGAGGCGGGGAGAAGCTAGGCGCAGGTCACTGTTTGACCTTAGGGAGCGGGCTGGGGTGTATTTGGTGATTAGTGAGGACAGGTAGTGGGGAGCGGAGTTAGTGAGGGTTTTGTAGGTAAGGATAAGGATTTTGAACTTAATTCTGCAGTGGATGGGGAGCCAGTGAAGGGACTCGCAGAGGGGAGCGGCAGAGACAGAGTGGCGGGTGAGGTGAATTAGCCTGGCGGAGGCGTTCAGGATGGATTGTAGGGGGAGAGGCGGGACAGAGGGAGGCCAGATAAGAGATTATTGCAATAGTCGAGTCGGGAGATTACCAGGGCGTGTATGAGTTGTTTTGTGGTGACAGCGGTAAGAAATGGCCGAATTCTGGAAATATTACACAGTTGGTATCGGCAGGAGGAGGAAAGAGACTTGATGTGGGGGATGAAGGAAAGAGCAGAGTCAAGTGTAACTCCAAGGCAGCGAACTTGGTTTGATGGGGAGATGGTGATACCCTCCACCGTGATAGAGAAGTCAGGAGGTGGGGAGGCATTGGAGGGAGGAATAAGTAGGAGTTCAGTCTTTGACATGTTGATCTTTAGGTGGTGGGAGGCCATCCAGGAGGAGATGCCAGATAAACAGTCACTGACTTTTGAGAGGGCAGGGGGAGAGAGATCAGGGGTAGAGAGGTAGATCTGAGTGTCATCAGCGTAGAGGTGGTAATTAAAGCCAAAGCTGTTGATGATTTTGCCCAGGGAGGAGGTGTAGATGGAAAAGAGCAGAGGACCAAGGACAGAGCCTTGAGGTACACCAACAGATAGAGGCAATGAGGAGGAGGAGTTACCAGCAAAGGACACACAGAAGGACCTGTTGGATAAATAGGAGTCAACTCAAGCAAGTGCAGTGTCACCGAGACCCAGAGAGTTGAGGGTCTGTAGAAGGAGGGGGTGGTCAACAGTGTCAAAAGCAGCCGAGAGGTCAAGCAGGATGAGAATAAAATAGTAGCCGTGTTTTTTAGCAGTTAGGAGGTCGTTGGTGACTTTGGTGAGGGCAGTTTCAGTTGAGTGTAGGGGACGGAAGCCAGATTGCAGGGGGTCAAGTAGGGAATTGGAGGACAGGAAGAGGGAGAGGCGGTTGAAGACTAGTTTTTCTAAGAGCTTTGATGTGAAGGGAAGCAGGGATACAGGGCGGTAGTTGGATGGAGAGTTGGGATCTAGGGATGGTTTCTTTAGTAAAGGGGTAACTAGCGCGTGTTTGAAGGCGGATGGAAAGGAGCCAGTGGAGAGAGATAGGTTGAAGATGTGTGTGAGAGCAGGGGTGAGGGAGGAGGAGAGGGGAGGAATTAGATGTGAGGGAATGGGGTCGAGCGGGCACGTGGTGAGATGTGAGGAGGACAATAAGGAATTGACTTCCTCCTCAGTGGCTGGGAGGAAGCGGCAGAGGGTGGCAGAGGGGACCTGTGGGAGTGGAGGTAGCAGATAACTATCTTGTGTTGGGATGTTGCTTCTGATAGTTAAAGTTTTACTGAGGAAGTAGTCTGCCAGGTCTTGAGTGCTGAAGGCAGCTGTGGGGGGAGGTGCAGGTGGGTAGAGGAGGGTGTTGAAGGTGGACTAGAGCCGTTTAGGGTTGGAGGACAGCGTAGATATAAGAGATGAGAAGAAGGATTGTTTGGCCAAGTGGAGGGCAGAGGTGTATGACCGGAGAATAAACTTGAAGTGAACAAAATCAGCTTCAGAGCGGGATTTCCTCCAGGCACGCTCTGCGGTGCGGGAGCATCTTTGCAGGTAGCAAGTCTGGAGGGTGTGCCAGGGCTGAAGCTGGCGGCGCGGGGCCTTACAGAGTCGAAGAGGAGCAAGAGTGTCTCGAGCAGAGATAAGCGTAGTGTTGTAGTGATTAGTGGCAGCATCAGGGCAGGTGAAGGATGAGGTATGAGGGAGGTGGTGAAGTAGGTTGGAGAATTGATGGGGGTCCACAGCATGTAGATTTCTGCGAGTGTGTGTGCGAGGTGGGGGAGCAGGGTGTTTAGGAAGTCCAGATAGGTTGAAAGAGAGAAGGTGGTGGTCAGAGATGGGGAAAGGGCAACATTTGAACTCAAAAATGGAGCAGAGGTTGGAAAAGACAAGGTCAATAGCGTGACCATCGTGGTGGGTAGGGAGGAGGGAGGATTGTGTGAGTCCAAGGGAGGACGTGAGTGAAAGAAGTTTGGAAGCAGCAGGGGCAGAAGGATCGTCAATGGGAATGTTGAAGTCCCCGAGAATTAGGCATGGAAGATTAGAAGACAGGAAGTGATTAAGCCAGGTAGCAAAGTGGTCAAAGAACTGGGAGGTTGGTCCCGGTGGGCGGTAGATGACTGCCACCCTGAGAGCCAGAGGAGAGAACAGGCGGATGCAGTGTGTCTCGAAGGAGGAGAAGGAGAGGGATGGGGGTGGAGGGAGATGCTGGTAGGTGCAGGTGGGAGAGAGCAGGAGTCCGACCCCGCCACCATTTCTCTCACCCGGTCTGGGGGTATGGCTCAAGTGTAGACCGCCATGTGAGAGAGCAGCAACGGAGGCCGTGTCAGAGGGAGTTTGCCAGGTTTCAGTTAAAGCTAGGAGGTTGAAGGAGTTTGAAAGGAAGAGGTCATGGATTGCTGTGAGTTTGTTGCACACAGAGCGAGCGTTCCAGAGGGCGCAGGAGAAAGAGGACAGGCGCTGAGGGATTATGGGAATGAGGTTGCTGGGCTTGCAGGGAGGTGATTTATGTGCGATGGAGATAGGATGAGAGGGAAGGATTGGATGTGTTGTGGGGCCAGGGTTAGGGGATATGTCACCTGAATAGAGTAACAGCAGGAGGGTGAGAAAGAGAAGGTGGGAATGGGATTTGTGGGAGTGATTGGCAGCACGAGAGTTAGAGGGAGACCATGTTCTGAGGAAACAAAGGAGCTCATGTGAGGCCATCATGTGGGACGAGAGGAGGGAGGGAGAGATGCAGATAGTGTAGGGGTCGGTGGTAGAGGGGCAGGAGTTCCATTTAAGGAGAAAGGTAGAAGTAAAGAGTAGAAGCGTGAGAGAAAGCATGATATATTATTCAGAGAGTGTTGAAAAGTAGAAGAATGACTGCAGAATGGAAAATTCTAGGTCAAAATATCCAAACCAGAAAAATTCTCCCATTCATCTCACTTTCCAAATCGGCTATTTTGACCTAGAATTTTTCATTCTCCAGTCATTCTCCTGCTTTTCACCTCTCTCTGAATAACCCTCTATAACATTTTATTTTACAGGTTAATACAAAGACAGCAGCACATTCATTTTTACTGGAATGGCAGGTGAGGCCGACACCTGGCCCCCCCTCCTCTCTGTGTATACTCAGGATGCCCGGGTCCCCCCGCCCTTTCTGTATTGTTAGGATGCCCAGGTCCCCGCCCTTTCTGTATTGTTAGGATGCCCGGGTCCCCGCCCTTTCTGTATTGTTAGTGTAGCGCTGTTAAAAACTCTGTTGATGTATTGCTCGGGTTTGGCCACCAGAGGGAGACAAGCGCAATGTACAGTATACTGGACACAACGGGACTACGTTTTCCATCATGCTTTGCGGCGGGGACAGGAAGTGGGTGGGAGAGAGCGAAGGACATCCGCAGCCTCGTACGAAGGACATCCACAGCCTCCCTCGAAGGACATCCGCAGCCTAGGTCGAAGGAGAGCCAGTGTGAGCCGAGCGACGAAAGGTGGAAGACGCACGTGACACTGCCAGAGATTGAGACCAGGCCGGAGAGCAGGAGCTGCCTTGCAGGTGCTGAGAATCAGAGACAGTGCTGGCGGAGACCTATCCACACATCGCTGAGAGGTTTTGCGCAGACGCAACGTTCCGGTTTGGACCCCGAGTAAGGAGACCGCGATGATCCACTGGGAGTGCAGGCGGTAGGCCGTAATTCTCGTTACCGAAATCGGACAAGCAGGAGAAGCAGATCCGGTGGCACAGAGTTCCAGTATAATCAAGCGGAGAGAGATCCTTGATCGGACAGCGGAACAGATTGTCCAGCGGATGGGTGAGAGGCCTTCCAGGCCACAGTCCAAGTTTAAACAAAGCACGCTGCAGTATTGTTTAAATCTACAGGGCCCCAACGTGACTAGTCGAAGAATTGCTCAATCCATTCACTGGCCAGTTGAATATAGTACCTGGGTACCTGAATCGCACACACACACCTTTTTGGGACATTACTTTTGCGGGACTTACACTCCTAAAACAAAGGGGTTAAACTTTCCTTTTGCCGCCGCGTGTTTTTCTCGCATTACGGTATCCTGTCGTTCATATACCGTATTCACATTATATATGCCGCTTTATTGGGATCAGTAAAGTATATAATCTATAAAATCCACAACAGTGCTAGTGTATATTTATTCCCTAGTGCGGTGAGACTATCCCGAGGTTAAATTCAGCGGCTCCTCCGGGAGTGAGCGCTACACGTGGGGGCTCATCCGGGATTACAGTCTCTATAATAAAACCGCATTTAAAGGGTTAATTATGGATCCAGACACTGCTGCCAAATGGTGTGAGGAGCAAAGTAGTCAGATAGAGTTAAGCATAGTCATGGATATTCCTGCAGACACTTGGGCCGAAGATCAGATTCGCCGGGCTGTGACCACGCTGACACCAGATCATTGGGGGTAAATCCTTGACATTAAAGCGAACCCGGATACTTCTCACACGTATGTTCTTTTTGAGTGGAGAAAGGGTGTTCCAGTGTGTTTTCAGGGCACAAGCGTGAAGCTGACCGATGAGGTGGAAGTTCAACTGATTCAGCCGAGTGCGCCACGTGGCGATCCCGCGAGTGTTCCCGCGCCCAGTCCGCTGGCCATGATCGGGCCTGAATTCATAGTGGCTATTGGAGATCTGCTGGCTAAATGTCAAAGAACAAGCCCTCCTCACACTAACTTTGGTTATCGACTGTTGAGGAATTTTACAGGAAACGTACCAACTCCGGCGGGAGAAGAAACCTTTGAAGAATGGGTAGAACAGGCGATGCAGGCTCTAGATGAGTGGGATGTCCCTGAAGCGCAAAAGAAGCAAAGATTTCACTGAGAGCTTAAAGGGACCTGCGTCAGAGGCTGTCAGAAACCTGAAAATGAGTAAGCAAGACTGCACTGCTTTAGATTACCTAAACGTATTACAGGAAGTCTTTGGGCGAACAGAAAAGGCTGCTGAGCTCATGTACCAGTATGAACATACTTACCAGCGAAAAGGTGAGAAGATGACTGAATATACGAGGCGCCTAGATAAGATTCTGCACCAGATACTTCTTAAGTGTCAGGCTCGCACCAGGAAGGAGCCATGGCACGACCTCAGTGTGTTGTTATATTCCCAAGCGCTGGGGATAAGCAGGCACACAGACACTGGAGGCAGTAGATGTACAATAAGGCTGTATTGAAGAATGGTTCACAGCAAACAGTCCAGCACAGAACAGACGGTAACACTGAAAATAGGCAAGTGGATGGTGGACCACGTAGTCTCTCTCCAGATCCGCTTGAGGAGAAGCAGGAGTCTTTAGGCAAATGTACCTTGATAGAAGGTTGGTCTCCTTGGAGAGAGCTGGAGGGCTGGAAGCCACTTGAGAGTCTCTGGACCCACTGGATAGTGGGCCACGCAGTGGATCGTCCAGCCAGCAGGAACCAGGTAATGCAGACACAGCAAGGATGCACGGCAGAGCAAAATAAATCAGGCAACATACAATGACAAGAGGGAGCTCTACAGACCTCTGGACACTGGGAAGGGAAAAACACAAAATGAAAGAGCAAAGGAGAGGAGGGTGTGGTCTGGTTTTATGCAAAACCTCAGGTTCAGACACAGAGTTAACCCTTAGGTGGGAAGCAGGTAATGAGAGCAAGTGACCCAGGCTGACCACAGCAGACTCTCAGGGCTGAGGCATGACATTAAGAAAGGGGCCGAACCAGCCACAATAGATAAAATCTGAATGCAGCAGATATTGAGGGGCGCTCAACCTCTAGATCCTGTGATGCTACAGCTGAGAAGCAGAGAAGGTAACCGAGAATTGAAATACCTGGAACTGATTCGAGCTGTTAGAGAGGAAGAGGCTCTGCTAGAAGAAAAGTCTTTAAGGAGAGGAGAAAGAGCTTACGCACAACCAGTAAGGCATAACGAATATCTGCAAACTGAAGATGATTTGTTGGCTGCCTATGGATCTGAAGTTGACGGACAAGAGCATCTGTTAGTTCCTATATCCACAGAGAGTACTGCCAAAGAACCAACCTTTCCTGCATATAGTGAGTTACACAAAACCGTTAAGAAGGTACAAGAAGCTCAAGCTGAGCTGAAACAATCACACACTGACCTGTGCCGAGTACTTTTGAAGGTGGCAGAGACACAGACCGATATGCAGAAGTTCCTCACTGATATGCGGACAACGGGAGTTGCTATGGCATCTGGCCAGGGTCCTTCAACCGAGTCACCACGAACAAGTACGTCTCCGTCTTCAAAGAAGAGATGTTTCAACTGTGGGGAAATGGGTAATTTCCGAGCGCAATGCAAAAGCCAAAGGCCTGAAGGAAATAGGGTAGAAGAATTCCTAAAAGCCTTGGAAGGGCTGCTATCTACATCACAGGCGGGAAACGCCAGAGGGCCCAAGTGAAGGAGCAAACCAGGTGCCCAATGGTTGAAAACCGCTCCAAAATTAAAACCAAAACCGAACGGCAGAGAAGGCCCAGAGTCTTGCCAACTGCTGAGCCTGCCAGGACTGAAAGAGTTACTCCCTTAGTGTCCGGTCCTGTGTCATGGGGAAGCAATGCACACCCAAAACCTACACGGGCCAAGAAGAAGGCCAGGTTACAGTGAACTGGGTCAAAACCTCCTGCTACTATGACAAAGTTTCCTGACCAACTGATAGGTCCCTCTCCCATTGTTCCAATCCAAGTGGAGGGAGTCTACACTAAAGCTCTGTTAGACTCAGGGGCTCAAGCAACGTTGATCTATTGAGACTTCTACAAAAAGCACTTGAAGCACATCACTTCTACAGAAATTAAAGGACCTTGAGATCTGGGGTATCGGAACTGAGAAACTTCCCTATGATGGATATCTACAGGTGAATTTAGAAATCAGATCTGAAGTCATCGGACAGTCTGGAGGTTGTGATGCATTTGCCATTGTGTGTCCTCGGCCTTCAGGGGCCACCAGAAGTTCTATGATAGTGGGGACGAATACTGATCTGGTGCGACGTCTCCTGACTCCTATTGTAATGGAAGAAGGTTCTACCAGGGGAGTACACCCGATGTTACGTCCAGTCTATCAGTGAATGATCGAAGAACAGAGGGCACCTGCCGAAGTGGGGCGCCTGTGGAGATTGGGAGGAACAGAGAAGGTTCTGCAATCAGGAGAAGTGGCGAGTTTCCGGGCTTCAGTCAAGTTGAACGGATCACAACCAGGTCCCTATGTGGTACTGGAAACTGATTTCAATCATGGGAATGAAGCCAGAGTAGAAGTAATTCCCTGAAATAATCTCCACAAGAGCTTTGAAACGGACACGAGGAAGAGTCTCGGTTAGTGTATGTAATGTATCTGATTCTCCAGTGATCCTGAAAGCACGAATGCCCATCGGGCAAGTAGCGTCTGCTACGCCTCTCTCCCCTACTGATTTAGGAGGGGGAGGGAACAAAGAGATTCCAGCTGAAAGGTTCTATCCTAAGGACGCTCCCATCTCATCTGAATGGAAGAAACGTCTTCAGTCCCAGATCCTAAAATGGAGGGACTTGTTCTCGAAGGATGAGTTCGACGTGGGTCTAGCTAAGAGTACTGAGCATCGCATTCGACTACAGGAAGATAAGCCGTTTCGAGAAATGTCAAGACGAGTTCCGCTGGGAGACTTGGATGATCTACGAGAACAGCTGAATGAACTACAAAGGACTAAGGTGATTCAAGAGTCCAGGAGTCCATACGCCTCTCCAATAGTGATGGTTCGGAAGAAGAATGGTTCTATTCGTCTTTGTATAGACTATCGCACGCTAAATCAGAGAACCATTCCGGATCAATATGCCACTCCTCGGATAGAAGATGCCTTACAGTGTTTGTCTGGAGCAAAATGGTTTAGTGTACTAGACCTGCGAAGTGGGTATCATCAGATACCAATGCATCCTGAGGACAAAGAGAAGACTGCGTTCATCTGCCCTGGGTTCTTTGAGTTCAACAGAATGCCTCAAGCCTTACGGGGGCTCCGCCACGTTCCAACGGTTAATGGAGAAGACAGTCGGGGACATGAACCTGATCGAAGTGTTGGTGTATCTGGATGATATTATTGTGTTCGGGAAGACTTTGGAAGAACACAAGCAACGGTTGGAGAAGGTCTTGAAGCGGCTCCATGAAGAGGGGTTGAAGCTGTCTCTGGAGAAGTGTCAATTTTGTTTACCCTCCGTTACGTATCTGGGACATGTTGTTTCAGCAGAAGGCGTTTCCTCGAAGATCCTCGAAAGTTGGAAGCCGTAGCTTCATGGCCTAGACCCCGAAACGTTACTGAACTTAGATCTTTCCTGGGGTTCTGCTCATATTACCGAAGATTCGTAGTAGGATTTGCCAAGATAGCTCAACCCCTGAACAAGCTCCTACAGAAGGAAGATGCAGGAGAAGGCCCAAAGGCCTCTGATCGAAGTTCGTCGGCTCCGGGGCCAAGGAAGGCTCGAGAATCCATCTAAGAAGAATGGACTAATCAATGCGAAAGTGCTTTCATGAAACTGAAAGAGAGTCTAAATCGAGCTCCTGTCCTGGCTTACGCTGATCCTCATAAGCCGTACGAATTGCATGTGGATGCCAGCAGAGAAGGTCTAGGGGGAGTCCTATACCAAGAATATGGTGGATTATTGAGGCCTGTGGCGTATGTGAGCCCGAAGCCTTACGCCTTCAGAGAAGAACTATCCTACCCACAAGTTGGAGTTCCTAGCCTTGAAGTGGGCGGTAGTAGACAAGCTGAAAGATTATCTGTATGGAGCCGAATTTGTGATAAAGACTGACAACAATCCTCTTACGTTTGTCCTTACTACTGCGAAGCTGGATGCAACGGGACATCGGTGGTTGGCCGCTCTGTTAGGGTTTCGGTTCAGCCTGAAGTACCGCCCTGGAGTGAATAATCGAGATGCAGATGCTTTGCCGAGAAGTCCCTACACTACGGAATGGACTCAGTTAACTCCAGATGGGGTGCAAGCCTTATGTCAAGGAGCGGAGCGCCGGGTCAAGGGAGGGGTTGAAGCAGAAGCTATAGGAGTTATGGCTGCGGCTGTTCCAGAGTTCTATTGTAATCCTACACAGCTGAGGGATGAAAGTCTGCCTACCTTCTCGAACAGGACCTAAAAGAGCCGATCAGGCTAGAGACCCTTTGATTGCGTTAACCGTGAAGGCCCTAAACGCGAACCAACGGGAAATTCTACTGACAAATTCCCCAGAAGGAGCCCGATTGGTATACAAAGAGTGGGAACGGTTGAAGATGTTGGATGGGGTGGTCTACCGAAGGGGCCCCTCAAACAATGCTGAAGAGACCCAACAGTTGTTCCTTCCCACCAAACACAGAGAGGGTGTGCTGCGGTCATTACACGATGAACATGGGCATTTGGGTGCAGAGAGAACTTTTAAGATAGTGCAAGACAGATTTTATTGGCCCTGTATGAGATCTGAAGTTGAAAGTTACTGTCATTCGTGTTTGAGGTGTATCCAGAGGAAAACCCTACCAACCCGAGCTGCTCCAATGAGCCACCTGCAAAGTCAAGGACCCATGGATTTGGTGTGCATTGATTTCCTGTGCTTAGGGCCGGATGCTAGTGGGCAGGGAAATATTCTAGTAGTGACTGATCATTTCACGCGTTATGCCCAAGCTTTTTCTACGAAAGACCAACGTGCTCCTACGGTGGCGAAGGTTTTGATGGAAAAGTTTTTTGTTCACGATGGCCTACCAAGGAGAATACACTCGGATCAGGGCAGAGACTTTGAGAGCCGGCTTGTTGGGCAATTAGTGGAACTGCTAGGAATTCAGAAGACCCGAACTACACCATATCACCCTCAAGGTGATGCTCAACCAGAAAGGTTTAATCGCACGCTGCTAAATATGTTGGGGACATAGTCAAACAGAGAGAAGCAGAGCTGGAGTCGTCACATAGCTACGCTGGTGCATGCGTATAACAGTTCGGAGAGTGACGCTACTGGATACTCACCGTACCATCTTATGTTCGGAAGGGAAGCTCGACTGCCGGTTGATTTGGCGTTTGGGCTATCTCTGGATCAGACGTCTATGACCTCTCATAGAAATTATGTGGATAGACTTCGGAAGAATTTGGCCACTGCATTTGAACAAGCCCGTTTGACCTCAGGAGATAGGGAACAGAGGAATAAACGAAACTATGACTTGAGAGTTCAGATACAGGATCTACAACCCGGTGATAGGGTTTTGTTGAAGAACTTGGGTGTTTCTGCAAGGCATAAGTTGGCGGATAGATGGAGTTCTCAAGTCTACATTGTATGCAAGTAACTGCCGGGTTTGCCAGTTTACCAGATCCGACCGGATGGAAAGGCCGGGCCTCTAAAAAACTGGCACCGAAATCATCTGTTGCCTTTGAGGGAGGCTGTGAGGATACCAGTTGGAGACGAATTTCCTCTGCCGAACCCGCCTGCTCCACGTTTGACTCCTGTTACTCGGTCTCAGCAGACACGGGTTGTCGAAGAGAGTGAAAGGGATAGTGAGGAAGGAAGTTTTTGTCTGGACTGGGTGTGCTCGCCTGAGCCTGAAGAGGTCATTCCAGTTTCCGAATGGTGGGAAAGTAACCTGAGGCCTGAGGCTCCTGAATTCCAATTGGAAGTTCCTGAAACTTTGGAAATTCCTGTAGTTCCCGAAAATGTGTCTTTTGATTATAGTTCTATGCCTTCACTGGAAGAAGAAGACAAAGAGATGTCTGTTCCAGTGGTGGATGAAAGAACTGAACCCGTACCTGTAGTACATCCGCCTGAAGAGGAGCTGATTGAGCCAGAGTCAAAACGTTCTATCCGACCCCCTCAGAGACTTACCTACGACTCACCGGGACATAGCACTGAAGAGGCTATCACCACAGTGCGAAGGTTGCCCGAAGTGTCTGCTATGTTAGCTGAGGTAGTCAGGAGCATGAGTCAACTTGAAGACGTATATCTGACCCATTGTATGTTTGCTGCTGAGCCTATATATATTGCCTAATGTAATGTTGAAATGTTATGTAAATGTTACACCTCCTTGGAGAGACCCAAGAGTTCTAGGAGGGGGAGAGTGTAGCGCTGTTAAAAACTCTGTTGATGTATTGCTCGGGTTTGGCCGCCAGAGGGAGACAAGCGCAATGTAAAGTATACTGGACACAACGGGACTACGTTTTCCATCATGCTTTGCGGCGGGGACAGGAAGTGGGTGGGAGAGAGCGAAGGACATCCACAGCCTAGACCGAAGGACATCCGCAGCCTACTTCGAAAGCCGTGTGAGCCGAGCGACGAAAGGTGGAAGACGCATGTGAGACTGCCAGAGATTGAGACCAGGCCGGAGAGCAGGAGCTGCCTTGCGGGTGCTGAGAATCAGAGACAGTGCTGGCGGAGACCTATCCACACATCGCTGAGAGGTTTTGCGCAGACACAACGGTCCAGTTTGGACCCCGAGTAAGGAGACCGTGATGATCCACTGGGAGTGCAGGCGGTAGGCCGTAATTCTCGTTACCGAAATCAGACAAGCAGAAGAAGCGAATCCGGTGGCACAGAGTTCCAGTATAATCAAGCGGAGAGAGATCCTTGATCGGACAGCGGAACAGATTGTCCAGCGGATGGGTGAGAAGCCTTCCAGGCCACAGTCCAAGTTTAAACAAAGCACGCTGCAGTATTGTTTAAATCTACAGGGCCCCAACGTGACTAGTCGAAGAATTGCTCAATCCATTCACTGGCCAGTTGAATATAGTACCCGGGTACCTGAATCGCACACACACACCTTTTTGGGACATTACTTTTGCGGGACTTACACTCCTAAAACGAAGGGGTTAAACTTTCCTTTTGCCGCCGCGTGTTATTCTCACATTACGACATCCTGTCGTTCATATACCGTATTCACATTATATATGCCGCTTTATTGGGATCAGTAAAGTATATAATCTATAAAATCCACAACAGTGCTAGTGTATATTTATTCCCTAGTGCGGTGAGACTATCCCGAGGTTAAATTCAGCGGCTCCTCCGGGAGTGAGCGCTACATTAGGATGCCCGGGTCCCCGCCCTTTCTGTATTGTTAAGATGCCCGGGTCCCCGCCCTTTCTGTATTGTCAGGATGCCCGGGTCTCCCCCCCTTTCTGTATTGTTAGGATGCCCGGGTCCCTGCCCTTTCTGTATTGTCAGGATGCCCGGGTCCCCGCCCTTTCTGTACTGTCAGGATGCCTGGGTCCCCACCCTTTCTGTAGTTAGGATGCCCGGGACCCCACCCTTTCTGTATTGTTAAGATGCCCAGGTCCCCACCCTTTCTGTATTGTTAGGATGCCCGTGTCCCCGCCCTTTCTGTATTGTCAGGATGCCCGGGTCCCCCCTTTCTGTATTGTTAAGATGCCCGGGTCCCTGCCCTTTCTGTATTTTCAGGATGCCCGGGTCCCCGCCCTTTCTGTATTGTCAGGGTGCCTGGGTCCCCACCCTTTCTGTATTGTTAAGATGCCCAGGTCCCCGCCCTTTCTGTATTGTCAGGATGCCCGGGTCCCCGCCCTTTCTGTATTGTCAGGATGCCCGGGTCCCCACCCTTTCTGTATTGTTAAGATGCCCAGGTCCCCGCCCTTTCTGTATTGTCAGGATGCCCGGGTCCCCACCCTTTCTGTATTGTTAAGATGCCCGGGTCCCCACCCTTTCTGTATCGTCAAGATGGCTGGGTCCCCGCCCTTTCTGTATTGTTAAGATGCCCAGGTCCCCACCCTTTCTGTATTGTTAGGATACCCGTGTCCCCGCCCTTTCTGTATTGTTAAGATGCCCGGGTCCCTGCCCTTTCTGTATTGTCAGGATGCCCGGGTCCCCGCCCTTTCTGTATTGTTAAGATGCCCGGGTCCCTGCCCTTTCTGTATTGTCAGGATGCCCGGGTCCCTGCCCTTTCTGTATCGTCAGGATGCCCGGGTCCCCCCCCTTTCTGTATTGTTAAGATGCCCGGGTCCCCGCCCTTTCTGTATTGTCAGGATGCCCGGGTCCCCGCCCTTTCTGTATTGTCAGGATGCCCGGGTCCCCACCCTTTCTGTATCGTCAGGATGCCCAGGTCCCTACACACAGACGCTGTGGAGCCGGGCACGCGGGAGGCAGCCAGGTGTTGTTATCCTATAATATCCAACGGGGCTGGTGCGCGCGCAGAGTACCCCCTCCCTCCATCCACATGAGACGTCATGTGACGGCGCGCCATCCCCGCCCCCGAGTCCTCTCTATTTTTCTAGCCCTCAACCTGACAGAGGGAATGAGAGCGGCGCGCGACTGGCGGAAGTGACGACAAACGGCTGTGCGTTTGGTTTGCTGTTGCTGCGCAGTGTAGTTTTCCTTGACAGAGAAAGGAGTACCGGACAGCCGAGCCAGTGACGTGAGTATCCCGGTGCCGAGTGCGCACAAACAAACAAACAAACACACACACACACACGGGGTGGCAGGTTGAGGCGGGGGCGCGCTGTGACGGTCGCCTCATTACTACCTGTTTCCCTCACAGAACCTTGTTTCCTCCGACAGCCGCCGTCACCTCTCATCTTGCACCATACCGCACATACTGAATCCCTCCGCACAGCCCGCCTGGCTCTGACATTACCGAGCGGCCGAACGCTGTCATCCTCCGATGCTCAGCATCATGGGAAACGGAGTCCAGAGCCAGGACTGGCCTGCAGCCGTGTGTCCACCCCCTGTGCCAAGCCTGAAGCCACTGTGCGGCCCGGAGGGGGGGGGGGTGGTATCCGGGAACAGGCAGAGGCTAATCCCCCTGAGGAGCCAGCGCCCCTCCACTGTGCGGGAGAGGTGTGTGTGGGTATTTGTTATGTGCAGTAGTGGTTCAGGGAGCATGAGACGTCATTTTCACACCTTGGTTTGCCAACACACAGTCCAGACCTTGACCCCCATTGAGAATCTTTGGGATAATGTGCTGGAGAAGACTTTATGCAGCGCCGCGATTTATCAATATGAGATGTTAGCGGCAAATTAACAGCACTCTGGATATAACTACTAGGGAGGCGCCAATACTAGTATTGGTGCTGATACTGCCGTTTGCATGAGTACTTGGTACTCGTGCAAATGGCCCAATACCTCCCCCCCCCCCAATACCAGAAGCCAGCGCTGGGGAAGCTGGCCGTGTGCATGAAAAGCACTCTGCCAGTGTTCCCTTTCAGCGGCCCACATACTCACCTAGTGGTAGGTCTGGTCGCAGGGCTGTGACGCGGCTGCCAGCTGAGATCTCGCGGTAGCCTCCCGCGCGATCTCGGCTGGAGGCAAAGTCAAGGTGGGGCAATATCCAGGTGAGCTGGGGGCAATCTGAGTGTGTATGTATATATATTTCTTAATTCTCGGGGGGGGGGGTTATATACATGTGAGCTGGAGGCATTTTTATGAGGTCTGTTCTTATTGAAAAGCGTTCATATGACCTAAAATAAAGGTCTCGGTACTCCCTCTTTAAAAAGTATCGGTACTCGGTCTTAAGTGCATCCCTAGAAATATCTATTGTGTCAGTGCCTAAGTTACAAGTATTAAGTGCCAACAACTTCTGTAGCACTGTACAATGGAAGAGACCGCATGTTGAATATACATACAAGTTACTATTTTTATTCTTTTTATATAGCGCCACATATTTGGTAGTGCTTTACAAGGTCAGTGTACAAGGAGTTGATACATTAGAATACCACACATTGGATGATACGGACTGATGGGGGGCAGTTCCCAATGGAACATACCACCTTTTAGATGTACAAGGTGGTTGTTGTGTTGTGTTTTGTGATGTACGGATGATCAGTTGAGTTGCCTGTATGTCAGCAATGCTATATGGCCGTCTTGCAAAGTGTTCACCAGAGAGCAGGCTTGTAATATACTTTTTATAATACCTTTTTTTTTGTGTTTGGGATTATTTCCAGGTTTTTAGGCTCTGTAGGCAAGGGGCATCATTTGTTACCCTAAGTATGTGTCTTGGAGAAGAAGCAAGCTGTAACAGCAGTTGGGGATTGCCTTGCTGTTATGGTGTTTTCAGATTCTTGAGCCACTGTATTGATCCGGTCAGCTCATTTGTACAGCCTGGCAGTTGTTGTTGGAATGTAGGTAGTAGAGAACTCTCTCTTTCAGCTGATATGGAGGGAAGTGGACAATCCTGACATGTCAGGGGATTCTGTCCCGGGAGAAACCGCTGAATTAAGATGTGAAGTGAGTTATTTTTAACCCTTCCTTTGCAGTGGAACTGCGCTTCTAGTATTATTGCTTCCAACATTTTTATTAATGGAATGATCTGTGTTTTGTTTTTTCCTATTTGGCATTGAAATGTTGTGCATGAAATGTAGAAAAAAAATGCCATAAAATGATCCTTGCATCTAATATGTAGCAGAATCTGATAGGGCTGCAACTAACGATTATGCAAATCGCTTTAGTTGGCCAATTACACTGATCTGCAATTTTTCAACCCTTTTCTATTGTTTTCAAATGAATAGGTGTATCTGAATGGATTTTTTTGCGCAGATTCCGAAAAGGACCTTCAATTCCGTATCACGTCAGGTTTTTTCACAAATTATTGAAATGTGAAAATTTAAAACTTTATTTTTTTAATGACCTTGCTATATGGCAACGTGTGAAAATGTTCTCTGGAGGGGCGGAATGATTGTTTAAGGAATAGATAACATTCGCCACTGGGCTCTCCTTCAAACTTCCTCTTTTTGGATTGTCTTCGGTGTGCATCCGTACAGTCTCTGTTCAACATCTAACAATAGTCAGCCATCATATGTACAGTCCACTTTCCTTGGTATCTCTTTTCCATCACTTTAATATCTTGATGGAAGCGCTCGCCATGTTCTTCCGAAAAATCACCAAGATTGTTAGGAAACTAATTTTAGATGCGCATGAAGAAAGTGAACTTTGACGCTCATGTTGCAACCAAGCAGTTCATAGGATTCCAGCATTTCCTCGACTAAAGTGATGTAATTTGAAGCTTTCGTGTTCCCCAAAAAGTTGTGTACCACATTTCTGAATGCAGTCCATGTTCGCAATTCGCACTCACTCGTGGTTTCCTCGACTATGTTGTCTGCCATTTAATTTTCGTATTTGAGGGCCTATGACAATGCCAGCTTTAATTTTTTCAGACGTGATTGATGGAAACTTACCACCAAGATACTGAAAGCATTTACTGTCCCTGCTTAAAGCTGTCACGAATTGCTTCATTAAGCCAAGCTTGTGTAAAGGTGGCAACAGTATTTTCGAGGGATCAACCAGTGGAAGTGAAACAATGTTTTTTTTTCACCAAGTGTGAATGTACTTCTGACTGGCCACTGCTGCCGAACCCAATGTTCCGTCCTTGCTCTGGAGTCCCATTCACACAAAAAGCAAGGAAATTTGGTGTAGCCTGCTTGTTGGCTGAGCAATATTCCAATCCCCTTGAAATCCCCACACAAAGATCATTGATGTAACGTTTTTAAAATTTTCACATTTCCGTCATTTGTGAAAAAACTTGACATGATACTGAATTTGAAAGGTCCTTTTCGGAATCTGCGCAAAAAATCCTTCAGATACACCTATTCATTTCAAAACAATAAAACCTTGCATATTGGTGTTATTTATACGATTCACCAGATTAAAAAAAAAATACATATATCCCTTTTATGCAAAACAAAAACTCCCCCCCCCCCCTTTTTTTTTTTTTTCCATAAGCAATTTGCCCTGAGGTGGAAGGGAGTGACTTTGGGTCAAGCGACTTGACCAAAGTATGAGCGGAAGTAGGGAGTGGGCAAAAGACCGGACCAAGTGTGGGAGGGAAGGTACTGGACTAAAGAGGGGTTGCAGGCAGGTTGGGGTGGTGGCACAGGACTCCAGTAAGTATAAATGAGTCCTTATCAGACTGGAGGAGTTTAAAGGAGGCCTTCTTGAAGGCCACAGGCAATTGCATTCGGCTTGTTAGCAAAAACAAAAAAGGGAAGAAACCACTGTGGTACTCTACAGAAGTGGCCAAAAATAGTGAAGAACAAAAAGATGGCATTCAATAATTCTAAAGAAACTCAGATTGAAGAAGATAGGCAAAGCACACACAGAAGAGAAAATAGCTCAGTCAGTAAAAAAAGGGGGACAAAACATTTTTTAGATACATAAACGAGAAAAGTAAAACAAGGATTAGTTAGATTAAAAACGAAGGAAGGTATGTAGAAGAGGATAAAAGTCTCGCTGACTGCCTCAATGAATATTTTTGTTCAGTCTTTGCAGAAGAAAAGGAAGGAAAGGGACCTCCAGGAGGAAACCCTAAAGAGACCTTTACATATGAGTTTACAGAGGAGGTTGTTCTACAGCTGTCTAAAGTAAAGATCAGTCAATGGGGCCTGATGGGATCCACCCTAAATTCTTAAAAGAGCTCAGTGGTGTAATAGCAAAACCGTTAACAAGGAAGGTTTAAATAAATCTGTAAACTGGAGTCGTCCCAGAGGACTGGAAATTAGAAAATGTTGTGCCTATTTACAAGAAGGGTAGTAGGGAGGAATCGGAACTATAGGCCAGTTAGTTTTACGTCAGTAGTGGGGAAATTAATGGAAACCATGTTAAAGGAAAGGATTGTTGAACATCTAAAAACACATACAGGGTTATTCAAAGATTCGAAAAGTCACTGCACGTTCGGTGACTTCTCGTGCTCTTCAATTCGGTTTGTTTTGCCGATCCCATTTCAGTGACCCTGCGGTGTATTCAGCAAGCACCACAGGGTCCCCAAATTGCAGGGAAAAGCTGCCACAAACCTGCCGAAAACTAACCGCAAAACCCAGCGAATGCATGCCGAAAACCCTCAAACATCTGGATTAACCTGCCGAAAACCACAGAAAAACCTGAACAGGAGCAGATCGATTGTAGCCTTTGACACAGAAGAGGCAGTGAATAAATTAGGAAAACAGTTTGTATGAATGATTGAAAAGTGAATAACTGTTTGCAAAGAAACTACTGAGCGAAAAATGTCTGAAATTTTACATATGAGATCCAGGGAATGATAATAAAGGGGGCTGTTACAGAAAAATGCTTAAGTTCTTATTTTTTTTTTTTATTTTTTTTTTGACCTCCAAAAAAAAAATCTAGACTCTTTACTGCAGAATTTTACAATGAACGGTTTATTAGATATTGAATTAAAACAGGAATATTTTTAACATTTAAGCCTATGGGATTCTCCTGAATAAACTTGCCGAATTAAACCACCAGGGCATTTCGGGAACCTTTCACTGCTGGTTTGTGTTCTCTGAATAGCCGAAGCAGTGCTTTTTCATGGGGTTTTCACTGCCCTCGAACAGGCACCGTATGTTCAGGCAATTCGCCAGGATTTGGCGAATTGTCTGCTCTCTGGATAGCCGAATGGCCAAGAAAGGTAACCGAACGCTGATTTTTCAGCGTTCGGTTACCTTTCTCAAGCAATTCGGATCTCTTTCAATAACCCTGATAGATGGATCAGAAACAACATGGGTTGACCTCCGGGAGATCATGCCAAACTAATATTATTTTTGTTACCCAATCAAAAAAAAAGACGCTGGGTGGTGCAGTAGACATTGCTTATTTAGATTTCAGTAAGGCTTTGATACTGTTCCGCATAGATGGCTTATCAATAAATTGCAATCTTTGATCTTGGATTCCAATATTGTTGAATGGATTAGGCAGTGGCTAAGTGACAGGCAACAGAGGGTTGTGGTAAATGGAGTTTATTCGGCGCAAGGTCTTGTTACCAGTGGGGTCCCTCAGGGGTCAGTACTTGGACCCATTCTCTTTTAATATTTTTATTAGTGATATTGCAGAAGATATTAATGGAAAAGTATGTCTTTTTGCTGATGACACAAAGATTTGCAACAGGGTTGACGTTCCTGGAGGGATCAGCCAAATGACAAATGATTTAGGTAAACTGAAAAAATGGTCGGAGCTGTGGCAATTGAGTTTTAATGTGGATAAGTGCAAGATAATGCACCTGGGGCGTAAAAACCCAAGGGCTGAATATAGAATACTAGCTTTTGCCCGCGGCTTCGCTCGCGTGGATTTTAGGATTTGTTAAAATAGTTTTTTAAAAGAAATTTAAGGTTTTTTTTTGGTAGATTGGTAATTACAATCTTTTCAAAAGATTGTAATTACCAAACTTCACACCTGTAACATCTTGGTTTTTGAACTATAGATATACTGATAAGTATTCAGACCCCTTTCCCTCGACCCCCCCCCCCACCCCCTTATTTGGATTTGTGGAAAATGGCAAAACACGTTTGTTTTATTTTTCATGAAGATTGTAAATATCAAATTTCACCTGTAAAATCTTTGGTTTTTGAAATATAGGTATACTGATAAAAGTATTCAACCTTTTGCCCCCCTCCCACTGAATTTTTGGAAAATGGTAAAATAGGTGTTTTTTTTTTGTTTCTCAAGACAAATCTAAATACCAATTTTCACGTATGTAACACCTTCTGTTTTTGAGATAGGTATCCTGTTTAAAAGTATTCAGCCCCCCTCTTTTTCATCCCCCCCCCCCCTTGGGATTTTTGGAAAATGGTAAAACACTTGTTTTTATTTTTCAAGAAGATTGTAAATACCAAAATTCACGTCTGTAACATCTTTTGGTTTTTGAAATATAGGTATAATGATAAAAATATTCAGACCCCCCCCCCCCCCCCATTGGATTTGTGGAAAATGGCAAAAAACATGTTTGGTTTTTTTTTCACAAAGATTGTAAATACCAAATTTCACACCCATAACCTCTTCAGTTTTTGAAATATAGGTATACTGATAAAGGTATTCAACCCCTGTTTTTGCCCCCCCCCCCGAATTTTCAGAACATGGTAAAATACGTGTTTTGGTTTTTTCAAGACGAATCTAAATACCGATTTTCACATCTGTAGCATCTTCTGTTTTTGAGCTATAGGTATCCTGTTTAAAGTATTCAACCCCCTTTTTCACCCCCTTTATGGGTGAATTTTCCAAAAATCCTTTTTTAGTGGATGCCTAAATCATAAAAACAGTGCACCTTCACAATTTCACGTTCCTAGGTTAAACGGTTTCAGCTGGGCGTTGATGAGTCAGGTCTTTCGCGTTTTTATATAGATTTGATACAGTCCTAACCTCAACATCTGAGGAAAGGGATTTAGGGGTTATTATTATTTCAGAGGATCTAAGGGTAAGTAGTCAATGTAATAGAGCAGCAGGAAATGCTAGCAGAATGCTTGGTTGTGTAGGGAGAGGTATTAGCAGTAGGAAAAGGGAAGTGCTCATGCCACTGTACAGAGCACTGGTGAGACCTCACTTGGAGTACTGTGTGCAGTACTGGAGACCGTATCTCCAGAAGGATATAGACATCTTAGAGAGAGTTCAGAGAAGGGCTACTAAAATGGTGTACGGCTTGAAGGAGAAAAGTTACCAGGAAAGGCTTAATGATCTTAACATGTACAGCTTGGAAAAAAGACGAGACAGAGGAGATATGATAGAAACATTTAAATACGTAAAGGGAATCCACAAGGTAGAGGAAGGGAGTATATTTAAAAGGAAACAAAGTAGCAAAACAAGAGGACATAGTCTTACATTACATTACATGTGTGCAGTACTGGAGACCGTATCTCCAGAAGGATATAGACATCTTAGGCTGGGGTCAGACTAATGCATTTTTAACGTGCGTTTAGGCGCACTTAATCATGGCCGCTGTAGCAGCAAATGACGGCCAATATACGAAGTACGGCCGCACAACGCAAGTGGAAAATAAACACATTTTTTTCAAGGACGCAGAACTGCTAGTACTGACGTACAGAGTGCACTGCGCTAGCGGTGTGTTTGCGTAATTAGGAGATGTCAGACGCTGCTAATGTCCAGCCTACATAACGTCCAGACGCAAAGTGTTTTATTGACGATCCGTAAAAAATGACGCACGAAAATGCGCATTGTATGACCGTTTTCGCACATTCCGTGAAAGAGTGTCACTGCGTTAGGACGCACTTTTTGACAGTCGCTGCAAATCATGCGTTCGATTGACGCTAGCCTTAGAGAGTTCAGAGAGGGGCTACTAAAATGGTGTACGGCTTGAAGGAGAAAAGTTACCAGGAAAGGCTTAATGATCTTAACATGTACAGCTTGGAAAGAAGACGAGACAGAGGAGATATGATAGAAACATTTAAATACGTAAAGGGAATCCACAAGGTAGAGGAAGGGAGTATATTTAAAAGGAAAAAAGTAGCAAAACAAGAGGACATAGTCTTACATTACATTACATGTGTGCAGTACTGGAGACCGTATCTCCAGAAGGATATAGACATCTTAGGCTGGGGTCAGACTAATGCATTTTTAACGTGCGTTTAGGCGCACTTAATCATGGCCGCTGTAGCAGCAAATGACGGCCAATATACGAAGTACGGCCGCACAACGCAAGTGGAAAATAAACACATTTTTTTCAAGGACGCAGAACTGCTAGTACTGACGTACAGAGTGCACTGCGCTAGCGGTGTGTTTGCGTAATTAGGAGATGTCAGACGCTGCTAATGTCCAGCCTACATAACGTCCAGACGCAAAGTGTTTTATTGACGATCCGTAAAAAATGACGCACGAAAATGCGCATTGTATGACCGTTTTCGCACATTCCGTGAAAGAGTGTCACTGCGTTAGGACGCACTTTTTGACAGTCGCTGCAAATCATGCGTTCGATTGACGCTAGCCTTAGAGAGTTCAGAGAGGGGCTACTAAAATGGTGTACGGCTTGAAGGAGAAAAGTTACCAGGAAAGGCTTAATGATCTTAACATGTACAGCTTGGAAAAAAGATGAGACAGAGATATTTATTTTATAAAGGATTTTTACCAGGAAGGATACATTGAGCTTTCTTCCGTTTTCAGGTATGTCCTGGGTTCAAGAACATTAAAATGTTACCGTACTTTGTATTTCTGGAACAACTGTAATACAATGGAAGATATAAAAAAAAAAAACACTGATTAACAGAAAATATATGATAGAAACCTTTAAATACGTAAAGGGAATCCACAAGGTAGAGGAAGGGAGTATATTTAAAAGGAAACAAAGTAGCAAAACAGGAGGACATACAGGGTTATTCAGAGAGCGTGAAAAGCAGGAGAATGACTGGAGAATGGAAAATTCTAGGTCAAAATAGCCAATTTGGAAAGTGAGATGAATGGGAGAATTTTTCTGGTTTGGATATTTTGACCTAGAATTTTTCATTCTCCAGTTATTCTCCAGTCATTCTCCTGCTTTTCACACTCTCTGAATAACCCTGATAGTCTTAGATTAGAGGGGCAAAGGTTTAAAAGTAACATCAGTTTGTATTATTTTACTGAGAGGGTGGTGGATACATGGAACAGCCTTCCAGTAGAAGTGGTAGAGGCCAAAACAGTAATTGAATTTAAGCAGGCATGGGATAGGCATAAGGCTATCCTAAACAAAAGATAAATCCAGGTAAAGTATCCATGTAATTGGGCAGACTAGATGGGCCGAAAGGTTCTTATCTGCCGACATTTTCTAGGTTTCTATAAAACACCAGGGTTTGTGTTATAGCGCTGCTAGAGTTGTAAACTGAATAAAAACAAACTGCTTCAGAGCTGATCGGAGAAGACGTGTCGCTGCTTTACTCTGATTTAGTTCTAGGTTTATGTCAGACATAACCAGAGTCAAAGGTTGTAACATTTAACTCGGTCGTACTCCAAACTGCATGTGTACACATCTGTTTAATCGGCACCGATTAATTGATAACTAGAATAGTTGTCTTAAACTATTTTCGTATCGAGTTATTTGTTTCAGCAATACAACCTGATGCCTGAAAGTGGTGGAAACATCACAGAAATTCAGTGACACATCAAATGAGCCGTATCTGTTGGTCAGAGCTTTCACTTAGAATCATTTCTATAGGAAATAAGACCCGAACATACCTATTCTCAGAGGAAAATGCATGTCCCTGTCCCCAAACCTGGCTTCCTTTTTAAAAACGCTCCCTAAAGGTCCTTCTGTTTAGGGAAGCCTAACAAGACACTCGACCGCCCCAAAAAAGTCCTTGCTTCTCCCTGCATTAACTTGTTACTGCAGTTCCCTCCCTCTTGTTTCTAATACCCTCACCAATCTAGATTGTAAGTTCCTACGGGAATAGTGCCCTCATGTCCTCCTTTTATCTGCTGGCAGGAATAATGACCTGTCTCCTGTATGTATTGTAGAATTGTCCTGTCTTTACCCATTGCACCTTGTACAGCGCTGCGGAATGCGTTGGCGCTTAATAAATAATATTTATGAAGAGGGATGCTCTAATTGCCCATCCCTGTTTGTCCCCCTTTACTGAATGTGAAAATCCTGCTCCTGGCATCTGCACATCTATTTTTTCTTTTTGTTTCTGCTCCAGGCTTTCCAGAAAGCGGAAATCTGGTGCGATGTTCATGCAAACCACACATTCACTGCTCACACACACTGGTCCAATGATTGTTTTTTTTCAAGGTGTGCATGCAGCACTTCTTTATCAATGAATGTGGTGGCTGCAGTCGCATTCTCCGTCCGTTCCATCATGGCTGCAGTCTCAACAAGCGCTCGCTGTAGATGCACTGATGTATTTGAATTTGTTTCCTAAAGGTATCGGCTTCAAACACCTGCCACTGTTTCTAAACCTGCCACTGTTTGACAGCCGTGTAAACAGAGGACACCCTTACCCTTTACGCACACTGACCAATTTTTTTTATTTTTTTTTTGCTTATTATAACTGTCAGTCTACAGGGTGTATGCGTCCCAGTCCCTCTCTACTGTGACAGCTGCGAATAGTGCCCCGTTTAATTTTTGAATGTCATAGATCCCTGGGTGTTTAATGATCATGCCAGAAGCTGCATTTCCCCCTCCCTCTTGGCACTATTTTCCGGAAAACCACCTGCTACATCAAGCTCTGGTGATGGACCATAGGACCCTCTTTTACACTAAGGCTGCAAATTGCCCCTAGGTAAGTTAAAAATACCAGAAGTCTCGGAGGCTCTATGACGGATGGATGCTGAAAAAAATCAAGATCCTGATGTTGACCACCTGTTTGCTACCAATTAGACTTCAAATTACACCTCAAACGCCTGATCTTTGGGAAGCTCGGTTAGTTGATGTGGAGCCACCATTTTTGGATAAATGTGCCTTTTTCTCACATGCCTCACGTAAACCAAGAGAAACCTCATCCTGTGAGATTCAAGTACAGATCTGAATCCAAGGGCTCGTTCTTTTATCTGATCACCAGGTAATAATGAAATCTATGGATCCCTTTTGTCGTTCTGAACAGGGCTGGTCATTTGGTTCTGGGGCTCCTTGACTGCACACGGCCATTGTTCTTAATCCTAATTGTCTGGGATAGATCACCAGCTTTAGTAAACGAACGCGTATAAATGTCCCCTCTTTTGGCGACCCTTCTCATGATTTGGCAGATAAATCCTGAAATATTGGGAGCCAGACACTCCTAGAGAACATCGGTATGGATCTCTACTTGGATGCTGCCAAACCCTTTTTTGGTATCTGTGATTTTTGCAAATGGGTGAAGCCATCAACTGGATGGAGTTCTGCTGCAGGTATTTTTTTTTTTTTTGTAATCCATTTGAACTGGCTGTCCTTGGTCACAGCCAACCAATCATGGCTAATGGGACTCGAATAGTTAAGAAGGTGGTAAACTTAACTTTTATGGCCAGCTTTCCTGACATGTAGGGTTTCTATTGAACCCTCCCCAACCTATTTCTAGTTATTTACTTGATGTTTAGGATCACCATGGAATAACAACTTCTGGATCATACAGAAGCAAGAATTCTATTAACCTGGTCAAGGAGTCCACCCCCAATCCCAATGCCTACCAGATGGCCATAACTGCACCAGGGTTTACACATCACTGCATGGAGACTTGGGTGTGTTTGTTGGCCAACAAGCAAGTTCATCACGTCCAGCGGGGTTCTTCAGAAAGTACTGAAGTTTGTTGCGATGTCAACAAATGCCGTTGCTTCAAAAATGGAAATTCCAGCTGCAGGAGAAGCTTCATTGTGACATGTCTGAGGTTGTTTGGAAGCCTCTTTTGTGAAGTGCTGACTTATGTTGCTTTTGCAACTGTGTTTTTCACTGCTGTTTGCAATTTGACTGCGATGACGAACAGTGAATGGGGCCAAACGGTGCAATAATCAGACATGCTCTGCTGCCAGTATAGAACATACTTGTGCCCAGAAAGTCGATGCAGGCAAAGGGACATGTCCTTGTGCTAAAAAAATAAATCTGTATTGCTAAAAGCCCCCAAAAGAGATGTGAAATCTTAAATACAATCTCTTTTCATTTGGTCCTGTGGCATAAGAAATGTGCAGGAGCGCATGTTGTGTTATCACAGTTCTTACATGTTAGGCTAGTGTCAGACGAACGCAGTCATCACGTTCGTGTCGCCCACAGTTTATCGTCTGTCGTAGCATTGCTTTGTGATCAATGGAGACCAGCACACAAAGTATATGTGCACGCACCACACAGGTGACAAAGGACACAATGTATGCCTCGACGTAAAAGCTCTGACGGACGCCCAGTGTGCGTGATGACGCAACGTCAGGCACAGCGCATATGCGACGTCCATCACGTTGACGCTCAGTAGTTTTTTTTGTTTGGTCTGGCTGAATGTATCTGTTTCCCTTTTTATTTTTATTTTTTTTATACACCCGTCAAAAAAACACAGACCGTGTGGTGTCTACATTATCTTCCATCAGTACATAGGTCCGTTATGCACACGCTCAGACTGCGTTCGTCTGACATTAGCCTTACTATTAGAAACATACCGAAAATGCAAAATTCAAGAAATCTGTTGTAGGCTTGTTCCTGATACATAGATTTGCTGGCCTCACTAGTACTTCACAAGTAATGGGGACAACTATGTTCATGAAAACCCAAGTAACAATAGGGCCTCTAATGGAATGGGTTTTTGTAGAAGAAATAGAAATGTGAGCATAGTCCATTCCAAAAAACAAAACTGGAAAACGTAAAGCTGGTAGAGGTTCATGCAAACTAAAGATCATTTTTCTATTTTCAGATCCATCATGAATCCAGTTTATAGCCCTGGGTCCTCTGGGGTACCATATGCAAATGCTAAAGGTATTGGATACCCTGGTAAGTATGTATTTCCTTGTGAAGTATTAGCTGAAGGTTGTCTATTAGACGTTTCTAGGCAACAAGCGCACTTCAGAGTGGAAGGAACGTCTGAGTTGACATTCCTTCCGCTCTGACGTCCGTGTGGCCACCTCACTAAGCGCAGTCAGTGCGCTCAACGCTGCAAAGGTCAATCCTCCTATGGAGGATTGCGCTTTGCAGCCCCGTCGAACGCACGTCGGTAAGTTACGTGCATAAGTTCTTTTTAGACTTGCTTTATAGGGGGTGTCCAGCCAATCCAATGCCTGGCAGGGAGGGGTTTTATTTCTTCCAGGTTCTGATTCTTGGATCAGGTAAGCTTTATCTGATCTGAGCTTTGAGCTGAGCCCATTCACTCATTGTGTTAAATCAGCCCCAGAGTCGGAAAGGTAAAGGAATGAGGGTGCTGACAACCCCCATTTCTATCGGTGGTCACTATGCCTAGTGCAAGTGCTCTGCCACCCCCCCCACACCCATGTTTATTTCCAACAATCCCCCAAAAACCTTTGCATGCAATAGAAGGCCAGAGAATCACAGGAGTTGCAGTTGTTGAACTCTGACCCACCAGCCATTGCTAATTTCTGGCCTAAAGTGTTGTGTAGTGTTATTTCTGTGGCGGCTGCATTCTAGAACCACTGCTGATTGAGCCCAGGGTGATGTTTTGAAAGACAATTCAGATTAGAGGGGTCTATCACAGATAATGTGTTTTTTCTGCATTTTTGGATGACATTTCTTCAGTCCTCAACCATACAGCCACTCACAACTGCGTCTTTTAACCTGCCGGCTGTCCATCACTCTGCACCCACACTTTTCAGTTTGTTACTTGGTGGGGGATGTCTATTTGTGCTGTCATGTTTGCTTTTTCCACCCCAAAAATGACCATAGCAGTCTTTCATAAGCATGTATTTTAATCTCAACAATTCCTATTTTCCCAAATTTGTATCTGAAAAGAGAACTTGCCGCCGCTTCATCTTAAAGTTTCACAGGACAATAAATGCATAGTCTAAAATGTTTCTTTTAATATGGTGAGCTATGATTTCTGGTGACCTTATGGGGTCTGGTGGCAGTAAAAGGAGGGGGGGTTGCTGCTACATATGTGTAGACACACCATATCGACAGGTGTTCTGCTTTACCTCCCACACATATACCTGCAGCCATGTTTCCCACACTAAGGCTAGGGTCAGACAAGCATGGACTGTGCGTCTGTGCCGAACGGAAGTACTTTCTGACTGAGAAGGTAGTGGCCACAGTCTTTTTTGTGACAGATTTTTTTTTTTTTTATTTTTTTTTTTTTGACTCATGTAGAAGGGAAAAATTAAATTAATATGAAAAACATTTTGTCCGTCAAAAATGCAGTCTGTCTGACTACGTTCACTCACACACAAAGCTATGCGGATTTACGTTCTTGCCTAACCTGCATCCGTTTGCTGTGTCCGTTATGCGTCCAGTTCTGTGTGGACGTACTTCGTATGTGGGTCTCTATTGAGCATAATTGTATGCTACCACGGTCGTTAAAATGTGTGTCAACACGGACGTGATCAGTGTGCTCGTCTGACACGAGCCTTTTTTTTAAATGTTGGTCAGTAGGATATCATAAGGTATAGGCGGTGATAAGAAACTGCACAATTAGAATATATATTCTTTCTTTATATTTGTGCAGCAGGATTTCCAATGGGGTATGCTGCAGCCACTCCTGCGTATTCCAACATGTATGCTGGACCAAATTCTGCCTTCCAACCAGGTAAATGCGTTCACATGTTGCTTTGGTGAATGAAGTCATATTAAGCGTATAGTAATTCTTTATACAGAATTGTGTGTGTTCTGTTTTTCTGTCAGAAAATACAATTCTGCAAGGCTTTGGCTTATAACTGCATAAACCCATTATAAAGGAAATATTGAGCCATAAAATGTCATTTAAAAACACAAATATCACCATGGTTGCACAGTTAAATTACCGTATAGGCTTCTTAAACGACTGGACGGTCCTGTTTAAATCCCGTCGTGCTGTTTTGGCTTGTTCGACAGTGAATAGCTCCCTATAGGTAACTTTTTTTTTTTTCTTTCTAACCAGTGTACTAGAAATTTTTTTTTTTTTTTTTTTATCTTGTGGAACCCCAACATTTTCGGAATCTAGAATACACCGGGTCCTGCGCATTCTGCATTGGAGATGCTCAACCTGCATACTAAAATGTGGGTAACAGACCGAAATGACAGCGACGTTTGGATATTTTCTGTCTTGTGCGGTTTCTCCAGACTTGCACAATAAAAGAACAGCGTCTGCAGATTTTTCTTGATCTGTCTGAAAAGAATCCATAGCCATAACTTTAACTGCAGATGGATGAGTACTCCAGTACAGGGCTGTCAAACTCTGACCCCCCCCAGGTTTCTGAACCACAACTCTCATGATTCCCTGGCCAACTATTGCATTGCAAGAATTCAGGTATTGAGGGAATAAAACATCTGGAGGGCCATGAGTTTGAGGGCCCTGCTCCAGTGCCGGCTGTGTGGAGTAGAGGTAGCAACACTGCTCTAACTGTGGAGACACAGGTTCGATCCTGGCAAGACTCCTACTTGAAAACAAGAGAAATCTCTATCTTTTCTCAAAAGAGAAAAAATATATACAGTGCTGTCAATTTTACAGATATTGATGCACTTTATGAACGTTTTGTCGTTCTAATATCATTTTTTTGAATGCGCTGTATTGGTAGGGTTTTTTTTTTTATCTCCTACTTCAATACATGAACAATATGAATTTGACTCTTTAAAGGGATCTAAAGTGGAGGGACATATATATTTAAACTTGCCTTTTATTCCTGCTTTGATTACCTCAACACGGTTTCACTTCCACTGTGTGCTTCTTCCATCTAAAAAGATAATGCCCAGAATTGTGCATTACCTGCTAAAACCCATGAAAGCTAATTTTGTTTGCAACTAGGCTCCAGAAGGTGCCTCAGGTTTTGGCACCTCATACATGACACCTGATGCAGTACAAGCGTATATGTGTGTAACCCAGAGCTATATATCCACGTGCTGCTGCAAGGAGCTTCACCTGCAGTAGTTTCTTTTGATCAGCAGACATCTGCCTGATAAATGGGACTAGCACACCACTTCTCAATTATAATGTATTTTTCTTTCTTTAAAAATACACTGGTTCCTGGAATTTTTTTTATTTCTGGAATTTCGTAGTGAAGGGTTCAGCGGCGTAAAAAAAATAAAAAATTCACATCCCCTTGTTGAAAGCTTGAGACGTCCTCTTTTATTTAGAACACGTATTTGTTTCACTGTAGGTTTCAAGATGTAGCATTTTCAGTTTTCATTCTTTTGTGACCTGGGGTCCTTAAATTCCACTTCGTTGCTTGGTAAACACGAGCTTAGCAATACCTCCAAATTCTCATTTGTTAATGATTGTTGCCTCCTGGCATTTTTTGTGATGGTATAAAACCAAGGATTTCCACATATTTGTGGAAGAGTTAAGTGTGCCAGGAAAAAGATCCTATCGGCCGTTACGAGCTTGAAAGGGACATTTTAAAAATGGCGTTACTAGGATTTAATGTGGTTATATCCAATCCATTTAAGAAGTAAACTGTTCCTCCAGCCCATTCTGGACAGCCTTCTGTGGGGTTGATATGACACACTGTAGATCATTCTTTATCATTTGCGTGGAGAGAATAGATGTGTTTTTTTTTTTTTTTCGTTTGGTTCTGAATACTGTGTGAGGGGGAAGATAGCAATGACATGACTCTGTTGTAGACATAATAGGTGAAAACATTTTAGCGCTATAAAAATGAACTAAAATTCAACTTTTGTTTTCAGAGGTAGAACATCCATCATATGTGTCTTCGGGCGTGCAAATGTTCATGTTCGGGCACACGTTCTCTGCAGCGAGAAACGGTGCAATTAATTCAGGTACCTGCTTTGCTTTACCTTCAGCTCTATTTAGCCTCATTTACTGCTCTTCCTTCAAAGCCAATTAAACAAAAAAAGCAAAATAAGTACCTGAGCACTAATTGTTAAGGGGGAAGTCCAATTCTTGCAATTTCCCATGGCTTCATGCAAATAGGACATTCTAGTGTTTTTTTTTTTCCCCATCTCTACACCAGTTCAGCTTATAACAGGGCTTGACAAAGCCAGGAGCCTGGTAGCCACTGGCTCCTAGAATTTTACTCCTGGCTCCTAAATTTCCTTTTTTTTTTTTTTTTTTTTTTTTTTTTACACCAATTTAAAAGCTGTCTTTGGCATCTAAAAACATCTAGTTGGCTTCAATGTAAATATATCCAGCCCTGGTGTGTGTATATCTGGTTGTCTGCAGTGTGTAAATGGGGTGTCCAATGACAACAGCCAAGAAAATAAGTAAACAAAACAATATCACAACGTTACAATGTACAGATGTTAACAACACATAATATAAGATGGATATATACAGGCCTCAAAATTTCAAGTCCCGAGCTACTAGCCAGGCCATAAAACATACTTGCCAACAGTTGCCCCACCCAACCCTGCCCCCAAACACACCATTAACCACTTGGCTGCTAAGGACGCACTCAGCACGTCCTGTCAAGTGCTCCTCCTGTGCTATGGACGTGCTGAACGCGTCCTAGCACAGGAGGCAGCAATCAGCCAGGATTCTGGCCGATTGCTGCCCCACCCACCCCCAACCCCTGGTGCGGGCTGACATCTTGGATGTCAGCCTTACACTCCGGGACCCTAGCGGGGAGTGCGGAGGGGGAGGTCCTTTGGACCTCTCTCCCTCCCAATCGCCTGGGGCCAGCAATTTTTTTTAAAAAATTTTTTGCCAGCCACAGTTTGGAAGGGCACAGCCTGCCCTTCCAAATGGTGGCTGGCTTTAACCCCTTGGTGGCTGGATCACGATTCGGCACTGGATCGTGATCCTCTC
This sequence comes from Leptobrachium leishanense, assembly GCA_009667805.1. Lineage (NCBI taxonomy): Eukaryota > Metazoa > Chordata > Amphibia > Anura > Megophryidae > Leptobrachium > Leptobrachium leishanense. Next base: position 68,812,659 of record CM019066.1, read on the forward strand.
CCGGAGCTGGCCGACATCTTGGATGCCGGACAAGCTTCCGGGAACTCCCCCTGATGTCATCGTGCATAGCGCGATGTCAGTTCTGGGTAATGTTAATGTTTGTGTAGTTGGATCGGCCAGAGCATGGCCTTTCCAACGATATCAAACATGACCATGAAAAACGTAATGAGAAAAAAAATATAGTTAAAAAAAATCCTTTTATTTTAAAATGCAGCAATATTGTTCCCTTTTCAATTATGTGAACAATAATGGTGCACTAGCGATTTTTGTATGGGGTGCGTTTATTAAAAATCGTGTAATTTTCCCCCCAAAAAAATGTAACAAGACCCCCGTTTCTAAAAAAAAATAAAAAAAATAAAAAAAAAAAAAAAAATTAACATGTGTAACCCATAGAAAATACAACAGCAAATTCTTGCATGTTAACGTGTGAAGTTTATTTGCACATTTTAATTTTTGAATTCAAATGTTATTGCATTTTTTGTTATATGTATACGTCATGTCCTGTCTGTATATTATAATAATGACATATTATGAATCTGCCGAGCCTCCCGGAAGGAACGATCTATAATATGTCTGGGTCATATAATAAAATAAGGCTTCAAAACGCATTTACACATGAGCGAAAACGGTAAAAATTAGCTCAGCACACAGGCGTGAAATGCCTCCGCAGCGACAGCGTTAAATTCTTATGAAACGACACTGTGTTAAATGTTTTATTCAGAATAAAGCTACAACAATAAATAACCTTAACATAAACCAATGTAAACTTAAGTAGGGATGCACCGATACCACTTTTTTAAGACCGAGTACAGCTACTTTTATCTTATGTCATGTGACCGCTTTCCAATAAGAATAGACCTCATGGATACTGCCCCCCCCCCCCAGCTCGTGGATAATGCCCCCCCCCCCCAGCTCACTCTCCGTGATCATACTTACCTTCCTTTAGCGACGCCGGGAAAGTCTTCGCGCGCGCGCTCCTTGGAAGGTCCCCAGCCGCGACCACGTGGGACCATGTGATCGCGGCTGGGGTCCTTCCAACAAGCGCACGCGCGGAAACTTTCCCGGCGTCGCTAAAGGAAGGTAAGTATAAGCAAAGTGAGGAGAGCAGCTGCAGGGCCTGTCCGAATGCAGATAGTCCCTGCAGCTGCTCATCTGCATTCGGACAGGCCCTGCAGCTGCTCTCCTCACTTTGTTTATACTTACCTTCCTTTAGCGACGCCGGGAAAGTCTTCGCGCGCGATGGGACCATGTGATCGCGGCTGGGGTCCTTCCAACGAGCGCACGCGCGGAAACTTTCCTGGCGTCGCTAAAGGAAGGTAAGTATAAACAAAGTTAGAGCAGCTCCAGGGCCTGTCCGAATGCCGATAGAGCATTCGGACAGCCGCCCCAGCCCCTAGGATGCCGGCTTCCGGTATCGGAAAAAAATATCGGTACTGCACGAGTACCAAGTACTCCTGCAGTACCCGGTATCGGCATCGGTGCAACCCTAAAAATAAGTGCTTTACATCAATGGGGATGCAAACAAAATATTAACAGGGTTATTCAGAGAGGTGAAAACCAGGAGAATGGTTGGAGAATGGAAAATTCTAGGTCAAAGTAGCCCATTTGGAAAGTGAGCTAAATGGGAGAATTTTTCTGGTTTGGCTAATTTGACCTAGAATTTTCACTTCTCCAATTACTCTCCTGGTTTTCACCTCTCTGAATAACCCTGTTGGTGCACCCAGAGACAATCGGACCTCAGACCCGGCATAGGTGGCAGACGTCCGGCATGCCTTCTTTAACGTCATCAGAGGGGGCCGGCTGCCATCTTGGATTCCCCCGGCCGGCAGGAAGGCCTAAAAACAAAAGCATGGCCGCTGCCAGAATATGCAGCACAAAATAATTTGTTGTGCTACCTGCGTCTGCATTCTCACTCGCCCTTGCTTAATTTCCACTCGCCAAATGCTAGCAGGCGAGGTGGAAATTTTGAGGCCTGGATATATTTATATCGGAGCGGCCAAACTGATAAGTAACGGTCTACTCTTGTAGGCTCAAAAAATTTGCCAAAGTGATATATAAGTTGCTAAAATCATCATCATTTGGGTCAGCACAAACCAACTCCCAGATGCAGAGGCAAAGTTCCCAACGTTTTGGCGAGGATTCGCCTTTTATCAAGGTATACCTTGATAAAGATGACTCCTCGCCGAAACGTTGGCTCCTAACTTTTGTAATGGCTCCTAGATTCAAAGCAAATTTGTCAAGCCCTGACTTGCATGTTTACCCAGTTATTTATATTTAAACACCTGCAGACCTCTCTTTATGCTTGTACCACATCCATCACTCATATTGCAAAAACTACTGTAAAACACCCAAAATATGATGGGACTCCTGTGCAGAATCTGGAGTCAGAGCAGGGACTGGCTGGTAAAGTGCATGGGGGGGCATATTACAAAGCTTAACCAGAGCCGTTCTAGTCTACGTAGTTAAGTTGGCATCAGCTTTGTAATATGCTCCATGTGTTTAGGTCAGGAGGGAGAAGTCTGCGGAATTTTTTTTTTTAATCAGAATAATTTTCTGAAGGCAGGAGATAAATGATTTGTAAAATTAGAAAATACTAGTCATTAACATTTAAAACCAAGCCATTGGAAAGTCACTCTTCACTCTGCCATCACAGCTTAAAAATATATATTTTTAAGGGAGTTTTATCCTACTTTTTATTCAGCCTTTGAGATGCCACAGAGAGGGCTAAATCAGTCTATTCCAAACCAGGTGTAAATGTAACCAGAGCTCTGTATATATTTTCTGTGCGGGTTGGGAGGTGATGATCATTCTCTTCCAGAAATAGAAAGTAGAGATGTGCAAAATGTATCTCGCTAGCTGAAATATGAGGGTCGCACGCTGTGGAAATCATGTATTCTCCAGCTACGTATGGCATAGCTTTACACATTCAGGGACCTGTCTGTCTGGATTATTATGCTCAGGACTTTATACCTGGATAATTTATAGGCATGATTCTAGAGCTTTTCCAAGTTTGGTGTAAATTATAAAGTCTTTGTGCTGTTAGTGCAGACATTGAGCCTCACTCTGACAGCGTATGTTTTACCCGTGCAATACAACGAGCGGTCTTTAACACACTTTTTTTTCTTGTTTTAATATGGTCCACAAGTTGTTTAGATGGCTTAGTTTGCTGTGACTATTGCCCTTTGTACTTTTTTTTTTTTTTTTTTTATTAAACCTTCACAATATGCAAGATAACACTGTTTTTCTGTATGAAAGCTGAATTTTCTGTCATATATAGATATGTTTTTCAACAATGTGCTAGAAAATTCAGAATACAATCTCTTCACAACCACAGTAATAAAATTTGGTACTAGATCTATATTGTGCTAAACTATTTGCTTCTCTACCTAGGTTACACACCTGGTACACCATACAAAGTCTCCTGTTCCCCCACCAGCGGGGCAGTGCCACCGTATTCCTCATCTCCTAATCCATACCAGACTGCAGTGTACCCAGTACGAAGTGCCTATCCTCAGCAAAACCCATATGCACAGGTACAAGGACTTTTCCGATACCCTTTTCCTCTATTTTGTGACTATACAGAGTATCCTGAATCCAATATGGTCGGGAGTGGACTGTGGTCATTTCGATATTGGGGCTTTCAGATTTTATTTTTATTTTTTTTGCCAGGTTTCCAAAATTTATGGAGTATGTGGCAGGAGTGCTGCAAAGCACATGCTGCGGCAGCCCCAGAGTGAGATGCATGGCGCCTGCATTTTCTTGCACTGCCCAGCATGTCCTCTGCTGGCTTTGAGGAACATGTTCCACACACTGGGTGGACCTGTTTTCAGAATTAGGTCTACAGGCTCCTTGCATCTTTCAACATTGTTCAGAGTGGCAACTGGTCCACTTGTTGCTTCAGCCACCGCAAACTGGTATCCCTTTGGGTAATCCTTCCCAGACTACAAAGCAGACAAAGCCTGGTTAACCATTGCATTGTCCACCTCTCCAGGTGCTTCCAGTGTCCACTTTATAATTTTTAGAGTGGGGTCAAGGGACCGTTTGGGAGCCAGCATTTCTCATTAGTACAAAAAGTACAGACCAGTCCTTATAAATACTTGGTGGATTTTGGACAAATAGATTCTTGACCTCTACTTGAGGATTGTGATCAATAAGCTAGTCCACCGTCTTTCCCCCCCCCCCCCCGACAATATACCCACTGGCCAAGAGCTCAACAAGATGGTATGCTGATGGCAAACTGGATCAGTGGCGTTAAGGAAATCTTTAAATGTGTTTTTTTTTTTTTTTTTTTTTTAATTTTTGCTTTTATCATCTTGTCTCTTGTTGCTCATCAGGCAGGTAATAGTCACAAGTTAATTTGCAAATTCTCAAAGCCCCATCAAGCTGCAGAATTTTGCACACAGCTGGAATCCTCTAAAATTAATGCATAGGTGTAACTATTTTTGCCAAAATAAAATGGCACCTTGGCACAAATTTTGGCCTGTGGCAAAATATGGTGTATATTCTCCAGATTGCTGTAACTGAATTACTCTTCATGTACACAATGTCTTTCTCCTTAAGTGCTAATACAGCAACGATAAAAAGGATTGATCACATATCCCAGCACTTGAAATTTGTGTTCCTCCTGAAATCTTATAACCCCAGGTGTTGTTTATCACTCATGTGACGGTATTGTGTAGATGCCAAACAAGGACAACTTACATGCTTAAGAAAAAGCTATTTGGAGGATGTTAATGTGATAGCTTTGCTTTTATGTTGCAGCAAGGAGCATACTATGCACAGCCTCTGTATGCAGCTCCTCCTCATGTAATCCATCACACTACTGTTGTACAACCCAATGGACTGCCAGCAACTATGTATCCTGCTCCCATTCCACCACCCAGAGGTAACGGGATGGCCATGGGGATGGTTGCTGGGACCACAATGGCGATGTCTGCAGGTACTGCTGTTTTTCCATGTGTTGACTCTGCATGTGTCTAGTTTTAGACCGTCTAGGTTGCATCCTTCATGTGATCAGAATGCATATGAAAATATAAGTACCACCGCTTTATTAAATGGCAACCCCCTTCCCAAAAAATAGTTTGGAGGGGGTAGGGAGAGGCAGTTCCACAAAAACTGCCTTGTGTACTTTCAACGTTCATATCAGCTTTTGACTTGCTGTGCCTTTCTAACAGCGGCTTTTACTTGAGCACTCAATCCTGTTTATATTCCTTATGAAACAGGGATAAGACGTTTCTACCTTTCCTCTGGGCACTGTGGAAAACATGTCTCCTCTACATTGTGTTGGTGTTTTTTTTTTTTTTTTTTTTTAAAGTCTGTTTCTTATGATCTCACTTACCGTAATTTATTTGAATTTAATCGGTCTGGTGTGCTGGGTCCATTCACTTGGCTGCTTGAGTATTGGCCCGTGTTTCTTTATGCAATTTTCTGAGCCAATGCTGACATTTATTTAATTTGTAGTCTTTATAATAAAGTTGGGGGACTTCTTGCTTGTGTTTTTTTATATATATATATATATATTCTATTATATTATATATTATATTTAAATGTCTGTCTTCTTCCCATCAGGTACTTTGTTGACAGCCCATTCACCCACTCCGGTACCTCCTCACCAGGTCACTATGCCTGCGTATCGGGCACCGGGAACTCCTACTTATAGTTATGTCCCCCCACAGTGGTGATTTAACTAACCAGTGTAAGTAACAGTCATATTTTCACATTGCATTGTTGCTTCTAATTTATAGTTCAAGTGCATTCACTCTACACATATTTTGTCTGTCTATACTTTTAAAGTCACTTGAGCAGGGCCCTCTCTTGCTCACAATCTGTCAAGCTTATTTAATTGTATGTCTTGCCCTACCTATTGCACAGCATTGTGGAATATGTTGGTGCTTTATAAATTGTAATGTTACTTTAAAATATCCATGCTGACCATGTCAAAGTTACAATTTACTGTAATCTTATTTTGCCAAAAGTCACATGTCTGACAGCCCCAGTGCTTTCCCTCTAGTCTGCATTCCATCTTGCTCTTCCAGGATCGCCTTTTTGTCTCATGACATGCCTGTATCATTTGGTCTCGGCCTCCTATTTTTGGTAGTTCCCTCTTTTTTGTTCTTCTGATGTATCCATTCTTGTGATCGTATACATCTACTGAGGGAACAAAACAAGTAATCAGTCATGTCTGTAGATTAGATGCAATAGCTATTATTGAATATGCTCTTACAGGTCTTTGGCACAGCTCTCCATAGTTCCAGGTGATTCAACCACCATGAAATAACGGCTGCTGCCAACTCTTCAGTGAAGCCTCTCCTGCAGCTCTTTGGATAATGCACTTGCTGGCATTGATTGTTACAATAATAGTGATATTTGCCGGTGCTTGCAAACATTGACGTTTTTTTAATAACCCATGGTGTCACCCATTTGACCTTGTTTCAGTCGCTTCGTGCCTTATCTTCAAAATAGCTTGCACTACACCAGAGGGAGCAATCCATTCCATCTGCTATTTGACACAATGAGGCCTCGTATTTTTCTAATTCGGTGGTTTCCAACCCTGGTCCTCAGGTCCCCCTAAGGATCACATTGGGGAAATGCAGACTGAATCCTGCAATCCCGGAGCAGCAAATCCTATCACCTGTGCTTCAGATATCTGGCAAACCTGGCCTGTTAGGGGGACCTGAAGACAAGAGTTGGGGACCCCTGGTCTAATTAATTCAGCGCTTGCCAATAATGGCGTAATAGAACTTAATTTCTAATTTGTTTTTGTTCTAGGTTTGAAGATGAAAGATATGCAAGAAAGATTGAGGCTTGATAGATGGTGCTGAAGCTTCCATGTCTCCAGCAAGGAGTTTCTTCCTTCTGAACGATCTGAACACTTTTTGCCTAACACTAATTCAGGATCTCCGCAGGTTTCCATTACTGCATATCTTAACATCTTTGGAACTCCTTAGTGGTTGTCTTTAAAATGAAAATCCTGTTTTGTGGACAGTCTTGCATTTTTTTTCTAATTCTAATGATGATTTAAAAAGGGAGTAAGTATAACTTGGTTTCAATTCATAACTAGTTGAATGCATGTTTAAAACACAGAATTGAAGCTTGCACTGTGTATTGCAGTGACTTATGCAACAAAACACCATATGCAAAACCCAAAGGAGCTTGAAGGAGTCTGAAGACCTTGCAACACATATACATGTGTGACAGACCCGCACAAGGTTGTTCTGTCAAGACTAATCACCCCTGTGTGTACACTGAGCACTGCTCAAACGTATTTTGAAGATTATTAGTGTAGCGGGGCCATATTTTAAGAAATAAATGTGATCTCCAGAAAATGTAGTGTATTTCAGGCATATTTTGTGTGTTCTTTTAAGTTCTAGTTTTTTTGGCATTATGTTTCCATAGGAATAGCTGAATCGATTTGCTGCTGGTATGTGACTAAAGCAGGTTTTATTAAATCTAGAAAGCTTTCAGGTATGCAGCTAATTGATGCTATGCTCACAATGGCATAGGAGACAGATACATAGCGTTGGCCACCCTTGCAGTGACGGGGCACACCTTTTTCTAACCGTACTGACTCTGCAGTATTCACAGCTTTTAGAAAGCATTACGCTTGTTGCATTCCATAAGAAATTAAACACTTGGATGTGGTTTCTGTTTTTTGATTTTGGGTTGTACTTAAACGTTTCTAAACCTGAAATTGTGAGTCTATGCATCGCAAAAAAAGTGAACACAAGGAAGATAAAATGCGCCGCTCTCACTTTCAGTTGATACGATACAGTGACTTCATTGTTACATTTTGTTTCTTTTTTTTTTTTTTTTTTTTACTCATTGCCTTTTTTTACAGACAGTCGTCTTTAATCAGTTTTACTTTGTTTCTTTCCCCATAATAAACAAATATGGTAAACTTCCCAAACTCTTACCTTTTTTGTAGAAGTTTTTGAGTAATGAAGGATTTTGATACACTACTGTATACCTATAAAGTGTCATGTTACAAGGTCCAGTACATTTAACCTGCAATAAATTCTGCAGCATGTAATGGAATTTGGTTGTTTCCTTTAGTTTCCGTTGTATTTTCTGACCACAAACTGCTTTAAAAAAATGTACATGAGGTTATGCCTTTTTTACAGCATACCCAAGGCACAAACCTAGGACTTTTTATTAATTAATATTATATATGGTGGGTTTATCCAGTTATGTATCCTGCAAATTTCAATTCTGGGATAGAAAATATTACTGTAAGGTTTATTGACCTGATCAATTTAAAACTACCGACTGTCACTTTTTATCAAAAGGCAAATATTGGAGTCTTTTGGGACTTTGAGGGTGCTTTCTGGGATGGGGAAACTGAACAGGTTTTCGGATAAGCTTCCTTGAGCATTTTCTTCCATATGCTCGGCGTATACTTCATGATTTTGTACTGTGCACCATTTATCCTGAGGAAACCCACAAGCCCATGATCGGACATCAAGTAGAGCAGCAGTACTGATGTTTTCCTGATCCCTTTGTCCAATCTATGGTCACAAATATATGATGGTAAAATTTAAGCCCGTACTTCAGTGTCAGAAATGAAGTGGGATCTGCTTGGTGATTTGTAAGCTGGGCTACTCAAGCGATAAGCTGCCTCACTGCCTTCCTCATGCGAGGTAGCTCAGCTAGAAAACAAATCTCTAAGCCGGCTCCACAACTGCACTTTAACAGGGCTACTTTTGCCACCTCTGCCTTGACCTCACCAGAAAAACGAAGATTATGGCAAAGGATACATGGTGAGTTTGATATATTCCAGGCTAAAATCAGGATGATTGGAGGGTTAAAAAAAAAAAGGTCTTGGTTGGCAAGCCTTCTCAAAGATCTAAAGCGAATAATGTGAAACCGTTTGTATCAGAGCAATTGAGCTGTGCTAGAATATCTCCGTATGCAGGTCTTGTATTTATAAAGTGCTAACAAGTTCCGGAGAGATGGAATAACAAATATACGTAAGTTAAACACAGAACAATAGAGGGGACCCTGCTTGAGAGCTTACAAGCTAAGATGGGGGGGGGGGGTGTAAATAGAGAACCTGAAGCGGTGAGGTGCAAGAAATGGACAGTTGGTGAATTCATGGAGTGATCTGATAGGCTTCTCTAATGTTTTCAGAGACTTCTTGAAGGACTAGGGAGTCTAATGTTGCGGATGAGGAGTTCCATAGAAACGGTGCAGTTCAGGAAAAGTCTTGCAGGTGCAGGTACGAGGAGATAACCTCAGATCATTGGCAGAGCGAAGTGGTCGGGATGGTATGTACCTGCTAATAAGGGAGATCTAGGCAGGGAGGCGGTTATGGAGAGCTTTGTATGTGAGGACCAGTGTTGTGAAGTGGATTTTAAAGGAAATGGGGAGACAGTGTAGAGATTGACAGTCTGATTTAAGAAAGGGATGGATGTGTTAAATTTAAAAAAAAAAAAAAAAAATTTAAAGTAGCAAGATTTGGTTAGTGAATTGTGTTATAAGCATTGCAGTTTACAAAACACTGCTCAGGAAGAGTCGTTTTTAAATGTGGATAAATCCATTCCATAAATAATATATGGCAGATTTAAGAAGTGATCTTGGTTATTGTCAACAAAACCAATCCTATAGGGTTTGATAACGTGTAAGTGTAAGAGCTCGCTTTTGTAAGTTTGAAATTGAGGGATAATAGAATTGTGTTGTATCCGTGCCGGGACCTGCAAGAGTACTTGGTACTCGTGCAGAGGCCCCCGAAACCTAAACTGATTCCAGAAGCCAGCGCTGGGCTGGCTGGCCTGTTTCCTTGGCAGTGTATGGCGCTCTCCCAGACTCCTCCAGTGGTCTTACTTCAAGCGTCCGCCAGCAAAGGGTTGTAGCCTGACGGCTCGCCTGGGGTCCACCAACCGTGAGATCATGGAATTCACGTGAACTCCAGTATCTCACAAGACTGTGGCTGTGCGTGGTTCCCAACGAGTGGCCGGGCTACAATTCTTTGCCGGCGGCCGCTCAACGGAAGACCACCGGAGGAGCCTGGCACAGTGGGATTTTGAGCTGGAGGGCATCTCTGCATCTCCCCTCACTATCAAAATGTTCCAAAACCCTTTTATTGCTGTATTACAACAGCCACACAGAGCCTTGTGGGTCTGTCACGAATTGTTTGCTTTGAGCAGCCGCCTCCTCTGGCATGTCTGTTCTTTGACATTATCAAAACATTTACACTAATGCACGGGGATTCTGTTCTTGGCTAGCCTTTGTTTTGTACACCTTGGGCTCTATTCACTAAGGCTAGGGTCAGACGAGCGTGATTTCTACGGACTGTACGTCCTTGCACACGGACGTACGTCAGTACGGAAGACACAGTAGTGGTCACACAGTTTTTTTTTTCACGGACGTTTATTTTTTGACGGATGTAGGAGGGAAAATAAATTAAAAAGCAAAACCATTTTGTCTGAAAAATGCTGGACGTATAAATGCAGTCCGTCTGACCACGTTCCATCACTCACACACAAAGCTATGCGGACGCAGCGCACTTTGTGCGGCCGTTCTAGGGGTTGTATGTTTTTGCCTGCCTTGCGTCCGTTTGCTGCGGCCGTTGTGCGTCCGCAGTGCAGTTCAGTGCAGACGTACTTCATGTGTCGGGCTCCCATGGACTTTCTTTCATGCTATCACGGTTGTACTTTTAGGCGCAATCACGGATGTGAACACTACGCTCGTCTGACCCTAGCCTAAATGACAAGTGCAACTCAGCTGCAATCACCAGTGTTTGTCAGCGTTGGCTAAATCAAGCCTTAACTGACCCTTCCAAGTACAACTCAGAAATTTCAGGCTTGAGAGATGCTTGATGAAAGGAATCCCCTTCGTCCATTATGTAGAAGAAAAAAAACCCTCAAATGAAGGCTTTCAATCATAAATGACATTTTACTGGACCAAGCTATTAAAATGCTGCTTGGAATAGATTGCGTTGTCAACTTCATTATGGAGTTCTGGGTTTTATCCATATATGGATTTGCCTTGATTTATCATTTGTGGACATGAAACCTTGAAAAACCAGCGTTTTGTGTATGTTTGATTCTTATTTTTCAGTCTGTTTTAGGCATGCAGTGATGGTAGATTTACGCTCCCTGCACCGCACATGGGGGTGTGGTAATATGAAGCTAATGATATGACTCGCACACATTGAGTATTGAATGGTTATTTCCAATGGCAGATATTCCCTGGATCGCCTCTCCATGGGCGTTATTCAGCAACTGCCAATGTATGCCTGTATTTCACAAAACGTAAAACCCAAACCGCAGCAGAAGCTTCACAGTGCAGCTTCTCCTGTCACTTTTTGCTGGCATTTCACAAAAGTATAATCCAGTCACCTGCATTGCAATACTGGCAGACACCGGCTGTGAATAACCCCCATTACTTATTTATAAATTTCTGGATTTTTCAACTCCTGATTACATACTTTTTGCCTCATTGTCTCCTAAAATTTGATATTTGTCAGTTGCAATAAGCTGTAGTCAGGACTATGGGCAGCACTTTATATAGTGTGCCAGACTGCCCTGGCACAGCCAAGCATGCTAGGTAAAATTAAATGTGTGCTTGATGGCCTATTCTAAGCCAGTGGTTCCTAAACCTGTCCTCAGACCAGGTTTTGCAGGATAGCTGAAGCACAGCACAGGTGATGATTTGCTGCTCAGTAATTGCAGGATTCAGTCTGTATTTCCCCAAGTAAAATCTGGCATGTTAGGGGGGGACATGATTAAGAACCAATGCTCTAAGGCCCTGTTCACACTGTGATTTATCGCGTGGATTTTGCCGCGACGTCACGCTGTGTAGCTTCTCCAATGGAGCTGTTCACATCGTGCCGCGCGATGTCACGGTAGCAGGTCGCTGGTACGTGACCTTTTTTTTTTTTGCGATTTGCATTGGTGGTGCTTTGCAAAAAAATCGCACAACTGCAACGTCATTGCACTAAGGCAATACCTTTTAATGTGTTTTTTTTTTTTTTTTTTAGAGTCAAAATAGTGCCAAGTAATCCAATGTGCTGCGTTGCATTACAGCGAGGGTGAAATTGCATGTTTTAGGGCAAAACAACTATCTGTAAGGATTTCTACACCTTTTTATCAAGCTATAGTGGGTTATTCAAAGAACTGGCATTTCAGTGCTCTTTTGTTCCCCGCACTTCAGGGAATCAAATTTCCCAACCCTGTGGTGAATTCAGGGAAAAGCTGCCGAAAAAAAAATCTGATCAGCTGCTGCAACCTGCCGGGAAAACATCAGCTCCAATCTGATAAGCCACCTGGCAATCCGCCGAACACAAAAAAAAAAAAAAAGCCGACAATCTGCCGCACACAGCGCTGACCAGCTGCCAGAAAAAGCCAACAAGCTGGCAAACAGGGTAAAACCGACTTTGAAAAGTTGTTTGCAAAAAAAAAACTACTGCATGAAAATGCCTGCAATTAATATATAAGGTCCTATGATGAAGAATAATAAAAGGGTCTATTACAGAAAAAGACTTTCACAGGAAAAATCCTGAAGAAAATGACACTTTGCTGCAAGTTAAAAGAATAAACGGTTTAATAGCTATTGCATAAAAACAGGATTTTTTTTTTTTTACATTGAAACCTATGGGATTCGCCTGATTGGGGCTGCAACTAACGCTTATGAAAATAGATTAGTTGGCCAATTGTTTATCCGATGAATCAATCGAAAAAATTATTTGTTTCCTTTAAAAGGAACGTTATGAAAAAAATTAAACACCTGCCTCCCCCTCCTTTTCTTTTTAGTGTACAAAGCGTGCATACTTTTCGCACAGAAGCTACACGATCACCTGGTCAGTGTGATGGATTGATGCTGCATACACAGATTATTATTAAGCTTTATTTATAAAGCGCCAGCATATTCCGCAGCGCTGTACAATGGGCACAGTCAGGGCCGTAGGGAGGGCGAGGCGACTGAGGCGCTCGCCTCGGGTGCAGCTGGGAGGGGGCGCAGCCAGTGCTGTCAGCCAGGGGTCCTGCAGCTGTCTCCGAAATGTAAATTGCGATGACCACAGTGGAGGCGAGCGGTAATCGCGATTTTACAATGGGAAATCCAGATTCCCACCATGATCCAGAACGGACCCTGCCTGGGAGGGCGCGGTCTGTTCTGTGCAGCGGAGGCCCTGCGCACGCATGTGACGTCACGTCACATGACTCTTGACTTGGCCAACGTGTGCCGCCTATACGGAGAGCGCACGCCGGAAAGACACTGACGGATGAGCCAGTGAGTAACTGCACACTGACCACCATCACAATGCACAGCCCTGTCAGTGGGTAGCCCTTCAACATCTTCTCTGTCAGTGATGGGCTCCGCAGAGCCGGGACCCACTACTTCAACCTCACCTCATGGAGATCTCCATACATGACCAGGTCTGTGACAGTAAGCCCCATAACACTCCATGTGTGGGAGAACCCCCCAATAATTCCCTGATTGTGGGAACCCCCCAATAATGCCTTGTGTGGCAAACCCACCAATAATTCTGTGTGCAAAGCCCCCCAATAACACCCTGTGTGTGCCAAACCCCCACAATAACGCCCTGTGTGTGGCAAACCCCCCAATAACGCCCTGTGCGTGGCAAACCCCCCAATAACACCCTGTGCGTGGCAAACCTCCCTAATTAGCGTTAGGACTTTGTAATCCTAATGCTAAATACTCCTTGCGCTTCATGTTAAGCATAGGGAGCGCAAAGTACAGTAAACACTGAGGGCCCTATTACAAACGATAACTTAAGTGGCCCTAGAGCAGGCCACGCATATTACAATTCGAACGCTGACGGGTTAAAAAAACTGTTAGCGCATCCAGGATTGCGATCGCTTCCGGATGTGCTAATGGGTTTTTTAACCCGTCAGCGTTCGAATTGTAATATGCGTGGCGTGCTCTAGGGCCACTTAAGCTAACGTTATTAAGATTGTAATAGGGCCCTCAGTGTTTGGATCCCTATATAATGGTAGGATTTCAGTTACCAGGCTCAGTATATGTTCAAAATAACATCTGTAAAAATATTTGGGGGTGGGCACAATTTTCTGTTCTTGCCTCGGGTGCACGAAGAGCTAGCTACGGCTCTGGGCACAGTATAGACCGGGTTACCATACAATGAACAATATTTGACAAACCAGTGCAGGAGGAAACGAGGACCCTATTCCTGTGGGAACTCCTAATCTAGAAGGGTTGGGGGGTTGGAAACAGGAGGAGAGGACTGCAAGGTGGGAGTGATGGACTGGTGACTGCTTGAGTCAGTGAGTCGGGTGGTAGGCTTCCCTAAATAGGAATGCTTTAAGGGAGCATTTGAAGGAAGAGAAACTAGGGGGAAAGTCTGACCGTGCGAGGGAGAGCGTTCCAGAGAATGGGGGCTGCGCGTGAGCTTGATTGAGCACATGTCTGCTTTCTCCACAAAAAAAATGCTGCTACAATCGCTCAGATAGACCTGACGATGTCAGCACGAGAGCAGGGTGAGAACGGAGGGGGGGGGCGAGCACTCATCGCAGCCTGACCACTTTAGCTTATTAGAGTGTCCCTTTACAATAATTTAATGAACAAACTGGGAGGGTCCGGAGGTGGAAGGGAGCGAGTTTGATGAAGGGACTTGACCCGAGTATGAGAGGGAGTGGGTTTGGGCAAAAGACTGGACCTGAGTGTGGGAGGGAGTTTGTGGGACGGGACCGGACCAAAGGGAGAACATGGAAACTCCAAACCAAAGAGGGGGTGGCAGGCAGGTTGGGGTAGTGACACAGGACTTCAGCTTTAAGTAAGGATAAAACACCAGTGGTACAGTGCCCATACCCAGTGGCAGTATCTAAACAAAAGCAAACTAGTTATGTCGACATATCCCTGGAACAAAATCCTACAGCGTAAAGCAGCGACGCATCTTCTCAATTTTAAGGCACGGCAGGAGGCTCATATTTTGCATTTCTTTTCTTAACTCTTTCTTTGCTGCTGGAGGTTAGTAAACAGTATGGCAAAAGAACCAATCACATAACAGTAGTAGTGAACATAATGACAGCCCGCCCACGTCCTCTTTTGTTTGCTGCTGACCTCCAGGTTAGTCGTTTTCCTGCCAGTGTGATTTTATACCTTATTATAATTCTAATTAGAATTAGAATTATAGAATTTAGCTAAGTATGACGATAAGTTAGAATTTTAATAATAAGACTCTGAGGCGAGTATTGCTTCTCTTTCTTGCTTTATTAAACATAGCAGCAAGTGGCAACTAGCAAGAACTTTGAAAATATGAAGCATTTATATTGAATAAAAGAGAAAACATAATAACAGTAGTAACAGATATATATATATGGTATCTTCCGACACCCCTTTATTCCTTTGGACCGGTCCTCCTTCCTGTCAGTACCCATCAAAACCGAGCAACGCCCTTCCTACTTCCTCTTTCTTTGCTGTACGAGGTGATCAATGTAGGAGAGTAGTAAACCCAAAGGGCAATCCACAGGAAACAAGGAAATCCTTCACGAGGCTGAGGAAAAAGAAGACGTGAGAGTGGAAGATATTGGATCCGCAGACTCAACAAACCACAATAGCGGTGGGAGTGGCGGGCAATACTCGCCTCAGAGTCTTATTATTAAAATTCTAACTTATCGTCATACTTAGCTAAATTCTATAATTTTAATACATCGACTCTGAGGCTCCTATTGCTTGTTCAAAGCTAACCCACAACTGCGGATGACCAATGAACAACAGGCTTAAAGTAAAAGGATCGGAAGGTGGACGCTCTGGACCAGTCAGCTGATCGCAATAAGTCCTCCAACCGACAACCTGCCGAAACAGCGGGAGACGCCATAGCGCTGCGAATCGAATGAGCGCCAAACATATGTATTAATCCCTGACAATCCCAATAGCCAACGCGCAAGCGCAGTCGTACCCACCGGGGCGAAAGCAGATGTAAATGCAACGAAAATTGGAGACGGTTCAGGACCCCTAAATCGTAGAGGGACAGGATTCATACACCTGGAGACACCTAACCAGATAAAAGTTGGGCGTGAGGGAAACGCCGGGTAAAAGGCAGACGAAACGGATGTCCTAGTACGGCGGGAGATGTCAAAGCGAACACCCCCAGACCCGAAAGAATGGGCCCGGAAGTCCAACGCCCCGACATCAGCCACCCTCTTGCATGAGATCAAGAACAGAAGGGCCAACAACTTAGCAGAAAGTTGACGCAAAGTTAACTCCTGATAAGGCCATTGTGCCAGGGAATCAAGTTAAAGGATACTGTCCCAAGTAACCGTATATCGCGGTAGCGGAGTACAATCAGATCTGATATCCCTAAGTAAATAGCAAACCAGAGGATGTTTGCCTAAAGGCGTTCCTTGAAAACCTACATGATAAGCGGATAAAGCCAATCTATAAACATGAAGTGTGCGGTAAGCCTACCCTGATCAAAGACTTCCGTAAGGAAGTCCAACACGAATCACAAAGGGGCCTGGAAGGAGTCCTCATCCCCTGACAGACACCAATGATGTCAGGTGAACCAGGTAACTTGTAACCGGAGAGGAACAGAGGAGACCTTTTTCAGAGAAAAAGGGGGGGTCCCTCGGGCGATGGAGGGCCCGATATTGCAGGGATGCTGGCTTCACAGACAGTCTCGGGACTGCCAGAAGGTCGCTCACGTGAGGAAGGTCCCGTAAGGATGGGGAATACGTTTCCAAAAGGGACCGAACGTCGCGTAAGAAATCGACACTTGGGCAGAGGAACTATCAGCGACATCAGAACACTATCCACCCTGAATCCCAGGAACTTTCAGGGACTGAGAGGGAGAGCGGACTGATTTTCCTGATGCACTAGGCAAACCCAGAGATTTAAAAAGGTCGACCGTCCACTGTACATGGAGACGCAGCTGATACTCTGATGAGGCCATCAGTAATACGGTGTCCAGATACACCATAAGACAGATACCCTTGGCGCATAGCCATGCCCCGATTGGCTTCCGTACCTTGGTAAGTCCCAAGGGGTCAAAGACAGGCCGAAAGGTAGACAGCGAAATCTCCAGAGATCGGAATCCCAAAGGAAGTGAAAGAAAGCCCGCGAGTCCTTGGCAATCAGGATGGTCAGGAATGCGTCCTTGAGATCCATCATTGCCAACCAATCGCGGGGTCCCAACCGATCCCTGAGCATATGTGTACCCTCCCTCTGGGAGTGCCGGTAGATCACTGATCCATTCAACTCTGAGGGTGATGACTGGATGACTGCGGCTGTCCTTCTTGGGCACCAGGAACAGGTTGCTCAGGAAGCCCGCGGACCCCTGTGGAACACGTTCTATGGCCCCTTTCTGGCCTAGTTCCGTAGTACCCCACTCCACCAATATCCGCCCGTCCCCCCAAAAGAGGGAAAAAGAGGGGGGGAACTGCCAGGTGGAGCGGGGAAGAATAGAACTCCAGAGCAAACACTTGTACCGTATTGAGGATCCAACGGTCTGATGTAGTGTGACATCATACAGTGTGAAAATATCGAAAGAAACCCCCACGGTGGTTGTAGATTGGTGTAGAAGGTGTAAAGGTACCTGTATGTCTGAAGGGTAAGAATGACTGCCTCTGGCACCCCGGGATCCTCTGCCACGTCACGGTCATGAACGGGTAGAGAAAAAACGAGGGAGGTGCTGGATTAGTGGTAGTGGAGGGGTTGCCTACCGCGGGGCTGGTGTTGATGGGTTGTGCATGGCCGGTAGTTCGGCCCCAATATCCATCGGCCCGCAGAGAAACCCCAGAGAATACCTTTTTGTAAGCGCATTGGACACTCGTTCCATAGTATTAAAGGCACTGGAATATACATTCATGTCTCGCAGGAAACCTTTTCCGAACAAAAGCACCGTTAGCTGCAGCACCCAATTCATTATCCGCCACCCCAGCTAGTTGGCGATTCATCTTTAACAGGATGCGTTTACGCCTTTCCGAGTCTAGAGCCGTGTTGGCATTGCCAAAGAAGCTAAGTGACCTTTGGGCCCAGTTAGTAATTTGAATGGGGTCCAGGGGATCACCCGATAATTTAGCCTGCTCCGCTGTAACCAGCAATTTTACCAGGGGTCCCATGGTTTCAAGTAGTTTACCTCGGCAAACCCGAAATGCGTGGTCTATGCCTTTACTGGGGGTCCAGCCCCTAGGGGTGACATTTTATATCAACAAAACTCTTATCCACTGTGGGAGTTAAGCAAGTTTTACCACTCGTGGTGGGACGGGGAGTCTCCGCTTTCATGCGGTTACGAGTAGCTTTATCTAGGGCTTTATGCACCTGTGCATCGACCCACTTCTCAACGTGGGGTAATTGGAACCATTCCGTGGATCTTGGATGGGAAAAGTCGTCGGGGCAAAAGAGTTGGTTCCCCATAAGATCATAAATAATAATGGCCGGGTGGGCTTTGGAATGAAACCTTTAAAGGGGTCTCAGGGAATTCCTCGCAGAGGCATATACATCAATGACGTCGCTAGTGTCCTCCTCCTCGAAGTCAGGGTATGAGTCCTGAAACGGAGCAGGGACAACAGCAAGCAGTGTCTGGACAAGAGACGATAGAGACCTTAACTCTCTTGGTGGAAGCTGTAACCGGGTATGCAGGAGCACGTTTACGGGTTGCAGCAGCGGGGGATGGGTGCACGTGTCCCGGCAATGTTGCGGGGTTGCCAGCCCCTCCAGTCACGTGTCGTGCGTGTTTCACGGACTGTTTCCCCGTGGTGGTGGCCAGGGGGTCTCGGTGGGCCTCACCGCAGTGAGTGTATCGCCCTGATCAGAAACCGCTAGCAGCGGGGGATCATCAATGTGGCGAGTCTCGGCCATCACTTCTGTTTGAGAGCGAGTGAAGTCAGCAGACAGGACTGAGACTGCCTTAAATACTGCAGATCTTTAGATGCCTGCATGTATGGGTCCAGGGTGTAAGGCTGGGAGGGAGCCATCTGTGCCTTGACAAGAACGGGTGTTTTAGGCTGCTGCTCACCCGAACTGTCTTCCGAGGAATAATTATTATTATTATTATTTATTTATAAAGCGCCAACATATACCGCAGCGCTGTACAATAGGCACAGTTATGTTCAGAATCCTCTGGGGAAGCTGGACGCTGCGGGGTTTTGCCTCGTGGCATGGTGTTTGACAGAGACCCCGCATGTGCAGACCTTGCGGACTAAACCTCCGCCCACCCGGCCAGCGAGCGCGTGCTCATCTCGAGTAGGCAGGCAGATGGAGGTACGCCGCGGTCACAGTGAAGGAGAAAACAAACGAATGAACGGGACATGCGAACGCCGCGTTAAAACGTTTGAGGCATGTTCAGAATCCTCTTGGGAAGCTTAGACGCTGCGGGGTTTTGCCTCGTGACCTGGCGCTGGGATCTATCGATGATGGCGCCGGACAGAAACCCCGCGTGTAGACCTTGCGGACTAAGCCCCCCCGCCCACCCAGCCAGCGAGCGCGTGCAGCGTCTCGAGCAGGCAGGCAGACGGAGGTACGCCGCGGTCACAGTACAGTATATATTAATGAACTAATGGGAAAAAATGCGAACGCCGCGGTTAAAACCGGGCGCCCGCTGAAAAAACACAAATAAACAGATATATATATATACACATCTAGTGTCTTTAAATCTATGCAAACAGCAGATAAATGAACAGAGTATTATGGCAATATACTGAACTAGGATGCGAATGCCGCGGTAAAGCCGGGCGAGCTCAGAAAAAGTACCAAATGAAATATAAACATATATATTTAACCCAAAATCAATCCAAGTCTATGCAAACAGCAGATAATATCAGAGGCAATTTGTTATACTTAACTAGTCGCCGAGCAGCAATGAAAGAGGAAGTAGGAAGGGCGTTGCTCGGTTTTGATGGGTACTGACAGGAAGGAGGACCGGTCCAAAGGAATAAAGGGGTGTCGGAAGATACCATATATATATATCTGTTACTACTGTTATTATGTTTTCTCTTTTATTCAATATAAATGCTTCATATTTTCAAAGTTCTTGCTAGTTGCCACTTGCTGCTATGTTTAATAAAGCAAGAAAGAGAAGCAATAGGAGCCTCAGAGTCGATGTATTAAAATTAATCATTAATATATACATTTTATACATTGTTGAATTTCAGAGTTTATTCTCGTTTTGGTTGATTTTTTTTTTAATATCTATAAATTTGGTGTCTATTCACATGCGCTGCTCCTGGCACGTTTTTTGCGTTTGGCTGCCGCTTGGGCACTCTCCCTCCGGCAGCCGTTGTGTTTGTTTTTTCTCTGGCTTTGTTTTTTTCCATATTCGACATTTGCTTCCTCCGTCCGTCCTTTGTGCTCGGCCGGCTGCGCTGCTTCCTCTTTCGCCGGTTCTTGGCTTCTGCGCATTTGCCGTTTCGTCGCGTCTGCCATTTTGAGGGCGTTCCTGACGCAATATTCTGGCGGCCATTTGCATGTCTCGTGACGTGCGTTCCCGCCTACAGCCAGCCACTCTGACTGACTTTTAAAGCGATAACAGCACAAATCTCGGGTGAGCCCCGATTTTATTTTTTTCCCCGCTGAGGAAAAAAGTGTTTTACTCATATACAGGGTGAGCCCCTGGCCTCGGGTGAACCCCATAGCCCTTCATTTTTGGGTGACCCCCGTTATACCGCGCTTTAGCGCCATTTGTTTTATAGGGTGATCCCCTGTGACTCTTTGTTCGCATAGCATACCTTTTTTTTCATAGTGCCATGGACCCACAGCCTCCACCGGTGACTGAAGAGCTTAAGGCCTGGATCCTTTCGGCTATTACAGAGACACTCCCTAAAGCTTTAGCCTCTCTACCCGCGTCTCAGCAAGGCCCCCCAACCTTGTCTCGAGAACGCAGTCCTAATCACTCTGACGCCTCCCTATCTGATCACTCAGAGCAGGGCACTTCCACTCGTAAAAGACCGTGGAAAGGTGATTCCAAGTCAGCCGCCAAGGGCAAACAACCCTTATTTAAGCGTGCCTCCATAGCCGAGACCACTCATAAGGCCACCGCGGATGAACCTCTGACGCGGATTATGAATTAGTGGACGAATATCACGCTGGTTATTCTGACGTGGTTGAAGCGAATGCGGATGCAGATGTTCCCGAGGTGGATCTTTCTAAAGCAATTGTTCCACATACACAGAGCGCCGCAGGTGACCCCCGCTCCGGCTTTGAGCAAAGCTCGCATATTGAAGTCCGTCGCCACATCGGCAGAGATTCTGGATGCCAGGGGGATCCCGTTCTTTGATCTAGGAACTACCACACACCCACGCTCCTCGCCTGGATTCCCCCAGAGTTCCTTCGTTCTCGGCTCCGTACAAGGATTCTCGAGCCTGGCTTCGACCAAATGTCCTTGTCCTACCCTGCCGGACAAAGTCTCCCTCTCGCCCGAATTTGATGATCATCTGGTCACCTTCATGGGCAAAGTGGGTAGAGACACTAGAAAAGGATTAGAACAGGGACTTCGCTCCTCACAGGATAAACTCCTGGATGTCTCGGGTCCCTTGTCTCTCATTTTTGTCCTAGCAGACGAGGCACTAACGGCTCCGAACTGGATCCTAACATGGTGCGCGAATGGACACAACGCGCATTGTGCCTGCTAGACAACGCCAATGTGGCTATTAATACTGAACGCCGCAAAGCGGCCCTATTGAGGCTTGACGCTAAATTGGCCACCCTTAGCACTAAGGAGCTAGGTCCAGAGGCTGGAGGCTTACTGTTCGGAGTTTCCTGAAGCAACATAATAAACGTGTTAACATCTACACTAATCTGCAGAAAGTGCAAACTTCAATGAAGCGGGTTTTCCGTCCATCACATTTTTCCTCCAGGGCTGGCGCCCCCAGGGGTCAAGTCGCCAGCCAGCCTTCAGACCTCGTACCTCGGAACCAGCTCAGGATACCCAGTACCGTCCTCGTCCATTCCTCTCTCACAGAGGTCCTGCCAGATGTCGTGGTTTCAGAAGACCTTCTGCCGGTGGGGATTCCTCCTCTTCCACTCGCGCATATTCCCGTAGCTGGCCGCTTACGCTTTTTCCTGTGCAAATGGTGGTCCCTCACCTCGAACTCCTGGGTGCTCCAGACCGCGTCTGTTTTTTTCATAGAATTCACGCAAGCCCCTTGCCAATGCTCTTTCCCAGCTCCTCCTCATTTCAACTATCAGGAGAATCTTCTTATCCATGCAGAACTGCATTCCCTTTACGAAAAGGGTGCTATCCAATGCTCCACAGGACCACCAACCTTTTGTGAGCAACGTCTTCCTGGTCCGCAAGAAGACGGGGGACCTACGTCCCGTCAACTTGAAAGCCCTCAACGCATCTGTGTCGTATCGGCACTTCAAGATGGAGGGAATTCATCTGCTTTGAGATCTGCTGTTCAAGGAGGATTGGTTCACCCACTTCGATTTGAAGGACGCCTACCTGACGGTGCCAGTGACGCCAGCACATCGGCAATTCCTTCAGTTCCTTTGACACGGCGCCTTGTGGCACTTCAACTGTCTTCCATTCAGACTCAACTCTGCTCCGTGGTGCTTTACAAAGCTCCTCAAACCTGTGATGGCTCACATACGTTCCAGGGGCATCAGGACTATCGTGTATCTGGACGACATCCTAATCCTGGCAAGGTCTCCTGCCGCGGCACGTTGTCACACCTCATTCGTGGTGAATCTTCTTCACAACCTGGGATTCATCCTCATCCTCAACGTCGACAAGTCGGCTTTGAACCCGGCACAGAAGGTGACCTTCCTGGGTTTCGACCTGGACTCCAATACTTGCGAACTATGGCTTCCACTGGCAAAGATACGGGCAATCAAGAAGACCATCCGGTCCACTCTCTTGATGGATCAAGTGTGTCTCCGACATTTAGCCCGGATCGTAGGTCTGCTGTCCTCCTCCATTCAGGCCATCTTCCCTGGCCCACTCCAATACTGGGAGATGCAGAGACTGAAAGCCACATACCTTCATCTCAACCCATCCTACGACCAGATGGTTCCTATAATGCCAGTAGTTCGGGTGGAACTCTTATGGTGGTCCCGCCACATGGAGGCTTGGAACGGTCGAGCCATCTTTGGTGCGCTTCCGGACTTCACTCTTCACTCGGATGCAAGCCAGTCCTGCTGGGGCGCAACTTGTGGAACCTCCACCACAGGAGGGGCGTGGTGCCCGGAGGAAAAACACCTCCATATAAATTACCTGGAACTGATCGCGGGCTCATTCGCCGTTCGCAGTTTCACCAGAGATCTTCTCGACTGCGCACTCCTCCTTCAGATGGACAATGTCTCAGCAGTCCAGTATATCAATCGTCTTGGCGGCTCTCGATCCCGACTCCTTTCAGAGCTCACACTGGACCTCTACAATTACTGCCTGGAACGCAACATCTCCCTTCGCGCAGAATACTTACCTGGCTCTGTCAACTATGTTGCCGACTGGTTCTCCAGATACTGGAGGGACAACAGCGACTGGGCCTTGGACTCCATGGTTTTTGCTCGTCTCGACTATCTACGAGGCCCGTTCAACCTGGACCTCTTTGCTTCCCATCTGAATCATCAAACTCCAGCATTCTTCAGTTGGCTCCCGGATCCAGCTTCGTCAGCGGTAGATGCCATCTTACAAACGTGACCAGTGACAAGGGCTTACGCCTTTCCCCCGTTCTCCGTGCTGATGCGAACCCTCCAGACAGTCCGCCGCCAGTCCATCAAGATTCTCCTCACTCCCCTATGGCCATCTCAGCCATGGTTTCCTTTAGCCATGCAATTGTGCTACCTCGACCCGCTCCTGCTCCCCTCGTTCCCTACACTCCTCCTGGACGCTCAGGGCAACTCTCACCCACTGATCCTCCAGGGGAAATTCCGCCTAGTGACATGGGCGATTTGCGGTGATGTGTCATGCTGCCAGGCATATCGGAGGCAGCTTGCTCCCTCATGTGGGAATCATGGGCCCCGGGTACCAGAAAATGTTACCATTATGCATGGGACA
Source organism: Leptobrachium leishanense (assembly GCA_009667805.1). NCBI lineage: Eukaryota > Metazoa > Chordata > Amphibia > Anura > Megophryidae > Leptobrachium > Leptobrachium leishanense. Next base: position 68,836,567 of record CM019066.1, read on the forward strand.
AATGGGTTGGTTGGTGTCTGCCCCTCTCCATATGATTATAAATTTCCTGACTGAACAATCTCTTGCGGGGAAATCATATCGTACTGTGAACCTTTTCCGCTCTGCTATCTCCGCCGCCCACGTTTCCCTCGCGGGCGTTCGGGTGGGAATGGATCCCTCAGTCTGTCGGCTCCTCCGGGGTATATGCCTCTCGGCACCCCTCGACCTCACTACTCATGGCTCTGGGATGTCTCTGTGGTGCTCGAATTCCTCCAACATTGGCCTACCAATGACCACCTCTCCCTTCGCCAACTTTCTGCTAAATAAACATTGCTGCTTTGTTTGGTGTCCTTTCGTCGTTCCTCTGACGTGAAAGCGTTCGCACATACTGTCAGGACCCCCATTGCTGACCACACCAGGATCACATTCCTTGCTCAGGCAGCACATGTAAAGTACTGCCCCAGTTCCAATCCAGCAAAGAGAGGGGTTAAACAGTAAAACACAAGCACCACACCCTCCTGCTTGCAAATAAAGATTCACTCCCACCTTTCTAGCAATGCTTCGCATTGCAAGTCTATCCTGCAAACGTATCTGATCTATTGCTAAAGACTTACCGTGTATCAGACCCCAGATTGCTTCAACGACTATCCCACTGTACCAGTCCCTCGACCTAGGATCGCCTGCTGACTATTCTCCTGGATAACCCCCATTGTAGCACGCCTCAGATCACATAACATCAGCCTAACCAAGGTACCTTCAGAGCATCCCTGCATCCTGGGCTCAGACTCCCTGAACCTGTGGTGCCACCCCAGTGCCATTCCTGACAAAATGTGAAGCCCCACAACTAAGCCCTCGGGGATACTGCAAGCCCTGGACCGTATGGACTATCAGCTGTGTGGGGTGTTGGAGGAATTATGGGAACTGAAGGACTCCCTCAAAAACTGCTATAGTAAGGTGTGTGTTCCTCCTGTGAAAAAGGTCAAAGGCCCACGAACTCCTGAGGAGCGATTCAGAAGACAGACCCAGAATCTCTGCTGGTACTGTGCCTCTCCGAATCACTGGGTCTCTGAATGTCCCAGAAAGGCCCATCAGACAGCAAATCCCGGTGGCAAGCCCTTCCAGGGAACCCCAGCCCATGTATGACACCAGAAGGGCTCCTGCTTCCAAGGCGGAACCCCAGCACAAGCATAGAACTAGAGGGGCTCATGCTCCCAAGGCTAAACCCTGGCCCAAGCATGAGAATAGAAGTAATCCGGTTCCCAAAGCTGAATCCTGGTCCGAGTCTAGACCCAGAGGAGATCTGCCCTCTTTACTTGCTAAACCTGGGAGCATAGAATTTCAAGCTGCCAGGTATAGAGAGGAGGAAGACCCTGTCACCCCAGTGGAAATGGAGGTCACCACAGAGAGCGACCTGGAAACCCCCATGGACATCGCCAGTACCATACCCTGGGCGGTGACACCTACAACCTCCAGACCTTGTATCATGACGTGTGTTCCTTCCACCCTGGAACCTGCATGCATGAAAACTACTGCTTCAACCACAGGTGCTCAAGATCCAGGTCCTCCCAGTCATGTATATGCCTCTAATGAACCAGGGTTTGCAGAGAGGACCTAAAAGTATTTGAGGAAGCATTAATGAGGAGGAAAGCTGCAAAACAAATCGTGGACTCTATTCACATACAGTTGTGTTCAAAATTATTCAACCCCCAATACTGTAAAGGGTTTTAGGGAATTTAGTGTACATTTGTAATTGTATTCAGAATGAAATCCTACAAGGAATTTTTAAAGAACCATATGCAACTAAAATGACATCAATTGGTTTTGTAATACAGTAGTAAATGTTTCTTTTGTGAATTCTTCATTGACACAATTATTCAACCACTTAAAGACTACCACTCTGAAGAACAGAGGTTCATTCAAGTGTTTTCAATCAGGTATTGAAAACACCTGTGGATGTCACGGAGCAGCAATAAAGCATAATAAGCACCAATTAGGCAGCTTTAAAATGACTGTGATACTCAGCTCCTTCTAGACATTTACTGGTGTGGTAACAAACATGGTGAAGTCAAGAGAATGGTCCAGGAAGACAAGAGAAGAGGTGATTACTCTTCACAGGAAGGGCAATGGCTATAAGAAGATTGCAAAGATGTTAAACATACCAAGAGAGACCATAGGAAGCATCATTCGCAAATTCAAGGCAAAGGGCACTGTTGAAACGCTACCTGGTCGTGGCAGAAAGAAGATGCTGACTTTGACTGCTGTGCGCTACCTGAAGCGTAGAGTGGAGAAAAGTCCCCGTGTGACTGCTGAGGAACTGAGAAAAGATTTGTCACATGTGGGTACTGAAGTTTCAGCTCAGACAATACGGTGCACACTGCGTAATGAAGGCCTCCATGCCAGAACTTCCAGGCGCACCCCCTTGCTGTCTCCAAAGAATAAGAAGAGTCGACTGTAGTATGCCAAAAGTCATGTGGACAAACCACAGAAGTTTTGGGATAGTGTTCTGTGGACTGATGAAACAAAATTAGAACTGTTTGGGCCCATGGATCAATGCTATGTTTGGAGGAGGAAGAACAAGGCCTATGAAGAAAAGAACACCTTGCCTACTGTGAAGCATGGCGGGGGTCAATCATGCTTTGGGGCTGTTTTGCTTCTGCAGGTACAGGGAAGCTTCAGTGTGTGCAAGGTACCATGAATTCTCTTCAATACCAGGAGATATTGGATGACAATGTGATGCAGTCCGTCACAAACCTGAGGCTTGGGAGACGTTGGACCTTTCAACAGGACAATGATCCCAAGCATACCTCCAAGTCCACTAGAGCATGGTTGCAGATTAAAGGCTGGAACATTTTGGAGTGGCCATCGCAGTCACCTGACTTAAATCCGATTGAGAACCTCTGGTGGGACTTAAAGAAAGCAGTTGCAGTGCGCAAGCCTAAGAATGTGACTGAACTGAAGGCTTTTGCCATGACGAATGGGCGAAGATACCCGTAGATCACTGCAAGACACTTGTGTCAAGCTATGCTTCACGTTTAAAAGCTGTTATAACTGTAAAAGGATGTTGTACTAAGTACTAAGATTGAATGTCACTTGGGGGTTGAATAAAACTGATAATGATGTGAGCACAGAAAAGACATTTGTGGTTATTTCATTATAAATGTTATGTTATATTTGTCTGACCTACACGTGCCTCTTTGATTTAATTGTAAGCAAGATGACTGAATGATCAAAATCAATGTCAAACTGGCCAAAACACTCAATTTCAGTGGGGGTTGAATAATTTTGAACACAACTGTATTGACTGCAACTCCCATCACCCTTGCAGACCGTTGCATCTCCTCCCCTGCTCCAGTCCTCGGACAATCTGCAAGACCTACCACCGCCTTCACCGTGTCTCACTCGACAGGACTCAGAGTCTGACGGCGAGTGGGAGTCCCTGGAGTCAGACAGTGAGGGGTTGGCAGCCCAAGACCTTCTGTGCCTTTCAAAGAATCCGCTACAGACAGCACGGTGCTCCCGAGGGTCTCCTTGTGGTTATGCCAGATATATTAGCACTACCGTTTCATATCCGGCTACCTACCCAAGCGGTACCACTCCTTTCAAACAAACAGAGTACACTGTTGCTTCCAATGGTTTTGTGGTCGAAAAAGCCAACATTGACACCTATGAGAGGACATTGATGAATAAAAGAAAGATCAAGTCTCCAAGGATCTCTGCTGATCCCAGCCGGGCTGACATGGAGAAAGATCAACTCCTTGACCTTGTACTACCAGACGCGATCACCAGAAGTGCCATATATACCATGGTGAACACCCCGCTGCATCAAGATTCTCTGGATCCCTATGTTGCTCCCACAGCCAATGCTGGCCTGGCTCCTTACATTATAACTGAGGAGGTTGAACCTGAAGCCTACGCCAAAGGGCCTGCTGCTGAGGTACCTGCTGATGAACCCCAGTGCGCTTCCCTGCAGCCTGAGGAATCCAAGTGCGCTTCCCAGCCGCTTGATGAATCCAAGTGCGCTGCCCAGCCACTTGAGGAATCCAAATCCATGCCTGTGTTGCCGAATGAAGTGGTACATGTCAAACCCACTTCAATGCCAGCTTGTGTGGTTATTGACAAGACCCCAGAAATATCTGTGCTTACTTCCACTGTTGTTACCCTGGCAAGCCAGGTTGATTCCCTCTCCGACATCCTGCAGAATCTCCAGAAAAACCCCGCTTTCGTGCTGAAACAACTGGCTAAAATAAGCACCACTGCCGAAATGCCACCATCTGCTGCAGTTGTACCACCTACCTTTGATCCATCCTCAGAGACGGGGCTTGACTTTATTGATTTAAATGGTGAGTCACCGCTGCAGACTGCACTGAGTGACCAAGAAGGGGCATTCCTGGGCACTACCCTCACCACATCTATGACATCCAGCCACATTAGTACGTCGACTAATGGGAAATCTAAGACTATTTCCTCCGAGGTTTTCTACCCTTATTTCCCGGCAGAAACTTCTGTGTAGCCCGTTGTCTCGGCTTACCTTTCTGACTCCCTTCCCCTTCGTTGCCCGCCTGAGGGCCAGTTTTTAATCTCTTACGTTCCCCCACATAGACCGGCGTCGGCTCCAACCCTTGCCAGATGGGTGCGCTGGTTGTTGTCACTGGCTGGGGTCGGTTCCGAGTTCGGTGCCCATTCAGTCCGTGGCGCCGCTGCTTCCGCAGCTGCAGCTACTGGCGGTTCTGTTCCTGACATTCTAGCCGCGGCGGATTGGTCTAGGGATTCTAACTGTAGGACTTTCTATTTCCGTCCACCTTCCCATGCAGCTTTGGTTTTGGTGCAGCGTTAAAACTGCAAAATATGAGCCTCTTGCCGTGCCTTAACATTGTGGATTAATTCGAGTCTTGGTGTTGGAATAATCAGAATTTTAATAACGACAGGAGGCGACTATTTTTCCCGCCCTCCCAAACCCTTGCATAACTTGTTAGGGGGTGGGATGGGGGTCTAACTTTATTGTTTCATATTATTAGGTCTAAATGATATAAATAATAAATAGATACAGTTGTGTTCAAAATTATTCAACCCCCACTGAAATTGAGTGTTTTGTCCAGTTTGACATTGATTTTGATCATTCAGTCATCTTGCTTACAATTAAATCAAAGAGGCACGTGTAGGTCAGACAAATATAACATAACATTTATAATGAAATAACCACAAATGTCTTTTCTGTGCTCACATCATTATCAGTTTTATTCAACCCCCAAGTGACATTCAATCTTAGTACTTAGTACAAAATCCTTTTACAGTTATAACAGCTTTAAACGTGAAGCATAGCTTGACACAAGTGTCTTGCAGCGATCTACGGGTATCTTCGCCCATTCGTCATGGGCAAAAGCCTCCAGTTCAGTCACATTCTTAGGCTTGCGCACTGCAACTGCTTTCTTTAAGTCCCACCAGAGGTTCTCAATCGGATTTAAGTCAGGTGACTGCGATGGCCACTCCAAAATGTTCCAGCCTTTAATCTGCAACCATGCTCTAGTGGACTTGGAGGTATGCTTGGGATCATTGTCCTGTTGAAAGGTCCAACGTCTCCCAAGCCTCAGGTTTGTGACGGACTGCATCACATTGTCATCCAATATCTCATGGTACTGAAGAGAATTCATGGTACCTTGCACACACTGAAGCTTCCCTGTACCTGCAGAAGCAAAACAGCCCCAAAGCATGATTGACCCCCCGCCATGCTTCACAGTAGGCAAGGTGTTCTTTTCTTCATAGGCCTTGTTCTTCCTCCTCCAAACATAGCGTTGATCCATGGGCCCAAACAGTTCTAATTTTGTTTCATCAGTCCACAGAACACTATCCCAAAACTTCTGTGGTTTGTCCACATGACTTTTGACATACTGCAGTCGACTCTTCTTATTCTTTGGAGACAGCAAGGGGGTGCGCCTGGGAGTTCTGGCATGGAGGCCTTCATTACGCAGTGTGCGCCGTTTTGTCTGAGCTGAAACTTCAGTACCCACATCTGACAAATCTTTTCTCCGTTCCTCAGCAGTCACACGGGGACTTTTCTCCACTCTACGCTTCAGGTAGTGCACAGCAGTCGAAGTCAGCATCTTCTTTCTGCCACGACCAGGTAGCGTTTCAACAGTGCCCTTTGCCTTGAATTTGCGAATGATGCTTCCTATGGTCTCTCTTGGTATGTTTAACATCTTTGCAATCTTCTTATAGCCATTGCCCTTCCTGTGAAGAGTAATCACCTCTTCTCTTGTCTTCCTGGACCATTCTCTTGACTTCACCATGTTTGTAACCACACCAGTAAATGTCTAGAAGGAGCTGAGTATCACAGTCATTTTAAAGCTGCCTAATTGGTGCTTATTATGCTTTATTGCTGCTCCGTGACATCCGCAGGTGTTTTCAATACCTGATTGAAAACACTTGAATGAACCTCTGTTCTTCAGAGTGGTAGTCTTTAAGGGGTTGAATAATTGTGTCAATGAAGAATTCACAAAAGAAACATTTACTACTGTATTACAAAACCAATTGATGTCATTTTAGTTGCATATGGTTCTTTAAAAAGTCCTTGTAGGATTTCATTCTGAATACAATTACAAATGTACACTAAATTCCCTAAAACCCTTTACAGCATTGGGGGGTTGAATAATTTTGAACACAACTGTATATAAACCTATAATAATAAAATATATATATATTAGTAATCGTTGTTTCCACCTATGCTCGCAGCCGCTCTCTCACCAACGATGCGCGTCCTACTGTTTTGTGTGCTTGTTCCGCTGCGGAGTGCTGTCATGGCTCTCTTCTGTTTTCTTTCAGTTTAACCGGTTCTCATGGTCCGCCTGTTGTCACTTCTTTGGCTCCTTTCTGTTCTGGATCGGACCTTTGCTCCTGATCCTCGCCTCACCGGAAGTTTCTAAGTTGCCTTTCCTTGGTTTATCGGCTATTGGACTCATTTTACTGGGAGGCCTACCTTACAAAGAAAAGAAGACTTCGGCGGGGCTAACTGTAATTATGTTCACTACTACTGTTATGTGATTGGTTCTTTTTCTTACCATACTGTTAACTCTTTCTTTTGCTGCTGGAGGTTAGTAAAGAAAAGAAATGCAAAATATTCGCCTCCTGTCGTTATTAAAATTCTGATTATTCCAACACCAAGGCTCGAATAATCCACAATTTAGTAGAGTCTGAGGTTATAATGTTTAACTCATTCTAACTCTATATCGATTTTGAGTACAGCACACACAGTTTAATCAGCAGCCGATTAATTGTTAATTATTCTCATTATCAATTATTTTCATTATCGATTAGTTGTTTCGGCCCTAAGCCTGATTAAACCTGCCTAATGAAATCACTGAACATCAGGACATTTCACTGACATTTCTCTGCTGTTCGGTATTCTGTGAATAGATTAACCATTGCTTCTCTATGGGGCCTTCCACTGCTGTCGAACAGCACCTTATTTCGCTGGCAAGTTGCCAAAATTTGGCGAACTGCCTGCTTTTGAATAGCCGAATGGCTCAGTAAATGCAGCATACGGGGAAATTCACTGTTTGGTACAATTTCAGGGCCAGTTCAGCTCTCTGAATAACCCTGTATATGTATTATGGTATATTCATCACTAATGGTTATGAGAACTGGTCTTAAACTGAACAAAGCAGCATGTGCGTTGTATGGCTTGGGAAAAAGCAAACTACCATAAGGCAATTTTATTTCAAGACTTCAGAAGAACAAATAAACAAAGAACCTGGAGAAAACAAACAGGCATTCAGTTATTAATGACATTGCGTGAGAGTGGCAACACTGTTCAAATACACACTCTTGCACCTACTAGCATGTTACCCGCTTCAGACTATGCCAGCGTCCATCGTGCCAACAGTTCCCTCGCAATGCAGGTCTCTTACCATAAATAAACACGCAAACAGAAGATTTCATAGGTAGAAAAATAATGGCAAACTGATTTACAGAAATAAACAATGTTAAACGGCCGCACACCTTCACTACCAAAAACAAAATGACAGTAAAAAATAAAATATGTATGGAGTTCTCATCAGGAGCTGTAGGATGCAGTGAGCACCGTTAGCAGCAGAGGAGTTCATTTAGGCACATTATTTTATACTTTTTATCTTCTCTTTCGATACACTAATGAAATAAAAAGCCTAATTTAACGTGTACGAGTGATGTTGATTGGCACCGTCATATCACATTGGCTCGCAATATATTCATAACAAGAAAAGTACAGATGTTATAAAATATCCTTGTGATGCACATGATGTGTTTGGGGTCTTGGTGAAAGCTGATCGCTCCTCAGTTTTGTGCTGTGTATATGGGGTGGTATGGGCATAATACAAACATCCAGCCCGAGGAACCACAGCTGGTCTTTCGCTTGCCTGGAATAATCACTGCATGCTTTCCGCCGAGGTTTATGGAAGTTGTAGCTGAATAATTGACATGGTTAGTAGTATCAGCATCCACTAATAATGGCACACATTGCAGGGGTTTTAGATCTTCCCAGGATGGGTTCTTGACAGCAGTACAAACCGATCTTGCATTTTGGAATAGCCAGCTCCAAAACGACCAACCTGGACTATAGTAAGGTGTCCTGGGAACATCTTGAAGAACCCGTGTAGTAGGACGCAAAATCTTACATCAAGGGTTTGTGCTCTTCTTTTCTTTTTATCACACTGACAATGGAACAGTGTCTCGATCCTTAAGCTACATCTCCATCATCATGCTATTCAACGTACCATCGATAATCATGCTCAGTGTCGGCTACAGCAAGTCGTTTCAATACGAGCTTATAAAATACTCTATCGGTAAACAAAGCATTTGCAAATACAGTAAACTACAACAGGGTGGGGATCAGTGGCCTGTGAATGTCCAGCATCTGTTGTGTCCTCTGTTTTGTTTCTACATCATCCTCAGCTTGAGACCAAAAGGTGAATGTGGTGGCGATGCACCAACAGCAAGAGAGGGGCTACGGTTTGCCCCCCAAACATTTCTGTGGGAGGCAGAGGGGAGGATCCATAAAAACAACATTTTTGCAAATGGGTCACTCGACCACAAGAAAGGCAACAACAAGTATGTTAAAAATGTCTGACTCTTTCTAAAAAAATAAATATCAAATAAAAGTACCAGCCAGTGCCTCACCCTACAGATGGGATGGGGGGGGGGAGGGGAGAACCCCGGCACTGCATTTCGTCAACTGTGGGTAAAGTGCTTTCTTTGTACAGGATGCAAGAGCGAAACACAAAGCGGCCCTTTTATTTGCGGAACGGCGTCAGACGGCTGATGTTCTGCCAGAAGTTGGATGGTTTGCGTTTGGGCTCAGCGAGCATGAAGACTTGCTGCTGTGGGAGGTTGGCAGGCAGTGTGGGATGTTTCTGTCTCATCCAGAAATCATAGTTGGTCCTATTAACAGCTGAGAAGGGAAAGAAAAAAAAATATTTTTTTTAGGAAAATCTGTGCCGTAAGCTAAGATTCTCACCCGCGCCGCCCCTTTCTGTTGCGTTATGTAGAGTGAAAGAAAAAATCCAAATAGCGAGAACCCCCATGACTACACATTGTGCATGCTAATACCTTCCTGAACAACAGGCGCCAGTGTGAGAGATCAGGCCGCGCGGGAAGAAATGTACTCCAGTTAAAACCAACGGCAGATTCTGATATATCAGACATATATTTATTAAAAGGAACATTCAAAGCTAGACTACAACCCACCACATTTCCAGGGGGTTATTCAGAAGTGGTGGTGTTTTCCAACATTGCAACATTGTCAAATGCGCTGTTGTTGCAACGCCAACAAACGCAGGTGCTTCACCAATAATAATATAAATAACGCAGGAGAGACTTCACAGTGAAGCTTCTACAGCAGCTGTTTAGATATTCCTTTTTGTGAAGCGACTGCGTTTTTGCTGTCCCAACAAGAGTGTATTTCACCAGTGTTTGCAATGCAGTAACACACGGCGCTTTCTAAATCACCTCCATAGTGAAATATATATAAATATATACATAATAGAGAAGTAAAAATACAGACAGCTGCCAAAAATATTCTTATCAAAATGATATTCCCTGTGGATTTCCAGCAATCTGCAGTTTACCAAGACCGAGGAGTAGCTGACAGTGGACAGCCATTCCTTTCTATCCTGTTATTTTATTCTGTGGGAGCACAAAGTGCATAGTAGGACATACCTGACACCTGTCAGTCAACCCTAGCCATGCCATTATTTATATAGCAGTGTGTCACTCATATCCTATAGAGCATTGGTTCTCAAACCTGTCCTCAGGACCCCCTAACAGGTCAGATTTTCCAGATATGTGAAGCACAGCACAGGTGATATTATTTGCTGCTCACTGATTGCAGGATTCCGTCTGAATTTCCCCAAGGGAATACTTACAAATCTGACCTGTTAGGGGGTCCTGAGGACAGGTTTGAGAAACACTGCTATAGAGCAGTGGTTCAAGTCCCCCTAACAGGTCAGGTTTTAAGGATAACCTAAGGGAAATGCAAACTGAATCCTGCAATCACTGAGCAGCAAATCATATCACCTGTGCTGTGCTTCACATATCTGGAAAACCTGGCCTGTTAGGACTAGAGGAGCAGGGTTGGGATTCTGGGAATAACCCCTATATACGTTCTGGGTTTATGGGATTTGTAGATCAGCTCTTGGCAGAAGCTCTTTTCATTTGAAATGGATTCAGCCCTGGCCGAGGTGGTATTGTAACATATCATAACATTGCAGAACGAGTCATACCACAGGAACATCAGCAACTTTGTAATTAAAAAATGTTTTTTCAGTTTTGTTTCCTGCTTTTAACACCCACCTTTTGGTTTCCCTGCTGGACGAGGCTTGTTGGCGTTAACCATCGCCTGTTTCTTCTGTATGTCGCTAATACTGAAGCCTACCAAGAAAAGAAAATCAACAAGGATATAAATGACTCCATAGCCTACTAAAAATCTTACTGTGTCCCAACTCAAAGCCTAGAGGATGGAGAGGGGATAGAGACACTGAATGGCTCATGTGACTAGGCAAAGCACAGGACTAGGCTTTGGTCTTGGGATCTCCGTTCATCTGGTACATACATCATATTTATATTTGCCTTTGCATGATAATTATGTATTATTGGACTTTATACTATATGGAAAAAAGTATTGGGACCTCAGACCATTACACCGACAGGGACTTTTATGATATCGAATTTAAAATACATAAACCAGGGCTGTCAACTCACCCCCCCCCCAGATGTCAATGCGTACAATTCCCATAGTTCCTTAAGGCCGGGGTCAGACGAGCGTTTTTGAGAGCAAAAAGAATGTCCGTGAGAGTGGATGTTCCTTCCACTCTGACGCCCGTCTGGCCACCTCGCTGAGCGCAGTTAGTGCAAGCCTCGATCCTCCTATGGAGGATGACGCTTTGCAGCCTCGTCGAAGCACTTCGACGGGGAGGCTTTCAGCATGGCCGCAGGACGTCCGCTGTAGCACGCGCAATTCATGTGCGCGTTACAGCATGTGGCCGGCCCCGTCGAAGCGTCACAACGCTGCGACGGACGCCGGGAGGCACGTAGTGCGCTCATCTGACCCTGGACTTAGTGCAAGAGTTAGCTGGGGAATCATGGGAGTTAGATGGGAAGCAAATCTGTTTAATTTGTGTTTAAGATACAAATGCTCAACCTTAGAAACCAAACTGAGCCAGACTTTTTTGAACTGAAAAGGAGAAGATGAATAATGGGAGAAACACTGCATATTTAGAAATCTACAGTGATCGACTATACTGCATGTTCTAGAAACTGTCTAACCCCTTTGGATATAGTCATTGATTGAGGATTATAGGAATAATAAAGACCATGGAGGTTTTACATCTTCTGTTTGATGTTTATTCCATTATATCGTTCAGCGAAATAATAACGATGATCTATGTGAAGAGAGTGATGCCCTGTCCAATAATCAAAACTTGTTGCCCATGACAGAAGCATTTAAAATTATTTGACAAAGTTTCAATCCAAAATATAAAACCAGCTCAGCATCCACAGTCTAGATGGAGTGGATTGAATGGATCTGATGAGAGATTGACACAACGGAGGCAATTGGTGAAATGCCAGCAACCTATACATGCACACATACAGGGTTATTCAGACAGAGGTGAAAACCAGGAGAATGACTGGAGAAGTGAAAATTCGCGGTCAAAATAGCCAAACCAGAAAAATTCTCCCATCTATCTCAATTTGCAAATCGGCTATTTTGACCTAGAATTTTTAGTTCTCCAGCCATTCTCCTGGTTTTCACCTCTCTCTGAATAACCCTGTCAGTCCATGCATTAATTTGTTCCTCTCTGCCCATTACCTGTCTCCTTATCGAGCAGCACCTGCATCCTTTCTTCATTGAAGGCCTGCAACCAGCGTTGCTTTTGCTCTGGCTTTTTAGCAAAGAACAGATGTACTTCATCGGAGTCTTTACTCTGTAGTTTGAATGCATTTTTCACGCTGACGTTAAAGTCTTTATCTTTGCCATCCTCCACATTTATCACGTCCATATCGTCCATGTCAATCTGGCCTTTGTAATACAGAATGTCTCGTCGAAGGAGATCCTAACACCATGGAAAAAAATCATTATGTAGAGTAGACATTCACATGTTCATTTTTGTTTTATAACTGTAAAATCTATTATGCTCGAAGTTTATATTAGATTTAATCTTGGGTCAATCCTTAATAAAAGAAGTGGGAGAACTCACCAAGATTTCTGTCCCCCATTTATCATCCTGTACTTAACACAAACACACTAAAATCGGATATATTTATGTATATATGTGGATTTGAGCAAAAATATTATGATAAATCCTATATGAATTGTGACTTAACAGGGAAAGATATGATTCAACTCCTGAATACAAGCTTTAGAGTGTTTGGGACTAATGGGAACTCAGTTCCCTCTCCAAAAATAGTGGAGGAACTGCGTTCCCATGTGTTCCCCCTCAACGTGACCCCTGGGTGTAATTAGTGTTTTCTCTGTGGAAATTGTCCGATAATATAACTATACTGCTGAACACATGCATATGTTGCATGCTTGGCTTCCTGTACCTTTCAGGATCTAACTCAATATACTGACGTTCACATTCAAAGCCCTCAATACCTCTACCCCTCATTTCCTGTTTTACCTACTCTACGAGTACACCCCTTCTAGATTACTATGGTCAGCAGGCGACCGCCGCCTGCCCTCTGTTCCGACCCACACCACCAACTCATGCCTTCCAAACTTCTTGAGAGTGACATCGGACCTACCTTGCCCTGTCACACTCTCCCTTAATCTTTGGTCCTTCAAGAGTCCCTCAAAACCAATTTTTTTCAGATTAGCATACCAGATTACCAGCTAATCCCCCACCTCACCTACCCGTCTCACAACATTAGAGGTTTCATTGCTTGCCTGTCATAATTTCTGATACAAACACTTTTAATTGAAATCCTCACCACTAATAAGATGATAACTGTTTCTCTTCTTCTTTCCTCCAACCCAACTCCTCTGGATTGAAAGCTCCTGTGACCAGGACCCTGTACAACTCTAATCTCTGGTTAATAAACCTCTTTGTAATATGTTAGTTCAATCCCCCAATCCTTAATGTAAAGCGTTGCAGAAACTGTTGGGTTATATAAATGATCATGATAATAATAACTGTGATTTCAGATTCTTCCCAAAAAATTTTTTTCAGTCTACAGAAAACAACCTATACACGTGAGTCAGGGCCGGGCAGGTGGCTGTGGGGCGTGGATTACAAAACGTGATGAAAAATAACTGCAAAGAATGGGTGTAGAGTAGGGATCTCAAACTTTGGACCTACAGATGTTTATGACCTACAACTCCCAGAATCCTTTGAATGCAATAAATGGCCAGAGATTCATGGGAAGTGTAGCTCACAAACATCTGGCGGGGCCAATGTTTGAGGTCCCTGGTGTAGAGCAATCATCCACCAGTTGGCAGGCTGCATTCTAACTAATTGTTTTTTTAAAGTGACCCCGCACTCACCAGCAGACCAGGCGGTGATCATGTGGCTGATTTAACATATATGAGTTGATCAGTAGCGCAGTCATTTTTAGTGATATTATGTGTAATGGTCAGAACTCTCTGGAGTCTTGTATGAAGTTGGGTTTCAAGAATGTCAACAAAAAACAATTTTGAGTTTAGAGTGAGACCATGGGACTGAAGTGACCCAAACTAATTATCTACATGCACACAGGGCAAAAGATTGGGTGGACACACTAAGGGCCACATTACATACTGGGTGCTAACGTTAGCGCTCACCTGTGTGAGCGTTAACGTTAGCCCTCGTGGCCACCGCAAATCACAATCCAAACACTAACGGCTGCTACCAGCCAGACCCGTGCCAGAAAGAACCGTGCTGCTACCAGCCAGACCTGTGCCAGCAAGACCCGTGCTGCTACCAGCCAGACCCGTGCCAGAAAGATCCGTGCTGCTACCAGCCAGACCTGTGCCAGCAAGACCCGTGCTGCTACCAGCCAGACCCGTGCCAGCAAGACCCGTGCTGCTACCAGCAAGACCCGTGCTGCTACCAGCCAAACCCGTGCCAGCAAGATCCGTGCTGCTACCAGCCAGACTCGTGCCAGCAAGACCCGTGCTGCTGACATAGTTAAGGTGAGCTTGCACATTGTTCAGCACTGCGGAATATGTTTGCACCATATAAATAAAGAAAAATAATAATCATAACTTGGGCTATGAAATGTTTAATAAAGAATTTGAATAACTTTGTATTCTTGTATTGGTTTATATGTTCTCAAGAACTGCGGGCTCTTGTATACTATCTTGACGAACACTAATAATACTGAGAGCCCTGTTTTTGTGTAGATATGTATTTTGATACGTTATTTAGCTACACTGCAAGTTGTGATGTTACTCATGCTAAGTTACATATCTTTGTTTCGTATGTAACTGAAATAAACAGTTCTAATATTAAATTTTCTTGTTATTTATTACCTATTTTCCTCTAAATAACCTCTACAAATATTGTGTGTGGGGGGGGCACACAAGTTTCTATTCTTGCCTTGGGTGCAAAAGGAGCTAGGTACGGCTCTGCCTAACGCTGATTAACGTCTGGCTGCAGTTAACAAAATGTTAACCACAGCCTGGACTCGGTGCTAACAGATTCCACTGGTGCAGAATCCATCAGCACCAGCAGAAATCCCCCCCCCCCAAAAAAAATCAGATACTCACCTAGTATCTCGTGACGAGGACCGCGGCTCCGTCCGCCTCCTCTGTCGCCAGGAAAAGAGGGAGTGCCTGGGGGAAAAAGTCCCCCAGTCTCTCCCTGCAGATAACTATGCCAACCTGCCGACGGAAACTCAATGGAGTCCTATGGACTCCATTGAGAGGATGCGTGCGGCAGAGCTCAGCGCTGCCGCGTGCATCCCGGGGCTAGCGCCCGGTAACAATTCAGGCAGTTTTTTAAGCGCCTGCATTGTAATCTCCCGTTAAAGCGGGGGCGCTAGGGAGAAAACTGCAGGCGCAGTTTTTTCTCCCTAGCACTTCCGTTTTAAAGTGAGAATTCTAATTTAGCCCTCAGGGTCTTCAATAATAGATAAAAAGTGATGCTTTATTGGTAATCACATTAAATACATGCCCATATGCTTCTCCTGACGTTTCGGCTCTCTCAGGGGCCTTTATCAAGGTGGCAGGCAACGGGAAGTCTACACATATATATACAAAAAATAGAAAACATCATAAAAACCGCTTACCGGAACTGTCACTTTTTATCTATATTGAAGACCTTGAGTGCATCCACCCAATCTTTTGAGGTTTACATATTTTTTGTATGGACTTTTTGCACCTGGGCACCTCTTTTTTCCCTCTGGTGCATGAAGGTTCATACTGGTTTCTCTATATATAGAATGATGTACATACAGAGGATTGAATACCTTTTTACAGTATACAATTTGATGATCAAAAAGAAAAAATATCCTTTGTTGCGCCTTCGACTGAAGATGTGAGATCTTGGTCAATTCGCCGGAGTGAATGAGTTCTGAACTTCTTGTAAGAATATCTTCACCCTGAAGAACAAAATATATTCAAAAATGTGCTGAGATTTACAACGATAAGCATGCTGACTAGAAAAACCAGACCAATGTTGGTGTACATCCCACATTTATTTGTGACCTCAAACACGGTTGAGAAGGCTGTCAGTCCTGGAGCTGCGGGAGTAGCATGGGGCAGCTTTTCAGCAGCCAACGCTGGCGTTAGTGAATGTTGCGGTTTTACAGCCACCCGTCAACTTGTCACTTGATTAAGACCCTTTTTAGTTTATATTATTTACTATTTATCTATTCGAGCTTACTCTAGGTGGTCTCTCTTTTACCAGTCTACTGTTGTGTCTATTTAGGCACCCTCCAAACAACTTTTACAACTTTGCACGTGTAAAGAAGTAGGTTTGCTCCCAAATGGAGATTAAAATGTCCTAGCATCAACCACTTTGCTGTGCCAAAAGTACTTAAAAAATAGTAGTGAGGTAATCAGGCACACCAGAACACAAAAGATAAGTTTATTAAGGCAACAATTAGGCTGCAGCCCTTGTCAAGCCTGACTCCTATTTATTAAGTTATTTTCAGGTTGGCAAACTGGAACCCCCATACATTTTTCTAGTTTATGGATTAAATTTTCCCTGACTAGGTACATTATACCTTCTCCTTTTGTGCTAAAAGTACAGTCCGGTACCACGTGTGCTGCCAATGAAGCCAGCATGTGCCCTGCTTAGGCTGGGGTCAGACGAACGCAGTGCGAACGTGCGTTTAGCTGCACTTTATTACGGCCGTGGTAGCAGCAAATGACGTCCAACACAGGCCCACACACGAAGTACGGCCCCACGAAATTTCAGCCGTGCAAGCGGCAAACGAACGCATTTTTGCAAGAATGTCGAACCGCTAGTACTGCCGTACAGAGTGCGCTGCGTCCACATAGCGGCATGTGTGCGTGATTAGGAGACGTCAGACGCTGCTCATGTCCGGCCAACATAACGTCCAGACACCCAAAGTTTCCTGGTTTGGATCCGTAAAAATCACGGCCGAAATTGCACATCGTATGACCACTATCGCGTCTTTCGTGAAAAAATGCGTTCGGATGCATCAACGCACTTTTTGATGGTAGACGTGAAAAATGCGTTCGTCTGACCCTAGCCTTAAAGATGTGTTGCCAACAACTGCCAGTCAATTGCCGACAATTAGGATATTTGGAGGAGTCCAAGGAGTGAAGAATGGGCAACACTTACTAGGTGCGTCATCATTACAGATGCAATAACCATTTGATATCTTCAATTAATAACATATCCAAGGCTTATCGTGATAATACATGAAAATCACTTTCACTATAGCCGGATTCTGTAGAATTGTTGACGGCAAGAGAAGATTGTGTAATTAGCTTATAATGGAGGAACGGAGTGCTAAAGGTTGCCCTTGTCCACTTGTCTTTCAATACCAAAGTAGCTACAGAATAGGTCTAGGTTTTATAACAAAAGTATGAAGTGAAAAAATAATGAATGAAAATTCCAATCATTACATTCTTCTGAACATAGTTCAGCAAACATAGCTGTAATAATGCTCGTCATCATGCACAGGGCTCTAACGACCACATGTTCTCTTTAATTAAGTAAGTTAAACACTATGGTTTGAGATTACAGCTATGATTATACTATTTGCTCACAACTGTCAGTTCATCACCTGCTCTGATTGGCTGTATCATAGAGACACATATCTTCAATATATATCGCCATTGTAACACAATGGATTCTCTCTGGGTCACCATGTAGGAAGACGTTGTCTTGAAAATGACTGCATCGGTAGCATTTGAGGATATTGTTCCTGTACCCCTTTGTGTCAGCACTTGAATCACGCCCTGGTTCATTTACTCATACAAGGAACCTGTTCTGCCCTATTTTTAGGACATTTGCTCCCAGTACAAAACTGGGAATGTGCTAATGATACATAACAGCACCCTGAAGGGCCCTCATCTCCTCCTGTACCGTTTGTCAAATGTTGTTCAATGTATTGTAACCCTGTCTATGATGTGCCTATTGTACAGCGCTGCGGAATGTGCTCGCACTTTATAAATAAAGAATAATAATAATAATAACTTTTGTGAATTAACCCCTTCACTAACAAGATTCTGGGATTCTACAGCACATTTGTGGTGAATGGCTGCTGTTAAGTGGTTTTCCATAAAACCAGTGGTTACTGACAATGGTTTTATGGAAAACCACCTGCCACTGAGGCTTAATAATTTGCTATTAAGGTGACTTTTGAAATTACCTCCCAGCCGTCGATGGAGCTTTGCCAGTGCGCTATCTTGTCAATATTTTCAAGTCTCCTCTTCCGTTCATTGATCAGTTTAGCGACATTCTTCATGGCGTCCAATGCTGCTTCAACATCAGCAAAGTCCCTTAATAGAGGATTAGAGGTGAGAAAGGCCACGGCAAAATAATTCACTCTATTTCTCATTGTAATGTATTCAAAACTGCATCTGTCCCATACACGCATCAATCCCAAAAATATTATATTTAGATTTTATGGTGTGTATCAGAAACACATGAATAGAGAGGTCCCATTACTCCCATTAAAATTGACTCCCGCTTTTGTGGGAAGACTTACAGGGTTATTCAAAGAGAATCGAAAAGTCTCCGCATGTTCGGTGACTTTTCATTCTCTTCAATTCGGTGCGATTTGGCGATCCCATTTCGTCGACCCTGCGGTGTATTCAGCAAGCACCCCAGGGCCGTCATAGTGCAGGGAAAAGCCGCTGCAAACCTGACGAACACTCACTGCAAACCCCAGGCGAATGCACACCAAAACCTGCAAAAATATTTGGGTTAACCCCAGCCAACAACCCAGAGAAACCTGAGCAGGAGCCGATCAGAGCGCAGAGCAGCTGCTGGAAAAACCCGACAACGCAGACGAATAGATTAAAAAAAAAAAACGATACGCTCGAATGTTTGACAAGTGAAAGAGCGAAAATGTCTGAAAATTACATATAAGATCCAATGAATGATAATAAAAAGGGCTGTTACAGAAAAAAGAAAAAAGTTTAAAAAAAAGTAAAAAAAAAATCGGAATTTGTCTTGCAAAAAAATCCAGAAAAATGCTTAACCACTTGAATGCTAAGGACGCGCTCAGCGCGTCCTCAGCATTCCCGCTGGTATGCGGAGGACGCGCTGAGCGCGTCCTCGCATCGGGGTCAGCGTTCGGCCGGGTTCCGGCCGATCGCTGGCCCCTCCGGTGCGGGCTGACATCCTGGATGTCAGCCCGGCATCCGGACCAGCAGCCGCCATTATTAGGTGTCATCGCGGGGGCGCGATGACACCTAATTCAGGCCCCCCCCCCCCGCATGTGCGGAGGAGGCGCCTGAAAGGGAGGGGGGGGAGGTCCTTCGGACCTCTCTCCCTCCCGATCGGCGGCGCACAGGGGCTTAACCCAGGCATCATTTGGAAGGGCACAGCCTGCCCTTCCAAATGATGCCTGGCATTAACCCCTGGGGAGCTGGATCGCGAATCGGCGCTGAAAAGCGCCGGTTCGCGATCCTTTCCCGGAGCTGGCCGACATCTTGGATGTCGGCCAAGCTTCGGGAACTCCCCCAGAGGACTGGCGTCATCGTGCGTAGCACGATGACGCCAGTCCTACAGTTCCCCTAACTGCCACCAAGTGTGGAGATAGGGAGTTCCAATGAACTCCCTATCTCCCGATCCGTGGCAGTTAGGGGTTAAATTTTGATATGGTTGGATCGGCCAGAGCATGGCCGTTCCAACGATACCAAACATGAAATTTAAAAATTTTGTAAAAAAAAAAAAAAAAATTAAAAAAAAAATTTAAAAAAAAAATAAACACTTTTTTTTTTTTTTTTTGGTTTGTTAGTGTAGCAATATTGTTCCCATTTCAATTATAATGTGAACAATGATGCTGCACTAACGATTTTTGTATGCGGTGCGTTTGTTAAAAAGTGTCATTTTCCCCAAAAAAAAATGTAACGAGACCCCATCTCTAATTTTTTTAACAAGCGCACCCCATACAAAATATAACCGCAATTGCTCGCATGTTAAAATGTGGAAAAAAACACTTTACACATTGTAAATTATTGAAAATACATATTTTATTGCATTTTTTGCTATAATATACAGACATGACATAACGTATACATATAATAATGACATATTATGAATCTACCGAGTCTGACGGAAGAACGATATATAATATGTCGGTGTCATATACTAAAATAAGCCTTAAAAACACGTTTAAACATGATGCGCAAAACAGGTAAAAAATGACCTCAGCACAGGAGCGGGAAAAGCCTCAGCAGCGAAAGGGTTAAAAGATAAAAAAAATCTAAAAATAAAGAAACTTTTTACCGCAGAATATTATAATAAACGGTTTATTAGATATTGAATTATAACCGGAATATTTTTAACATTGAAGCCTATGGGATTCGCCTGAATAAACCTGTAGAATGAAGCAACCGAATGGCAGGGCATTTTGGCAACTGTTCACTGTTGGTTTTTGTTCTCTGAATAAACGAAGCATTGCTTCTCTATGGGGATTTCACTACCCTCGAACAGGCACCGAACAGGCACCGTATGTGCAGGCAATTCGCCAACATTTGGCAAACTGCCTGCTCTCTGAATAACCGAATGGCCAGGAAAGGTAACCGAACGTTGAATTTCAGCATTCGGTTTCCTTTCGCCAGCAATTCGGAACTCTTTGAATAACTCTGTTAACTAGGTTGTTGGAATGAAGTAACCAACGGATACACACTTTTTTTTTACCTCTTGTGCCCAATAATATTGTTTAATATACAGCGTATGAGATCTTAAAAACAAACATTTCTAAAGCCTGACACAAGCTAAATTTAATCTAGTTATATTGTCCCCCACTGATAGGAGTTACAGTCCACATCGGCGATCCAATGTACCCAGGAGTTTGATTATCCCTGTCCCAGTTGATTTTGAGCAGCGCTGTGCCCACCAATTGTTTTTGTCTGTTTTTATAAGGTATATGCACAATTTCTATAATTCAATCATGTCACTGGGAAGGATAAAATTGCCTGTTTTTCCGTGATATGGGTATTTTTCAGTAAACTTTGTGCACTACTGAATTTTTTTAAAATCATTGTTCAAAATTATATATTTCTATCTATCCTTGAAGATTCATCCTGTCTGTATATTGTATTTAATATGACTTTTTTATCACACTTTTTGTTTCATTGCCAATTTAAGTGCTCGGCATCCTCCTTGTTACCTGTGCTGGGGATTCGTGTACTTCAGCAGCTCGGCTAGCTGGAGTGGATACTTGCAGATCTTCTGTACTGGCGTCAACAGGAATCCATCCAGAGAGATGTCAATCATTTTCTGTACTAGACGGCAAGTCTCAAAAAAATACCCGTACCTCTTGACCTTGGAGAGTTTGGAAAGCTCCGTGCAGGCATTCGGATGGTTGTTACAGTATTCAGAGTATATCTGAAAGTCTGTTTTCTGGGACATAAAAGCACAAAGCTGTAAGGAACCTTCAATTAAAATACTGTTTACATTTAATAAACTAAACCAGCAAACTTGTTTAGCTGCCCATCTCTTGGGTTTGGATAACTGAGGCTGTGAAATATTGTCCAGATGGACCAAAACTAGGTCCTTTATTCCAGATGAGCTGTTCACATTTGCAACTGAGCTGTTAACTCTTCTATCTCCCCTCGCAGACTTCAGTGGCTCTGCTGCTACTCCAAGACAAGCAGTAAGTCCTTTTTCTGGCATGAAGTGCAGCAGGTTACTGTGCATTTACAAGCCAATACGTTGTATGGGGAGCATAACCGTAGGGCAAAGAGGCAAACAATAAGCTGTAACACCTTAAAAATTATAAAAGACGGTTAAAATGTACTTCTGATTCGATGGTAAAGAGCAGGGCACTATTCACAGCCTACTCTTATAGTAAATGAAAGACATGGAGAAGAAATAGTTCTCCAGTGTCCTTCACCCCGTAAAGCTTGATCCCACACGCAATACTTTTTGTAGGTCTTGATTGATTCTCCATGGATTCCTATGGACTCCATGAAGGAATAGCAGCCGTGGCATATCCTTTGACAGCTGAACAATTATAACTCCGGCTGCGTTTCTTGTGGCCGACTCCTACTTTAGTAGGGTTATGGAGATTCACAGCTCACTCTTTTGCAGCTCACTCACTCAGGCCAGACTGGGTTACAAGCACAGCTGAATTTACAAATACTATTGAAACCTTCAATATCTGAATGCCATGACTTGACATATATATAGGGATCACTCGTTGAAGGGTGAAGGAGGGCGAAAACCAAAGACCTAGGAAACAGGAGAGAAACTACTATACAGGAGCCAGGGTCTTTACACATCCATGCGGCCTTCGACATCAGTGTAGTCTCATTCCTCCATCTTATTACATAGGCCTCCCTCTTTTTTCCTCCACCAAGTCACAGGGCATTATTCTACCCAATTGGTCTTACGCAATGATGCTCTTCTTTTCAAAGATCATGTGATGTGCTATACTGTGTGTATGTGCAGTATGTTACTATTCACCCTGCTTAATTACATCTGCAGATATTTAAAAAAATATATATATTGTTGTGTTTCGCCGATATTGTTTTCTATTGAAAAAAATTCAAGCTGAAAATTGAAAAATTATGCTGGCCCAAAAATAAAACCTACTAAATGTGGTCAAAGAGCCAAATATAGCATTTAATAGATAATCAAAGCACCCTTCAATAACTAGTGGCCAAATATATGCATCATCACACCACCACCCGGGTATATTTCATGTATAATTCATCTTGCATTTTATAACTTTGTATTTCTGTACCTACTGTAACAATTCAATGTTCTTGAACAGAGGACATACTTGAAAATGAGAGAAATATCAATGTATCCTTCCTGGTAAAATACTTTATAAATAAATAAATAAATCATATATCCAAAACCACCACCTGCCTCACATTGGGGAAATCAGGACTTTGTGTTGATAGGTGTCAAGGGGCACAAACATTTTTAAATGTAATATTTATAACACTAACGTTAAGCAATAATCTACACTGCTATTTCACTGGTAAGTTCGGACAGGCCAGCTGTTGTCTCACCAATAATGGGACTTTGTAGTCACAGATTGTCTGTAGGGAGGGAGATATTAATGCATGAGAAAACGTAAGGGATTATTCACTAACTACCGTTCTTTCACTGAAGGAATGGCGGCTTATGTCAGCGAACTATGGTGGATGAAGTATGGAGACACAACATAGGAAACTGTCACTGGAGTACACTGTACTCTACATTCTTTCGACTATAGTTTCTGGTGAATTTCTTCAGTGTAGGTGTCAATGGGGTTTCCACCGAGGTTTCTGCAGTAGTTATATAACATAGTCTGTGGTTTCCACTCGTGTTCCAGTGTTTACTTTGCGTTGTTTTCTATGGTCGTTCTTACCCTTGTTTATATCGGAGGCCTGTGGGGATCAGCGCTTCAAAATTTCCAAACTATACTGATGGGTGTTGCAAACACCAGTGAAAGAACGGTAAATAGAGAATAACCACTGTTTATACCATTTATAAAGGAATAACCGTGTTACGGTACTTCAGTATTGTTTTCGCCTGCCCATGCTGAATTTTCTCTCACTGGATAGGTGAAGTTCATCATACTTGCATCAAAGGTAACTTTCACAGTTTGCAAAAATGGTGATAATCGGCGCTCGGTGAATAATCCATTCCAGTTTTGTATTGAAATATATACTATATTATTTATAAAGTATTTTACCAGGAAGGATACACTGAGATTTCTCTCATTTCAAGTATGTCTATATATTACTATTCTTTAAAACTTAGGCACAAGTACGGAAATAAAAGCATGACAGTTATTTTTGGCTGGTGTCATAGTACCTTACTGCCATTATAAATAGCAACTAATTAAGTTTGAGGTTATTTAAAACAACAAGGGTTATGTGTGAAGAGTCACTGTTGGACAAGAGTTCTATTAGATTGAAAAGTAATTGTGAAACTGAATGCTCATACTGATTGCTCTGCTTGAAGTACTTTAAAGAATATCTCACTGAGTATTACTCCTACGTGGTTATTAATGGAGTTTGTTCTTCCACAAGAGTTCCGTTTATTTTAGAAAGTCACAGTTTGTTTAACATTGATCTCCACTAAGGCATCGGCAAAACAGCTCCAGGCTGTGGTTTGTATTCAGGAATAGCTTCTCATTAGAAGTTTGTCTTAGGTCAGTGGTTCCAAAACATAACTGTTTGAGAACGGCTTGCATTTATAAAGTCTATAAATGATACACAGATAGAACATATATGTGTAATGTCCTTAATTGCAAGCATTAGTGGAGATATTTATTATGCAGATGCCGGCTCCGGAGATGTTTCCGCGGTGATTGCAGAGCTACATGTGAAATGGATAAATGTTTCTTTGGTCTCACTCGCCATTCCCTTAGTCCAGGGCTCAGCAGCCTTGGCCCTCCAGATGTTTCGGAACTACATTTCCCATAAGCTTCAGTCAATAATGAGTACATGAGCATAATGGGAGATGTAGTTATCCCTGGAGGGCCAAGCAGCGGTGTAGCATTTGTTGTCAGCGCCCGGGGCAAGGCAAGAATTGTGTGCCCCCCCAACCTGTGGACACGGTAACACACCCTGATTCCCTTCTACCAGTAGAGTATTGACCCCTTACCCCAAAAGCACATGTATTGTATATTAACAAAATACTGATATAATAAAAAAATGAAACACATGCCCCCCCATGCTATGCCACTGCTACCAGTCACCCTGTCCCAGTATACCCTAGTATAGTTCCACTCTCACACTATAACCAGTCACCCTCTCCCTCAAGTACCCCCAGTCACTCTCGCTCTCCCAGTACCCCTCAGTCACTCTCTTTCCAAGTGCCCCCACTTTTTCCCAGTACCCCTAGTCACTCTCCCAGTATCCCCAGTCAGTCTCTCCCTGAACCTCCAGTCACCCTTTCCCCAAACCCCCTCACTGTGTGTTGGTCACGCTGCTCTGGTGTTACACAGTGTCGCCTACCTGCGTGGAGATGCTGGTGGCCCGGGGGAGAGCTGTCCAAGGGGCATAGTGGAGACCGGATTACGTGCTGCAGGGCAGGCATCTCCCTCGCTCCTTCCTGTTCAGTGGCTGCAGGGCTGCCAGCGGTGTGGGGCTGGTACAGGGCTTCAAGGGGGGCTGACAAGCATGGTACAGGGTGTTCTGTCGGATAATGCTGTGCTGCTTCTTGTGACTCATGTCAGCGTTAAGGAGGAGTCAGAACAGAATTTTCTGTTCTGGTCCTCCCTTCCGGACGCTGGGTGCTAAGTCACTGCCGTCAAGGTAAAACTGTCAGGTGCCCGTGCAAGGGCCTCTTACGGACACCAGTGTCCATGAGCAGACACCTTGCTGATCCCTGATGGAAAATATTAGTGGTTCAAATTTCTTTTGAAAATTGCGCCCGGGGCGACTGTCCCTGAGGCCCCCCCCCACGCTACGCCACTGGGGCCAAGGCTGCTGACCCCTCTCTTAAATAACCCAGGGGTCGAACGCAGCAGGAATGAGTAGAAACTCAGTTCCACCGCTATTTTTGGAACAGTGTTCCCATTTGGCTCACACTCGATGAAACTTTTGTTTAGTAGATCATTTTTATGTTTTCTTTAAATACATGATATTTCTTCTGATTATTATTGTGGTCACCTAAATCCCGGCTCACTTGTACATGTGATCAATTTGATTGGGAAAGGGTTGGTTATGTACAAAAAGACAACACTTAATTAGAGACACAATGATAGAGTTCTCACACTTAATTTTTGTAGGACTAGACCACTGAAATAACATATTATATTACATCACATCACAAGCATTACTATAGTGTAGGGATGCACCGATACCGATACCAGTATCGGTATCGGTGCCGATACTACCGTTTTGACAAGTACTCGTACTCGTCAAAAATTGCCCGATACTTTTACCGATACTTCCGCTCCAGCGGGACAGCAAACTCGGCCTCCGGCGCTTCAATCGCGGCATCCGGGCTTGAAACTGCTTGAATCGCGGCATCCGTGGCTTCAAACTCTGCCTCCGGCGCTCACTCTGTGCGTGTTCGTCACACGAGTCAGCGCAGCGAGAGACTGACAGATCACGTGGGACTGGCTGCTAGTCATAAAAAGGAGTGGCACGTCTCACTAGAAGCAGGTGCGTATGTTCTGGCTGCCTCTCCCCCCCCCCAAACGTAAAAAAATATTTATTTTGCCCAGCAACTTGTCTTTGTTAGTTTGCAGGGGGAAGGGACAGACCTACAATAAACTTTGCAGGCCTGTCCCGGCACTCAGATAATTTATTTTGCCCAGCAACTTATTTATCGGAGTGTCGGGACAGGCCTCCGAACCGCTGCATCAGGCCTGTAAAGTTTGTTTATCTCCCAACGAAGGAAAATAAATTGATAGGGGAAAAAACGGAGTGCTGGGACAGTTATTATAAACAGTGATTATAGCAAATTAATATTCATCTTTGACCATGCTGTGAATACAGCATGAATAAACAAAATGATTTTTTTTTCCCTTTGCTGAATAGTGAATAGAAGAATAGTGATTTATTATTAATCACTATTCAGCAATGGAAAAAAATTTCATTATTTCGTATTGCTTTAGAAAAAAATGTGTCCTGTCCCTTTAAGAAAAAGTATCGGTAATTGGTATCGGTGAGTACTTGAACAAAAGTATCGGTACTCGTACTCGGTCTTAAAAAAGTGGTATCGGTGCATCCCTACTATAGTGCCAACATATTGCAAAGCGCTTTACAAACAGACGCAAATAATAGATAGGAATATCTGTCAAATACAGCAATTATGAAAGTGGTCTGCCAAATGACCCGTGACCTTAAAATCTAAAGGTCGTAAAGGATATGAGCGAAACGAGTAGGGTTAGTGTGAGTTTGATGGCCAGAGAGATCATATGAAGGAAGAAAGAAAGTGTGTAAGCTGCAAAGGAGTTAAAAAGGTAAAGAGAAATGAAAGCACCTGAAGCGGAGACCATAAAAGTAAAACAGGCCATTCGAAAACAAGATACATATTCTGACATGTGGCCACTTCAGGCAAACAGAAGTTTAACAATTGCAAAATAATGTATATATTAATAATAATGAATGATGAGTGCACTGATTACACTGATTACAGTATTCAGGATAACTTACATAGTCCAAAAAACAGGCACCAATCTCACTCAGATGCGGAGCATCCTTGTTGATTCGTTTTTCCAATGTTTTCAGGAATTTCTTCTGGAATTTATAGATGTCTTCAATATTTCCAAAGATTGTCCACAGTTGATCCTCAGTGAACATGTCAGCTCGCTTACGACATTGCTTGATGTAACCCTGGGTGAAAGACATCAATGTGTAGAAAGCAATGTACGGGGAGCCGTGACTGTGAATGTGTCAAGTATAGATATAGAATGTGTTTCATCATCTTAAAACTCACAGTATGCTACTAATTACCCAGCAGCTTTACACACGATTACAGTCATTAGTCATTTTAGCTGCCATGTCTGCTCCTAGGCGATCTCTTAAGGTTCACCTTAATATTTAAACAGTAAGTTCTGCCTGGATGAGACAGACTCGGCAAAATACTGGAACAATTATCATACAGGAAATAAAACATTAATGATTTTTTTTAAAGCTTTAAATGAATTTCTTTTTGTCGAAGAGAAATTAATATATAATAACGCTAGCAGAGTGTATTGTATTGTCAAGAGGGAAGAGTGTATCATAAATGATTCTGTCTCCTTGTGGCCAGAGGTGAGACGTGCATTACTCCAATTTATGGCCACAGACATTAGAGAAATCTCTTGCCGGTCTTGTCGGTTCCGTTTTTATTGCTTGACCTTTTAGTGGATGGAGCTGGGAGTATATTAGATAGGGGGCACTATTCCATAGTTGATACTAATGTAGCATTTTGATATGTAATAGATAGCGCAAGGGTAAGTACGTTTAACTGTGCCATCGATATTCCAATCCTGACGGTACGCTGGGGTGAAATCAGATAGTGCTTCACACCTTGCGCGAGCTTACTGTACTTAGCGTCTCCTATACTTAACACGGGGAGCGCAGTCAATTTGTAGCGTCTCGAGACGGGAAGGTATTACAAAGTGCTGGCGCAAGTTACCGTCGGGACGCGAATAGACACATTGGGCTCTATTACATTCTTCACGCAAAAACGCACGCAGAACGCTTGAATTTTTGCGCGCAGCGATAAACGTTAAGCGTTAAAACAACACTGGTATTACAATCCTCGTGCATTTTTTCATACATCAAAAAATAACGCGCGTAAAACGGACGCGCAAACACATGCGCGCAGCAACATTGCGCGCAGAAATCAGTGTGCGGACTGTTTTTTCATGCGATTCAGCCAATCTGAATTAAGAACCACAATTGTCTCCCGTTAAGTTTTTGCACCTGCCAAAGTTAATCTGCGCATATATGCTGCATCAATAAAAAAAACACGCACAACTTCTCAATTTTATTGTTTGGGTATGCGTAGAATGTGTAACTATACGTTGCTGTATTTTTTTTTTCGGGCTGGTGTATTTGAGTTCGGCCAGAACGTTCAGATTTGCCGTTAACACCAGCTTTTAAAAGACGTTAAAATTATGCGCGCAAACGCTTTGCGTTACATTTTGCGCATAGATTGTATTACCATCTGCGTACCAGCGCACAAACGCATTTGCGCTCACAATGTTAAGTATAGGATGCGCTAAGTACAATACGCTTGCGCAGCGTTCGCGCAGGTTCACCCGCGGTAGACGTTAACGCTCATTTTTTGTGTGGACATTGTAATACGACGTTCAGCGCAAAGGGTTTTGCCCCTCGCGTTAATGCGTTTTTGCGCACGCGTTACCGTTTGCGCATAGAATGTAATAGAGCCCGTTATCGTTAGAGTAATTTAAAATCTACTTTACTTCAAGTTCCCTGATCTCCCTCAGTGCTTTTCTAGGCTGACAGCCTATGCTCTAAGAAACAACAGATGCTGTTACTCTGCCCATAGACACATGCACAAGTAGCATGTACACAGTCAATTGGATGCCTCTCAAAGCAATTGTTTTGAGAAGCATTGACGAATCAGTTGTGCACATGCACTATCCGTGTAAAGCTGGTCAAACCTCTGGAAAGGCTGTCCATTGCTAGCTGATTGACAGCCTTCTGTAATTAGGGAACACATCTGCTTCGGAAGGCTGTCACAGCCCCTAAAGACAGGTGGGGTTGACAACACTCGGCTAACCATGACCAAGTAACTTAGTTAATATGGTCACGGTGGCTAGAGTGCTCTTCTAAAGATGAACGATCATCATGGAATCAAATGAAATGTTCTTACTGCTAGATCCATCTGGAAAATAGATCAGAATGGTCTTTTTATATTCCGCACTTTGATCTGGCATCAGCCCTAATAGATGTTGTGTTACTCATTAATACTTTTAATCAATACTTTATTTGTGACAATAATGTCTGTGACACTTTGCTACTGAAATTATATTATTTAGCATCACAGCGGGACACTAAGAAACCATTGTACGCGTAGACAAGTAAATTTACCTCACAAATGTCCTTCAAATGCTTGATATAATCCTTTTCCGTGTTTAAGATTTCATTAATAACGTTGGTCCTCATTTGGTCTTTGTCTGTTTGTCCAAAGCCATGGCGCCTGTTGATATTTCTATTGTCTTTATCTTTTTCTCCCGATTTTGGTGTGTATTCGTCCATTGGCTCATCCTGGTTCACACGAAGCTGTCATGAAATTAAAGGAGTTTGCACGGTTATTAAAAGAACAAAAGGTGTGATCAAGTGATTAAAGATCTAGATCCTATTCTAATGTCATTTTTGTATCAAGTTATAGAAGATACATATTTATAATTATGGAATTGGGAACAATTTATTGTGAGTACAGGGTGTATATGAATACAACAATGATCGTTTCCTTGACTCAAACAGGTGTAGGATTAATACAAAACATTTAAGAAGGGGGCGTGGTTTTCCTATAGACCAAGTTGGCCACGTGGTTCCTTTGCTGGCAGGTCCCCTCCAGCTCAGAAGCACTTCTTCACAGCATCTTAGCGATGGTGCGGAGGAAAAAAGCCCAGGAGACTCACAAACACCACGCAAACAGAACCGGCTGGTTCTTGGTCACCTAGACAATTTCATCCACCCGTCCCAATCGAGTGCCCTTGTATCACAACCCACAAAGATGGTGGTGTGTGTCCACTACTACACATAAACAGGCCCTTGATTACCTGCAGGCCATCTGCCGGCTCAAAAAATTGGTGACTGTGCTACTCACCAAAATGGACCTTTCTGCCAGGATGGAGGATTTCAGGGCCAGCTACCAGCGCGACGTGCAGGTGGTACGTTTGGACGTGACAGGCCTGGCAGATAGAGTGGGGACTCTGGAAGACAGGGATATCGCACCCCCCTGGCTCTGCCCCCGGCCCTTCGCGATGATTTATCTGATAATAAACGCCGCTTGGACGACTTGGACAACCGGGGCTGCCGTCATAATATATGAATTAGGGGGCTCCCTGAGACCGTGACCTCTGGGGAGCTGTTTGGCAATGGCTAGATGACCCACTGGTGCCCTCGATCCCCCTAGATGATGCTCATCAGGCCTTAAGACGAACCTCACCACCCAGGGCATCGCCGCAGTATGTGGTGTGTCGGATTGTCAGTTACCCGTTAAAGGAACGCATCAGGCAAAAAGTGAGAGGCCAGAGGGTCTGGGAATTGATGGATACCAGCTGGAATTTTTTCACCACCTCTCCCCATTTACACTGGCGGCTAGGTGGGCTCTGCGCACTGTCACTCTTCTACTGTGCCAACATCATTTTGCTTATAAGTGGGGGTTCCCTTTTGCCTTGCAAGTCTGCTGGGAGGTGGAAACCCTCTTAATTCGATGCCCCACTGATGTGCCTGGTTTCCTGGAACAATTGGCTTTGCCCCCGATGCCAGTCTCGGACTGGGAAGACAGGCCCCCCTGGGTTGCCAGGAGGCCACCCTGGCCCGCCCACAGAGGCACACTTGACGGCCCTGCACGCAGTGGGCAGGACAGTCCTGAACGCCATCCCCTGAAGGCCAGGATGATTGATCTCCGTACCCCTGATGATCACCTTGTGGGTCTGTCCTCAGACCCTCTGCCCATAGCTGTAACCTCAGCAGAACCTCACACCCGAGTTACCTACTGTTTTTCACTACGGGGTATGTCACAGTGGTAAGGAGTGCCTCCTTTCTGTTTGTGGGATGTGACCCTCTCATTCCCCCACTCGTTATGCTCTCTGGCTTGGCCTCACACCAGAGGTCCCGATTCGCCTGTCCCCTACTACTCACCCTACATATCTTGCCCTATGCCCCCTAAGACTTCAGCTGGCCGCATCAACACCCTCTACCAGTCAACCGTGGAGCACCTCTGTCTTTGGTTCCCTGGAGTGGTCCCAATGCCATTTAGGTGCACGACACACTGTGATATGCCCTCCTGAACTCAAGTTACTCGCACCCCTGCACCTCGTCTTTGCGACGTAATGGGGACCACTGACTCTCAGCTCTGCGCTTTGTAACTGGAGAGGGCCTCGTTGAAGTACTATTCGGGTGCACTGGGGGGTTGGGGGGTTTTGATTGTGAATTTTTATATGCTGTTCTCACTGTTTGCGAGGTGTCTTATGGGCCGGTTGCGGGTTGGCCTGGAGAAAGAGATTGCCATATCGGGAGGGGATGACCACCATGCTGGGGTTTGCCCATTGCGGCTTGCCTAAGCTCACATGGTCCCCTGTTTGATCAGGAGCCCTCCCGCCTTTTCTTTTCTCTTTTCCTCTCCTTTCTCCTCACTCCCTTACACCTCCCACCGCACCTTTTTAGTTAGAGACCGGATGTCCAGAGGGGACCGCAAGCTTACGTTTATAAGGTTTTTGAACGTTTTTTTTTTTTGTATTTCCTTGTTCTTTCTGTTGGTAGAAGACTCATAAGAGTAAACACCACCCACGGATTTTAGCGCCGCTGCACTTCTCCCGAGAGAAGTCCTCTTCTTCAACTGGGCAGATTAACCTGACCTCTCTGGATTGGCACCTGTGACCTCTATCTTTTTGTGGTGATTTGTGTTGCCTCTGTTTGTCCTTCATCTTGTTTTGTGTTGTTTATTTAACCTTCTTCCCCGTCTCTTTTTCGTATACCCCAACCCCCATTTTGTTTCCTCCTCTCTTTCTTCTTTTCCCCTTTTCCTCACTCTCCCACTGACTTTGTGTTCTGTCTTTCTTTTGTTTCCTGCTGTCCCCTCTCTCTTTTTACTTGGGATGGAAGGGGAGCTCAGCCCTCGGCGTTCCTTCCAGACTCACTCAACGTGGTCTCTTAATAAACCAATAAAAGCACCACCACCTTCTACGTGTCTTGCACTACGTTATCCTATAACCTCTGATCCAGGACCAGCACCTTACTTGCAATACCACAATACAAAAAGAAAGTGTCTCGATCCTCATTTTCCTACAGAGCACCGCAATCATGGAGTAACTTCCCAGGTGCCATCAAATCTTCCCCCAGTCTATAGTCACTTGAGCTCCCTATTAATACAGAATGCACCTGTAAACATGTAACATAGTGACTATATAGAGAATGCACCTGTAAACATGTAACATACAGGGTTATCCAAAGAGATCCGAATTGCTTGAGAAAGGTAACCGAACGCTAAAAATCAGCGTTCGGTTGCCTTTCCTGGCCATTCGGCTATCCAGAGAGCAGGCAATTCGCCAAATCCTGGCGAATTGCCTGCACATACGGTGCCTGTTCGGTGCCTGTTCGAGGGCAGTGAAATCCCCATGAAAATGCACTGCTTCGGCTATTCAGAGAACACAAACCAGCAGTGAAAGGTTCCCGAAATGCCCTGCCATTCGGTGGTTTAATTCGGCAAATTTATTCAGGAGAATCCCATAGGCTTCAATGTTAAAAATATTCCCGTTTTAATTCAATATCTAATAAACCATTCATTATAAAATTCTGCAGCAAAAGTCTCTTTATTTATAGATTTTTTAGGATACTTCAAGCATTTTTCTGATTTCTGTAACAGCCCTTTTTATTATTATTCCCTGGACCTCATATGTAAATTTCAGACATCAGTAATTTCTTTGCAAACAGCGTTTCATTTTCACACATTCATACAAATGGTTTTGCTAATTTATTCACTGCCTCCTCTCAGCTGCTTCGGCTCTGTGTGATTCGGCTCCTGTTCGGCTGCTTCGCGGCTCCTGCTCGGGTTTTTCGAAGGTTAATCCAGATGTTTTTGCTTGTTTTCGGCGTGCATTCGGTGGGTTTTGCGGTTCGTTTTCGTCAGGTTTGCGGCAGCTTTTCCCTGCAATTCGGGGACCCCGTGGTGCTTGCTGAATACACCGCAGGGTCACCGAAATGGGATCGGCAAAAGGAACCGTATTGAAGAGAACGAAAAGTCACCGAACGTGCGGTGACTTTTCGAATCTCTTTGAATAACCCTGATAGTGACTATATTTATTTTCTGTTAATCTGTATATTTGTGTTTTGTTTTTAATATCTTGCATTTTATTACTTTGTATTTCTGTACCTACTGTAAAAATTCAATGTTCCTGAACTCAGGAAATACTTGAAAACAAGAGAAATCTCAATGTATCCTCCCTGGTAAAATACTTTCTAAATAAATAAATACTTTCAGGTCTATTCAAAGAAAGGTGAAAATTAGGAGAATTGGCAGGAGAATAGAACAATCTAAACAAAATAGCCGATTTGGAAAGTGAGATAAATGGGAGAATTTTTCTGGTTTGGCAATAATGTCCCAGAATTTTAATTTCTCCAGTCATTCTCCTTAGTTTCACCTTTCTTTGAATAGACCTGTTAGTTGTGTTGCAATTAAGATGCAACTTTATACCTCAACCTGTACTAAAATGTCTAAATTATCAGGGTTATTCAGAAAGAGGGGAAAAGCAGGAGAATGGCTGGAGAATGGAAAATTCTAGGTCAAAATAGCCGATTTGGAAAGTGATACATGGGAGAATTTTTCTGGTTCGGCTATTTTGACCTAGAATTTTCTGTTCTCCAGCCATTCTCCTGCTTTTCACCGCTCTCTGAATAACCGTGTATGTTTTTCTTCCCCTGCTATGCACTAATATCCCTTCAAGCTACATGGGCTGCGATCTACCAGAAAATCAAGTTTAAAGGGTAGAAAATTGCATCTACGCAGCTAAAGACACCACACCTTCTATTGAGTTCCTCATACCTCCGTGTGCCTGTGCCGGGAGCATCGCTGTCAGACATAATTATGCAGCACTGAATAATAAAAAAGTAAACCTACAACAGTCCAAATATATATTTTCTGCAACCAATGAGAGGAGTGTGTCAGATTATTCAGAGACCTGCTGAAACAAATAATCACTAGCAGGGTAATTCAAAGAGATTCGAAAAGTCACCGCACGTTCGGTGACTTTTCGTTCTCTTCAATTCGGTTCCTTTTGCCGATCCCATTTCGGTGACCCTGCGGTGTATTCAGCAAACACCACAGGGTCACCGAAATTGCAGGGAAAGGCTGCCGCAAACCTGCCGACAACTAACCGTATAACCCGGCGAATGCATGCCGAAAACCCGCAAAAACATCTGGATTAACCCGTCAAAGACGCCGGAAAAACCTGAGCAGGAGCCGATCACACGCAGCACAGCCTCCGAAAAATTTCGACACCGCAGACGAGTGAAGTGAATAAATTAGGAAAACAGTTTGTGTGAATGATTGAGAAGGGAAACGTTGTTTGCAAAGAAACTACTGAGCGAAAATGTCTGAAATTTACATATGAGATCCAATCAATGATAATAAAGAGGGCTGTTACAGAAAAAATAAGTTAAAAAAAAAAATATCGGACTTTTTAAAAAAAAAAAATCCAGAAAAATGCTTAAAATATCCTACAAAATCTATAAATAAAGAGACTCTTTACTGCAGAATTTTATAATGAACGGTTTATTAGATATTGAATTAAAACGGGAATATTTTTAACATTGAAGTCTATGGGATTCTCCTGAATAAACTTGCCGAATTAAACCACCGAATGGCAGGGCATTAGAGGAACCTTTCACTGATGGTTTGTGTTCTCTGAATAGCCGAAGCAGTGCTTTTTTATGGGGTTTTCACTGCCCTCAAACAGGCACCGAACAGGCACCGTATGTTCAGGCAATTCGCCAGGATTTGGCGAATTGCCTGCTCTCTGGATAGCCGAATGGCCAAGAAAGGTAACCGAACGCTGATCGTTCGGTTACCTTTCTCAAGCAATTCGGATCTCTTTGAATTACCCTGTAGGTGGCAGAAATATCACAATATCCAATGGCCATGTTGTCCATGTCAATCTTTATCATGTTTGTGGACATATGGGACCGTGCATGGGGCTGAAGAGGACATCATGTGTATTATCCTCTTATAATTCAGTCTACTAAGAAGACTAATCTTGGTCTGATATTTCAGAATACATGTCATGTTTTTTTTTTGCTCTTTATTTATTTAGAATTAGTAGGTACGCGTACAGGTTTACTTAAAGAGCACCAAAATTCCACAGAAATTTCAGTGTTCTTTCGTTCCCTGCACTTTGGGGAATCAAATTCCCCAACCCTGCGGTGATTTCAGCATTCTAAATTCCATTTATTCCAAGAACCTGGTGTTGGTGTTTGCAGTTGTAAGGAATTGCTGCAGTAATTTATTTACAGGGTTATTCAGAGAGCGGTGAAAAGTAGGAGAATGGCTGGAGAAGTGAAAATTCTAGGTCGAAAAAATTCTCCCATTCATCTCACTTTCCAAATCAGCTATTTTGACCTAGAATTTTGCATTCTACAGTCATTCTCCTGCTTTTCACCACTCTCTGAATAACCCTGCTAATCTCAGCTCACAAAGGTGTAGGAGATTACGATGGAGACAGCAGTCCCAAACCTTTGACCTATAGCTGTGATGGTGAATCTCAGCACCCCAGATATTTCGGAACTGCATGTTCAGTGTTGACTGCTCAAGTGTAAAACATGCAGGGTTATTCAAAGAGATCCGAATTGTGGCTGAAAGGTAACCAAACGCTGAAATTCAGAGTACGCTTACCTTTCCTGGCCATTCGGCTATACAGAGAGCAGGCAGTTCGCCAAATGTTGGCGAATTGCCTGCACATACGGTGCCTGTTCGAGGGCAGTGAATCCCCATAGAGAAGCAATGCTTTGTCTATTCAGAGAACACAAAACAGCTGAGAAAGGTTGCTGAAATGCCCTGTCATTCGGTGGTTTCATTCGACAGATTTATTCAGGAAAATCCCATAGGCTTCAATGTTAAAAATATTCCCGTTTTAATTCAATATCTAATAAACCGTTTATTATTTTATTCTGCAGTAAAAAGTCTCTTTATTCATAGATTTTTTTAGGATCTTTCAGGCATTTTTCGGGATTTTTTTGCGAAAAAATGTTTTCCGTTTTATTTTTTTAAATCGTTTTTTCTTTTTTCTGTAACAGCCCTTTTTATTATCATTTATTGGATCTTCTATGTAAATTTCAGACATTTTTGTTCTGTAGTTTCTTTGCAAACAGTGTTTCACTTTTCAAACATTCAAGCGTACTGTTTTTTTTCCACTCCATTCATCTGCAGTGTCGGGTTTTTCCGGCGGCTGCTCTGCACTGTGATCGGCGGTTGCTTGGGCTTCTCCGGCGTGTTCGGTGGGATTAATCCAGATGTTTTTTGCAGGTTTCGGTGTGCGTTCGCCATGTTTTGCGGTGAGTTTTCGTCGGGTTTGCAACAGCTTTTCCCTGCACTACGACGTCCCTGTGGTGCTTGCTGAATACACCGCAGGGTCGCCGAAATGGGATCGCCGAATCTCACCGAATTGAAGAGAACGAAAAGTCACCGAACGTGCGGTGACTTTTTGATTCTCTTTGAATAACCCTGATGGTGTTTCAAAAACTCTGGGTCTATAGGATCTCACAAGTCCAGAAGGTTGGTGATGTGTCCCAGCTAACAGGATGAAGAACTGAACCTCCATGTATGAAAATTCATTCATTGTGATTACTTTATATGTTAAGCATATTACACGTCAGATAAGTAGAGGTCATACGGGTAACACCAGCATGTGCTACCCAGTTCAGTTCATAAATGTTCCAGATTGTCCTTCAAAATAATGAAACATGCCTCCGATCAATGCTTCCAGATTAATTTCATGCAATATATTCAGTACTCACCCTCACAAAACTGGCTGGAAACCATCCCTCACAGTCGAGGATCCTCCCCCACCACCATTCTTTATTGGTGGCATCCATTACTTCAATGACGCTGCCGACCTTGAAACCCAGTTCCTGGTCATCCATCGTGACATGATCCCACAGGGCCTCCGCGTACACCACATTTCCATCACTTATCAGCTGTGAAGTGGAAGCAGACAGTTTAATCAAAAATTCAATTGATCCAAAAAAACACCAGACCATAAACAATGTGCTTTACTTCATTTGATGTGAAGGCTAACCTTAATATCTATTACTGTCAAGGACAATGCAAACTTTAATAAAATCTGTCTCCCCACCAATCTCTTTTGCCTGTTTTTCTTTGTGATCTTAGAAAATTTGAATTGATCTTTTATTCTGAGCGCAATGTGGTTACTAAAAATCATTTTTAATTGGAATAAAAAGGATCAACAAGTAATTTGACATTTTTTAATAACTTTTGGCAGGAAAGTGTAAGCATAGAATTTAGGTTACAAAAGGAGAACGCCACCTCAGCCCTTCTCCATTTCTGCTTGGATGTGGTTTTTCCACAAGTTTTCTCATGTATTAAAGGAACTGTAATCTAGCCAATGGTAAAGTGCTGGGGTTTGATAACCGTAAACTCAAGGATAATGGTGGTACAGTAGCGAGACGGTATTCAGAGAGCACAAACTTTGAAAAAAGTGCAAAAGAAGGAAAGAGAAGTAAAATAAGGATAAAAAGTGCATCGGCGCGAACTATGAAATATTCATATAAAAAAGGAACACTAGGGCTGTCAGAGAAACCCCTAAGGAACTACACAACAGACAAATGAGGACAACAACAAAACAATGCCAATATTGCCTCATAATTAATATTTATAAGTTACAGTTGCAAGTATTTATAAAGTGCCAACAAGTCCCGTAGCGCTGTACAATGGGTCAGACAGAACAACAAATATACATACAAGTTAGATACCCACAGAACAGTAGGAGAGAGGACCCTGCTCGAGAGCTTACAATCTAAGAGGAGAGGGGAGATACACAAAGGTGGCGGTAATAGCAGAGTATGCAACGTAGCAGCATACATGTGGGCTGTACAGGAAGATGAAGCAGCAAAGGTACAATGGGGGAATATGGTGGAGTGAGACGATAGGCTTTGCTAAAGTACTGTGTTTTCAAAGACTTCTTGAAGGGCTGGAGAGAAGGGGAGAGTCTAATATTGCATGGGAGGGAGTTCCACAAAAAGGGGGCAACTCAGGAGAAGTCCTGGAGTAGAGAGTTGCTGGTGAGTGTGGCAGACGGTATTGTATTTATAGTATATGAAAGTTAATAGAAAAATTCCTGACAGTGACCTGTATAAATGTCCAGGAGATGATTCAGTACAAGTGAAATTATCTGCCGAGATAACAATATATGCAAGTGCTTGAAGGGAAAGCCATATTAAATATCCAATAATTAAAATTAAATAAAAAAGTACCTAGTGTATGTGGGGTTGTGCCAGAACCGCAGAAGGACACAGGGAGTTCTTTTTTTTCCCAGTGTTCTGCTGCATACAGCAAGACGAGAGGGTAGATCACGCTCCCACTGCATTGCAGGACCAGAGATAAATTTGGAATATTTTCAGCTATTTATATTTAAAAGGAAGCAAAAAATAAATGAACACAACAATGCATTGGGTAAAACTAACTGGGAGATCCAAGAATCAAGCTAGAAGCTCTATTATGGAGACTGTGGATTGAAAATTGTGAGATTCAGTATGAAGTGACGCAAAAACACTGACTTGTCATGATATGTGAACATGTCACCAGTTTACTGAGATGTCTTAGATGGGATTTAGAAACCCTAACCATGGTTAATCAGTGGGAATATTATTAGTTTAATTTTTACACAGATTTAATAATAATATCAATAATTTATTAGATATTATTGTTGAAAAAAACACTTCAATAATATAATTATTGCTATAAAGCAATATGCATTGTAAGATTATTACAATTACTTAAAGAAGAAGTTAAAAAAAAATACAGGCAAGCATCAATGAATCTCACTCAGGTTGCAAGTTTGTCTAGGACAAGCAGAAAATAACATGGGGAATGCTGACATTCCACTCCTAACAAGTGGATAAAGATGTGTAAAATCAGTTATTTGAAATAATTAACGTAATAATAATATAATATGTATATTATATATATATATATAAATGCAATAACATAATAAATATATTTATATAATATATACATATAATAATATGAATACCGTATGTATTTGGTCTTGCTCTGAAGCAGTCAGTACTATTGAGATTATTAAAACTTGCAATTGTCACATGATTTCACCACTTTACCTCCAAAATCAAGTATACTCAATCATCAAATCACCCGTTAGTGTTCTGATAGCGAGTGTACAAAATGTGGTTACATTTCCTGGAGCAATGCAAAGAAATGTTGTTTATTGGAAAGGAAATTAATTTGCAAATGGGCACCAAAATATGTCTGCAGAGTTTTAGCACCTCAGGTACCACAGCCGAGGTGTCAAAACAGTTTGATCAGCTTGGAATCTTTTTTTTCCAAGTAACAACAAAGCCCAAGTTATATAATGGAGATATACTAGCACTTTTTGGCCAGCAGATGGTGCCCTCTGGCTGTCAAATAGTGCATATAGTTTGAAAATGTGCTGTTATGATTTCCAGGCACACATTCACTGAATTCGCTGTATTGCAAATTAGTTTTCCATAAAGCCACTGGCTTCTGGCAGTGGTTTTTGGTAGTGAAGAGGTTAAACATAGCATACACATGTTGTATTTGCATCACCATTGCAATGTTTCTAAACGCCCAATTGAGAGATTATAAAACGGCCAGACATGAGAGTCTAATAAGGCCACAGAGTTTTCATTAATCTACCAGAGAGTAACTATCAGTGATTTCAAACAATGAATAGCCCAACAGAGCTATATTTGGACAGTCTACACATGACTCTGTATTCAACTATAACACAACTCTCTGTTGTCACTCCATCAACTATGAATTAGTGCGCTGATATATTGATATACTGTATATTATTATTATAATCATTTATATAGCGCTATTCTGCTTCCCTAAGCAAAGCTGTGAGGTGTGGATGCTTTAGACTAGCGAAGTCTGTATTTAACCAGTACTCACACGATGAAGTTCAGCAGATAGCTTCAACTCTGCAAAACTGACACGTTGAAAGATGAATCCAGTTGAAGAGTTTAGGCTAGGGTCAGACGAGCGTGATTTCTACGGACTGTACGTCCGTGCAGTACGGACATCGTCAGTACGGAAGACGCAGTAGTGGTCACACAGTCCGTTTTTTCACTGAAGTTATTTTTGACGGATGTAGGAGGGAAAAATAAATTAAAATGAAAAACCATTTTGTCCGTGAAAAATGCTGGACGTATAAATGCAGTCCGTCTGACCACGTTCCATCACTCACACACAAAGCTATGCAGACGTTGCGGACGCAGCGCACTTTGTGCAGCCGTTCTAGCGGTTGTACATTCTTGCCTGCCTTGCGTCCGTGGGCCGCGGCCGTTGTGCGTCCGCAGTTCAGTGCGGACGTACTTCGTGTAACGGACTCCGATGGGCTTCCTGTCATGCTATCACGGACGTACTTTTAGGCGCAATCAAAGACGTGAACACTACGCTCGTCTGACAGCAGCCTTAATGATCAGACTGACAATCTTGTTAATGTACAGCTTGCAGGTAAAAAGTCATTAATTTTGTCTAGCAGTGAGCACAGAATGGCTGCTATGTAACCAGGAAGTACCTAAGAACACACTGAGCAAAGGGGTGGGAAACTAGCTGATACAGAAAAGCTAGGGAAACCAGAAGGGACAAAATAGCTATGAAATCAAAAGCATGTGAGCAGCAAAGGCAGATTCAACACAAAACAGAAAAATATAAAATAAATCCTAAATCATGGGGCATGACACTCCCCGTCTGAAATCTTTAGATTTAAAATAAACTAACATTATAACTTTAAATGTCCTCCTGGAAACCCAATGCGGAGACCTGAAAAACAAAGGTAAAGCATTCAACAATACACTTTACTCTTTATAGTCGGTAAGTAAGTCGACAGTCTTAAACGTAGGCCATAGTTCCAGATGCGAGGAGTAGTTTAACAAGTCAACCCATCTTCGTGCTGGGGAAGCCGCTCTAGGCCAAACTTCCACCAACACAATTGTAATCCAATTGGCTGTTTGTGAAAGGCTTCTGCCGAGAGCAGAGTACGGTCCCAGGAGTGATGGAGGAGCGCAGGTTGCGTTTGTGCTGGCTAAAAGGCTTCTTGCCATGGCTTAACAGCTTCCTTGGAACATCTTCAGTAGGATAATAGCGAGGCATTTTACGCAGTATGACTACACATGTACCGCCATTCTTATCCCCACCGACTGTCTTTGACACGGTAGCTCTAGCCTTCTCCTTTTTCTTCCTTTCACTCTTAGTTTCTGGGGCTTTGTACTTGCACTTGTAGAGGGCTTTCCTGGAACATTTCCCGATTCTGAGGACCAGCACTGGATTCCAGCTGGCAGGGAGGTGGTTCATCTTCTTCACAGCCTCAGTTTTCTTCTTTGAGGTGCGCTTTAAAAAGGCAAATCGAGCAGCTGCTTGCTGTGGATTGTTAGGTATCTTTTCTCTAGGCGTACGAGAGGGTAAGGGTGCTACCCAGCTATTGGCATCATCCTGAGCGAATTCTTTATCCATGGTCTTAAGGAATTCCCTATCTTCTCTTGCCAGTGCCAGTTTGTTGTCATCATTGGTAGAATTGAACACTGCGGCTCCAAAGGTGTTATCCCAGGACTGAAAAGCATTTAATTTATCTTGGTCGTCATGTTGCCATTCGTTGCTGTTCAATTTTTGCTTCACTTTGTAATGGTGTGGGCACGGTTCAAGATAGGTGTTTCGACCATTTGGCAAGATATGTGTTTTGTAGGAAGCAATCTTGGTAGGCACCTTCATTTCCTTTATACAAACATTGCCTATGATAACCCAACCTAGATCAAGGCGTTGAGCGAATGGAGCATCATGTGGACCATAAATTTGTTGCCATACCTTATGTACTCTTAGGATATCTCTGCCCAGGAGAATTAGGATATTTGCATTCTTGTCAAGGGCTGGAATTTCATTAGCTATAGCCTTCAGATGAGGGTGGTGTAGGGCAGCTTCTGGTGTAGGGATCTCTTGCTCGTTAGATGGGATCTGGTTGCATTCGAGAAGTGTGGGTAATTCCAGATTGCCACCAAGAGAAGCTACTATTAATCCGCTGGCTCTTCTTCCAGAGACCTCTGTAATGCCACTACATGTACCTAAAGTATAAGGGTAGGAATCTCCTTTTATGTTGAAAAGATCAAAGAGTTCCGTTCTTGCGAGGGACCGATTGCTCTTATCGTCCAGGATGGCGTATACTTTAGCAGACTTTCCTGGGTGATCCTTGTGATATATGTTAACTAAGCATATTTTAGCACAAGACTTGTCGCAAAGATCTTCACCGCATACTTCTGTACAAGAAGAGGACACTATGGTAACTTCCTGATCTGTAGTCTCCCCGCCATGCATTAACCCAGGAGGGGAGTCTGTTGACGTTGCAGGCATGTACTGAGATGGATGTAGCGCCTGCACGTGATGCACACTATCGCATTCTATGCACTTGATTGGAAATTTGCAGTCTTTGGCAAAGTGCTCAGTAGAAGCACAACATCTGAAACATACACCATATGCCTTTAGGAGCTCCTTGCGCTCTTGGGAGTGGTTTCTTTCTAAAGCCAATGCACTTTTTGAGGGGATGTGGCTTCTTATGAATAGGACAAAGGTGGTTAGGATTCTCAATCTTTTCACCTTGTTTGCACTCGTCAAGAATTGAGGTAGGAGGGGGAAGAACATTAGTCTTCTTCGCTGATACTGGACCCCTGCTGCCTCTGTGGTTGAAGTGCGAGCTGTTGGACATCTGAGGAAGGACGCCCGAAGCGTGGAACTCGTTGTAGGAAAACCTGGGGTCATTCTTTGTTTCTGCAATGTCCCTTATGAACTCACAAAAGTAGGAGAAAGGTGGAAAGGAGATATGGGTCACTCTTTTATACTTTGCCCCAAGTGCAGTCCATTTTTCCTGGATATTGTATGGCAGCTTGATAACTATTGGGTTTACCCCACAAGCAGTGTCCAGATAGCTGAGGCCAGGTAGGAAAGAGTCTATCTTGGCCAGCTGCAGCTCACAGAGAAGGTCACTGAGTTCCAAGTATTTCTGATTATCCTTGCTGGAAATCTTTTGAAAACAATGCAGGCGATTCAACAGAGCGTTCTCTATGGCTTCAGGGCTGCCGTAGCTTTGATCAAGTCTTTGCCAAGCAGCGTCGAGGCCCGATGCTGGATTATTGATGTGGACAGCTCTGAGTCTCTTGACACGTTCTGTAGCCTGTGGACCAAGCCATCTAATCAGCAGTTCCTCAGCAGGAGTAATGCCAAGATCATTAATTGCAGTTCTGAAGGCACCCTTCCAGCTTCTGTAGTTTTCAGCCTGGTCATCAAAGTTCGAAAGGCTTGTCTTGGTGAGTTCACGGCGAGCCATGTATCTAGCAAACTCAGACAGGTCGGTTTTCTCTGACTTTGGGCAGGGAAATGAAGTTTGAAAGGCATTTGCTGTATTCTGATTAAGCGACATAGGGTAGTATGTGGTTGCATCTGTATTTAGCCCTGAAGTCGGTTTAACGTCCATAGACTCAGGCAGGCATGGTTTTATAGCTGTATGGTTGCTAGGATTTTGATGAATTGCTTGGATGCAGAGTACTGCTACAGAGTCTTTTCCCTGTTTTGGAAGGTTGTCACAACTGTCAGGAACATTTGATGTTATGAGAGATTCACTGTTTTGCTTTAGTACATAGGCTCTGGTGCGTTTAGTGGAATCTTCCTCATCCACGTTGCATAAGCTGATGCTGTCTCTTTCACTTCCCGTGGCAGCCTGCTCTAGGATTTTTAATGTTGCTACGGCTGTCGCATGCTCACACTGTTTCTCTAGGGCTTCTATTTCTGCTCTTTTGTGAGCGGCGTCCATCTCTGCTTTCCTTTTTGCAAAGGCCGCTTGTATTTTTGTAGTCTCTGCATTTGCCCGGGCTTGAATAAGCTGCAGACTAAGTGATGAACTCTTTGAATATTGTGAAGATTTTGACCTTGAGAGACGTGAGCTATTTGAATGCTTGCTAGATGCTGAAAT
Source organism: Leptobrachium leishanense (assembly GCA_009667805.1). NCBI lineage: Eukaryota > Metazoa > Chordata > Amphibia > Anura > Megophryidae > Leptobrachium > Leptobrachium leishanense. The sequence goes on from CM019066.1 coordinate 68,881,006, forward strand.
GTGAGAAGCAGTCTCTTGGAGCTGGGCAATTCTCTCTTCCGCCTTTACTCTGGCCTGATGTACTAAATTGTCTCTTTCTGCATTAAGACATTTTAATTCATCTATTTTTTGTAAAGCGTGTTCAGAATTTATCTTCTCTAAATTAGAGACATAAATGTGAGAGTGGGCAAGATATTGAGCATGAGCTGTAGAAAGCTGTCTTAAAACATCTTTTAGCTTGGAAGCGTCAAAAATAGGTTGTGTTATGTTGGAGACATAACTCATCACCTGTTCCCAAAGCCATGACATTTGCTGTGATTTCTCATAGTTTATATCCATAAGTGTTTCAGTAATCTTCCATGTAGGTTTTGTATTGCGTTTGCTTCTGATTGGATTTATTTTCATTACTTCCACATCTGAAACAAGTTGTATTTCCTGTGGTGTTAGAGAGTTTCTTCTGTCTGCCATGCTTACACAGATGAGAAGAATAACAAGAGAGCAGCAGAGTAGGTGTGGTTAGCAGGCACTGTCTGTGGGATGCAGCAGTATCTGCTCTCTGGTTACTGAAGGCTGTATACTAGTGCTGGCTGCTGTAAAGTCTTTTATACTGCTGGGTTTAGCTGTGTACTTCTGCTGCAGCTGCTGTTAATGTCTTTTACTATAGCTAGCAGTTGTTGTCTTTTCACTAACAGCAGTAATGCTAGACAGTATTGACTTTTTACTATTCTGCTTCCCTAAGCAAAGCTGTGAGGTGTGGATGCTTTAGACTAGCGAAGTCTGTATTTAACCAGTACTCACACAATGAAGTTCAGCAGATAGCTTCAACTCAGCAAAACTGACACGTAAAAAGATGAATCCAGTTGAAGAGTTTAATGATCACAATCTTGTTAATGTACAGCTTGCAGGTAAAAAGTCATTAATTTTGTCTAGCAGTGAGCACAGAATGGCTACTATGTAACCAGGAAGTACCTAAGAACACACTGAGAAAAGGGGTGGGAAGCTAGCTGATACAGAAAAGCTAGGGAAACCCAGAAGGGCCAAAATAGCTATGAAATCAAAAGCATGTGAGCAGCAAAGGCAGATTCAACACAAAACAGAAAATATAAAATAAATCCTAAATCATGGGGCATGACAAGCGCCAACAGTTTCCTCAGCGCTTTATAATAACCAAAGTGAATGAAATACAGATAAACGGACATAAAATGGAAACAAGAGGTGTAGAGGGCCCTGCTCATAGGAGCTTTACAGTCTAGAGGGTTTGGGGTTGAGGAAGACCAGGGGAATTTTACTGGACGGCATGATCATTAGTGCCAGCGGTTTGGGAATGGTGGGGCCATAGAAGCAGATTCAATCATGTGTGAGTAGAAACATAGAAACATAGAAAAATGTCGGCAGATAAGAACCTTTCGGCTCATCTAGTCTGCCCAATTACATGGATACTTTACTTGGATTTATCTTTTGTTTAGGATAGCCTTATGCCTATCCCATGCCTGCTTAAATTCAATTACTGTTTTAGCCTCTACCACTTCAACTGGAAGACTGTTCCATGTATCCACCACCCTCTCAGTAAAATAATGCTTTCTGATGTTACTTTTAAACCTTTGCCCCTCTAATCTAAGACTATGTCCTCTTGTTTTGCTATTTTGTTTCCTTTTAAATATACTCCCTTCCTCTACCTTGTGGATTCCCTTTACGTATTTAAATGTTTCTATCATATCTCCTCTGTCTCGTCTTTTTTCCAAGCTGTACATGTTAAGATCATTAAGCCTTTCCTGGTAACTTTTCTCCTTCAAGCCGTACACCATTTTAGTAGCCCTTCTCTGAACGCTCTCTAAGATGTCTATATCCTTCTGGAGATACGGTCTCCAGTACTGCAAGTGAGGTCTCACCAGTGCTCTGTACAGTGGCATGAGCACTTCCCTTTTCCTACTGCTAATACCTCTCCCTACACAACCAGTGGCGACTCTAGGAACAATATTTAGGGGGGCACAGAAGATACCGCAGTCAAAACTGGGGGGGCACTAATAATTTTCACCACTAAATCATATCACTGAATAAAACTAAGGGCCCTATCACCTGTGTGAGCTAAAACACCATCGCTAAAGGAAAAATTTAGCGCGAGTCGCTAAAACTTAGTGCCTGACGACCTACTAACAGATCACCTTGTCTGCAGTAGTCCATAAACAAGGTCGTTTGGCGCACGCTAGGAAAACTCTAAGGCCCGAGCTGAGACCCAGCGCTAATGTGGTTGTATACAGGATAGAACTGTTTTTTCTTTCCAGTGCAGAGTGCCGGGCCCTACCTATCCCCCGCCCTCACAAGCTTGAATATGAACACATACAGTGAATAACCTCACACCCTGCATTATTAAAATCCTCCAAGGTGGCCGTATCATCCATGTTTTGATGCACACATATATTAAGGCTGATGGACATTGCATGATAAATGCCACCCAGCAGCATGTAGAATCCTTACACTGCATTTAATAGATCCAAAAGGAAGGCCAGGTGAGCGACGAAAATTTCCCTGCTGCAGCATATAAATAATACATGTTTCAGGGCAAGACTTATCCATGTGTCACTTTAAACATGGTCCACACGGTCACCCTAATAACCACTTCCATACCATGAATAACCTCCAGCATAAAATGTTTAAAATTAGGCAATATATTAGGATATATGTGGATAAAGGATACATTTATAATAGAGCCTACTGCAACAGCAACGACAATGCGGACCATATCCATTGCTATGGTGTATGGGGCCAAGAGAACACCTGTGCTGCATTCCTTTCAATTGCCTGTTAATTTTGGGTGAGGACCTGTTTTTTCTGTTTTTTTGGAGTTAGCACCAGGGTTGAGCAGTAGGTAAAATGTTGCAATTAGCGCCCCTAAAAAATTAGCGCTGGCACCAAGTGATCTGTTAGCTGCAAAAGCGCTAGAGATCTCTAGCGCTCTCCGTGTTAAGTAAAGGACGCGGAAAGTACAGTAAGCTCGCGGTACAAATCGCTAATAGCAACACACTAAGTGATTTTTCCCATTTGCAGCAGGAGGCAAACGATCTGTTGGTCAGGCGCTAGACTCAATTAACCTGGCGCTAACGCAAAACCATGCGCACGCAAGGGTTAACCCACACCAGGTAATAGTTCCCTAAATAAGTATATATAAATAAGATTCCAAAACCCCAGAGTAATGTGACGCAATGAGTAATGTGACGCAATGAGTAATGTGATGCAATGATGCCTTTTTATTGTACTAACCTGATACTTTATTTGCCGCAATCCGGCAGTTTTCGCTGAATGTCTGATTGCTGCTTCAGCGACTACACTTTTAGCAAATTACAGTGACCATTCACTAAATAGGAATTCACTATATTTTCAGCTAAATGAATTCCCCGAAATGTGATGAAAAGCAAAGGATCTAAAGATGATTAGACGCTTTAGATTCTAACTTCCATAATAACCCCTAAAATGCCATAAACCCAGGGAAATACAATAAAAATAATAAACAATGTGGCATTTAGCTACCCCTTAACCCCTAATATGACATTAATTATGGGAAAACATGAAATGAATACACTGTGCAGCATGTAGCTACCTATTAACCCCTACAATGCAATTAATCAAGGAAAAAATAAAATGTATACTGTGAGGGATGAAGCCTACCCATTAACCCTTAATATACAACTAAACCAAGGCAAAAACTAACGTAATACACAATGTAATGTATAGTCTGAACATTAACCACTTCACTGCTGAGACATTTCAACCCTGTGAAAATGTTTAAGATTAAGTGCCCGTTATTATTTAATGTTTTATGACTTTTATTTCAAACTGAATATGGTCATGTTGGGTATCATTGGAAAGGCCAGAATCTGCCCTTTCCAATGACACATAGATTGTCCAAATACGATTCACAGGGACGGAGATACAGCGGTCCGAAAAAGTGTGGGAAGCTGGATGCTGATTTTTGGTGGGGGGGGGCACATGGGGGGCAAGGAATAACCTAGGGGGGGCAATTGCCCCCCCTTGCCCCCCTGTAGAGTCGCCTATGTACACAACCAAGCATTCTGCTAGCATTTCCTGCTGCTCTATAACATTGACTCCTTACCCTTAGATCCTCTGAAATAATAACCCCTAAATCCCTTTCCTCAGATGTTGAGGTTAGGACTGTATCAAATATTCTATATTCAGCCCTTGGGTTTTTACGTCCCAGGTGCATTATCTTGCACTTATCCACATTAAAACTCAATTGCCACAACTCCGACCATTTTTTTAGTTTACCTAAATCATTTGTCATTTGGCTGATCCCTCCAGGAACGTCAACCCTGTTGCAAATCTTTGTGTCATCAGCAAAAAGACATACTTTTCCATTAAGACCTTCTGCAATATCACTAATAAAAATATTAAATAGAATGGGTCCAAGTACTGAGTAGATGAGCAGTGTAACTTTAAACCATATAATGGCCAAGCATATCAGCCAATACCCCTCTCCAGCCATCACCTTTTCAGTGTCCCTCAATAAATCCACCAACCATATACAGTATGCAGACCAATATCTGTTAAATGCACTCTAACTGGCCGAATGACATCTCAGTTATCACCCTCCTGCTCCTCACGACGAATTATCATGCTTGGTTATCATCCTTCCAAACGCTCCACAAAACTGGAAATCTCCTGATTAACCTTATGGCTGGCCTTATCAAGCACAATAGGAGCATCCCAAAAGGATCTAATCTTATCCAAATAATTGCCCCGGACATAAATCACTAGAATAATGTTGTGAGGTACCCACTCAGCCAGCATTCAGAACTCCCTAAAAAGTTGAGACCATCACATACAACTGGTTCCCATACACTAAAGTCTGGAAAATTCTAGGGGAAAACACACATTCCTACCATGGTTCTATTAGTCCCTCATAAAGGCCCAATTTACATAAGAAAGGCCGAAGATCCACATGACAGGAAGTACCTGAATGCATCTTCTGAAAATGGCAGTGATTTGAATTGGAATCCCAGCACCAAAAATGGACCTTCCACCTGCAGGTGCTGTTTCAGGTATAGCTGCATCAGCGTAAGTGGACATCTTGTACCCCTAGTCTTCCCTCCCTTACCTTAAATACTACCTTAAGTGCAACACTGTTGCACTATCATCAGTGGGCCTCCAGATAATGTCCCTGTTCATGATAGCTCCAGTGGGCTTCTACTTTATGTCTTAAACACATGGAGCCTTATTCCGGCAGAGCTGATAAAAAGGAGCAACTAATGGCAAAAATTGGAGTGAGCCGTTAACCATTAGTGGTTAATTACCAACTATGTTAGTGGCTTGGCTTGTAATATTAGGGAGCAGAAATAGCGCTGCACTCCATAGGCGCCCATGCAGACTTAAGCGAGATCTGTGAAGGTTTCGGAAGTAGGGTCTACTTCTGGCAAAAAAAGACATCGGAACAATCCCATCATCTGCACCTTGCAACTAGAGGGGGTATGAACGTTTTTAAGGTTATTTTTTGTGTGTTCCTGAAGCAAAATCACTTAAAATCTGCTTTTGACGGCTGGTATTTAATTTTTTTTTAAAGCTATGTCATGCCCCATGATTTAGGATTTATTTGTATATTTTTACTGTTATGTGTTGAATCTGCCTTTCGCTGCTAGCAGCTATCTTTCATAGCATAACATCAGGAAGCATTATTTTACTGAGAGGGTGGTGGATACATGGAACAGTCTTCCAGTTGAAGCAGTAGAGGCCAAAACAGTGATTGAATTTAAGCAGGCATGGGATAGGCATAAGGCTATCCTAAACAAAAGATAAATCCAGGTAAAGTATCCATGTAATTGGGCAGACTAGATGGGCCGAAAGGTTCTTATCTGCCGACATTTTCTATGTTTCTATGTCCCTGCTGGGTTTCCTTAGCTTGCTGTATCCAGTTAGTTTCCACCCCTTTCTCAGTGTCATGTTCTGAGTTACTTCCTGGTCACATAGCAGCCATTCTATCCTAAAGCATGGGGCATGACAAGATACTTGCTGCAAGTGAAACCGTGGCCTTGTGGACTTGGAATCATTTGCTATCTCTGGCTGCCTCCACATTAGCACCTCCTGTACAAAGTACTGGAAGAGCTACAGTAAACAGCTGTAACAGCTAAAACAGCAGGGGTGTGTGGCTTGGTTGGAATAGCAAGGAAGCCGATGGGTATATTCTGGCAAAGGCCAACAATGCCTGGTCTAAGGCAGCAGATTAGAGTGATGGCAGTATTTTTTTTTTACCTAGTATCCCTTCTTCTGTGTGAGTGTATGACAGAGCTGCCGAGCAACTAAAACCCAAAAATGAATCTCCTGGATGGGGTGGAGCAGAGGTAACATCACTGCTCTGCGTGGAGAGAGCCTGTAGAGAAATGGGTTTGATCCCGACGAGCAACCTCTCCAGTAAGTGTCCTTGGACAAGACACCTAACGGTACATACTTGCCACCCAGGACATACTTGAGAACAAGAGAAATCTCAATGTATCCTTCCTGGTAAAATACTTTCTCAAAAAAAAAAAATGTTGTTAGAAATCACTTGGTGTAATTATGATACTTTAGTTTTGTTCGTAAATACATTTATATTGACATAAATACTAGTGCATGAATATTTGTCTTAATTTCATGGTTACGTTGATGTGCAAATTATTTGATATAGGTTGGACCAGCAGTTTTGAGTGTCTAGGGCAGCATAGGCCTAGATATGCCCCTAGGGCAATTTTTAGCATTATAGAGTAAACGTAATAATTAATGGATCACAGCTGACGACTCAAGTAGAATCAGCCCATGCCCGTAATTTACTCCAAGTTCAAGTGTCCAAAAGTTGAAGACAGAAAGACCTTAAAAATGAGAGTTACCTAACAACATATAACGAAGTCTGGAGGTGGTGGAGGAACTGTTATAGGGTAAATCTAGGGTTAAACTAGGTGGGGAGGTTAAACATTAACCATACTGTAACATCCTCCTGTATTAACCCTTTCTTGAGGGTAAAACTTACCTTTAATCCAGCATTGGGCTCCATCTGAGCTGGCCAGTTGTGATACACTGTGGCTCCCTCTCAAGCTGCAACATGAAGCCAGGCCAAGGAAGGCCAGTCCGATGGCTCTCAAAAAGAACGCATTGACGGTTTTAAGCTGCTGGCAGGAATTAACTGTTGCTCATTTCTGACCTTTTTCAAGAAAGCCAGTTTAGTGTGTGCTGATCTAAGCTTGGGGGCAAAGTTAACCAAACGTGATCAATTAACAGCATGGTGTTCGAGCCAGCATGCTTTTCAGAATACCGACTGTAGCCAAAAATAACAAGGGAGCTTGGAATAGTTCGATATTCTTTGGCTGATCCGTTGTTAATGGCTTCTATACAGTTGTGTTCAAAATTATTCAACCCCCAATGCTGTAAAGGGTTTTAGGGAATTTAGTGTACATTTGTAATTGTATTCAGAATGAAATCCTACAAGGACTTTTTAAAGAACCATATGCAACTAAAATGACATCAATTGGTTTTGTAATACAGTAGTAAATGTTTCTTTTGTGAATTCTTCATTGACACAAGTATTCAACCCCAGGACATACTTGAAAACGAGAGAAATCTCAATGTATCCTTCCTGGTAAAATCCTTTTCAAATAAATAAAATAAATAAATAAATAACAGAGGTTCATTCAAGTGTTTTCAATCAGGTATTGAAAACACTTGTGGATGTCACGGAGCAGCAATAAAGCATAATAAGCACCAATTAGGCAGCTTTAAAATGACTGTGATACTCAGCTCCTTCTAGACATTTACTGGTGTGGTTACAAACATGGTGAAGTCAAGAGAATGGTCCAGGAAGACAAGAGAAGAGGTGATTACTCTTCACAGGAAGGGCAATGGCTATAAGAAGATTGCAAAGATGTTAAACATACCAAGAGAGACGATAGGAAGCATCATTTGCAAATTCAAGGCAAAGGGCACTGTTGAAACGCTACCTGGTCGTGGCAGAAAGAAGATGCTGACTTCGACTGCTGTGCGCTACCTGAAGCGTAGAGTGGAGAAAAGTCCCCGTGTGACTGCTGAGGAACTGAGAAAATATTTGTCAGATGTGGGTACTGAAGTTTCAGCTCAGACAATACGGCGCACACTGCGTAATGAAGGCCTCCAGGCCAGAACTCCCAGGCGCACCCCCTTGCTGTCTCCAAAGAATAAGAAGAGTCGACTGCAGTATGCCAAAAGTCATGTGGACAAACCACAGAAGTTTTGGGATAGTGTTCTGTGGACTGATGAAACAAAATTAGAACTGTTTGGGCCCATGGATCACCGCTATGTTTGGAGGAGGAAGAACAAGGCCTATGAAGAAAAGAACACCTTGTCTACTGTGAAGCATGGCGGGGGGTCAATCATGCTTTGGGGCTGTTTTGCTTCTGCAGGTACAGGGAAGCTTCAGCGTGTGCAAGGTACCATGAATTCTCTTCAGTACCAGGAGATATTGGATGACAATGTGATGCAGTCCGTCACAAACCTGAGGCTTGGGAGACGTTGGACCTTTCAACAGGACAATGATCCCAAGCATACCTCCAAGTCCACTAGATGCACTGGATGCAGATTAAAGGCTGGAACATTTTGGAGTGGCCATCGCAGTCACCTGACTTAAATCCGATTGAGAACCTCTGGTGGGACTTAAAGAAAGCAGTTGCAGTGCGCAAGCCTAAGAATGTGACTGAACTGGAGGCTTTTGACCATGACGAATGGGCGAAGATACCCGTAGATCGCTGCAAGACACTTGTGTCAAGCTATGCTTCACGTTTAAAAGCTGTTATAACTGTAAAAGGATGTTGTACTAAGTACTAAGATTGAATGTCACTTGGGGGTTGAATAAAACTGATAATGATGTGAGCACAGAAAAGACATTTGTGGTTATTTCATTATAAATGTTATGTTATATTTGTCTGACCTACACGTGCCTCTTTGATTTAATTGTAAGCAAGATGACTGAATGATCAAAATCAATGTCAAACTGGCCAAAACACTCAATTTCAGTGGGGGTTGAATAATTTTGAACACAACTGTACATACTATAGGAACTGTTACCTAACACAAGAAGTCAGCAAGCTCGGCCCTCCTGATGGTTTTTTTTTTTTTATTATTATTTTATTTGAAGTTTTTTATTTTGGAAAGAGTCATCTTAACAACATACGATAAAGAAATAAAGAAATAAATGGCCTCGCAGGGCCAAGAATCGTCAGCATAAAAAACACAGCATTGTATAACAAGTAATGAGGCCATCTAATGGTAGTCATATAGTAGTAATAAACATCCCCTAATAGGGGGGTCTCCTCTATGAACATGCGATAAATAAAAGCACGTCGTGATAAATCAAAAACAATAGGCAGTATGAAGTCAGCAAATAATTACTCAAAAAAAAAAAAAAATTAGAAGGAAAAGGATGGGGATATGGCAAAGGCCAGAATTGTGCCTGCCCTGGCAAGTACCCGGGCGGTCTAGAAGACCTCCGGGGGGCCAAGGGGGTAAAATGGCACCCGGCCCGGGCACTCAGGGGCAAACCGGGCACCAGGCCACGTTTGCATCCCGAGTTATCCCGGAGTAGCCAAATTAAGCAAAGAAAAGAAGAGAAAAAGAAAGAAAAAGAAAAAAAAATTTAAAAAAAAAAAAAAAAAAAGAAGTATTCTCAAAAAAGGGAACTTCCCCAGTGGGAGAACTCAGCACAAAATAGGGAGAAAAAAGATCAGAAAAGTCCCGAAAAACAGCTAAAGGAGAAAAGTAAAATAAAAAGCAAAGAAGGAAGACACATCAGCCAGCATCTCGGAACGGGGATTCTCGCATCGCAGGTAGGGCAGCGCCGGGCAGGCCAGGATTCTCAGCACGTAGAGGCCCTCCAAGTATGGGCAAAGCTCCCAGCTCCAGTAGCGGCCAAATCGCAACACTGTGACAGCATGTTTCGCTTGCATCTTCGGTACCTCCTGATGTTTTGAACTATATTTTCCATGAGGCTCAGGCAATGTAAGGGGTGACTGTCAGGTTGCCACCAGAAATCGTGGGGCCCCTTACTAAACCACTGGTCTGGGCCTCTGTCAGATGCCCTTTTCAATAAGCTAATTAAAAATATGCACTAAATCCCTGGCGGTCCAGCAAGGGGATAAAAAGTGTTCCCTGGTGCAGATCATACTAATCGATCCCTCCCTTATGAGCCAGAGTGCTCTGACCAGCCCCTAGATGTGGCGACCCACTCGGAAAATTGCTGGTATCTTGGTTGACCAGGCCTGGGTAACATGGAGGAGCCCTTATCTATTTGGCACTTAAGGTGCACATAGGGTTTAGCAAGGGCCCCCTGGATCAACTGGGCCCCTGAACATATCATGGGCTGCCACCCCCTGATGGATGCCCTAGTGACTGAGCATCATGGGAGATGTATCTCAAAAATATCTGGAGGGCCAAGGTTGCTGATCCTTCCCTTACAGTAAGCAGTCACTAAAGCCGACCCTGAAGCACAGCTTGCGGCTTGGTCAGAATAGCGTCTCGTGAAGATGAGACACTCTCCACACCCTGACCACATTATATTTTTAAAGCAGCCATGCTGTTTGGAGTACCCCCTAGTCCCCTTCCCCCTTATCTCCTGCCTGCTTTGACAGGAAATGCAGTGTGAAGCAGAGGAGCTTCTTCTGCACACACACTCGTCACCAGGAAGCCGGGATATTGAATTTCCTGGCTGCTGTTCACCAGATGATGTCAGCACGCTCGAGTGGAGCCATTAAGTACAACATCATTTGTTAACCTCTTGATTGGAACAGGGCCCATTATTTTTGTATGAACATCAAGATATCTCTATAGTTGCTGATTTGTTTTTATGTAACGCCCAACATAAATAGGGTTTAAAAGCCCTAATGCAACAAAGGAAAAACCATTTGATCACTGTTTGTAGAAAACTTTTTATTTCTGGAAAGTGCATACTGAGATTTTTAAGCCATCAATCTGAGATGTTAATAAATCACAAACGATACACAATAATACGCAACAGAATAATAGATTGTCAGGGGGGATTTGGCACGTTTTAAAAAACAAATCACAAATAGAAGAACAGAAGCATGACAGCCGTAGATAAAACAGTAAAACATGTGATGTGTACACTGTTCTGGGAACAAACAGAAAAAAGTATCCACTTATAAGGCAAGCCTTTCAATGGTTTGTGAGTAATGTTAATGGGGAATAAGTGTCAATGATTGAGATTTTACGTAACCCTTTCACTGCCAAATGCTTTTCATTAAAAAAAAAATAGAACATTTATTTGAAACGTGAGGTGTGTAGCTAACATTTAAATGGAGGGTAAAATAACATTTGTGCATTCTGACTGATAAAGGATTAAATTTTAAATAATGGAAATTACTCATTTTTAATGTTCCATCTATTTGTTTATCCTTGACCAAAATATTGTTGGTATGAAAGATTCTGAACTCTAGATAGTGCCATATATTGTTTGTATATATGATGATATTGCACAGTGTCACACGGGGTCTGCATTATCAGTACACGGGCAGAAATGGCCTTTGTGTCAAATACAGTAAATGTGATAAAGATAGATAATAAAAATGGTCAGATCTCCTGCTTTATGGGGGTTTGTAGAGATCATATTGAGAGTATCAGCAATGCAGCTTCCAAAAAATGCCAATAGAATATAAAAATAATATCTGAATGAGGCATAATATGGAAATTACAGTAACACTTTGTATCTGTACTGTACATGAACTTCGAGTCATTATAACCCCCTGAATCTTATCCATGTACAGCAGTGAGTGACTCCAGAGCTCTCACTGTATTCTGCCCTCTCCATGGCTGCTATAAATTAGGTAAACTTTATTTAACAGGGAGGGCTGCTCCATGCAGCTTCTGTAAAATGTTTACAGTAATGCAAGGCGACAGGAGTGAGATCTCACTGGGAACTTCACTTCTCCCCAGGTCGGCAAACTAGTCTTGCATTAAATGCGCGTGCAGATAGTTTGATATACCTATTCTCCACTGTACTGCAATACAGAATCGAGTAGAAGAGTTTTTGGCAGTGAAAGGGTTAAGCGAATATTCGGTTTGGCAGTATACTATTCTTCTCACCCTTACAGCACTCAGAGTTAACTGTAGGCCTTTTTTCGTTAAAACCAGTTAAATGTTTTTTTTTTTAAGAAATACATATACAGTAATACAATAGCATTTACTAACAGGGTTATTCAGAGAGAGGTGAAAAGCAGGAGAATGACTGGAGAATGGAAAATTCTAGGTTAAAATAGCCGATTTGGAAAGTGAGATGAATGGGAGAATTTTTCTGGTTTGGCTATTTTGGCCTAGAATTTTCCATTCTCCAGTCATTCTCCTACTTTTCACCTCTCTCTGAATAACCCTGTAAGCCTCTGCTTAGCGTGTTTGGTATTTTTATTTACGTTTATACGGTGTGTGTATATATATATATATATATATATAGTTCAGCAGGTACAGCACTCACCAAAGTGGGTATTCCTTGCCTTGTGCAATCACTCAAAAAATGATATCCATGAACAATATGAGATGCACTCTAGGGCTTCTATTAAAAATAAAAAATCTTTATTGGTATAGTTTACATTTCCAACATTTCGGCTCCGACTGAGCCTTTATCAAGGCTTAGAAAGGCTCAGTCGGAGCCGAAACGTTGGAAATGTAAACTATACCAATAAAGATTTTATATTTTTAATAGAAGCCCTAGAGTGCATCTCATATTGTTCATGGATATATATATATATATACATATATATATTTGTGTTTTAAAATTGGGTTATAACACTGAAAAACACTCATTACTTGTGCTCAAGGTAGCGTGTGCGCACCGTCTGTCAAGGCAGTTCTGGTGGTAACCTTTTTTGCGTACCCATATAGGCCTTAAAAAGCCAAGCCATAGTAATGACACTTAATGACACTTAAGGGGTTAAACAGCTGCTTCGAAAAAGGCCTTACACCACATGTGTTTATCCCTCGCAAAGGCATTTCTATGAGCAACACGTCACTTTTGATTCATAGTGCTTCATTCTATACCTTCAAAGTACTCGAATGGTTAACGGTGTATACCCCTTCATACCGAGTCAGCATGTAATAATTAAATAATCAGATACGTAATAGGATTTTGAGAATAATTTAGTCATTGAAGGCCATACAGGAATTCTTCTATATATAAAAAATAAAATAAATAAAAACATACAACCGCTGGAGAATAAAAGAGATAATCCATGCAGCAAAATGTATGCAGGATGTATTCCTGCACAAGCGTCAACCAAGGGAGAACCGTACTGATGTACGTCTTTTATTTTTAATGTGGATCCCCATGGACTCCATTCATCTGTCTTCCTTAAAGCAGACAGCTGGGCCTCATCTCAACAGAATGAGTAATACTAGGAGCAGCAGCATTTTATTTTGTTTTTAGCAAGTGTAAGGCTTTTTTTTTTTAATTATTCCATTTTTTTGGTATAATTTACCATTGGGTTTTTTCTCTCTCTCTCTTCTTTTGATATATGATGTTATAAGGTAGGGTGGGACAGATGCCGCAGCATTTATTTCCCTGCCATAATACTGTACATAGCTTCAAGTAAGACATGTGAAATCTTAAGTGCAACGATCCATTTACTGCAATAAACAAATAACCCATGCAGATGTGCCTTCTGTAATAAGATAGGGATGGAGGACGACAGGTCTCGAAATAATGCCAATGGGTGGAATGTGAAATGCATCTTGATCCGTGGCACATTTAAACCATACAATGGTGAATATTAAAAATGTGTTAAAAAAGAAAACAAAGAAATAAAATAAAATTGCATTTCACAAGCACAATAGCTTTTTTCGGGTTCATTTTTTTTTTTTTTCTTACATATGAAATTACGATACATGAACAAAGACACGAAAGAAGGAAATCAAAGCCATGAAGCTCTGGGTGAAGGGATGGACTCCTGTTCTTCATACACGTATAATACCTGAAGACTGACTGTGGCCGAGATTCCAAAATCCACAGCCACAATGTTCACAGCAACGGTGCTAAAATCCAAGGCAAAGCAATTATGGGACAATGTTTCCATAGGATCTTCAGATGTCTTTAACCCATTCCTCATCTTACTTGGTTATAATAGTAATAATAGCAATAATAGTAAAATCACCCCACCCCCCCCTTAAAAAAAAAAAATCCCATAACATCAATGTAAGAAAATAGGGTTGTGCAGGAGACCAGGATATCCGTAGCGTTTATGTAATAAAATCCGTCCGTGTTTGGAATGGCTGTTCTTCAAGGCACAAGTGGCGGTTGCAATATTTCGGGGCCAGATACATTGTCACAAGGTGACCAGTAGCAGAACGTCGACTCGGATAACAGGGTGACCCGACCCGCCTGCCCGGATCCCGGTTCCCGGCACACATTCCAAAAGGGCCGCCGAGGATCAGGAAAACGCTAGCAGGAACATCAATACGACGTTAATGAAGATGAGAAAAATCAAAATGACGAAGACGACCACACGCTGGGTCTCGGGGTTCATGTTGCAACGGAGGATGGTATGTAGCGTGCCGACTTTCTGCTTGCCTCGATCCGATCCCTTCGCCATGGCCGGGCCTCGGCTGAACAGGCGGCGGCAGCTCTCAGTGGGGAAACGCTGAATGATCTTTTTTAGCCGCTTACGCCGCACACAATAGAGTTGTCCTGCAGCTGTCAGAAAGAGAAATCTATCTGCTCTGCATAGTCTTCACCCAGGCAATGCACATGTGCCTCCACCGTTACCATTTCTTTCTTGTTTTTTTTCTCTCTCGTTCTCTCTCTTGCACGATCCAGCAGATAAACCCTGATCTTTATATCCCTTAAGAGCTATGCAGCAAGGAATCTGCAATCCATAGATGCTATATAGCCATGGCAGGATGATGGAGGCATTTAATTCCCCTTACGAGAAAAGCCTCGCATTCTGGAACAGCGGTAGTTGATGAGATATTGGTTTCTCGGTGGCCAATCTGCTGTTTGCAGACCGTGGTATCTAGGAGACACGCCGTCTTATAAGGACAAAAGGAAAAGGGGGGATTTGTTTGACACATTTACAAAAAAAAACCTTGCCAAGGGTTTGATGTATATTTTTAAGTGTCTATATCTATTTAAAGCTGATCATTATTACAGTCTAAGAATAACAGCAAAATAAAAAAAAAAAGGAAACGGATGGCAGACATTGTAGATAAGAGCAGTGGAGCTCCCAGAAGAAATGCCATGCAAAATGGCTTTTTTTTTTTTTTGCAACATAGTGACGCTGGTTGTAGGAAGGCTTATGCGTGCATACAAACAAACAAAGATATGTGCTGTGTAAATATTCAATAAAAGCTGAAACAGATGGATATATGTTATATATGTTATGCAGCAATGCATTGAGCTGGAAAATAAAATTATAAAAAAAAAAAAGGATTAGGAATCTAATAGGAAACCATTCAACAAGTGTGCAAGAAAATGCCTTTTCGTGTTTTAAATGTAAATAATTGGATCGATCACTATGGTGTTTACATAAACCTATGTTCTCATTAGATTTTTGATTGAACTCTGAAAAATAACAATCAACAAAAATGAAGAAGTCGTCGCCCCTCCTCTTTACTTTTCTTGCAGTATTTGCTTCCAGAATTCTTTTTTTTCCCTTTTTACAGTGTGTCGAGGTTTCTTTGTAGCACTTTATTCATTGCAGAACATTCCGATTATTATAAATATCCACCACACCCTATGGCAGGGATGACGAACCTTTTTGAGCCCGAGTGCCCAAACTGGATCGCTGAACCAACTTATGTGTCTCAAAGTGCCAACCCCGCAATTAGACCTGAATACTGATTTATTTTAGAAAAAACACTTCATACGACTGTCTGAACTAATTATGTGCTTAAGTCTTAAAAGAAAAATACAGTATAAGAAGATGAAGATATTGGCCCCAGATCACACATGGATATAATTGGCCCCAGCTCACATTTATATATTGCCCCAAGCTCACACATGGATATAATTGGCCCTAGATCACATTTATATATATATTGCCCCAAGCTCACACATGGATATATCTCCCCAAGCTCACACATGGATATATTTGCCCCAAGCTCACACATGGATATATTGGCCCCCAGCTCACACATGGATGTATATTGCCGCAGCTCACAAATGGATATATTGACCCCAAGCTCACACATGGATGTATATTGACCCCAAGCTCACACATGGAAAGTATATTGGCCGCTCCTCACTTTGTCCTCCCGTGAGGCGCCTCACAGCATGCTTCTTCCTCCCCAGCGCGCGCCGGCAAATGATGTTCCCCGGCCGCTCGTTGAAGTCCACCATTCGCGATCTCGCGAGATCGTGGCGTTAATGCCGCGGCGAGATCACGGCTGGTGGACTTCAACGAGTGGCCGGGGAACATCATTTGCCGATGCAGCTGTGAGGAAGCGGCAGTGAGGCAAGCCTATGGCTTGCGTGCCGACACAGTCGCCCCGCGTGCCAGGTGTGGCACGTGTGCCATAGGTTCGCCATCACCGCCCTATGGTATTTGCTCGGAATTCCTGTATCTAGATATCACTGGTTCAGATTCTGGATCTTTCTGTCGTCATGTGTTTTATCAGTGTCTAGATGTACATATGTATTCTGCATATCTTGCTATAGCTTTGATCGTTTGTCTGGAAGCTGTATTTCATTATGTGAACCGCATGCCAGGGACTGCTGCGAAAACCAGGGACTACTGCAAAGAGAGAGGCCTAAAACATGTCACTGGGGTGTGTGAGCCCCAATCCCTTTCACTGTGTTGTCTAAGTCCCAAAAACAATGAAACTGGGGTGTTTGAGCCCCCAATTCCCATCACTGGAGCCCCAAACCCTTTCACATGGGTCCCATAACCTGCTTCTGGGGTGTGTGAGCCCCGGTCCCTGGCATTGTGGTTTCAAAGTCCCAAACTCTGTCACTGGGGTGTATGAGTCCCAATTCCTGTCAGTGGGGTCCCAAACCCAGTCACTGGGGTGTGTGAGCCCCAATCCCTGCTATTGAGGGGGTGAGCCCCAGTATTTGTCATTGGGATGTATAAACCCCAATCCCTGTCACTGCATTGTCTACCTCCCAAACAATGTCTCTAAGGGTGTGTGGACCCCAATCCCTATCACTGGGGAGTCTACATCTCAAACCCTGTCACCACTGGGGTGTCTATAAACCTGATGTTGCTGGGGTGTCAAAGTCCTGAACCTTGTCACTGGGGTGTCTGAGGCCCAATCCCGATAGATATCTAGTGAGAAGGACCCACACCCACAATTAACCAAATTACTGGTTCCACACAGTCAGGGCAGCCACCCGCAAAGTACAATTAAAGACAAGAAATCGCCAGTAAAACCAAATTGGTCATAAAGTATCCTTTTATTTTAAACAAGGTGGAAAGCCTGCGCAGAGGGCAGTCTATTGTGGATATATTGCCCCAGCTCATGGATATACTGCCCCAGCTTGTGGATATATGCCCCAGCTCGTGGATATATGCCCCAGCTCGTGGATATACTGCCCCAGCACGTGGATATACTGCCCCAGCACGTGGATATATGCCCCAGCACATGGATATACTGCCCCAGCACGTGGATATATGCCCCAGCACGTGGATATACTGCCCCAGCTCGTGGATACTGCCCCAGCACGTGGATATATGCCCCAGCACGTGGATATACTGCCCCAGCTCTTGGATATACAGCCCCAGCTCGTGGATACTGCCCCAGCACGTGGATACTGCCCCAGCTCGTGGATATTGCCCCAGCACGTGGATACTGCCCCAGCTCGTGGATACTGCCCCAGCTCGTGGATATTGCCCCAGCACGTGGATACTGCCCCAGCTCGTGGATACTGCCCCAGCACGTGGATACTGCCCCAGCTCGTGGATACTGCCCTAGCACGTGGATATTGCCCCAGCTCGTGGATACTGCCCCAGCACGTGGATACTGCCCCAGCACGTGGATACTGCCCCAGCTCGTGGATATACTGCCCCAGCTCATGGATACTGCCCCAGCACGTGGATATTGCCCCAGCTCGTGGATACTGCCCCAGCACGTGTATACTGCCCCAGCATGTGGATACTGCCCCAGCTCGTGGATACTGCCCCAGCACGTGGATATTGCCCCAGCTCGTGGATACTGCCCCAGCATGTGGATACTGCCCCAGCTCGTGGATACTGCCCCAGCACGTGGATACTGCCCCTGCACGTGGATACTGCCCCAGCTCATGGATATTTGGCCCCCCACCTCTCATGGATATATGCCCCAGCTCATGGATCTTTGCCCCCACCTCTCGGATATTTGCCCCCCACCTCTCATGGCTATATGCCCCCCAGCTCAGACCCCAGACCAGACATGGGGCGGCTGTTCGAATGCTCTATCGGCATTCGGACAGCCGCCCCATGAGCTCCTCATACTTACCTTCCCGAGCGGCGAAGTGACCGCGGCTTGGGTCCTTCAAAGAGCGGAAGCGAGGGAACTTTCACTTCGCCGCTCGGGGATGGATGCGCGCGGCAGCCGGGTAGAGGCTGCGAGCGCAGCCTCTACCCGGCTGCTGTGTGCATCTTGTAACCGCCGCGGCGAGCGCACAGCCGGCTCGTGCCGCGGCGGTTGCATGCGCGCGCAACCAACCGCCGCTGGTTGCGCGCGCATGCGCAGAGTAAGGCTTGGCGACGGACACGCCAAGCCTTACTCAATTATATTATAAGATCCATTCTGTATGCAATGAATGCTTGTTATATAAAAGGCTGCTTTGTGTCCAGTATGGCCTGACCAACTATATACTTTTTTTGAGCCTCAATCGCTGATTGCTGAAGAGCTGAAGTCATGAACTCTATTCCTAGGGTGTCTGAGGCTGAGCCTTAATCGCTGTAGCTGGGGTGTCTGTATCACAAACCCTGGGCTCTATTCCCTGGTGAACACTAACTGCAGCGTTCGGGTGAGTAAGAGTTAACGCCAGGATAAGTGACTTTAACACATGTCCCCATATTACATTCCTGATGATAAACCCCTGAAAGATCAGTTAGTGCATCAGCGATTGCGCTAGATTGCACGAGTTTATTGTACTTCCGCACCCTATACTTAACATTGGGAGTGCAATCAGTAATTTGCGTTAGGGATAAGCCGAACACCCCCGTGTTCGGTTCGCATTCGAACTCGAACAATTTCAAAAGTTCGAGTTCGAACGCGAACATGAACCGAACTCAATGCAAGTCAATGGGACTCAAAAGTTTGATTTTTAGAGTGCCCTCCAAGAGGGCATATATGCAAGATGTTTGCCATAAAAGGTGTATGGGGGTCCGGGTAGTGCCCTGGGGGACAGGAAACAAGGACAAAAAGTTTAAAAAAAAAGTTTTTAAAGAAACAGTGAGTTTTCCATGAAATAAGGGTTAAAAATAAAAACGAAAACTTCCTTCAAATATTGTGCCTAGGAGGTCCCCATAACCTGCCCGTGAAGTGGCAGATTTGTAGGATGTATAGAAACATTTAAAAACAAAAAAATCACATTTCAAATGACGGTAAACGGTCTTCCTTTAATCTATTCATAAACAAATGCTTGGGGCAGCAGTCTGTATTATAAGAGGAGACAATTTAGGACACGCAGAACAAGTTTAGTGATTTTTTGGCTAAATTATGGTGAAACATATGCAGGCTTTGGATGAAAGTAACAATAGGTGCTTTAAAATTGGGCCTTTAGCGTCGGCAACAGTGCCGTCACACCGTAACCCTTTTGTGGTATTGTGGAAGAGTGCAGGGTTGGACCCTGCGGTCCAAAAAATTAAAATGATATAGATCTGGTAATATAGGCGTCAGTGTCAGTGCACCCAAATATTTTGCCTTTGGTGGCAGCAAGTGCCTTCACACCGTAACCCCTTTGTGGTATTGTGGAAGAGTTCAGTGGTGGAGGTTTTGTGAATGCAGAAGAAATCCCCGATCTATTCCGTTACGTCAGCATCAGGGGATTGATAGCTGCTGATCCAGGACTGATTCATTTTTATGAATGTCAGCCGGTATACAGAGTCGGTGGACAGATGCACTCTTTTGTCTGTGACAAAACCTCCAGCGGCACTGAACGTCCTTTCAGAAAGCACGGCTGGATGAAGGGCAACCTAGTAGCTGCCATAGCATATTGCTAATTCTGGCCAGTGATCCAATCTCAACACCCAGTAAGCCAGTGGATCATCTTGCTGGAAAGGTATCCAGGTCTGCCCTAGGTAGTCCTGCACCATACGGTGAAGACGCTGGCAATGGATGCCTACATTTGACGTCCCTGGGCGTCGTGACTAAACAAATTTAAAAAGGGCATCAGTCAAGCGGCCCTGGCCTTCACCACTATTCCTCTGATCATCCGCAGCCTCAGAAGCACCTGTGTCATCACTTGGTAACCTACCAGTGCCTGGAAAGGTGTTACACAAGTGTCGCTTTACAGTGTCCTCAAGTTTTTTCATCCTGTCCTCCCTCTGTGCGGGCAGGATGAGCTCTGCAACTTTACCCTTGTATCGTGGATCAAGAAGGCTTGCCAACCAGTAGTGATCCCTCTCCTTGATAGCACGAATCCTGGGGTCCTTTACCAGGCTTTGCAGGATAAGGGAGCCCATGCAGCGTAGGTTGGAGGTGGCATTAGCTTCCGAGTCTTCCTGGTCAATGAGGATGACCCCATCGTGCACTTCCTCCTCCCAGCCACGTACTAGTCCTTGGGTTTCTGGGCACACAAACCCCTCTCTTGAGGAATCCCCACCTTCAATGCCCCTACTACTTAAATATTCCTCCTCCTCCTCATCCTCCTCCTGTCTGATCTGAGGAGGACCTGCTGGAATGCTGTCTGTGGAAAGACTGGGGCCTTGAGAGCTAGGGAAGGCCTCCTCTATCTCCCGCTGCTCTGCCTCTAGAGCCACATCTATAATTCCCCACAGAGTGTGCTCCAGCAGGAACACTAAAGGAATTGTGTCACTGATGCATGCACTGTCCCTGCTCACCATCCTCGTTGCCTCCTCAAATGGTGACAGTACAGTGCATGCATCCTTGATCATCAGTCACTGCGGGGGGACCAAGTTGACCTGAACCTGTCCTTGTGTCATACTCACACAGGTACTCGTTGATGGCCCTCTGCTGCTTGTGCAGACGCTGCAGCATAGCTAATGTTGCGTTCCACCTGGTGGGCATGTCACAGATCAGACGGTTTGTGGGAAGGTGGAATTCTCTTTGAATTTCTGCCAGGCGAACACTTGCTGGGGATGACCGTCTGAAGTGGCTTCAGACTTTTCTGGCCTGGCTGAGAAGCTCTGCCAGCCCTGGGTACCTTGTTAGGAAACGCTGTACCACTAGATTTAGGACGTGTGCTAGGCATGGTACATGCGTCAATTTACCCTTGCGTAGGGCGGAGAGAAGGTTGCTGACATTATCACAGACGACCATTCCCATCTGAAGCTGGCGTGGTGTTAACCATCTCTGCACCTGCCCCTGCAGAGCTGATAGAATTTCTGGCTCGGTGTGGCTCCTGTCCCCTAAACAAACCAGCTCAAGCACAGTATGAGATCGTTTTGCTTGAGCCATTGCGTAGCCCCTGCCACGCATCGGTTTAGCTGCCACTTTGCCAGAGACAGAGGAGGAGGAGGAAGAGGTGGTGGAGCAGACAGACCTCTTACAAGCAGCTTTCTGGAGGCGTGGTGGATGAACAAGCTCCAGCACAGAGCCGCGTCCTGGATCCCTCCCAGCTGCAAGCAGAGTTACCCAGTGTGCCATGAAGGAAATGTAATGGCCATGTCCATGCTTGCTGGACCACGTGTCTAAATTCAAATGCACTTTGCTGCTGACTGCCTTTCCCAATGACTCCATAACATTGTCTTCCACGTGCTGGTATAGTGCTGGAATAGCCTTCCGTGAAAAGAAATGGAGTTTTGGAACTGTCATGCCTGCTGGTGCTCCTGCAGTGCGGCCTTCCCAACAGAGAGGGCACCAGTCTCTGAATCAGGCCACTTTGAATGCCGCACCTGGTCAGGGATCTAGGCCTTTAAATATCAGTCACTGACTGTGCTCTGAGCCCTGACGTGGTTATTTCTAGCCCTCAGCGCGTGTGTATAGCTTCTGCATATTGGTTTTCTGGTTTGACTTCTGGCTTGTATATTGACTGTGTTTTCTGTTATTATCCCCTTGGCTTATGTTTATCTCGTGTACCGACCTCTGGCTTGTTATTACTACGATATCTCTCCTGTCCCTGATCTGTACTTCTATGTATTTTAGATTAGTACCTGGCCATTCTAAGGACCAGCTTCTCAGTTAAGGATTTTTGCTTGCCTTTCTGGGTTTTGTCTGTGTGCTGGGTGACTCTATATCCTTACAGGAACCTGCCACTGTGGTACAGTGTATATTCAGCAAATTCACGGAAGGGAGCAGAGTCCACCAGCTGGAAAGGCAGCAGCTGCAATGTGAGTAATTTTGCTAAGCTGGCATTTAGACGCTGTGCTTGGGGATGGTTGGGACTATATTTTTTCTTACGCTGCAGCAGCTGGGGCAACGTAATCTGACTGTGTAAATCTTCAGCTGATGGGATGCTGTCACATTGTGAGGAAGGACCTGGTACATCCATTACTGTAGCATCAACCCTGTCAGTGGAGGTTGGAGTCAATGACATGGCAGGACACATAGTGGGGGTAGAGACAGATGAGGAGGACCTACGCAAAGTTTTGCGCCAACGGGATGCATGGCAGGTGGTCATATGTCGCCTCAAGCACGTGGTCCCCAAGCGTCCGGTGTCTTTCCCACGCTTGAGTCTCATCTGACATAGATTACAAATAGCAACGGTGCGGTCTGCTGCACATTTCTTAAAGAACTCCCAGACAGCAGAGTTCCTGGATGTGTGCTTTGAGACAACAGCGCTCTGCACCTGAGCAGCTCTGACATCTGATGCCTTGGACTGGCTAGTGCTATGGTTGGTCATAGAGGATGTTGTGCCTCGTGTTTGTTGTGCCTCCTCCTCCTCACTTGACTCCTCTGTTCGATCAGGCACCCAGGTGGAGTCAGTGACCTCATCATCATTGTCATCACCCCCTATCTCCTCATCACTGGAGCCAACTTGGCAGTATTCTGCAGCAGCTGGGGCAGTTATTTGTGTGTCATCACTGGCACCCCCTTCCTCTAGGTTGATTATACTCTCTTCCTCAACCTCAGAGATTGAATCAGAGCACTGTAGTTGCTGCACATCCTCAAGCAGCATGTCACTGTCATTGTAGTCAAACATTTCAGCCGACTCCTCCGTGTGTGATAGTGAGGCTACAGCAGGAGTAGCTGTGGACATGGAGATGCTTTGGCAGCTGAGGTGGACTGTAAAGCACTACAAGCCTGGCTGGCAGAGGACTCGGAGGATGAGGATGGCCTGGTTAGCCAATCCACCAAATCTTCTGTATTTTGCTGTTGCTTAAGACGGCCAGCACCAGTTAGAAAGGACAAGCGTGCCCCTGCAGAGGATGCACCACGTCCACGACGACCAGAGGCACAGACTCCCAACACAGAGGCTGCTTGCCCTCTTATCTGTGTCTGGGAGCGTCTGCCTGTCCTTTTTGGTCTTTCTGACATGGTGCGTGATATATAGATTAAAGATACACAGAACTCTGATTCTGTTATAAAAATTGGAGATATGCTGCAGAATTCTGATTCAACTCTGGTATAAAGATTTCCAGAACACTGGTATAACTCAGTGAGACACCCTGATAGCTGGCAGCCAGTGACAAGACACATATTACAATTCCCAGAAACCTCCTATAAATCAGTGAGACCCCCTGATGGGTGGCAGTGACAAGACACAAATTACAATTCCCAGAAACCGCCTATAAATCAGTGAGACCCCCTGATAGGACCCCCTGATAGCTGGCAACAGTGACAAGACACAGATTACAATTTGCAGAAATCTGCTAGAAGTATGTGGGACCCCCTGATAGCTGGCAGTGAGAAGACACAGATTACAATTCCCAGAAACCTCCTATAAATCAGTGAGACCCCCTGATGGGTGGCAGTGACAAGACACAGATTGCAAAACCCAGGAACCTCCTATAAATCAGTGAGGCCCCCTGATGGGTGGCAGTGACAAAACACAGATTACAATTCCTAGGAACCTCCTATAAATCAGTGAGACCCCCTGATGGGTGGCAGTGACAAGACACAAATTACAATTCCCAGGAACCTCCTATAAATGAGTGAGACCCCCTGATGGGTGGCAGTGACAAGACACTGATTACAATTCCCAGGAACCTCCTATAAATCAGTGAGACCCCCTGATGGGTGGCAGTGAGAACACACAGATTACAACAATTCCCAGATATTTTGTAGAAATGAGACCCCCACAATTGCTGGTGGCAGTGAGAACACAAGGATTAGAACAATTCCCGGGTATTTTGTAGAAATGAGACCCCCAAAATAGTTGGTGGCCGTGAGAACACAAAGATTAGAACAATTCCCAGATATTTTGGAGAAATGAGACCCCCACAATTACTGGTGGCAGTGAGAACACAAAGATTAGAACAATTCCCAGATATTTTGGAGAAATGAGACCCCCACAATTGCTGGTGGCAGTGAGAACACAAAGATTAGAACAATTCCCAGATGTTTTGGAGAAATGAGACCCCCCCCAATAGCTGGTGGCAGACTGGCAGTGAGAACACACACACTAACACAACAATCTCCTCTCAAAAAACAGGTGCTGAAGGCTGTGTGAAGCCTTATATAGTGTGCTGCGGGATTTAGCTCTGTGAGCCATGATTGGCATAGTCTTGCACCTGTCTTGCACCTGACCACAGGTCAGGTGCAAGGCTGTAGCCAATTACAAACTTCAGGCCAGTGGAAAAGTGCATTGTGGTCCAATGTGGTGCATTGTGGACGAACATGCGGCGAACGCGCGGAAAGGTTCGTAGTTCGCGAACATGCGAACAGGCGATGTTCGAATTGAACTCCGAACCGATCGAACCGAACAGCTCATCCCTAATTAGCATTAGGGTAAGTAAGGTCTTACAAAGTTCTAGCGCTAATTACTGCACCGATGGGATTTTTTTTTTAGCTACTCCTAAAAGCTGGTGCTGATTCTGGTTTTTTAGAATCATTTAGCACCCCCTAATAAATCCAATACTCACCTCTCATCCTGCGGCGAGAACGGTGGCCCAATCCGCCGCTTCTCCTGGCCATGAGCAGAGTGAGACTGGGGACAAATAGTTCCCAGTGTCTCCATGCGATCACTCCACGGTGCTGCGCGATCACGCCAGAGTGAGATTGAGCAGGGCTTGCAGCCTGGCAGCGTAATCCTCCATGAAGTCCTATTGACTCCAGGACATGATACTAGCGGTGACGAAGAAGCGCTACCGTGCGTATCACTGAGGGTAAAGCTTCGTTTGGGGGCAAGGTGCTCAAGTAGCGCCTGCCCCGGAATCTAACTCTAAAATGGGGACTGTACGGACAAACCTGCAGTGTTAGGGAGGGAATAGGGCCCCCTGTGTACTGGGTGTCCAACCTCTGTCCACTATTACTAGGGTGTCTACGTAAGTGTCTAAGTACTGAAACCCACCATTGGGGTGTTGAGTCCCAAATCCTCTCACTGTTGGGTCCTAATCTGAGACCCTGTGATAGTGGTGTTTTGGTCCCAAAATCCACCACTGGGGGGGGGCTGAGTCCTTAACGCTATGTTATTTTGGTGCCTAAATACTGAGCTATATATATGATGGGATATATTCATAATAACTGCCCTAACTAAACTGTTACACTGTTTGTATATGGAGGCTCTCAGCATTTAGACTGTGTTTATCCTGTTTCTCATTTCATTGTGCTTCTCATGTTTCCAGACCTTATTTTATGGATTGTGAATAGATTATTGCCTCTAGGCTTCTAACACCTATTCCAACTGCAGGGCCTGACAATAGCTGAGGGCACAATTTAGGACAGAACTGTAAATGGTAGCACATATTTTAGTTTTTCTCTGTGTTAAACAGAATTCTGTATATTCATGATGATTAATGATGCACACATTAAAATTGCAAGAAGAGGCCACTTGTATCTTGTTAAGTGTTACATCATCTAATAGCAACTTTCAAGGATTTCAGACTTGTTGTCCAAAAAGACCGGGAATGCTTAAGTTCACCTACCCATATTAGCGCATGATGACACAATGTATCGTGGTCTGGCCAATGTATCGTGGTCGACTGCAGTATGCCAAAAGTCATGTGGACAAACCACAGAAGTTTTGGGATAGTGTTCTGTGGACTGATGAAACAAAATTAGAACTGTTTGGGCCCATGGATCAACGCTATGTTTGGAGGAGGAAGAACAAGGCCTATGACGAAAAGAACACCTTGCCTACTGTGAAGCATGGCGGGGGGTCAATCATGCTTTGGGGCTGTTTTGCTTCTGCAGGTACAGGGAAGCTTCAGCGTGTGCAAGGTACCATGAATTCTCTTCAGTACCAGGAGATATTGGATGACAATGTGATGCAGTCCGTCACAAACCTGAGGCTTGGGAGACGTTGGACCTTTCAACAGGACAATGATCCCAAGCATACCTCCAAGTCCACTAGAGCATGGTTGCAGATTAAAAGCTGGAACATTTTGGAGTGGCCATCGCAGTCACCTGACTTAAATCCGATTCAGAACCGCTGGTGGGACTTAAAGAAAGCGGTTGCAGTGCGCAAGCCTAAGAATGTGACTGAACTGGAGGCTTTTGCCCATGACGAATGGGCGAAGATACCCGTAGATCGCTGCAAGACACTTGTGTCAAGCTATGCTTCACGTTTAAAAGCTGTTATAACTGTAAAAGGATGTTGTACTAAGTACTAAGATTGAATGTCACTTGGGGGTTGAATAAAACTGATAATGATGTGAGCACAGAAAAGACATTTGTGGTTATTTCATTATAAATGTTATGTTATATTTGTCTGACCTACACGTGCCTCTTTGATTTAATTGTAAGCAAGATGACTGATCAAAATCAATGTCAAACTGGCCAAAACACTCAATTTCAGTGGGGGTTGAATAATTTTGAACACAACTGTACATACATATAAACTCTTCTTTTGGAGGACTACTGGACCTGTTTTTCAACTATCATCTGGCATGTGACCAAAGATATGACAAGGATAACTAAGCTATATAAAAAGAGAATAATAATAAATATAATAATAAAAAATATTATTATTATTATTATAAGGGCCTGTAGGTAGCAGAATATGTATAAAATGAAAGTCACTGTTTGGGAAACACTCTTGAACATACGGTACTGTCAGGGGGGATTGGTAATGAGTGTCCTGCAAATTTGGCTACATAAGATCTCCTGTGTCATGATGACATGAGAAATTCCCACCATGGTGACACCCTATGAAATTGTAGCACCAGGTAACATAGTAACATACAGTTATGTGAAAAAAATGGACATCATTGTTTGAACTCTATGGGCCCTATTACATTCTTCACGCAAATACACACGTGCAACGCGTGAATTTTTGCGCGAAGCGTTAAACGTTAACGCGCGTAAATCAACACTGGTATTACAATCCTCGTGCATTTTTTCATCCATCAAAAAATAATGTACGTAAAACGGACTCGCACAAACGCGCGTGCAGCAATGCTGCGTGCAGAAATCAGTGTGCGGACCGTTTTTTTCACGCGATTCAGCCAATCAGAGTTAAGAACCACAATTGTCTCACGTTGTTTTCATGCCTGTCAAAGTCAATCTGCGCATATATGCTGCATCAATACAAAAAAACACGCACAACTTCTCAAAATTTATTGGTTTGGTGTTTGTAGAATGTGTAACTATACTTTGCTGCATATTTTTTTGGGCTGGTGTATTTGGTTTCGGCCAGGTTGATAGAATTTGCCATTAACATCAGCTTTTAGGAGTTGCTAAAATTATGCGCGCAAAGGCTGTGCGTTACAAACTGCGCATAGACTGTAATACCATCCGCATACCAGCGCACAAACGCATTTGCGCTCACAATGTTAAGTATAGCACGCGCGAAGCACAGTAAGCTCGCGCAGTGTTCGCGCAGGTTCACCCGCGGGAAAACGTATACGCACGTTTGTTGCGCTGACATTGTAATATGACATTCAGCACAAAGGGTTTTGCCCCTCACGGTAATGCGTTTTTGCACGGGCGCAAACGTATGCGTGAAGAATGTAATAGGGCCCCCTATGTTTTTTGCGTAACAGGACATTATATAAAATCATCTGGTCCTTAAAATTAGGAAAACACAACCTCAGATGAACAATAGCACATGACATATTACACTGTTATTATTTATTTAATAAAAACTAGACCATAATAGAGAAGCAGTGTGTGAGCATGCCAAACGGGTCCAACGTCTAGATCTGTAAAGAAAATGATCTAATTGGCCTCATGTTTTTCACATTATTTCATTTTTATCTTTCCCAGTATTGGGAGGAGTGGGGTTTTAATAAGACCCCAAATTCCAAAGTTAGGTTGCTATGTACATGTGTCTAGTAAATATTAAAAAGCAAATATGACATGACTAAAGCATTTTAAGCCTTTTTACTGATCAGAGCAATGTCCCTTTATTTTGTATAATCATCAACTGCCACAACAAATCAAGACGTCGGTGTCCATAAAGTACCTCATTTATTGCCAGCTGCTCACCACCTCCTCCATACCGGTGGCTGGATACATGCAGGTCTTCATAGAAATCTTCATCGCTTCCGAGGTCATCAATATGTGTAGGTCTATTGAGTGACCCATCAGTGATTACTGTAAATTGGGAAGAAAAGATATCACTGAGAGAACATAAATATTTCCAAAGTAAACTGTTACCACATTGTAGACATATGCACAAAGTGGAAAAATCAGACTACTTGGGAATCCAAAAATATTGGATTCAGAAATAATCGGAATCGGCCAGATTCGGAATGTCAGAAATGTCCGATACATTCAGCCGTTTCCGATTTTCAGAACCTTTATATATAATACATAAAAAGTCGTTAGGGTGGCTAGATTTAGAAATAGGGTTAGGGGTAGTTTTAGGTTTAGGTTAGAGCTGGGTTAGGGTTGCAGTTTCTTGTTTTATATGATTAGGGTTAGGGCTAGGTATAAAGATAGGGTTAGTGTTAGGGCTAGGTTTAGGATTAGGTTAGAGCTGGGGTTTGGGTTACAGTTTTTTGTGTTGTATAATTAAGGATCGGATTAGGGTTAGGCTTAAGCGTAGGTTAGGGTTAGTTTTCTATTTTTTACTATTCCAATTAAATTCAATTTTTTCACAAAAATATATGCAGACCTGAATGATAATAATCAGAAAAAGTCAGATTGATTTAATTTTTTTTATTTGGTAATCTGATCCAGATATCGGCAATTCAGATCGATTCAAATTGCTGAATAACCGATATTTCTGTCGATTTCTTAGTCAGCCCGGACCAAATTGCACATGGCTACCACTTTATTTCACATATTTTAATAACAATTTCAAAGCATTTCTTCATGATAGACATTTTTTATTTTTTTCCTTTTTCAAGAAGGTCCTCAAACAATGAATCCCATTTATTAACCACTTGCAGGGTTATTCAGAGAGAGGTGAAAACCAGGAGAATGACTGGAGAAGTGAAAATTCTATTTCAAAATAGCCGATTTGGAAAGTGAGATAAATGGGAGAATGTTTCTGGTTTGGCTATTTTGACCTAGAATTTTCACTTCTCCAGTCATTATCCTGGTTTTCACCACTCTCTGAATAACCCTGTTGGTGGCACACACAATTCATGAATCTTGATCCTTACTATTGCATCTCCTTTTATTAGGTATTATTATCAGTTTCAATTATTAATGCCAGACTGGAAGTTACTTAAACATTCTTTTCCTTCATAAATCAGCAAAAAGGCGGAGAAGCGTATAAAATATGAAGGGGAGGACGTGTTCAGGTCAGATCTATCCCCCATGTGTTTGTTTTAGCTTTTAAGAGCAATAAGGAGGAGAGGATGACTACATACTAGGACTGATAAGAAATTCCAGAAGAAATATAATTACTAACAGGGTTATTCAAAGAGAATCGAAAAGTCATCTCACGTTCGGGGACTTTTTGTTCTCTTCAATTCGGTGCAATTTGGCGCCGTCGAAGCGCAGGGAAAAGCTGCCGCAAACCCGCCGAAAGCTCACCGCAAAACCCGGTGAACGTTCACCGAAACTCGCAAAAACATCTGGATTAACCCCGCCGAACATGCCGGAGAAACCCAAGCAGCCGCCGATCACAGCGCAGAGCAGCCGCCGGAAAAACCCGACACCGCAGATGAATGGAGTGAAAAAAAAACGTACGCTTGAATGTTTGAAAAGTGAAACGCTGTTTGCAAAAAAACTACTGAACAAAAATGTCTGAAATTTACATATAAGATCCAATGAATGATAATAAAAAGGGCTGTTACAGAAAAACGATTTAAAAAAAGGAAAAAATGTTTTGCTAAAAAAAAACGAAAAATGCATAAAAGATTCCTAAAAAATCTAAAAATAAAGAGACTTTTTACTGCAGAATAAAATAATAAACGGTTTATTAGATATTGAATTAAAACGGGAATATTTTTAACATTGAAGCCTATGGGATTCGCCTGAATAAACCTGACGTATGAAACCACCGAACAGCAGGGCATTTCGGCAACTTTTCACTGCTGGTTTTTGTTCTCTGAATAGACGAAGCATTGCTTCCCTATGGGTGATTTCACTGCCCTCGAACAGGCACCATATGAGCAGGCAATTCGCCAACATTTGACGAACTGCCTGCTCTCTGAATAGCCGAATGGCCAGGAAATGCCATACTGTACACAATAAATGCAAATACTGTATCAGTATTGCGGCTCGGAATAATCTCATAATATATCGCAAATAGGCTTATAAAGAAACTAATTAATCATTTTTCTTCTTTTTTTTCTTTCTTTATTAGTTATTAGTTTTTAGTTACAGTTACTATTTATCCCAAAATAGGGATTAGAGCTTTTAAAACTTTGTACAAGTACATCCCACCAATGCTCAGTTGGATTGAGATCTGTGGAATTTGTAAGTCAAAGCAACCCGTTGAAATCTTTGTCATGTTCCTCAAACCATTCCTGAACAATTTTTGCAGTGTGGCAGCATGCATTATCCTGCTGAAAGAGGCCACTGCCACAAGGGAACACCATGGCCATGAAGGGGTGTACAAGGTCTGCAACAAACTCTAGATAGGTGGTATGTGTCCAGTGTGTTACGGCTCCTTCCATTCATGGTCATCATTAAATTTTTAAGTAACCCGTTTGCGTTTGGTACCTTGTGCTTTTCAGCGCGAGGTTACTGTACTTTGCACTCTCTATACTTAACATGGGGAGCGCAAAGTGTTAATCAGCGCTGGATTACAAAGCCCTAACGCTGATTAATGTACGCTCTGGTCAGCGAAAAGTTAACCACAGCCAGGACTTGGTGTTAACGGATTCCGCTTCTGCAGAATCCATTAACACCAGCCAAAAAAAAATGACTCAGATACCTCCTGTCCCGCGGCGAGGACCGCGGCTCCAACCGCCTCCTCCGTCCGGCGGGAGCAGGGAAAGACTGGGGGAAAAAGTCCCCCCCAGTCTCTCCCTGCGTATCACTACGCTGACCGGCCGGATCTCGCGAGGCGAGATCTGGCTGGTCATGTGACAGTCAGGGGGGAACTCAATGGAGTCCTATGGACACCATCGAGTGGATGCTCGCGGCTGCGCTCAGCGCTGCCGCGAGCATCCCTGATTTTAACGGGTGGTAACAATGCAGGTAGCATTTTTTGCGCCTGCATTGTAATCCACCATTAAAACGCGGGCGCAAGGGGGAAAACTGCAGGCGCAGTTTTTCCTCCCTTGTGCCTGCGTTTTAACGCTGAGATCGTAATTTAGCCCTGAGTGTGTGGTTTACAGTCACTTTAAACATACGGTTGTGTGAAAAAGTGTTGGCCCCCTTCCTGATTTTTGATTTTTTTGCACGTTTGTCACACTTTAATGTTTCAGATGATCACACAAAATTAAATATTAGTCAAAGATAACACAAGTAAACACAACATGCATTTTTTAAATGAAAGTTTTTATTATTAAGGGAAAACAAAATCCAAACCCACAGGGCCCTGTGTGGAAAAGTGTTTGCCCCCGAAACCTAATAACTAGTTGGGCCACCCTTAGCAGCAAGAACTGCAATCAAGCATTTGCGATAACTTGCAATGAGTCTGTTACAGCGCTGTGGAGGAATTTTGGTCCACTCCTCTTTGCAGAGTTGTTGTAATTCAGCCACATTGGAAGGTTTTCGAGCATGAAGCGCCTTTTTTAAGGTCATGCCACAGCATTTCAATAGGATTCCGGTCAAGACTTTGACTAGGCCACTCCAAAGTCTTCATTCTGTTTTTCTTCAGTCATTCAGAGGTGGACTTGCTGGTGTGTTTTGAATCATTGTCCTGCTGCAGAACCCAATTTCGCTTCAGCTTGAGGTCAGGAACAGATGGTCGCACATTATCCTTCAGGATTTTTTGGTAGACCGCGGAATTCATGGTTCCATTTATCACAGCAAGTCTTCCAGGTCCCGAAACAGCAAAACAGCCCCTGACCATTACACTACCACCACCATATTTTACTGTTGGTATGATGTTCTTTTTCTGAACTGCGCTGTTACTTTTACGCCAGATGTAATGGGACGCACACCTTCCAAAAAGTTCAACTTTTGTCTCGTCAGTCCAGAGTATTTTCCCAAAAGTCTTGGGGATCATCAAGATGTTTTCTGGCAAAACTGAGACGAGCCTTTATGTTCTTTTTGCTCAGCAGCGGTTTTCGTCGTGGAACTCTGCCATGCAGGCCGTTTTTACCCAGTCTCTTTCTTATGGTGGAGTCATAAACACTGACCTCAACTGAGGCAAGTGAGCCCTGTAGTCCTTTGGATGTTGTTGTGGGGTCTTTCGTGACCTCTTGGATGAGTCGTTGCTGCGCTCTTGGGGCAATTTTGGTTGGCCGCCCACTCCTGGGATGGTTCACCACTGTTCCATGTTTTTTCCATTTGTGGATAATGGCTCTCACTGTGGTTCGCTGGAGTCCCAAAGCTTTAGAAATGGCTTTATAACCTTTTCCAGACTGATAGATCTCAATTACTTTCTTTCTCATTTGTTCCTGAATTTCTTTGGATCTCGGCATGATGTGTAGCTTTTGAGGATCTTTTGGTCTACTTCACCTTGTCAGTCAGGTCTTATTTAAGTGATTACTTGATTGAGAACAGGTGTGGCAGTAATCAGGCCTGGGTGTGGCTAGAGAAATTGAACTCAGGTGTGATAAACCACAGTTAACGGGGGGGGGGCAAACACTTTTTCACACAGGGCCATGTGGGTTTGGATTTTGTTTTCCCTTAATAATAAAACCCTTCATTTAAAAAATGCATGTTGTGTTTACTCGTGTTATCTTTGACTAATATTTTAATTTGTTTCATGATCTGAAACAATAAAGTGACAAACATGCAAAAAAATTAGAAAATCAGGAGGGGGGCCAACATTATTTCACACAAATGTAACTACTTTATTACAGCAAAATATTTGTTAGAAAAAAAAGTGTAATCTAATTGAAAGCGAGTGACTCACAGGCATCCCTTACACTGATCATTAGGATTCCCAGGGGTATGACATCATGTTTCAGAGAAGCACATGCAAGACCTCAAACTCTTGTAATAAGCCTTGTCTGTAGAAATTACTATGCAGGTGTCTGAGCAGCAGAAATGTTTAAGTCGCCTACTGATGACTGGGTCGGACTCCGGGAGACAAAAAACACACAAAAATACGCAAACACATAACTGTGGAATAATATATATATTTATTATATATAGGCCACAGCTAAAAACTCCACACTAAAACCCACCATAATGACATAACAATTCTAATAACAAATTAAAACAATAACCCAGTGCTGAAAGAGGACTCCCCACAACACCCACACAAATCCAAACGAACCACCAAAAATCTTCCCAACTCCCAACCATCTGACCAAAGTAATCCTAACTAAAAAGGAACCCCTAGTCAGCACTGCCTACAAGCCCCCGCCGTGACAAAGGAGCCCAACAAAAAACTGTTCTAACGAAAAACCAACCCACCTATGATTAAATAAAACTGGGAGGGAGGGTGGGGATTTTAACCGCTCTACCTCAGGAGAAAAAGGCGCGCAGAGCCTCTCCACATGAGCCTTAAGTACCCTCCTGTCGACTCCTCCCACACCACTCCCGCTCAATCTCCTCACGCGCTGCAAAACCTTCTAGAAAAAATCCTCCCTGCGTCCTGGCATCAGAGGCAACTTAAGGGCCCTACGCCCTAGGTGCTTCAAGCCTTATTTATATTGAATGCGTTTGTAGGAAGTCGGATCAACTAAAGATCAACAAAACTTCCAAGCTTTATACTGCAGGTGCAACATAGGTAAAGGCCGAGATCGCTCCCATGCCCTCCACCGCTCTCACAGGTGACATCTGTGTAGATAACCTTCTGTAAGGACTATTTCAGAAAGACATTAGAGTTCCGTAAAGATAATGGGCTCTATTACATTCTCCGCGCAAATTCGTACACGCAGCGCAATTTTTTTTGCGCACAGCGCTAAACATTAACGTGCGTAAATGAACGCTGGTATTATGATCCGAGCGCATTTTTTCATCCGTCAAAAAATAACGCGTGTAAAAAAGACACGCAAAAACGTTGCGCTTTAATGTTGCGCGCAGAAATTGTTGGGCAGACTGGTTTTTCAAGTTATTCAGCCAATCTGAATTAAGAACCACAATTGTCTCCCATTCAATTTTTGCACCTGCCAAAATCAATCTGAGTATATATGCTGCAGCAATAATAAAAACACGCACAACCTCTCTATTTTAATGTTTGGGTATGTGTAGAATGTGTAACTATACTGTGCTGTATTTTTTTTTTGGTGCTGGTGTATTTGGTTTCGGCCAGGACGTTCAGATTTGCAGTTACCACCAGCTTTTAAAAGACGTTAAAATTATGCGCGCAAACGTCGTTCGTAAAAATTTGCGCATCGATTGTAATACCATCCGCGTACCAGCGCACGAACGCATTTGCTCTCACAATGTTAAGCATGGGAGGCGCGCCCAAATTTGCGCTCGCGCAGGGTCACTTGTGTTAGACGTTAACGCGCATTGTTTGCGCGAACGTCGTAATACGACGTTCAGCACGAAGGGTTTTGCCCCTCGTGTTAATGCGTTTTGGCGCACATTTTTGTGCGGAGAATGTAATAGAGCCCAATAATTTTTCGATAGAAACAGTAAAGAGAAGAAAGTCTTTAAAGAACGTCTACTTCCACAGGGAGATGAAACAGAAGCTTTCATTTCACAGTTACCTGGGGATCCCTTCAGGACTTCATTTGTGGGGGATCCTGGAAAACCAGGATCCGCAACCTCTTGTTTTTGACTGCCTATGTTCCTATTTGGTAGAATCCGGAACCTCATAAAGGTATAAAACCAAAAACATTAATTTTAGATTATTATCATAAAGATTATATATTGCAAATTATTATTAAGTGGGCTTTTAAGTATATATTATGCTGTTTTCAGTACTTTGCTCTGTATGTGGTCTGGGACCTGAGTCTGCCTCGTCACCCCTCACTTTCATATGCACTTTGCGTTCTGGATCCCCCTCTGGATAAACACTGGGATAGTGGGTACTCAGCATCTGTCAAACTGGAGCATCTGGGATAAGCTTCCTCTATCCATATCATGTATATTATTGGTGTGTTTAGAAAAGTAAACTATATACTGTATGTACAGTGGCCAGTTACATAAAGGTTTTCATTTTATGGGTCTTGGCAGACAGGACATAAGCCATAGCACAATAACAAATTATACACGCGTGAACGTCTATGGTGAGTTGTATCTTTGGAGACGGTTCCCATAACAACCGTCAATTGGTTTAATCCTCCATTGATACGTGTGTACACGCCGATGACAATTGTTCTAGTAAGCAAGACATAGAATGCTGATAAATTTAATATTGCTTAGGTTTTTTATTCCCCAACATGTCATTAGAGAAGCAGCTGTCTCATCGCTGAACTTGGGAGCCTACGACATTTTGTCGCCAACAAGTAGTTCTGTCTCTCTGTTACTTTACTCATGATGCCGAAGAAGGGAAATACACTGTGGGATATATATAGTGCCATGTTAATCCGTAGCACAACCTGTTGGTGTCAATGTGCCTATTCTGCTTCCCTAAGCAAAGCTGTGAGGCGTGAGTGCTTTAGACTAGCTAAGTCTGTATTTGACCAGTACTCACACAATGAAGTTCGGCAGATAGCTTCAACTCAGCAAAATGACGCGTAGAAAGATGAATCCAGTTGAAGAGTTTAATGATCAGACTGACAATCTTGTAATAGTGTACAGCAATGCAGGTAAAAAGACATTAGTTTTTGTCTAGCAGTGAGCACAGAATGGCTGCTATGTAACCAGGAAGTACCTACCAACAAGACACTGAGCAGAGGGGTGGAAACTGGCTGGATACAGAAAGGCTAAGGAAACCCAGCAGGATCAAAAAAGATATGAAAACAATAGCTTGTAGGCAGCAAAGGCAGATTCAACAAATAACAGTAAAAATATACAATAAATCCTAAATTATGGGGCATGACAATGCCCATAATGCAAAAAATCTTGCTGTTAACCCGCCATAATGCTATACCGAGTTGTGAGTGTTCTGAAGATCCGTGGAGGAACCAACTCCTAGGTAGAAACACAAAAAGACAATTCTACCATATTATCCGAAAAATGGCACACTATCAGGGTTATTCAGAGAGCATGAAAAGCAGGAGAATGACTGGAGAATGAAAAATTCTAGGTCAAAATAGCCAAACCAGAAAAATTCTCCCTTTCCTCTCACTTTCCAAATCGGCTATTTTGACCTAGAATTTTTCATTCTCCAGCCATTCTCCAGTCATTCTCCTGCTTTTCACGCTCTCTGAATAACCCTGTATATAATCCAAAATGTACTTTATTGGGAAATGCAATGTTCCGGCTGCATGTACAGACGTTCACATGCAGCCAAAACATTCATTTCTCAATAAAGTGTATTTTGGCTCATTTGGTATGCTGGGTCCCAACATCTTTAGACCAGGGAATGTCTAGAAGTGATTAACAGTTTTCTGACTCATGTCCCCAATTGATTCAATTGGAGTTCACATTCTTTCCACTGGCGTACACTGGAAATGTATAAATCAGCTTGAACATCTGGTACTCCCTTGGTGGCATCACCAAAGAAAGGCTATATAGCCTGTTGATTGCAGAAAGGATAATAAGGTCTTGGAAAGAAAAGGCAACACATAGCAGCCGGGCTCCAATGTGAAGCCTAGGCGACATCTTCGTCATGTAATACGGACAACATTTAGAGTGTCCATTTGCAGCATGACTGCACAAGAGTAAATAGTCACTGGAGTGTCTTTTGTTGATGTGACAGGGATCTACAAGCACATTCACTGGAAAAAAGCAACAATAAAAGCACACAAAACACCAGTAAACTACAGTGTTACAGAGTTCCAGAGTGTTTGGTGAGACAACGTATAGAGAGAAACCAAGTGAAATGGTAAAATACTTTAACGTTACCAAAAGATGTCATTTTAAGTCTTTATGCTTTCATTAATAAGTCTTTTAAAACCACTTATAGGCATTTTTTGAGGGGAAAAAAACAATATATTTTTTAAATGAAACATTACATTAGCCATCAGTACAAAGAATAACTGTGCTAATAAAACACAAATCAGTAACTTCCTCATGCTACCTATGTGCAACACCCAAACAATCCAAAAAACTTGTACTGAATACTGATCGTAGTTCCGTCTAATATAATAACATAATAGTAATCAAATATATTATGGAAAGAAGGGAATAAAAGATACACGTTTTTTTTTCAGAGAGCACTAAAATGTAGCCGACATTTCGGTGTTCTCTCGTTCCCTGCACTTCTCTGCAATTGGGGAATCAAAGTTCCCCACCCTGCGGTGAATTCAGCATTCCCCGCAGGGTCCCCGGAGTGCAGGGAAAACCCACCACAAATCCGCTGCAATCCTGCCGAGCACCTGCCGAACACGGTGTTGTTCGGTGTTCTGTGAATAGATTAGCCATTGCTTCTCTATGGGGGATTTCACTGCCTTCGAACAAGCACCGTACTTGCGGGCAGTTTGCCAAAATTTGGCAAACTGCCCGCTCTCGGAATAGCCACATGGCCCTGAAATGTCACTGTACAGTGAAATTCCCTGTTCGGTGACATTTCGGGGCCAGATCGGCTCTGTTTGAATAACCCCTACAGTGTAAATTGAAAAACGAAGTTACCAAAAAGGAGCATGGCAAAATGTAATTCACAAGGCTGGAGTAGAGGTATGGTGCTTCTGTGACTCCATGAGCTCCAGAAGAATCAACTGA
Source organism: Leptobrachium leishanense (assembly GCA_009667805.1). Classification (NCBI taxonomy): domain Eukaryota; kingdom Metazoa; phylum Chordata; class Amphibia; order Anura; family Megophryidae; genus Leptobrachium; species Leptobrachium leishanense. The sequence continues at coordinate 68,919,382 of CM019066.1, forward strand.
CTTAAGAGCGCAGGGTCCTTCTCCAAGAAAGAAATCATCAGTAATGACGCATGTATTATTATTATTTATTATCCTGTATTTATATAGCACCAATATTCCGTAGCTCTTTACAAGTTCAGTGTACAAGGGGTTGATACATTGGAATACCACACATGGATGATGACCTGATTCAGGGGGACCCTGTTCCCAAGGGAATTTACAATCTATGAGATGTACAAGTATTTTGTGAGGTAGGCGCATCCATCTCATTAGGTGTCTTGCCCAAGGACACTCGCTGGTGGCGTCTTCTGAGTGGAATCGGGTCGTCTTTCCATCGGTGACCTGGTGGTTAGTGTGATATCTCCATATCTTTGAAAGCAGAGACAGGCTGTGGAAGGTTCTTATTCTTTATTTACTGGAGCTGCGCACAGCGTCTGCACGCTGCCGTAGAACTCTACCATGTGATCAGGAAACTTTATTTACAATGAACAGGAACACAGATAATACCTACAACATGCGCCCTCTAGTGGTGGATAGATATAACACTATGATATACTACATCCCCTTCCCTCTGATAACACTAGTTTCAAAAATACCACCCACATGACCCTAGGCACAGAAAAACTCCCACTAAACTTGAGACTTTGGGTAGACTACCTCCGTCCCAGTGAGTTCCAGGACGCATTCTTGTCCTGTGGCTGGGGAACTCACTACTAAGCTAAGTATAATCCTGTAGATAAGTTGGTGCTTTCTTTGTTCTGGTGGATCGCCGTAATTCTTGCTCCCCCTCCACATGAGCAGTCTCTGATGATTTCTCTGTGACAAGCTCCCCCTCCATCTGTCCCTCTTCCCCGGCTTCTGCAAGTACAACACCGGAAAGGGGAGCCAAAATCTCCATATCTTGCGTTAATGGTTCCGCCAAACTCTGTAGATCCTCTGGATATGCAACATGTCTATTTCTCACCTGATCTATGTGACGACGCACAAGCTGGCCATTTCCAAGTGCAACAGTGCATGACACAGGACCTGTCTGCGTCTGAACAGTCCCCGGAATCCAGGAAGGTCCCACACCAAAATTTCTAGTGTATACTTTGTCACCTTCCCGCAGATGTCTCTCCTTGGCATGTTGATCATGATAAAGTTTTTGCTTCACCTGCTTTTCTTGCACCTGGCCTTTAAAATCCGGATGTATGAGATCCAACGTGGAACGCAATTTCCTCCCACACAAGAGCTCTGCAGGTGATTTTCCAGTCGTGGACTGAGGAGTTATCCTGTAACTAAACAACGCTCTGGCCATCTTGACCTCAATGGAATCTCCTGAACTTTTTTTTATCAGCCCTTTAAATGTCTGCACCGCCCTTTCGGCCAGTCCATTGGACGCTGCATGGTAAGGCGCTGTGGTCACGTGCTTAATACCATTTCGAGCCATGAATTCTTGAAACTCCATACTCGTAAAACTGGTGCCATTGTCCGACACCACCATTTCGGGAATTCCATGCTGGCTAAAGCTCTGTCTGAGGCATTGAATAGTCACTGCGGAGGTGGATTTACTTAACGGGTACGCCTCTATCCATTTAGAGTAAGCATCCACCAAAATCAAAAACATCTTGCCCATCCACGGGCCCGCATAATCAATGTGAAGTCTTCTCCATGGAAGGTTTGGTACTTCCCAAGGATGTAAAGGTGCACACTGGGGAGAATTTCTATTTTCTTGGCACATGGTGCAAGTTTTTACCATTGCTTCTATATCGGCATCCATCTTCGGCCACCACATATAGCTCCGCGCCAGCCCCTTCATCCTGATTATTCCTGGGTGAGTCGTGTGTAAGTGCTTCAGTAGGTCTGTGCGACCTGGGGGTGGAATGACCACACGGGCACCCCACAAGACACTGCCTCCACACTAAGTTCCTCCTTCCTTTTCACATAAGCTCCAAACACTGATTTCTCCACTCTTTTTGGCCATCCTCTGAGGACGAACTCTCTAACCCGTGCTAAAACGGTATCTTTATCTGTCCATTTCCTCACCTGGTCGGCTTTAACCAATGGTACGCCATTTTCTTCCAATAGAAGTACTCTCTCTTCCTCCGCAGGCGTCTCCACCCCTGTTTCCGCGACTGGCAACCGGCTCAAGCCATCAGCATTTTGATGATCCTTGCCTGCTTTGTACACGATGGAGTACTCATATCCACATAATGTCACAGCCCATCTTTGAATGCGTGGCGAGGCCATTTGTGGAACCTCCTTCAGTTCATTAAATAATGAGATCAGTGGTTTATGATCTGTAACAATGGTGAATTGTCTCCCATACAAGTATGTGTGAAACTTCTTCACCCCAAATATCACCGCAAGGCCCTCCTTCTCAATTTGAGAATAATTTTTCTCAGCTGCATTCAGTGTACGTGAGACGAACCCTATTGGCCGTTCAGATCCATCCCCCATCCTGTGCGACAACACAGCACCACACCATAAGGTGAAGCGTCACAAGCCAGGATAATAGGTTTGTTGACATCATAATGTACCAACAAGGCATCCGACTGGAGAAGATTTTTGGACTTTTCAAAAGCCTCTTTTTGCTCACAACTCCAGGTCCATTTAGTCTCTTTCCTCAATAGTGCATGCAGCGGTGCCAGTAACGTGGACAGGCTCGGTAAGAATTTGTGGTAATAGTTCAATAGGCCTAAGTAAGCCTTTAGTTCACTCACAGACCGCGGTGTGGGTGCCTCTTGTATGGCCTGGACCTTTTCTGCGACTGGCTGCACACCCGCAGCACTGATCTTGTGACCCAGAAAAACCACTTCTGTTCCCAGGAACTTGCACTTGCTCCTTTTTAGTCTCAGGCCACTTTGTTTTAGCCGAGACAAGACCTCCTCCAGATTTCTTAAATGATCGTCCTCGCTGACCCCAGTAACTAAAATGTCATCTAAGTAGACTGTGACGTGCGGCATGTTTTGTAGGATGCCCTCCATAGTGCGCTGGAAAATGGCTGGACTCGACGCCACACCAAACGGCAATCTACCATAAGTATACAGTCCTTTGTGTGTATTAACAGTCACATACTTTTTGGCGCTTTCATCCAGCACGATCTGCTGATACGCATGACTCATATCCAGTTTGGAGAATTTGTTGCCGCCCGCCAACTGAGCAAATAAGTCTTCCACTTTAGGAATAGGATATTGTTCCACACTGGATGCTCGGTTTACTGTGAGTTTGTAATCTCCACAGATGCGGATTGAACCATCCGGCTTCCTCACCGGTACTATGGGAGCTGCCCATTCCGAAAATTGTACTGGTTCTATAATTTTCTCATCTACCAGCCTCTGCAGTTCTGCCTCCACCAGAGGTTTGACAGCAAAAGGTATCCGTCGTGGCTTATAGAATCGTGGCTGGGCCTCTGAGTTCACATGAATTTTGGCCGTGGTGCCTTTCAGCTGACCTAGCTCATCTTTGAACACCTCAGCATATCGATCTAGCAGGTCAGCCAAATGTAGCGTTGGACTGGCTGTTACTGTATTCACCAGTTGTGGCAACACTCTTAAGTCTTTCAGCCAGTTTCGTCCCAATAAATTTGGCCCGGCCCCTTCAACCACTACCATAGTAAGTTTCTTGTTGTCCATCTGACTCTGCACTGTTCCTATAACCTGACCTAACACCAGCATCTTCTCACCTGTATATGTTTTTAATGTCAGGTTGCATGGTTCCCACTCTGGTATGTCGGTGTTTTTCCATAGCTTAGAGTATTGCTTTTTGCTAATAATTGTAATGCCACAACCTGTGTCCACCTCAAATTCGATGTTCATGCCATTCACCTTTAACTTCTGTAGAATAGGAGCCACTTTAGGCATTTTATGTGAGACACTGTATATCGTGTTTATGTCACCTGCATCTTCTGTCTCACTAACGTCTTCTTCTTTCACTAAATGCGACCTCCCAGCCTTCTCCTTTCCTTTCCTCTCCCCCCTCAGTCCTTGAAATGGGGTTTTGTGACTCTGCATCACGTGCTTGGATTTGCACGCCCGCTTGATGTGTCCACGTTTGACAATGGTGGCACAGTTCATTTATAAATTTGCATTCGTGGGGTGCATGATTCCCTTTGCACCTGAAACACTCATAGTCCGTCTTCCACCCCCTCTTATCCACTGCACCCACATTATGCACCACCGATTGTCCCTGATGAGACCTTTGAGACTGTGATTCTTCATCCCCAGAGAAGCCTTGGAGATCTTTTATATTTCTGTCAGCCGACTCCATCGCCAGACACATAGTAAGAGCCTTTTCAAAGGTTAAATCCACTTCTGACAACAGCCGTCTCTGCATCCTGTCGTCATTTACTCCACACACCAGCCTGTCCCGCAGCATTTGTGGCAGTGTAGGCCCGTATTCACAATACTGTGCTAACTTTTTCAACTCCGCCACATAATCAGCCACCTTCTCGCCAGTATGCCGTGTGCGTGAATTAAATTTATATCTCTGCACAATTTCACTTGGTTTTGGATTATAATGGGCTTTGAGCACGACGACAAGTTCCTGATATGTTTTCTCTGCTGGCGTCATAGGACACAGCAAACTTCTCAGCAAACTATAAGTTGACGCGCCGACCCCGCTTAATAACACTGCTTTCCTCTTACCGGCATCAGTAATCTCATTAGCTTGAAAGAAATAGTCCAACACTTCAATATATTCGTCCCACGATTGCAACTCACAGTCAAAGGGGCTCACTGTTCCCACAAGAGCAGCCATTCTGTCTCAGCAATTCACGTCCTTGTAGTTTCTTCTGTTTCTTATTTTTTTTTTTTTTCTTTTCTGCTCTGCAGACCTTGCAACTGCACATACACGTTCCACAGTACAACCTGTTTACCCTCGTCGCCAATGTGATATCTCCATATCTTTGAAAGCAGAGACAGGCTGTGGAAGGTTCTTATTCTTTATTTACTGGAGCTGCGCACAGCGTCTGCACGCTGCCTTAGAACTCTACCATGTGATCAGGAAACTTTATTTACAATGAACAGGAACACAGATAATACCTACAACATGCGCCCTCTAGTGGTGGATAGATATAACACTATGATATACTATACAGTTTAGGTTTGAACCCGCTTTTCGTAAAGTTTGAGAACTTCTCACGTTTTGCTACTTGGAGATGTGCCAAACAGGACCTTGACTTGCTTCTCCACAGTCAAAGGGTAGAGATGTCACCACTGGATTCCATAGCCAATATTGCGTGGTAGGCGAGTATGTACCGTTAGGTGTCTTGCCCAAGACACTTACTGGAGATGTGCTCTGGCCAGGATTTGAACCTGTGACACCACGGTTATAGAGCAGTGATGTTACCTCTACTCCATCCAGCCAGTAGATATTTTTCAAATAGATCTCTTTTACTACAAAAAAAGCATTTGAAAACAGGCATGATTCAACTTTAACAGACCGCCTGGCTAACTCCTATGAAGGATTTTACTGGATGACAAGCAGCTGTTAGAAATTGACAAACATAATAAAAACAAGCATAACAAAAAAAAAACAATGCAAAAGCGCAACTATAGTAAAGAGTATAAAATAAAACTTTCAGATGACTGCACAGCTAGATACTCCTACGGACAATTTGATAATGCCATTCTCACTAATTTATAGGCTGAAAAATACAATTGTCCTTGGCGTAAATTATAATCTAGAAAAGAAACACAGGGACCAGGCATTCCATTTAAGCTAGAGGGGTGTTTGTGAGGGTCCTGAGAACGAGCAACAGCACAAATGGCCTGCTCTACGGTGGGTGCCCGCTCAGGTCTCACAAACAAGGTTTTAGCTTGATTGTACCATTACAGGGATGAATGCTCCATATGCAAATCAGTCTGCTCTCACCCAGAAAGGGTGGCCAGTACTGATTGCCAAGGACGTCATCCCTGCACGAGAGGTGCAGCAACCCCCGACGATCGTTTCAGCCTTATTGGGCCTCATCAGGAGGGTATAGCTGACACCCCTCTAGGCACATCAAGCAAGGGGTCCACGTCTGGATGACCCTTTACAATTACAGTGTAATTACAATTTACATTTAAGATAATGTCAGATGAACGCAGTCTGAGCGCACTCTGCGTGCGCGCACAACGGACGGACGTACTGACGGAAGATACTGTAGACACCACACGGTCCGTTTTTGTCGACAGACGTAGAAAAAAAAGGGAACTATGGGAAATAAAATTAATATGAAAAAATTTGAAAAGGATATGAAAAGCCATTGTGTGCGTCAAGGTGCTGGACGTCACAAATGCGCTGCATCTGACATCTCATCACTCACAGAACGCTACGCGGACATGGCGCACTCTGCGTGTCCATCTAGCGGTTTTAGTTTCTTGCCTAACTTGTGTCTGTTTGCCACATGCGTTGTGCATGCGCAGTTCGGTGCGCATGTACTTTGTGTGGGGGTCTCTATTGATCATGATTCTATGCTACGACGGACGTTAAACTGTGCGCCAACGTGATCACTGTGTTCATCTGACGCCGGCCTGTATCTGGAGAATTGGGCCACCTTTCAGCTGCCTTCACAGCCTTTATCAAGCCTTGATATAAATTATAAAACATTCCATTGAAAGAGAAGCCACATTCACGATTTGCTATTTGAATTGTCAATATGTGGTTAATCTCTGTTAAAATGCGCATTTGTGGAACCATATGTTTGTAAGGAGCCAGCACTCCTTTTCTGACAGCCAGTCTTATAAGACAATAATCTTTAGGTACCCTGTATATTTTAAGTAAGATTGACTGTTATTATTGTAAACATATATATATATGCATTGTGTTCATACAGGGTATTTTGTTCTGGCAGTAAATGAGTTACGTCTGTACTATAAAAGGGGAAGAACTCAGAATTCTGAGGAAAAGATAATCTTCTTCCGGAGGTCTGGGGTGGAAGCATATGGCTCGGCACAGAAGTGTTTGGATGGAGAGTAATCAATTATCCTACGGGCAGGGTCGTCTCTCCCTTATGTGTTTTTAGTATGTTTCATGTCTGCACTCCCTCATTGTAAGTATACTGTGTCCATTGTACAGCGCTGCGGAATATGTTGGCGCTTTATAAATAAAGGATAATAATAATATTGACCACTGGCACTGATTGTGGTGAGATTCGAACATGACTGCCCTTACTTTGAAAGGAATGCTTTATATATAAGGAAAATAGTTTTTTCCTTAAGTCGATGAGACTGACGCTATCGGATTGACCTTAGAGATTGTTACCTGTGTAGCAGCCGATACGTAAAAAGTAAACTATCGATAGCCATTGAATGCCATTATTGCTTCAGTATTATTATATGGTGAGCTAAAACAAGGGTTATAAGAGTCCTGAGGATGGGCAGCAGCACTAGTGACCTGTCCTACGGCTTGCTCAGGTCCCATAATGATTTAGCCTGACGGTGCCATTACAGAGAAAACTATTCCATATGCAAATCAGAATGCTATAACCCAAAAAGGGCAGCCAGAACTGAAATGCCAAAGCATCCTAGGCTCCACTACATAAGAAGAACCACAAGCCCCCATTGATTGAGGCAGCCTTCCAGGGCCTCATCAGAACTCAGAGGACATAGCAGATATCCCTCTAGCAATGGAGTCCACGTTTGGATTGCCTTGAACACTTATAGTGAGCAAAAACAAAAGCTTATGAGATTGCTGAGAAATGGAGTCAACAAGAAAAATTGAGAATATTATGTAACTCTACCGTAGATACTCGAGTATACCGCAAGATTTTTGCAAAAAAAGTAACCTAAAAATTGGAGGGTGTCGCGGTATATAATCGAGACATCTACATGTAAAAGAAACTTGACTTGGACAGGCTGCGGTCAGATGAGCACACTGATTGCGCACAGTGCGTCCATTGAAATGGATGCACTTTATAACGGATGAAATTGTGGTTAGCATAGTATCACTTAGAAAAAAAAAACTGTATGCAGGGGTTTCTACATCCGTGTCCACTATCGTGGACGTTCCTTCCGCTCTCAAGTGTGCTCATGGGACCCTGGGGTCACACTCTGGACGTCCATGTGGCCACCTTGCTGAGTGCAGTTAGTGCGCTCAGCGCTACAAAACTCGATCCACTTTTGCTCCTCGCGTTATAATTGTGTTTCTCACATTTTATTTATTTATTTATAAAGGATTTTACCAGGAAGGATACATTGAGATTTCTCTCGTTTTCAAGTATCTCCAGGGTTCAAGAACATTGAAATGTTACAGAAATACAAAGTAATAAAATGCAAGATATTAAAAAAACACAGAAATATACAGATTAACAGAAAATAAATATGTAGGAAATATAGTCACTATGTTACATGTTTACAGGTGCATTCTGTACATAGTCACTATGTTACATGTTTACAGGTGCATTCTGTATATAGTCACTATGTTACATGTTTACAGGTGTACTCTGTATATAGTCACTATGTTACATGTTTACAGGTGCATTCTGTATATAGTCACTATGTTACATGTTTACAGGTGCATTCTGTATATAGTCACTATGTTACATGTTTACAGGTGCATTCTGTATATAGTCACTATGTTACATTTTTACAGGTGCATTCTGTATATAGTCACTATGTTACATGTTTACAGGTGCATTCTGTATATAGTCACTATGTTACATGTTTACAGGTGCATTCTGTACATAGTCACTATGTTACATGTTTATAGGTGCATTCTGTATATAGTTACTATGAGGGTTATCCAAAGAGATTCGAAAAGTCACCGCACGTTTGGTGATTTTTCGTTCTCTTCAATTCGGTTCGTGTTGCTGATCCCATTTCGGTGACCCTGCGGTGTATTCAGCAAGCACCACAGGGTCCCCGAATTGCAGGGAAACGCTACCACAAACCTGACGAAAACTCACCGCAAAACCCAGCGAATGCACGCCGAAAACCCTCAAAAACATCTGGATTAACCTGCCGAAAACAACGAAAAAACCCAAGCAGGAGCCGATCACACGCAGCGCAGCCGCTGGAAAAAGCCGAGACCGCAGACGAGTGAAGTGAATAATTTAGGAAAACAGTTTGTATGAATGATTGAAAAGTGAAACACTGTTTGCAAAGAAACTACTGAGCGAAAATGTCTCAAATTTGCATATGAGGTCCAGGGAATGATAATAAAAAGGGCTGTTACAGAAAAAATATTAAGTAAACTTAAAAAAAAAAAAAAAATCGGACTTTGAAAAAAAAAAATCTGAAAAATGCTTAAAATATCCTAAAAAATCTATAAAAAAAGAGACTCTTTACTGCAGAATTTTATAATGAACGGTTTATTAGATAATGAATTAAAACCAGAATATTTTTAACATTGAAATTCAGGATTCTCCTGAATAAACTTGCCGAATTAGGCTAGGGACAGATGAGCGCATTTTCTGCGGCCACCGTCAAAATGTACGTCGATGCGTGCGCACGCATTTTTTCACGGAATACGCTTAAGTGGTCAGACGACCACAGTCGCACAGTCGCAGGTACTCACCAACGCAATTCTAGGGAAATCCGGCTGTTTGAACGTTATGTAGGCCGCACACTAGCAGCGTCTGACGTCTCCTAATCACGCACACACGCTGCTATGCGGCCGCAGCGCACTCTGTACGTCTGTAGCAGCGGTTTCACGTTCTGAGAAAAATGCGTTCATTTGCCGGTTGCGTGGTGTCGGCGCACTTTTGTACGCACGTACTGCGTATATTGGCCGTCATTGGCCGTTATGTGCTGCTACTGCCGCCGTGATTTAGTGCGCCTGCACGCGCGTTCCGACTGCCCCACTCTGACCCTAGCCTAAAACCACCAAATGGCAGGGCATTTCGGGAACCTTTCACTGCTGGTTTGTGTTCTCTGAATAGCCGAAGCAGTGCTTTTTCATGGGGTTTTCACTGCCCTCGAACAGGCACCGAACAGGCACCGTATGTACAGGCAATTCGCCAGGATTTGGCGAATTGCCTGCTCTCTGGATAGCCGAATGGCCAAGAAAGGTTACCGAACGCTGATTTTCAGCGTTCGGTTACCTATCTCAAACAATTTGGATCGCTTTGAATAACCCTGTATGTTACATGTTTCCAGGCGCATTCTGTATATAGTTACTATGTTACATGTTTACAGGTGCATTCTGTATATAGTCACTATGTTACATGTTTACAGGTGCATTCTGTACATAGTCACTATGTTACATGTTTACAGGTGCATTCTGTATATAGTCACTATGTTACATGTTTACAGGTGCATTCTGTATATAGTCACTATGTTACATGTTTACAGGTGCATTCTGTATATAGTCACTATGTTACATGTTTACAGGTGCATTCTGTACATAGTCACTATGTTACATGTTTACAGGTGCATTCTGTATATAGTCACTATGTTACAGGTGCATTCCGTATTGCGGTATATTAATAGAGATCTCTTAATTGACTTAAGACTGGGGGAAGATTTGATGAGGTCTGGGAGGTTATTCCATAATTGCGGTGCTCTGTAGGAAAATGAGCATCGAGACACTTTTTGTGTTGTGGAATTGCAAGTAAGGCGCAGGTCCTGGATCAGAGGTTATAGGATGAGGGAGCTGCTAGGAGAAACAGCCTATTTCAGGTAGGGTGGTAGCTTCCCATGTCAATAATAAATCTCTATCCATCAAGCTATACTCGAGTATCTACGGTAGCACACACATGCCACGCCTGGCACTGGAGGCATTTGTGGACCAGCCAATAGTGCGTCACTGTTAAGAATAAATTTGTGATGCCAAAGTTGACCATTATTACTACCCTACATGCCTGAAAGCTGCCAAACGTTAATGTATAAAGCATGGCATTACAACTCCTTGGGCCAGGTAGCTACCGGTTCTAAGAATTTTACCCATGATGCCTAAATCTCTGAGTTATTCATTGCAATAATGTGTGCAAAAATTATGCCTGGCTAATAATAAAATGAAATTGGCTGCTAAGATTAATGTAGATATATTGAGCTGTGACCTAAGGCTAGGGTCAAACGAAAGCATTTTTACATGCGAACGTCAAAAAGTGCGTCCGAATGCATTGACGTATTTTTTCACGGAATGCGCGAAAAGGGTCATAGGATGCGCAATTTTTGTGTGTGATTTTGTACGGATCCAAATCAGGAAACTTTGGGTGTCTGGACGTTATGTTGGCCGGCCATGAGCAGCGTCTGATGTCTCCTAATCACGCACATTCGCCGCTAGTGGACGCAGCGCACTCTGTACGTCAGTACTAGCGGTTCTGCGTTCCCGAAATAATGCGTTCAAATTCCACTTGCGTTGCACGGCCGGACTTTTGTGCGGCCGTACTTCGTATATTGGCCGTCATTGCCCGTCATTTGCTGCTACTGCGGCCGTAATTAAGTGCGCCAGAACGCACGTTAAAAGTGCGCTGGTTTGACCCCAGCCTAAGGCACAAATGTGGTCCTGTTGGGATTTCGTTTTTGAACCGGTTGTCACAAAGTGCTGACATAAAAGTTTACATGACAGAGGATCTCTAACATCCCACTGCGGAGGGGTTAATTCACAGAGTCTGTGTCAGGAGAAGGTCACAAGCAGAGGCAATGTGCCATAACTCTACATAGATGTTACATAATCAACAATAGCAAAATAAAAAATGGTCAGTGAACAAGTATTCAACATTTTAAATGAGCAACAAATACTAATTTGTTTATGTAGAATATTTCCCTGCTAATGTCTGGTTTGTCTGAACAGAGATACACAGCGAGAATGTCCAGCAGCATATAAACAATATATAAAACTCACAGGGTGAAACATATAGAGCACGTAGGGATTTAATAAGCTGTTTAGCCATTGACACATTGACCAAGCTCATTGTGGAAACTGCAAGGAAACCATTCCACTAAACACTGTCCTTGTCTACCGGTCCTTTACTATAATGAAAAGGAATTTATAAACATCTATTATCATTTCAATTTGGATTCTTTGAGTGATGTCTTCTTTGCTGTGGCAACATTTCTCTGCGAGGCTGATTTAATTAGAATGAAGGGAGATTTGGAGATCTGTTATTTTCTTCAATTATACGTCTTCCGCTGATGCTACGGCTACATTTCCCAGAGTTGCTGTATAAGGTTTTTCTCTAGTTTGCCTGATTAGGGGAATTCAACTCTCTCTGACATCTCTGGCAGCTGACCCAATAACGTCAAAAGAAGGCAATCTATGTGAGATGATGTATTAATACTATGTATACATATCCATTTCTGACTGGCGCTGGGGGATGCTCAAATCTGTTATCGTTTCCATCACTGAGTTTGTATTAAAAAGACACATGGATTTCCAGGACGGCCCCCTTTTTCTTGGGTTAGGAGGGCCACAATTAATGTTCTAGTTGTGTTTAATTGTACCGTAAATACATTTTATCAACTATCAAACTGCACCATGATTCGCTTTAACCCCTTCACTACCGAAGTCGAGATATCTCGGGCTTCAAAGGCACCATCTGGTGCCCCGATATCAAGATATTTCAATCTGCTGTTCTGCAGCCCAAAAGCAAATGATAGTCATTTGCTGCAAAACTAATATTGTTTGCTTTTGGGCTGCAGAAGGTGCCCCAAAGTTTTAGCCCTGTGGACATAATGCCCAAACAGCTAAGGCTGCTGTCAGACGAGCGTAGTGTTCACGTCCGTGATTGCGCCTAAAAGTACGTCCGTGATAGCATGACAGGAAGCCCATTGGAGCCTGACACATGAAGTACGTCCGCACTGAACTGCGGACGCACAACGGCCGCGGCCCACGGACGCAAGGCAGGCAAGAACGTACAACCACTAGAACGGCCGCACAAAGTGCGCTGCGTCCGCAACGTCCGCATAGCTTTGTGTGTGAGTGATGGAACGTGGTCAGACGGACTGCATTTATACGACCAGCATTTTTCACGGACAAAATGGTTTTGCTTTTTAATTTATTTTCCCTCCTACATCCGTCAAAATATATACGTCAGTGAATAAACGGACTGTGTGGCCACTACTGCGTCTTCCGTCTTCTGTGTGCACGGACGTACAGTCCGTAGAAATCACGCTCGTCTGACCCTAGCCTAAAACTGAGTAAAATTGTCTGGTGAAAGCTCTCAAATATTGGGCTTTCAACAGCGGATGCAGGGGGGAAAAATTAGAAAGCTCAAACCTCTGTAACTCAGTTTGGCAGTAGACGGCGCCATCTACTGGCCAAATAAGTTATTTACAGTAATAGCTATTTATTACTGTATAATTAATTAAAAGTCATTTTACAAAAAAAACACTGGTTTCTGACAATGTTTTTTTGGAAAATCACTTGGTAGTGAAGAGGTTAAATAATAGGCTTGCTTAATAATGACATTTTTAGCTGAGAGGTAAAGAAGTGGCTGAAGCTTCTGTATTCTACAGGTTTCTGTTTAACAGTCATTTAATCTGTAACCTGATATCAATGCTCTTACCCTACAATATAAGCAATATCAACCCCCACTGGCAACCAGGAAGATAAAGATCACAAAGCTGAGTCCATACTATTACGATGGCTGACGAATAAGGCTAGGGTCAGATGAGCGCAATTGTACGGACTGTGTGTGCAGTACGGACGTACTTACTGACTGACGACAAGGTAGTGGCCACACAGTCCGTTTTTTTCACTGACGTATTTTTTGACGGATGTAGCAGGGAAAATAAATTACAATGAAAAAACATTCTGTCCGTCAAAAATGCTGGACATATAAATGCAGTCCGTCTGACCATGCTCCATCACTCACACACAAAGCTATGCGGACGTTGTGGACGTGGCGCACTCTGCACGTCCGTTCTAGCAGTATTATGTTCTTGCCTAACCTGCGTCCGTTTGCAGCGTCCGTCAGCCCCCGCACTTCTGTGCGGATGTACTTCGTGTGTGGGGCTCCATTTAACACAATCGTATGCTATCACGGACGTACTTATGTGCGGGCAACACGGACGTTAACACTGCGTTCGTCTGACCCCAGCCTAAATAGGATGTACTCCTTGCAAGCAGAAAATAAATAGGTAGTCTCTGTTGCTAAAATGCTTCTTTTACCAGGCGGTACTTATTAGAGTTTACTTTAAACCCTAGGCTCAGGCAAGGTCCCTACAGCCAACTACAGTGATCTGCCACTTGAAAGGGAGGTGGGCCAGAGGAGGACCTTAAAGTGTTAAACTGGCATACAGTTGACATAGATGGCATAGGTCGCCATGTGGAGCTGAAGGATTATAGCGTACTTAAAGAACAAACAGATTGTCCCTCTAAGATTTATGCCCTTACAAAATTTCCAGAACCTTTCATTTGGCTGAACATCAATACGGAAGACGTGGTTGACTGATCAGAGTTCCGCGGATTGCTGCCCATGTGTCAGGCCTGGGATTTTGATTCTAATACAAATGGTTTGATACATTCTAAGTAAATGTAGATATTTTAAGTATCTTTCTAGAAAAAAAGTAATATAAAAAAATAATACTTTTGTTGGTCTCTTTTTAGGATATTTGTAATGTAATAATGCATGTCTGAGCGCTCAGTTAACGCAGTAAATAGAGAGAACATTTAATTCTGTGATCCCTTAATCCACGGTATTAACAGCTATAACACAAGTTAGAATTCCATAAAAATATTCAGGGTGATTATATTAAGGGCTCACTACGAAAGACTAAACATAAAGAGCTGGTAAGAGCGAATATTTTGTAGGGTGGAAGGCTTTTCATTTTAACATGTGACCAGAGCCGTCTTTGATGCAGGATAAAAGAGGCAACAGCCCTAGGCCAAATTATGTACATCAACACGCAACAGTTTGCACCTTGGCAGACCTTTCAACTCACACGGTCTGACTGTGTGACACCCGATTTTCCCCTAGACCTCCCAATTGCTCAGCAACCCTAGGTTGTCATCTGTTTTTTATCAGGCCTGGGGGAAAATGCACCATAAATGTCTCTTTAATGTGCTCGGAGTGCTTAAATCAGGGCTTTTGACGTTTACATACGAGCAGAGGTGGCTCTACAGTTAGGCAAAATAGGCAACTGCTTAAGACCTCACTCAGCTAGGGACCTTTCATGATGGATTTTTTCTAGATTGCTAATATGCAAACGCCATTCAGATGCACATTGATATTCCACCCAAATATATACACTCCTACATTCACATATTCCCATTTACCAAGAGAGTATGGGGCTCCTCAGTAATTAAAATTTATTGGGTTAATTCCTCCATTTACTTTTTAGTTACAAATAGGGGCCTCTTATTTGAATATTGCCTAAGACCTCTAGGGCCACCACTGAAGACGAGTGCAGTGCATGAGCCATCCTGATTGGCTGCTCGGCAGGGCAGCTAGGCATCGTGCTATGCAAGTGCAGGAACACTCTTTTGAGACATGGCTGAAACAGTGATTATGACAGATCTCTGTACTCCGACAGGGCCACATCTGCCAATGCCACTTCCTTGCAGGACCCCCCCCCCCATGTTCTACACAGGCAGACCCCCGTGCCTCCCTCCGATCCTCAAACGAAGCTCAAGGACCGGGACACATAGGGAGCCCACTAGCATCCCCCAGAAATAAGACGAGGCTGTAGAGCTGAGGGCTTTCAGAGTTAGAATAGAACTGGTTTAATCAGGGACACACACATAGATTTATAAGGTCACACATGGGTCATTTACATACATAACTCCCCTCCCCCTAGAAACCGCTGGGGGACTTAACCCTTTCACTGCTGAAGACGTGTGGGACACGTCCTCATTGATGCACGTTGCATGCTGAGGACGTGCCCCACACGTCATCAGCTGTGCGGGACCCCCGGCGGAGATACTCACCTCTCTGTCCGGGGTCCCACGGCGTTCTGACTTCAGCGTCCTCAGACGTTGAAGTCAAGCGCCTCCCGGCGTAAATGACGTCATCGCGCCATGCGCGATGACGTCATTTCCAGGCGACCCCCGGCAATGCCGGGAGATAGCCTGGAAGGGAGGGGGGGGATCCGTTCGGATCCCTCTCCCTCCCGATCGGGAAGGAGCAGCGGTAAAAGCCAGGCACCGCTTAAAAGGGGAGAGTCTCCCCTTTTAAGCGATGCCTGGCTTTAACCCCTCAAGTGCTGGGTTGCACTTCAGCGCCTTGCGGCGCCGAAGTGCAGCCTATCTCCGGTGGGGGCCGCCATCTTGGATGGCGGCTCCGCCCCCGGGACTCCCCTCGCTGTCTGACGTCATCACGCATAGCGTGATGACGTCAGATAGCCGGGGAACCCCTAGCTGCCGGGGATTTCCCAAGGAAATCCCCTGGTAGAGATAGGGGGTTCTTGTGAACCCCGATATCTCCAGAACCGTGGCAGCTAGGGGGTCATGGAGGGTGTCATTTGAAAGGCCTGAGCATGGCCTTTCGAATGATACCCAACATGACTAGGTAAAAAGTAAAAAAAAAAAAATAAAAAAAAAATAATAAATAAATTTAAAAAAATAAATTAATTAAAAAAAACATGTTTTTTTTTTTGTGTGTTGTTTTTATTAATGCAGCAATATTGTTCACATTTCACTTATAATCTGAACAATGATGCTGCACTAATGATTTTTTTCTATGGGGTGCGTTTGCTAAAAATCACGTAATTCCCCCAAAAAAGTAACAAGTCCCCATTTCAAATTTTTTGTACAAGCGCACCCCATAGAAAACATAACCGCAAACGCTCATGTGATAAAATGTGAAAAAAAACACTTTACACACTGCAGATGATTAAAAATTCAATTTTTATTGTATTTTTTGTTATAATATACAGGCAGGTCATGACGTATACATATAAAAATGATATATTATGAATCTGCGTAGTCTGCCGGAAAGAACGATATATAATATGTCTGGGTCATTTATTAAAATGTGGCTTCAAATCGCGTTTAAACATGATGAGCGAAAGCGGTAAAAATGAGCTCAGCACACAGGCGTGAAATGCCTCAGCAGTGAAGGGGTTAATCAGACTGAAACCGATAATTGGACAAACATTTGCGTCTTGAAATGTGGATCTTAATCAGATTACGTACAGACAGTAGACTTACAAACTATTCAAAGAGAAACAGATAAACACATTCTTGAGACAGGGTAAACTGGGACATTAATCCTTTCAACAGATAACAGATAGACAATAGCATTCTTGCATAATCAGATTATACCACAAACATTCTGCACAAAGAGAGGCCTAAATCCAAAAAACATCTCCAAATTCAAATGACGCACGTCACAGGGAAACAGTCTGTTTAACGGGGAGCGGGCTCCAAAACAGGGAAGGGGCCAGGGGGTAACAGTTGAAATATACAGTCCACAGAGCAAAACCCAGAGAATAAAGTCTGTGGGCCATATTACATACTTGGTGCTAACTTAACCAGAGCTGTTGTAAACTTAAAACCTCCATAGGCTATAATGGCTCTGGGAAGTTTACAACAGCTCTGGTTAAATTAGCACCAAGTGTGTAATATGGCCCTGTCTGTGGCTTCAAGCGGTGGAGTGCCGTGGCAGGTCCATGACAGTGATGACATAACATGCCTTCCTGGAGGTCATGTCTGTCTCAGTTTAGGAGAAAAGTAGGTGAATCCTCATATGCAGAGTCTTTCCCAAGGTCCAACTAATATTAAAGACAGCTCTGCATGTGACCATACAGTTCAGGATGCCCCACTTAATGTATGATTAGGAGGAAAGGTCACAGCTTGTACAGGAGTAGTGCCCCCCACTATGACCTCTTTTCCTGAAAACCTTGCTAGACAACACCCAGACTAGTTTACTTTATAAGTTTGATGTCACTCACGGGCGGCCATACCCGCCTGAAAGAGCTTGATTTCCAATGACCTCAGATGCTGAGCAAGCTTGTACACAGTCAGTACCAGTATGGGAAATCCCATAACAATAGCATAAGCTTCAAGTTAAATAAATGAAAGTGTGCATGGAACTATGTTCCAGAGGTTTTAAAAAACCTCTGGACGGTAATACTACAAATTGCTCTTTATGCCATAGCCCAAAAAATCAAATGAAGGCAAACTGTGTAGAAAATAAATAATATGTTGTAGCCCCTCTGCATCAGAAATCCTGACTAAAAGAGGGCGTCAAGTTAAGCCACATAACTAAACCCCTTAATTTGTCTTTGAGATACAACAATGCCATCAATTCCCTCTGATTTCATATGCATCTCCGTAATACTAGTCAACTATGATTCCCTAAAGTGCATTTTTCAGATTTTACCCAACTCGTTTCGCCATGCAGAGCACTGTGCAGTCAGACACTGGTTATTGACCTAGTGTGCATAACAAGATCAAAATAACACACATCTTTGTCAGTATGATGCCCAGTGGCATCACTAGGGTTGGTGTCACCCGGTGCGGTAACTCATGGTGTCACCCCCCCAAGTTTGAAGGTTTCTTTTTTAACTACTCTTACTCATAAATCAGAACTCCCATATAACCCTAAGTGCTCATACACACAGCGCATGTTACTGTGAGGTTTATTGCTGTAGAGCTCTGTGATACACTCATACACACATTCAGGGCCGGCGCTAATGTAAGGCGGCACAGGCGGCCGCCTTACTGTCCTGGCCTGCTGCCAGTTTGAGGGGCGGAAAAATCAGATTTGCGGCGGCGCTGCAGTGTGTGTGCCTGTCTCAGTCCCATCCCACGTTCTTAACACGAGCAGGCACACTGTGTAATTTGGCGCCGCCCCCACACGTGATCCACATAGCCCAGGAAAACAACTGCAGGAGGAGCCACCAGCCCGCGTGCTTTCACTCTGCTGCGATGGAGGAGCGAGGCAGAGAGGAGATTTATTACCAGGTGTGAATAAACTAATGGGAGGAGGGTGTAGATTAATATACTGGGGGGGCTTTAAATTGCTGCACTGGGTCTGGGGGCTGTAAATTGCTATACTGGGGGGGCTGTAAATTGCTATACTGGGGGGCTGTAAATGGATATACTGGGTCTGGGGGCTGTAAATGGATATACTGGGTCTGGGGGCTGTAAATAGATATACTGGGGGGGCTGTAAATTGAAATTACTGGGTCTGGGGGCTGTAAATAGATATACTGGGGGGGCTGTAAATGGATATACTGGGTCTGGGGGCTGTAAATAGATATATGGCGTGGGGGGCTGTAAATGGATATACTGGGTCTGGGGGCTGTAAATAGATATACTGGGGGGGGCTGTAAATTGCTATACTGGGTCTGGGGACTGTAAATGGATATACTGGGTCTGGGGGCTGTAAATAGATATACTGGGGGGCTGTAAATTGCTATACTGGGTCTGGGGGCTGTAAATGGATATACTGGGTCTGGGGGCTGTAAATAGATATACTGGGGGGCTGTAAATTGAAATACTGGGTCTGGGGGCTGTAAATAGATATACGGGGGGGGCTGTAAATGGATATACTGGGTCTGGGGGCTGTAAATAGATATACTGGGGGACTGTAAATGGATATACTGGGTCTGGGGGCTGTAAATAGATATACTGGGGGGGCTGTAAATTGCTATACTGGGTCTGGGGGCTGTAAATGGATATACTGGGTCTGGGGGCTGTAAATGGATATACTGGGTCTGGGGGCTGTAATAGATATACTGGGGGGGGGCTGTAAATTGAAATACTGGGTCTGGGGGCTGTAAATAGATATACTGGGGGGGCTGTAAATGGAGTAATCTGGGTCTGGGGGCTGTAAATAGATATACTGGGGGGCTGTAAATGGATATACTGGGTCTGGGGGCTGTAAATAGATATCTGGGGGGTGGGCTGTAAATAATAACTTATACTGGGTCTGGGGACTGTAAATGGATATACTGGGTCTGGGGGCTGTAAATAGATATACTGGGGTGGGGGGGCTGTAAATTGCTATACTGGGTCTGGGGGCTGGGGGTGTAAATGGATATACTGGGTCTGGGGGTGTAAAATAGATATACTGGGGGGGGGCTGTAAATTGAAAATACTTGGGGGTCTGGGGGCTGTAAATAGATATACGGGGGGGCTGTAAATGGATATACTACTGGGCGTCTGGGGGGCTGTAAATAGATATACTGGGGGCTGTAAATGGATATACTGGGTCTGGGGGCTGTAAATAGAATATACTGGGGGGGCTGTAAATTGCTATACTGGGTCTGGGGGCTGTAAATGGATATACTGGGTCTGGGGGCTGAAAATAGATATACTGGGTCTGGGGGCTGTAAATGGATATACTGGGTCTGGGGGCTGTAAATAGATATACTGGGGGGCTGTAAAATTGAATACTGGGTTCTGGGGGCTGTAAATAGATATACTGGGGGGCTGTAAATGGATATACTGGGTCTGGGGGCTGTAAATAGATATACTGGGGGGGCTGTAAATTGCTATACTGGGTCTGGGGGCTGTAAATGGATATACTGGGTCTGGGGGCTGTAAATGGATATACTGGGTCTGGGGACTGTAAATAGATATACTGGGGGCTGTAAATTGCTATACTGGGTCTGGGGCTGTAAATGGATATACTGGGTCTGGGGGCTGTAAATAGAATATACTGGGGGGCTGTAAATTGAAATACTGGGTCTGGGGGCTGTAAATAGTTATACTGGGGGGGCTGTAAATGGATATACTGGGTCTGGGGGCTGTAAATAGATATACTGGGGGGGCTGTAAATGGATATACTGGGTCTGGGGGCTGTAAATAGATATACTGGGGGGGCTGTAAATTGCTATACTGGGTCTGGGGGCTGTAAATGGATATACTGGGTCTGGGGGCTGTAAATAGATATACTGGGGGGGGGCTGTAAATTGCTATACTGGGTCTGGGGCTGTAAATGGATATACTGGGTCTGGGGGCTGTAAATAGATATACTGGGGGGGGCTGTAAATTGCTATACTGGGTCTGGGGGCTGTAAATGGATATACTGGGTCTGGGGGCTGTAAATAGATATACTGGGGGGGGCTGTAAATGGATATACTGGGTCTGGGGGCTGTAAATAGATATACTGGGGAGGGGCTGTAAATTGCTATACTGGGTCTGGGGGCTGTAAATTGATATACTGGGTCTGGGGGCTGTAAATGGATATACTGGGTCTGTGGGCTGTAAATAGATATACTGGGGGGGCTGTAAATTGCTATATACTGGGTCTGGGGCTGTAAATAGATATACTGGGGGGCTGTAAATTGAAATACTGGGTCTGGGGGCTGTAAATTGAAATACTGGGTCTGGGGGCTGTAAATAGATATACTGGGGGCTGTAAATTGAAATACTGGGTCTGGGGGCTGTAAATAGATATACTGGGTCTGGGGGCTGTAAATAGATTTACTGGGGGGCTGTAAATAGATATACTGGGGGGCTGTAAATTGAAATACTGGGTCTGGGGGCTGTAAATTGATATACTGGGTCTGGGGGCTGTAATAGATTTACTGGGGGGGCTGTAAATAGATATACTGGGGGGCTGTAAATTGATATACTGGGTCTGGGGCTGTAAATTGATATACTGGGTCTGGGGCTGTAAATAGATATACTGGGTCTGGGGGCCGTAAATAGATATACTGGGGGGGGCTGTAAATTGCTATACTGGGGGGGCTGTAAATTGATATACTGGGTCTGGGGGCCGTAAATAGATATACTGGGGGGCTGTAAATTGATATACTGGGTCTGGGGCTGTAAACTGATTTACTGGGGGTGTAAATTGCTATGCTGGTGGGTGTAAAATCATGTACTGGGGGTGTAAAATGATATGCAGGGGGTTTGAATAAACGGATATTGGTACATTACCTTTTTTTATTGCTGTGGAGCTCTGTTATACACTCATTCACACTGCACATTACTGTGAGTTTTATTGCTGTGGATTCTGTGATACGCTCTCATACACACTGCACATTACTATGAGTTTTATTGTTGTGGAGCTCTGTGATACGCTCATGCACACTGCACATTACTGTGAGTTTTATTGCTGTGGATTCTGTGATACGCTCATAACACACCGCACATTACTGTGAGTTTTTATTACTGTGGAGCTCTGTGATACGCTTTTACACACTGCACATTACTATGAGTTTTATTGCTGTGGAGCTCTGTGATACGCTCATACACTCTGCACATTACTATGAGTTTTATTGCTGTGGAGCTCTGTGATACGCTTTTACACACTGCACATTACTGGAAGGTTTATTGAAGTGAGCTCTGTAATTTGCAGTGTGTATAAGTACATCAATAAGGTAGACGTATCTTATAAACCTGAATTGCTCCTGGTGAGGGTATAAATAAACCCACCAGTTTCTCTCATGGCTGAGAAGCCGCATGAGGACATGTGGTTGCTTAGAAAGCAGCTTTTGGTTTCATTAGGGAAGGACTAGCCTGACCCAGAGGTGTCGTGATGCGGCAGAAGAGCTTACACTTTAATGACCATTCAAATAAACCAAAACCTCTGTGTTTTGTTTAACATGGAGCTACAGGGGTGAGCAGGGCTGGACTGGGACAGAAAATCAGCCCTGGATGTCATCCAGACCGGCCCAATTTAATTATGCAAATACGCACAAAATAGTATATAATCCAACTGGATCGCTCAACCAATCGCTCTACAGATACTGGAGTTGCTGCAGAGCGATTGGGTAAAGCACCGCAGTGGCACTGAGGTCAAGTGTGCACCATGCCTTAAGGTGAGGCGGATGCGCAGAGGGTCTCACCGGCACGGTGGCCGCAATATGAGACTGCGTCTGTTTTGCAGTGTGGAAGTTCTCACCTCACCCATTAAGGGCAGCGCGAGCCACGCGGTGAACCAGCATTCACACTGGCCCACAGAGCCATCGGCCCACCGGGAATCTCCCTGTGTAGTCCCTAATGGCCAGTACATGCCTGGGTGAGCGCAAATGACAACTTATTTTCTTGGTATGTTTTAGAGATTATTATGCATCAATGCTGATTGACATGGCATGGTAGGGATGGGGGGGGGGGGGGGGGGCACCAAAATGCACCTTCGCCTGAGTAGACAAAAATGCTTGCACCGGCCCTGCACACATTACTGAGTTTTATTGCTGTGGATTCCTGTGATACGCTCATAAATACCGCACATTACTGTGAGGTTTATTGCTGTGGAACTCTGTGATATGCTCACTCACAGGGCACATTACAGTGAGTTTTGTTGCTGTGCAGCTCTGTGATACAGTATATGCCATGTGTATGAGTGTATCACAGAGCTGCACAGCAACAAAACTGACAGTAATGTGTGCTGTGTATGAGCATTTCCTATCACTCTCAGACAGTCTTTACATGTGGAGATCAGTGAGCTCTCAGCATGTACAGTCTGCCTCAGAGTGTCTGGCCTTCTGCCCACGCAGTAGCACAGTGGTTGAGGTGTAGGAGGGTGACAGTGCCTGATAGTGGCACGGTGACTGGGTTGTGCAGTAGTAGTGGTGTAGAAGAGACATTAACTTTGTGGCGTAGTAAACACAGTGACAGGGTAGTGTAGTCTACACACACACACACCTGCCTGGTCGTCCCGCTCCGAGAGAGTCCAGGCGGGGTGAGGTGTGTGGGTCCCCCGCAGCTGCATGGCTCGCCTCGTTTGCTCCTTCCCGTATACCACGTGACCAACTGATGTCGGTGCAAACCACGTGAAACAGGGTGTCAGCATGAAGGAGGAGCTTAGCGGGAGCAGGGATCACTGCTGACTGACAGAGCTGATAGTAACATCTCGCGCACGTGTAGCTTGCTGTGTGTGTACAAGCATTTGAGCAGGCTGCACAAGGGGCTCTCGCTCATGCAGCCTGCTCGAGTGCTTGTACACAAGCATCAGGCTGCGTGAGATGTTCCAATCGGCTCCAGTCTTCGCTAGTCAACTTGCCCTCGCCGGACAAAGAGTATTGCTTTTTTGCCGCCCCCTGGAAAGTGCCGCCCTAAGCCTTGCCTTTCCAGGACATACTTGAAAATGAGAGACATTTCAATCCATCTTTCCTGGTAAAATACTTAGTAAAAGAAAAAAAAAATTGTCACCCTAGGGGCGATGTGACCCAAATGCAGGCAACACCCCCGTACCCCCCCCTTGTGACGCCACTGTGATGGCCTATTTTGTCAGTATGGAGTGAGCAGTGACAGACAGTGGATGAAACACATGGGGTCATGAGACGTGGGCATCCAGTTTAATTACTTCACTCAATAGTAAGACTGCAGAAATCCAAACCATGCCAAGCGAGCATAACAGTGTAGTACATTCCCAAGATGTTTTGTATCTTTCTGCAGTGTTCCCACACAATGCGAGCCTTGAGAAATTATACATTATCCTGTCACGTGCTGAGTAAAACCGTGGAGCTTTGTCACAGCGCCATATCTTCTTGTGATCGTGCGGAACAATTGTGAGGATTCATCTAGCTTGTACAGATAAAATAAGTACTGTACTACTGAGCAGAAAAAAATGGGTTTGCACAATATCCTGCAAACTGTATAAGGGGAAAAAATATGTGCGCTTTGAAAGGCTTAAGAATCCAAAGTATTTGGATTCAGAAACTTCCACATCTGAACCGAATTGAAAGTTTTTGCCGTTCACATGTCTATCCATGGCGTCCCAGCTCTCACATTTCTATCATGGACAACCGTGACAGCAAAACAGAAACTCCTATCATGATTAATCATGATTGATTAAGACTGATTAATGAAAAATTCTGCAACGAATATCTACTAATCTGCTAATCAATGCGTAAAATAAACAAAACAAGGACATTACATTTTTTGGTGGTAGTGTCCCTTTAAGTTCTCAAAGTTGCGAGTGAGGTGAGGCCAACATGAATTGGATTTGCTGTTCCAGCACATTCCATAAATGCTCATTCGGATTGAGATCTGTTGAATCTGGAGGCAGTGGAGGCCAAAGCAACACATTGAAATCTGTATCATGTTCTTCAAAGCGTTGTACAATTTATACGAAAGCGACTTAAAGTACACGATGACCTGGCATTCGAAGGAGTAACCCTTTCACTACCAATACAGTGTAAACCCGATTCTGCATTGTAATTGCATTGTCCCTGGTTGCATACTCCCCCCCCCATAAAAAACAAAATGACATTAGATTCCCTGGTGAAGACAGCAGCAGGAGTCACAGCTCCTCACTGCTTGCAGCAGAAGACTGCGAACAATCAGTTCCAATGTTCTTCCACCAACCCAGTGCAACCCAGCTCTTCATAAGCCGCAGAGAGGATGTGGCAGGGTGACACTTGGCTTCATATAGTCCTATAAACTCCAAGATCTCTCACCAACGGTACCGCTGTCAGTATCTGTTTGCAGTTCTCAGTTATTCCGTCTCAAGCCTCTAATGCTGCGATCGGGTCAGAGGAGGCCCGGTAACCGTGGCCTGAAGTGCCCGGGCCTGGTGCCATTTCTCTCCCCCCCCCCCGTGGCCTTCTCCCGTGGTCTTTCTTGGCCGGTCGGGTAAGTGCTAGGGGTGGCACCGATATGGCCTCTGACATTTTTTCCCCACCCCATTATATTTTATTTCCTGTGTTGCCTACTAAAAGACGCTGAGAATTTTTTCCTTTTTCACGCTGAGACTTTGTTTTTGTTTTGATTTTTACTTTTTCACATTGTTTCTGCTGACACTCACTGAGGACTTACTGTTTCTTTTTCAGCTGAGGTTCTTCCTACTTGAATGACTTTTTGTTTTAATTGTTTGCACCCCCATATGTGATGTCCACCGACGATACTCTTCTTTTTGTTTATTCCCTAAGTAGTTTACCGGATGACCTCATACTGCCTATTGTTTTTGTTTCCGTACGATGTGCTTAAGCTGCTGTTTATTTTGGCCCTGTGCGGCCATTCTCTGTTTGCTATACTGCTGACATTGTTTCAAAATAAAAACTTTAAATACAAAAGAGTAGGCCCGGTAACAAGGAGCCGGTATGGGTCAGAGTATGCCCGGTAACAAGGAGCCGGTATGGGTCAGAGTAGGCCCGGTAACAAGGAGCCGGTATGGGTCAGAGTAGGCCCAGTAACAAGGAGCCGGTAGGGGTCAGAGTAGGCCCGGTAACAAGGAGCCGGTATGGGTCAGAGTATGCCCGGTAACAAGGAGCCGGTATGGGTCAGAGTAGGCCCGGTAACAAGAAGCCGGTAGGGGTCAGAGTAGGCCCGGTAACAAGGAGCCGGTATGGGTCAGAGTAGGCCCGGTAACAAGGAGCCGGTATGGGTCAGAGTAGGCCCGGTAACAAGGAGCCGGTATGGGTCAGAGTAGGCCCGGTAACAAGGAGCCGGTATGGGTCAGAGTAGGCCCGGTAACAAGGAGCCGGTATGGGTCAGAGTAGGCCCGGTAACAAGGAGCCGGTAAGGGATTTTGACTCCAAACAATGTTCTTCACTTACTGACTCCCAGCTGTTACCAACACGGACTGAATAATGCTTTATTTTTCTAAAAGGAAGGACATATGGGGAAAAAAATCCTTCCCCTTCCAACCTGCTGGGCTAGGCTCAGACATAGTTGGCTTAAAGAACACACCCTGGGAAATAATCATACGGTTTTTGTCTCAGCATCATATTAGCAAGTTTCTCCTCCAACATTGGACCCAACAGTTTAGAGACAAATTGAATTGCAAATTTTAGATCAAAACAGCTATCGGTAAGGTACGCTGACGTTTGACAAAGGTTTGCTATTCCCCTGCATCTCTCCACCAATATACCACTTACAGGGTTATTCAGAGAGAGGTGAAAAGCAGGAGAATGACTGGAGAATGGAAAATTCTAGGTCAAAATAGCCGATTTGGAAAGTGAGATGAAAGGGAGAATTTTTCTGGTTTGGCTATTTTGACCTAGAATTTTCCATTTTCAAGTCATTCTCCTGCTTTTCACTGCTCTTTGAATAACCCTAATAATAAATGACTCCGTTAGTGATTCCCTAATACACTCCGGAGGTCATTATACAGACACATGTACATTCTAGAAAAGCAGCAATCCCTTTTTATGACATCAAGTAATTGTGGCTACTGTGACTGTCTGCCGGATACAAGGAAGGTTTGCTGGAAGTCATGTAAGTATGAAGCAGTGCTTGATAAATAAGATGTGACAAGCAGACCTTCGCACAAAAACAGCAAGGCTTCATCAACTTCTAAAATCATTCAACTAAAGCCCTGCACCTCAAAGTCATTCCACTTTGTGTAGAACGGGAAAATGTATATACACACTGCCTGGTCAAAAAAAAGTCACTCTATTATTTCATTAGACTACCTTTTGCTTTGATCACAGCATTCATTCGCCGTGGCATCCTTTCGATAAGCTCATGCAATGTCACAACATTTATTTCCAGAGTCTCATTAATTTGTCACCAAGATCTTGTATTGATGATGGGAGAGTTGGACGCTGCGTAAAGTCAAATCTTCTCCAGCACATTATCCCAAAGATTCTCAATGGGGTTAAGGTTTGCACTGTGTGGTGGCCAATCCATGTGTGAAATAATGTCTCATACCTCCTGAGCCACTCTTGTCCAATCTAAGCCCAATGAATCCTGGCATTGTCATCTCGGAATATGCCCGCTGTGCCATCAGGGAATAAAAAACCCATTGATGGAAAAACCTGCTCAATCAGTATATTCAGGGAGCCAGATGAGCTCATTTTTGGGCACTTAGGCTAGGGTCAGACGAACGCATTATTCGCAGCGACCGTCAAAAAGTGCGTCCGAACGCATTGCCGTATTTTTCACAGAATGCGCGAAAACGGTCATACGATGCGCATTTTCGTGTGTGATTTTTTTTACGGATAATCAATAAAACACTTTTTGCGTCTGGACGTTATGTAGGCCGGACATTAGCAGCGTCTGACATCTCTTAATCACACACACACACCGCTAGCAGACGCAGCGCACTCTGTACGTCCGTACTAGCGGTTCTGCGTTCTCAAAAAAAGTGTTCATTTTCCACTTGCGTTGCGCGGCTGTACTTTTGTGTGGCCGTACTTCGTATATTGGCCGTCGTTGCGCGTCATTTGCTGCTAGTGCGGCCGTGATTAAGTGCGCCTAAACGCACGTTAAAAATGCGCTAGTCTGACCCCAGCCTCAATGTTGCTGAAAAAAGGTTGTCATTTGCGCTTACCCCCTGTAGCTTCATGCGAAACAAAACACAGAGCTCTTGGTTTACTTGAATAGCCATTAAAGTGTAAGCCCACCTGCTGAGTCAGGGCACCTCTGGTCAAGTGGGTCCTAACCTAATGAAACCAAAAGCGGCTTTCTAAGCAAACTACATGTCCTCATGCTGCTTTTCAGCCAAAAGACAGACTGGTGGGTTTATCATTATCCCCTCATTAAAAACATTTCCACTTTGGGATTGAAAAAGAAAACACGGAAAGTGGCAGCAGCAAAAATGACCTGGCTGGGGACACAACAAAATACACATATATATATATATATATATATATGAAGAAAAAAAAACAGTTTAACACCTATTCCCTACTAGGGTGGCTGCGTAAACCAGAAGTATCCAGCCCATTTCAGGTATAATACATAACAAGAAAAAAAGGTTGCCATTTGCGCTTACCCCAGTAGCTCCATGCAATAAAAAACACATTCAGGTTTATTCAGAGAGGTGAAAGCCTGGAGAATTGCCAGGAGAATGAACAATCTAGACCAAATAGCCGATTTGGAAAGTGAGATAAATGGGAGAATTTTTCTGGTTTGACTATTTTGACCTAGAATTTTCAATTCTCCAGTCATTCTCCTGGTTTTCACTTCTCTCTGAATAATTCTGATTGTTTTGTTTCGCACGGAGCTACAGGCTACTAAGCGCAAATGGCAACCTTTTATCTTGTTATGTTTTATACATGAAGTGGACTGGATGCGGCTGGTCTACACGGCCGCCCTGATAGGGAATAGGTGTGAAACCGTTTTTTTCTACATAATGTTGTTGAACCTAGATTTGACCGACTGAAGCAACCCCAGATGATAATAGGCTTGTATGGCAGGCGGTGACTTTTTCTTGGACAGGCACTGGTAGTGTATATATGGCACACGGCCATTCAGGATGTTGACTGCAGCCCATATGGCATACGGCTGACTTACACAATGATTGGTGCTAAGCCAATCAGAACACAAGTTTAAGTGAGTTTTAACGTTAACAATTATCGCAAGGAGTTTGCAGTATTACTACCTTGATGACCTGCATGTGCTGATTCTCTTAAAATTCTGCGTTACCTATGTTTCAAAATCAACGATTGAGCTCTGCCCTTTCCTTCCCTGAATTGTGCACACCTGCACTGTCATCGTTCTCGTTTTCGATACCGCATTTTGTTCCTATTGCGTACTTGTAGTGGATGTCAATAACAATTTGAATGATAAAAAGCCTGGTAATATCAGATCATCACTTGTCATCTAAGCTCTCAAGCAGGGTCTTCTCTCCTGTTTGGTGTGTGTAATGTGTATGGATTTGTTATTCTGTCTCTCCCATTGTACAGCGCTAAGGAACCTGTTGGCGCTTTATATATGCTTGTAACTGTCATCAGATAACAAGACTCCAAAACCACACACTGGCACTGGAAATCCCAAATAGTAGACCGGGATTTAGAAAGAAAAAAAAAAAGAATCCTTATTTGTAAACAATAAACATGATGGCAAACAAATAGAGTGTATTGTAACCACAAGTCTAGACAGAAAACACAACTGGATTCTGACAATTATGAATAAATAAACAACAAAGTGCTAGACAGCGCTAGAAATTCCATAAAGCATCAGAGTAAAAGAATATAAAAAGGCAAAACAGCAGAAGAGATAACAAACCATAATATACAAACAACAAATAGAAAATGCATTGTCTCCTGAGACCATAACACAGAAAAGAGGTGAAATCCAGTAAACTAAACCAGCAGAGATACATTTTATTTCTGTTTAGGGAGAACATCATTAGCTATTGAGAGTCCTGTATTTTTTTTAAGTGATAGATATAAAACCCTGAAAAAGAACCACAAAAACACAATGTACAGCTAACGTGAGAATCATGCGGTATATATATATAAAATGGCTTTGATATACTCACAGTATTGTTTGATATGGGCCCCTTGGAGAGCAATAAGACGGCGCTGCCTCGTGCTCTGACATAAATGGAATGCCTTTCACGATAACGCATTCCGCCCTGGAATTTTAACTATTAATGCATGTTTTCCCACTATACTGAACCGACCATTGTGCTGGGGGGGGGGGGGGGAGAAAAACAATGGGCTATATCAAAACTAAGGCTGAGGACGCTCAGGCGCACTAAGTGCATCCATTGTGACTGGCCCCCTCCCAGCGTCCGCCATAGTATTTGGATGGATCTGCTGGAAGGATCACAGAATGTAATGTGCATACTTCTAACAAATGTAACAACGGACGTGGACTTTACATCCCCCGTCAAAGCGCTACGACAGACATCAGATAGGTCTACAAAGTGTAAGCATCTATAGGAGGGCCTCCATTTGTAGAGCACAGGGAGATGGCCACACGGGTGTCACAGACGTTCTTTCCGCACTCCTGTACACCTGTGTGGCCCCAGCCCAAGACATTAAGCTAATGGAGGGAGCCAATAGATTTAATGGCTCCTGCTGTTACCTTAACGGCTCCTGCTAATATACCAAGTGAGCCACAAGCTCTTTACCGACAAGTGTTAAGTGTTTGCTTCTGTGAAATCACTTAACACTTGAATCTAAATGATCAACAAAACCCTTCCGTACCTCAGAGAGTGGCGCAATCCACCACTTCCTCTGGCCAAGAACAGCAGAGTACTGTCAACAAATGGTTTCAAATGCTCCTTCCACGGCTCCTCTCCATCCCAGCTCAACTGGGCTCTCGCAGGGCTTGTGCAGGGTCAAACTGGGCTCCCTGGAGTCCTACGGATACTTGAGCCAATAACTATGGCATCTGCTGTTATCATTGAACAGCTAAATCTGATTTGAATTGCTTGGCCGAAATGGGGGGTGTGGCAGACTAGATCTATATTTCTATCTCTATATAAAGGTCTGCCTGTATATATGTGTTTATCTCCTCCATATAGAGTTATGTTCATATTTGTGTCTGACCATTTGGTAAGTTTATTCCTGGGTTCACAGCTGACATGTAATCAAAAGGGTAGCTTTCTCCCTTGGGGGGAGGATGTAACACGTAGCTGTAAAAAGGGAATTTCTTTTGTACACTGCCATAGCAAATCACACCTTCACAGACAGATCGGCACCCAGAGCCTGGACCCAATCTTCAAAGACAGGAAACAAAATCCTTGATCTCGAAGGGGGGTCTGGAGGCAAGAGGGACACCTTTTAGGCAATTAAAGATTAATTGACAAGCTTACTGAGCGTGACAGAGAATTGCACGCTTGGAAATGAAGTCCAGGACACTGGGCCACTTATGGGTGGGGCTGGAAAGATCAGGAAGTTTATAAATTCGGAACACTGGCCATGTGCTTTGGCTGATCACTTGGGGTTCCTTCTAAGAGGACTGATCTGTCCATGCTCTATCTCTAGACTCCAGGAGGCCATAGAGAGAATAGCTCTTCGTAAGTAACGCTCTATGGTTAAACCTTTTTCTTTATATTCTGCTGCGTATTGTATAGTAATTGATTTATTCTAGTTATGATTTTTTATGTAGCTAAGCACTGATTTTTCTATCCTAAATAAACAAAAAGTATTTAAGTTTTGACTCTGGCTGATCAAATGCACGCTAACTAAGAGCTTGGGAGAATTGCTATTTGCCTTAAGCTCGGTTATATATAAGAAATTGCGTGTTGCGGTCGTCAGGAAACGGCAGGGAATTGTGGGAATTGTAGTCACTGTCCGAGTCTAGGATAGTGCGGCTGCTAAGCCCTGCGTCTCCTGTTGCGACCCGCATTGTGTCCGTGAGGACTGGTGGCAGCGTTACTAATAGAATAAGAAAGTGAGTTCCAGGATTGTGGGAGACGTAGATATTTTGCGCTTCAGGAGAAGACTGGCGCTGTGTTGCAATCCTGGGATCATATATCGCGCTCTACGTGCCTGTTGTGAGAGGTAGTGTGGCCAGGACGGGTAGAGAAGTGCGCGTAATTATCTGGGTCTAGTATAGATAGATAGTGCGCGGCTTAACCCGGCGTCCTTGCGCAGCAGCGTGCGTAGTTGGGTCGTGACAACTGGAGGCAAGCGGTGGGATATCAGGTTAGTATTTGGATCTGTGAAGCAACATAGATCCAGATACTAAAGAAATTGGTTTTCCAATTTCCAGAGCAGAACTCAGTGCATTTTTTTTAGAATTTACACAATACACAGCAGTTCCCTTCCCCTTCTTTGTTTTTCTTTTCTATCTTTTATTTGGCTGGAGTGAGAATGTCGCAACAATCATCGAAAAAGACGTTGGAGCAATTATGTCGAGACAAAAATATCTCGACGAAGGATAAAAAGATGAACTTTTACAAGCCCTCGAGGATTATGAGGCGAGGCAAGCAGTCCAGGACGCAGCAGAGCAGGGTACCATGCTTGACCCAGTCGAAGGGAGCGCAAGTCCAGTGGAAAGGACAGTGTCAAGTGCTTCGCCCAAGGGTGATACTGCCCTGGATGTTTACTTGCAGACTGTTTTAAAACATGTGGACTCTGCGGACTCGCAGACGCGGCTTCAGCTCATCCTGAAGTACCAAGAGCGAGAGGAGCGCAGAGCCGAGCAGGACCAAGAGCGAGAGGAGCGCAGAGCTGAACGAGAAGCTGCGGAGTGCAGAGCTGAGCAAGAGACAGCAGCGCGCCAAGCGGACCAAGAAGCGGCGGAGCGCCAAGCCGAACGGGCACATCAGCTCGCTCTGGCACAGGCAAGCAGAACGCAATTATCTCCTGCCCCTGCGGGCGCTGCAGAGCTCCCTACGCCCAGACCTCGTGCAGAGAACTTTCCCACTCTTGACAAAGATGGGGACCTGGATGTGTTCCTGCGAAGTTTTGAAAAGACTTGTCGACAGTACCAGCTGCCCAAGGAGCAATGGGCCAGGTACCTCACTCCTGGACTAAAAGGTCCAGCGCTCGAAGCCTTTGCAGAATTACCGGCTGAGAGCGACCAGGACTATGAGGCGATTAAAGCCGCGTTGCAGAGACGTTATAACCTCACGCCAGAGGTATATCGCAAAAAGTTCAGGTCCTTGCAGAAGCGGGCCGCGGAGAGCTACTCTGCAGTCGTGAGCCACCTGACCACCCTATTTCGACAATGGGTCAGGGGGCTGAAGATTGATACCTTGGAAGCCCTGGAAGACCTGCTAATCAAAAACAGTTCGTGCAGCTGTGCCCACCTGAGATCCAGGAATGGCTTCTGGATCGCAAACCCGAGACGGCCCTGGAAGCTGGTGAGCTGGCCGATTTCCATGCGGCCAACAGAGCGTCTTGGACCAGAGCAGAGGTTCCCCAAAGGATCATCAGGATGGAAGCCCAACTCAGCACGACCCCCCGACATCACGGCGGCAGCGCCCCCCTCTGTGCCAGTCTCTGCTGGAGGGGGAGCGATCCTTCTTCGCCTGGAAGAAGTGTGCGCCGTCGCTGTTTTATTTGCGACAGTACCAATCATCTCCTGGCAGCGTGCCCGCAGAGGAAGAAACCTGCATCCACAGCTGGGGAGGATACCCCTCAGCAGTCAGTTAGTCAGCCCTGCAGATTTTATTCCTGGCAGGACTCTAGCAGTAAAGGGTTTTGGTGGGGTACGTCCTGCGGTGCCAATGGCCTGGGTTTATCTGGACTGGGGAGCTGGGAGAGGTCTGCGGGAGTGGGAGTGTCTGAAAATATTCTACAGATGTGTTGCTGGGCACGGATTTGGGTAAATTGGTGTCACAGTATGTGCTGGAAAGGGATGCTGGGGATTTACCCAGGCCCACTAGTGGCTCTACAGTGGGGAGGGCTGTGTGTGGGGGTGCACGACAGGATTCCTGGACGGGGAGGGCAGGGGATGGCAGTGAGTCAGTCTGCGCCTGCGCCAGGTGTGCCTCAGGTGTTGTGTGGTAGCATGAGGGGCAGTGTGACTGGGAAGGAAGGCAGGGGGTGAGTGAATGCCCGCCTGCACCTGAGTCAGCTGGTTCCCTGGACCCCATGCGTGGGGAGGCCGCGGTGCCATAGTGGAAGTGGGTACCCGCTGGCGGTCGGCGAGGAGTAGGGCACAAGGCCCGTCTCTGCCGTGTGATGGTGTGGATCAGAATGCCTGGAAGGGTGGCAGGATACTGTGGTGTGCCTGCCTAGACCAGACTCAGGTGTGTCTGTGACGCCATATGGTTGGGAGCAAGGGCAAGGGATGACTGCGGGTCTGCTTGCGCCTAAACCAACCAGGACTCTAGTGCCCCGTGAGAATGGTGTGGATCAGAATGCCTGGGAGGGGTGGCAGGATACCGTGGTGTGCCTGCCTAGACCAGACTCAGGTGTGTCTGTGACGCCACGCGGTTGGGAGGGAGAACAAAGGACCAAGGCAGGTTCCTTTAGGGCTGAACCAACTGGGTCGGTGGTGCTGGAGGGAAGGTGTGTGCATCGGAAGGCCTGGATGAGCAGGATCCTGCGGTGTGCCAGCCTGTGTGCGGTTGTCTGAGACTGTGTGTGGCGCAGAGGGCATACTGGGTGGTCGGGAGGAGAGGCCTAGGGTGGCAGAGTGTTATCCAGGGCCTGAACCATCCAGGTTGGCGGTGCCAGGTGAAAGGAGTGGAGGGCAGAACATCCTGGATGGGCAGGATACTGTGGTATGCCAGCCTGTGTCACATGTGTCTGAGGCTGCGGGTGGCACCGAGCGCATGCTGTGTGGTCAGGAGGAAGGGCCTGGGGTGGACGAGTGTTGCCCTGGGGGAAAGCCAACCAGATTCCCAGTACCACAGGAATCTGGTACTGAGCAACCTCCCTGTAGAGGAGGGTGGCATACGGCTGTATGCTCATCGGTTACGAAGCAAGGCGTGCCTGATAAACTGTGTGATAAAGTGGGGAAACTGTGTGCAATGGGGGGCGAGGTGAGCGTGGAGAATCTTGTGCCCCATCTGTATGGTTCCCCAATTCTGAAGGTGCGGGGACAGTGAGAGACAGGGAGGCAGCGGGTCCTGGTGTGGCTCCTGTGACCTCCCAGCCATCTGCCCAGAGCCAGGTACGATGCCTGACTCCGTTGGCAGATGCAGGGGGAACGTTTACTGGGGAGCGGGGCGCTTCACCCTGTTTCTCCATACCCCTGCTGTAAGAATGGCTCCAGAGCAGGCTACGGGTTACGAAGATTCTGCTGCCTGCGAGACTGAGATGCGAGCTGAGAGTGAGCCACACGTGCTGCACCCGGAGGGGCTGCAGAAGCACAGGGGCTTCCCCGAGTCTGTGCCATGTTGTGAGTGCAGTATGAGTGACCCCCTCCCCCCGGTTTGGGAGAGGTGGGGAAGAATGGTGGAGTCGCCAAAGGCCTACATGGGGCAATGTGTGATGCGGTTGCGAGAGGGAATGCATGCTTTAGTGGGCAAAGTGCACGGACACCTGTGCGTCCCCCACTCTGTCATAGCGCCGGCGACTGGTGCAGGTGCCAGATGCCCGTTGGCAAACCCGTGTTAAGACGCACGTGGGAGGCATGTTAGTTAGCCTCCCTTTCTGCGTCTTCATTTGTATGGGAGATGTGGCAGACTAGATCTATATTTCTATCTCTATATAAAGGTCTGCCTGTATATATGTGTTTATCTCCTCCATATAGAGTTATGTTCATATTTGTGTCTGACCATTTGGTAAGTTTATTCCTGGGTTCACAGCTGACATGTAATCAAAAGGTTTAGCTTTCTCCCTTTGGGGGAGGATGTAACACGTAGCTGTAAAAAGGGAATTTCTTTTGTACACTGCCATAGCAAATCACACCTTCACAGACAGATCGGCACCAGAGCCTGGACCCAATCTTCAAAGACAGGAAACAAAATCCTTGATCTCGAAGGGGGTCTGGAGGCAAGAGGGACACCTTTTAGGCAATTAAAGATTAATTGACAAGCTTACTGAGCGTGACAGAGAATTGCACGCTGGGAAATGAAGTCCAGGACACTGGGCCACTTATGGGTGGGGGCTGGAAAGATCAGGAAGTTTATAAATTCGGAACACTGGCCATGTGCTTTGGCTGATCACTTGGGGTTCCTTCTAAAGAGGACTGATCTGTCCATGCTCTATCTCTAGACTCCAGGAGGCCATAGAGGAATAGCTCTTCGTAAGTAACGCTCTATGGTTAAACCTTTTTCTTTATATTCTGCTGCGTATTGTATAAGTAATTGATTTATTCTAGTTATGATTTTTTATGTAGCTAAGCACTGATTTTTCTATCCTAAACAAAAAGTATTTAAGTTTTGACTCTGGCTGATCAAATCCACGCTAACTAAGAGATTGGGAGAATTGCTATTTGCCTTAAGCTCGGTTATATATAAGAAATTGCGTGTTGCGGTCGTCAGGAAACGGCAGGG
Source organism: Leptobrachium leishanense (assembly GCA_009667805.1). Classification (NCBI taxonomy): domain Eukaryota; kingdom Metazoa; phylum Chordata; class Amphibia; order Anura; family Megophryidae; genus Leptobrachium; species Leptobrachium leishanense. The sequence continues at coordinate 68,955,626 of CM019066.1, forward strand.
AATTGTGGGAATTGTAGTCACTGTCCGAGTCTAGGATAGTGCGGCTGCTAAGCCCTGCGTCTCCTGTTGCGACGCGCATTGTGTCCGTGAGGACTGGTGGCAGCGTTACTAATAGAATAAGAAAGTGAGTTCCAGGATTGTGGGAGACGGAGTTATTTTGCGCTTCAGGAGAAGACTGGCGCTGTGTTGCAATCCTGGGATCAGTATATCGCGCTCTACGTGCCTGTTGTGAGAGGTAGTGTGGCCAGGACGGGTAGAGAAGTGCGCGTAATTATCTGGGTCTAGTATAGACAGATAGTGCGCGGCTTAACCCGGCGTCCTTGCGCAGCAGCGTGCGTAGTTGGGTCGTGACAGGGGGTGTTATTGGTGATCTGCAAAAGGTAAAAGGCTCATGCAGCTTTAGTCCTTTTACGGCTCATGATTAACGGTCCAGGTGAGACCCGGCCCATAATCTACGGCAGGGCTGTCAAACTCTAGCCCACCAGATGTTTCGGAACTATAACTCCCATGATTCCCTGGCTATCCCGCCTAGACAACTCCATTCAGCAGGTGATCCCCACCTGTCATCGGCCTACATGCGCACAGCCAACTCTCGCGTCCAAGACTTCTCAAGGGCAGCACAAGTCCTGTGGAATGACTTGCCTCGTCCTATCAAACCTCCCCTGACCTTCAGGCCTTCAAGAAATCCCTCAAAACCCATCTCTTCAGATTAGCGTACCACAACACTGATGCAACTCCTCCCTCTGGTCACCTACTCACACATGATTGAAGCTGCTTCTATGGCCCCACCATTCCCAAACCACTGGCACTAATGATCATGCTAGATAGTGAAATTCCTACGGTCTTCCTCAACCCCAATCCCTCTAGATTGTAAACTCCTATGAGCAGGGCCCTCTACACCTCTTGTTTCCATCCTATGTCCGTTTATATGTATCTCATTGCCTTTGGTTATTGTAAAGCACCACGTAAACTGTTGGCGCTATATAAATGATGAGAGTAATAATAATCTATTACATTGCAAGAATTCGGGGAATTGTAGGCATCAACATCTGGGGGGCTGGGAGTTTGACAGCCCTGGTCTACAGAGTTACTAAGTTTACAACAGCTACATAGTCCACAGTTTGCTCATATAAGGATTGAATTCAAGTCAGGTGTAAAGTAAATTTAGCAACTCCATAGACTTTAACGGTTCTGTGACGTTTACCAGAGATCTGGTTACTTTATACCCGACTCCCAATCTAGCCAAGTTATTTATATTGGGGGTTATTCGGTAAGTGCTGTTGTTGCAGCATAGTTCAATAGTAATTGCAAACCATGGGAAAACTCACCATTGTTGCAACTATAGTAAACTGCAGTTATCAAGAGAAGCAAAACAGCAGGTGAACTTGATGCAAACCACAGGACCACCGTTACCCCGAACCACTGGCACCAATGATCCTGTTGTCCAGTAAAATTCCGCTTGTCCTTGTCAACCCCAATCCCTCTAGACTGTAAGCTCCTATGAGCAGGGCCCTCTACACCTCTTGTTTCCATCCTATGTCCGTTTATCTGTATCTCGTTGCCTTTGGTTATGTAAAGCGCTGCAGAAACTGTTGGCGCCATATAAATGATGACAATAATAACATTAATAATAATTCTTCTGTAAAATGAGTTTATTGTGACTCTTCTGCACTCAGCTTTGTTCTACCATTGTTTGTAACACCAGGGAATATACTTCAGTGATTTTTATACGGAGCTCTCCATTAAATCCAATAGGCACTTCAGAGACAAACTGGACCAGAAAACTGGTGGAAACTACCGTGAAATCTACACTAGCAACTTCAGCAGAAGAACAATGTAAACTACAGAGAACTAAAATATGAATTCATCATGATCCACCATTGTTTCCTTAAACTAAACCAAACTAAAATCCGCTGTAATACCAATGAAAGAGTGGCGATTCCAGAATAACCCCTTAAATGCCATATTGCACGATAATAAAGGTAAAAGTAGTGTGACGAGTGGGAGGCGGCTTATTTTCTAAACAGAGAACTGAACAAGGTGCAAAATTCACAGTTTAAATGGACACTACCACCAGCTGTAACTAGATTTATAGTGTTATTTTTATAGTGCACAAGTAGACACCATGCTGCTGTTTTTTTTCTTTGTATGAAATAATTGCATGTAGACAGAAAAAATAAAGTTAGCTTTTTTTTATCTCCTGTTTCCATTTTGTGGATATTCCCCTTGATGCAAAATTTACCAAAATCTGTGCAAATGTTTCACTTTGTGCCTATGCTTTTTCTTTTACAGTTGAATACTATATATGAGGTGGAGGAGGGGATGTCTAGATTAGGCAACAGGGGGTGTATTGTGCGGTCCAGGCTACTCAAGATAAGAGATGGCAGCTGAATGAGATAAAACATGAAGCTTAAAAGACTTCTAATCTATGGGTTATGTCCATTGAATACATCCCACACAATACAATGATGTGAGTCTGTGCCTTACCCATTCACTTCATTCTATGGCCAAAACCACAAAGTGAGGTGGAAGTACTGTAAAGTCTGGGGGGAGGGGCAGTCTGCAACACAAACTATCACACAATGGATGCACCCAGTGACACATAGTGTAAAATATTTTATTAAACCTTTCCCGCCGCAGGGTATGCTATGCCGTCCCTGTGGTGTGTGGCCATGGGACGTACTAGTACGCCCTGTTGACTTCTATGAGTCGCCTCGGCCCCGCCCAGCAGTCAGCGCACGCCGTTGGCTGCTGCGGGACGGCCTGAACTCAGTGGCTAGGTGGGCCAAAGGAGGCGCCTGGCGTTAAGGGGTTAACTAAACATACCAGAGAAAAATAAAGCACTTCTAAAATATCAACAGCATAAAATAAACACAATAGTGGTTGTAGGGGCCCTTTACTAACCGCCGTCTGCAACCATTCATACAGGTGCGTTTCTTTTCTTTCAAATAGTTATTTTTGTCTATATTATATATAGCTAACAGTAAAGCAACAGGTCTCACATCTGCATGAAAAAACCCCCCTAAAGACCAAAACGTTCATGGCAACAGATGGTATAGGCTGGCGAAGAATCAGTACTTACCTCATGTCCACCATATACAGCATTAATTAATACCTAACTAGAACATAGTAACTCGAAACAACCAGGATGCCTCCAAAAAACCCTTAGGAAGGGATCTAAACTGGGACAGGCAGGACGGCCTCCCAACAGACTGTACAGGGGACTCCGAGGACACCTCCTGCACATAGACAGGCATATATATATATATATATCACATAGCCGGTGTATGTAAGTGGAAATGATTGTAAGCTCACAAGCCAACGCACAGTGTTCTAAATATGAATGCTCCAAATGTCAGACTGGAATAACTCCCTTTGGATCCTGATGTGGTATCCAACCACTTCACTGTCTGTAACCCTACCCTGATCATTTGATGGATCAGAGCTGTGTGGAGAACTGATAAAGAATGATATTCCACCCCTATGTGACCAATCCTGATCAATATGATAGGGAGAAGCAAAGCACAGCTCACCCTCAGTTAATTCAACATTCACATTATGATTATATAATCACTGTATTAAAATGATGGAGGAGGCTTAGAGGATCACTGCCAGGGCAAGACCCTTACCCATCTCTATAAACACATAGATACAGGAGGGGCAAGCAGACTGAGATACATAGATACACGAGGGGCAAGCAGACTGAGATACATAGATACACAAGGGGCAAGCAGACTGAGATACATAGATACACAAGGGGCAAGCAGACTGAGATACATAGATACACAAGGGGCAAGCAGACTGAGATACATAGATACACAAAGGGCAAGCAGACAGATACATAGATACAGGAGGGGCAAGCAGACTGAGATACATAGATACACAAGGGGCAAGCAGACTGAGATACATAGATACACAAAGGGCAAGCAGACTGAGATACATAGATACACAAGGGGCAAGCAGACTGAGATTCATAGATACAGGAGGGGCAAGCAGACAGATACATAGATACACAAGGGGCAAGCAGACTGAGATACATAGATACACAAAGGGCAAGCAGACTGAGATACATAGATACACAAGGGGCAAGCAGACTGAGATACATAGATACACAAAGGGCAAGCAGACTGAGATACATAGATACACAAGGGGCAAGCAGACAGATACATAGATACACAAGGGGCAAGCAGACTGAGATACATAGATACACAAGGGGCAAGCAGACAGATACATAGATACACAAGGGGCAAGCAGACTGAGATACATAGATACACGAGGGGCACGCAGACTGAGATACATAGATACACAAGGGGCAAGCAGACTGAGATACATAGATATACAAGGGGCAAGCAGACTGAGATACATAGATACACAAGGGGCAAGCAGACTGAGATACATAGATACACAAGGGGCAAGCAGACAGATACATAGATACACAAAGGGCAAGCAGACAGATACATAGATACACAAAGGGCCAGCAGACTGAGATACATAGATATAGATACAGAGACAAAAAAAAGACTGACAGCTAAATGCACAATACGCTTCTTTTCCACATTATTACAATTCTTATTATAGTAACAATGTATAATACATTTTATATCAATAGTGAAGTGACAGCTGACATTAAGCAGAATCACACAGTAACACTGTCACTCATGGAGTTTCCAGGCATTGATCACAATCTGTTTTCCCAATTTCCATGAATATTCACACTGTGACTCCAGAAACAACGTATAAATGTGCCATGTGTGGGGCAGCACTTTCTGGGGGCATTCACTCCATGTGCCCGGTGTGTGGGGCAGCACAACCCATGTGCCCAGTGTGAGGGGCAGCACAGCCCCTGTGCCCGGTGTGGGAGGCAGCACAGCCCATGTGCCCAGTGTGAAGGGCAGCACAGCCCCTGTGCCCGTGTGAGGGGCAGCACAGCCCCTGTGCCCGTGTGAGGGGCAGCACAGCCCATGTGACCAGTGTGAAGGGCAGCACAGCCCCTGTGCCCGTGTGAGGGGCAGCACAGCCCATGTGACCAGTGTGAGGGGCAGCACAGGCCTGTGCCCGTGTGAGGGGCAGCACAGCCCATGTGCCCAGTGTGAGGGGCAGCACAGCCCCTGTGCCCAGTGTGGGAGGCAGCACAGCCCATGTGCCCAGTGTGAAGGGCAGCACAGCCCCTGTGCCCGGTGTGAGGGGCAGCACAGCCCATGTGCCCAGTGTGAGGGGCAGCACAGCCCCTGTGCCCGGTGTGAGGGCAGCACAGCCCATGTGCCCGGTGTGAGGGGCAGCACAGCCCCTGTGCCCGGTGTGTGGGAGGCAGCACAGCCCATGTGCCCGGTGTGAGGGGCAGCACAGCTCCTGTGCCCGGCGTGAGGGGCAGCAAAGCCCCTGTGCCTAGTGTGGGAGGAAGCACAGCCCATGTGCCCAGTGTGAGGGGCAGCACAGCCAATGTGCCCGGTGTGAGGGGCAGCACAGCCAATGTGCCCGGTGTGAGGGGCAGCACAGTCCCTGTGCCCGGCGTGAGGGGCAGCAAAGCCCCTGTGCCTAGTGTGGGAGGAAGCACAGCCCATGTGCCCAGTGTGAGGGGCAGCACAGCCAATGTGCCCGGTGTGAGGGGCAGCACAGCCAATGTGCCCGGTGTGAGGGGCAGCACAGTCCCTGTGCCCGGTGTGAGGGGCAGCACAGCCCCTGTGCCCGGTGTGGGGGGCAGCACAGCCCCTGTGTGGGTGAGTGTGCTCGGCGCTGCACACAGGGAGTCGCCGTGCAGCGGGCTCTTACCGCAGGCAGACTGCAGGCTCTCCAGGCTCAGGTATCGGCACAGCACGCCCCTCATGCCGGCGCCGCTGCTGCTGTCTGAGTCGGAACCGGAGGAAAGCCCCGAGCTGCCGCGGCTGCCGTGCGGGTTCATGGCTCCATCACCGCGCTCTGCAAACACCACCCGACGCGGTACCTGGCACTGCACGGAGCGGCACCTCCCCGGGGCCCCGAGGGGGGCAGGAACCGCGCAATCCGGGGACACAGACTCTGCCCACCCGGGGGAGGGAGGAGGGGGGGGGGTCCCTACTGATACACTGTGACATGTGTGTGATGAGAGCAGAGGGGTAATGTGTGTGTGTGATGAGAGCAGAGGGGTAATGTGTGTGTGTGATGAGAGCAGAGGGGTAATGTGTGTGTGTGATGAGAGCAGAGGGGTAATGTGTGTGTGTGATGAGAGCAGAGGGGTAATGTGTGTGTGTGATGAGAGCAGAGGGTTAATGTGTGTGTGTGATGAGAGCAGAGGGTTAATGTGTGTGTGTGATGAGAGCAGAGGGGTAATGTGTGTGTGTGACGAGAATAATATTTGTCACCGGCAGTTTGGGGTGTACACAGTTGTGTATGGGTTGTAGTGGTGGGATTCAATGCATTTCACCAAATATCATCTTTGATCCATGCTTTCCTTTTTTTCTCAGTAATACTTTTCTCTATTCCGTCCCTGTTCATTAACCCTTTCCCTCCCAATTTCTAGCACACTTCATGTCTGGTAATATCCCCTCACCCTGTCAGTTATCATTATTTTCTCATGTAAAAAAGAATAATAATAGTAAGTTTGGCAGCTCACCCAGATTTCTTCCCTCAGTTAACCATTGACATACCAAGTTCACCACCTGTCAAACCTCACTCAAACCTGATAGGAATATTAAAATATACAGATAGGGTGGGTTTAGGGAATCATTATGATAATTGTAACAAAAAATCATATTTAGTGTCACTTAATCAGAAAAGTGTGATTGAAAGCTGAATATAAGCTATTCAGTGAAACCAAAGGAAACTCCATAAAGAGTGATGGAGCTGTGTTCTTAAACATTCCTGCTGCTCCACTTGACCCCAGCCTCTACTGTCTTTCTTCTCACCCTACCCCCCTCCTCTCTAATGTCCTTCTGTCTTGATCTTCTCTCACTCGCAAATCTTTCACAATCACTTACAGACAAACCTATACAATCCCACTGTCACACACAAGCTGCCACCAACAAACTATGGAGACAGGCGAACAGAGAGTAGAGACACTGACAAATGTATACAGAGACATTGACAGACACACTGAAAGAGACACACAGACAGAGATGTGAAAGATGCACACGGACGCTGGCAAAGACAATGACATACATAGAGGCAATGACAAAGGCAAAGAAACACTGTGAAAGAAAGACACACACACACTGACAGAGGCACAGACACATTTTCAAAGGCACTTAAACTGACAGACACAAAAACAGTGAGAGACACAGACACACTAACAATACTTCATCAATGACTCGTTGTCTTGTGGAGCAACTGGTTTTACAGATTTTATGTTGAACCAGTTCATGCAAACTGGAATTATAGTGCCAGTGGTGGGTTTGGCAAAGTAGTATGGGACAGTGTGGTTGATGGGGATGTGTAGTGTTTATGTGGGGTTGTGAGGTATGTACAGTGCCATGTACTTACTATAGCTCATGTTCACTGCTGGAGAGCAATGACAGTGGTGGAGCGTGGGTTGTCAGCACCCGGGGCCAGCCAAGAATTGTGCGCTCCCCCACAATATTGCCCAGCTCTCATTGATGTATTGCCCAGCTCTCATGGATATATTGCCCAGCTCTCATGGATATATTGCCCAGCTCTCATGGATATATTGCCCCAGCTCATATGGATATATTGCCCAGATCTCATGGATATATTGCCCCAGCTCTCATTGATATATTGCCCAGATCTCATTGATATATTGCCCAGCTCTCATTGATATATTGTCCAGCTCTCATGGATATATTGTCCAGCTCTCATTGATATATTGCCCAGATCTCATGGATATATTGCCCAGCTCTCATTGATATATTGTCCAGCTCTCATTGATATATTGTCCAGCTCTCATTGATATATTGCCCAGATCTCATGGATATATTGTCCAGCTCTCATTGATATATTGTCCAGCTCTCATGGATATATTGTCCAGCTCTCATTGATATATTGCCCAGATCTCATGGATATATTGCCCAGCTCTCATTGATATATTGCCCCCAGCTCTCATTGATATATTGCCCAGATCTCATGGATATATTGCCCAGCTCTCATTGATATATTGTCCAGCTCTCATTGATATATTGCCCAGCTCTCATGGATATATTGCCCAGCTCTCATTGATATATTGTCCAGCTCTCATGGATATATTGTCCAGCTCTCATTGATATATTGCCCAGCTCTCATTGATATATTGCCCAGCTCTCATTGATATATTGTCCAGCTCTCATGGATATATTGTCCAGATCTCATGGATATATTGCCCAGCTCTCATTGATATATTGCCCAGCTCTCATTGATATATTGCCCAGCTCTCATGGATATATTGCCCAGCTCTCATTGATATATTGCCCAGCTCTCATTGATATATTGTCCAGCTCTCATGGATATATTGCCCAGCTCTCATGGATATATTGCCCAGCTCTCATGAATATATTGGCCAGCTCTCATTAATATATTGTCCAGCTCTCATGGATATATTGCCCAGCTCTCATGAATATATTGCCCAGCTCTCATTAATATATTGCCCAGCTCTCATTAATATATTGGCCAATGGCCAGCTCTCATGGATATATTGCCCAGCTCTCATTAATATATTGGCCAATGGCCAGCTCTCATGAATATATTGCCCAGCTCTCGTGGATATATTGCCCAGCTCTCATGGATATATTGGCCAGCTCTCATTAATATATTGGCCAATGGCCAGCTCTCATGGATATATTGCCAAGCTCTCATGAATATATTGCCCAGCTCTCATGAATATATTGCCCAGCTCTCATGGATGTATTGCCCAGCTCTCATTAATATATTGGCCAATGGCCAGCTCTCATGAATATATTGCCCAGCTCTCATGGATATATTGCCCAGCTCTCATTAATATATTGGCCAATAGCCAGCTCTCATGGATATATTGCCCAGCTCTCATGAATATATTGCCCAGCTCTCATGGATATATTGCCCAGCTCTCATTAATATATTGCCCAGCTCTCATGGATATATTGCCCAGCTCTCATGGATATATTGCCCAGCTCTCATGGATATATTGCCCAGCTCTCATTGATGTATTGCCCAGCTCTCATGGATGTATTGGCCAGCTCTCATTGATATATTGCCCAGCTCTCATGGATGTATTGGCCAGCTCTAATTGATATATTGCCCAGCTCTCATGAATATATTGCCCAGCTCTCATGGATATATTGCCCCAGCTAATATGGATATATTGCCCAGATCTCATGGATATATTGCCCCAGCTCTCATTGATATATTGCCCAGATCTCATTGATATATTGCCCAGCTCTCATTGATATATTGTCCAGCTCTCATGGATATATTGTCCAGCTCTCATTGATATATTGCCCAGATCTCATGGATATATTGCCCAGCTCTCATTGATATATTGCCCCCAGCTCTCATTGATATATTGCCCAGATCTCATGGATATATTGCCCAGCTCTCATTGATATATTGTCCAGCTCTCATTGATATATTGCCCAGCTCTCATGGATATATTGCCAGCTCTCATTGATATATTGTCCAGCTCTCATGGATATATTGTCCAGCTCTCATTGATATATTGCCCAGCTCTCATTGATATATTGCCCAGCTCTCATTGATATATTGTCCAGCTCTCATGGATATATTGTCCAGATCTCATGGATATATTGCCCAGCTCTCATTGATATATTGCCCAGCTCTCATTGATATATTGCCCAGCTCTCATGGATATATTGCCCAGCTCTCATTGATATATTGCCCAGCTCTCATTGATATATTGTCCAGCTCTCATGGATATATTGCCCAGCTCTCATGGATATATTGCCCAGCTCTCATGAATATATTGGCCAGCTCTCATTAATATATTGTCCAGCTCTCATGGATATATTGCCCAGCTCTCATGAATATATTGCCCAGCTCTCATTAATATATTGCCCAGCTCTCATTAATATATTGGCCAATGGCCAGCTCTCATGGATATATTGCCCAGCTCTCATTAATATATTGGCCAATGGCCAGCTCTCATGAATATATTGCCCAGCTCTCGTGGATATATTGCCCAGCTCTCATGGATATATTGGCCAGCTCTCATTAATATATTGGCCAATGGCCAGCTCTCATGGATATATTGCCAAGCTCTCATGAATATATTGCCCAGCTCTCATGAATATATTGCCCAGCTCTCATGGATGTATTGCCCAGCTCTCATTAATATATTGGCCAATGGCCAGCTCTCATGAATATATTGCCCAGCTCTCATGGATATATTGCCCAGCTCTCATTAATATATTGGCCAATAGCCAGCTCTCATGGATATATTGCCCAGCTCTCATGAATATATTGCCCAGCTCTCATGGATATATTGCCCAGCTCTCATTAATATATTGCCCAGCTCTCATGGATATATTGCCCAGCTCTCATGGATATATTGCCCAGCTCTCATGGATATATTGCCCAGCTCTCATTGATGTATTGCCCAGCTCTCATGGATGTATTGGCCAGCTCTCATTGATATATTGCCCAGCTCTCATGGATGTATTGGCCAGCTCTAATTGATATATTGCCCAGCTCTCATGAATATATTGCCCAGCTCTCATGGATATATTGCCCAGCTCTCATTATATATTGGCCAATAGCCAGCTCTCATGGATATATTGCCCAGCTCTCATGGATATATTGCCCAGCTCTCATGAATATATTGCCCAGCTCTCATTAATATATTGCCCAGCTCTCATTAATATATTGGCCAATGGCCAGCTCTCATGGATATATTGCCCAGCTCTCATTAATATATTGCCAATGGCCAGCTCTCATGAATATATTGCCCAGCTCTCGTGGATATATTGCCCAGCTCTCATGGATATATTGGCCAGCTCTCATTAATATATTGGCCAATGGCCAGCTCTCATGGATATATTGCCAAGCTCTCATGATATATTGCCCAGCTCTCATGAATATATTGCCCAGCTCTCATGGATATATGCCCAGCTCTCATTAATATATTGGCCAATAGCCAGCTCTCATGGATATATTGCCCAGCTCTCATGAATATATTGCCCAGCTCTCATGGATATATTGCCCAGCTCTCATTAATATATTGCCCAGCTCTCATGGATATATTGCCCAGCTCTCATGGATGTATTGGCCAGCTCTCATTGATATATTGCCCAGCTCTCATGGATGTATTGGCCAGCTCTAATTGATATATTGCCCAGCTCTCATGAATATATTGCCCAGCTCTCATGGATATATTGCCCAGCTCTCATTAATATATTGGCAATAGCCAGCTCTCATGGATATATTGCCAGCTCTCATTAATATATTGGCCAATAGCCAGCTCTCATGGATATATTGCCCAGCTCTCATGAATATATTGCCCAGCTCTCATGGATATATTGCCCAGCTCTCATGGATATATTGCCCAGCTCTCATGGATATATTGCCCAGCTCTCATTGATGTATTGCCCAGCTCTCATGAATATATTGCCCAGCTCTCATGGATATATTGCCCAGCTCTCATTGATGTATTGCCCAGCTCTCATGGATATATTGCCCAGCTCTCATGGATATATTGCCCAGCTCTCATAGATATATTGCCCAGCTCTCATGGATATATTGCCCAGCTCTCATAGATATATTGCCCAGCTCTCATGGATATATTGGCCAATGCCAGCTCTCATGGATATATTGGCCAGCTCTCATGGATGTATTGCCCAGCTCTCATTAATATATTGCCCAGCTCTCATGGATATATTGCCCAGCTCTCATGGATGTATTGGCCAGCTCTCATTGATATATTGCCCAGCTCTCATGGATGTATTGGCCAGCTCTCATTGATATATTGCCCAGCTCTCATGGATATATTGCCCAGCTCTCATTAATATATTGCCCAGCTCTCATGGATATATTGCCCAGCTCTCATTGTTGTATTGCCCAGCTCTCCTGAATATATGGCCAGCTCTCATTGATGTATTGCCCAGCTCTCATGTATATATTGCCCAGCTCTCATGGATATATTGCCCAGCTCTCATTGATATATTGCCCAGCTCTCATGGATATATTGGCCAATGGCCAGCTCTCATGGATATATTGCCCAGCTCTCATAGATATATTTCCCAGCTCTCATGATATATTGCCCAGCTCTCATTATATATTGCCCAGTTCTCATTGATATATTGCCCAGCTCTCATGGATATATTGCCAATGGCCAGCTCTCATGGATATATTGCCCAGCTCTAATTAATATATTGCCCAGCTCTCATTAATATATTGCCCAGCTCTCATGGATATATTGCCCAGCTCTCACGGATATATTGCCCAGCTCTCATGGATATATTGCCCAGCTCTCATTGATGTATTGCCAGCTCTCATGAATATATTGCCCAGCTCTCATGGATATATTGCCCAGCTCTCATTGATATATTGCCCAGCTCTCATGGATATATTGCCCAGCTCTCATGGATATATTGCCCAGCTCTCATAGATATATTGCCCAGCTCTCATGGATATATTGGCCAATGGCCAGCTCTCATGGATATATTGGCCAGCTCTCATGATGTATTGCCCAGCTCTCATTAATATATTGCCCAGCTCTCATGGATATATTGCCCAGCTCTCATGGATATATTGCCCAGCTCTCATGGATGTATTGCCAGCTCTCATGGATGTATTGCCCAGCTCTCATGGATATATTTCCCAGATCTCATGGATATATTGCCCAGCTCTCATTGATATATTGTCCAGCTCTCATTGATATATTGGCCAGCTCTCATGGATATATTGGCCAGCTCTCATGGATATATTGCCCAGCTCTCATGGATATATTGCCCAGCTCTCATTAATATATTGCCCAGCTCTCATTAATATATTGGCCAATGGCCAGCTCTCATGAATATATTGCCCAGCTCTCATGGATATATTGCCCAGCTCTCTCATGGATATATTGGCCAGCTCTCATTAATATATTGGCCAATAGCCAGCTCTCATGGATATATTGCCCAGCTCTCATGGATATATTGCCCAGCTCTCATGGATATATTGGCCAGCTCTCATTAATATATTGGCCAATAGCCAGCTCTCATGGATATATTGCCCAGCTCTCATGGATATATTGCCAGCTCTCATGAATATATTGCCCAGCTCTCATTAATATATTGCCCAGCTCTCATTAATATATTGGCCAATGGCCAGCTCTCATGGATATATTGCCCAGCTCTCATTAATATATTGCCAATGGCCAGCTCTCATGAATATATTGCCCAGCTCTCGTGGATATATTGCCCAGCTCTCATGGATATATTGCCAGCTCTCATTAATATATTGCCAATGGCCAGCTCTCATGATATATTGCCAAGCTCTCATGAATATATTGCCCAGCTCTCATGAATATATTGCCCAGCTCTCATGGATGTATTGCCCAGCTCTCATTAATATATTGGCCAATGCCAGCTCTCATGAATATATTGCCCAGCTCTCATGGATATATTGCCCAGCTCTCATTAATATATTGGCCAATAGCCAGCTCTCATGGATATATTGCCCAGCTCTCATGAATATATTGCCCAGCTCTCATGGATATATTGCCCAGCTCTCATTAATATATTGCCCAGCTCTCATGGATATATTGCCCAGCTCTCATGGATATATTGCCCAGCTCTCATGGATATATTGCCCAGCTCTCATTGATGTATTGCCCAGCTCTCATGGATGTATTGGCCAGCTCTCATTGATAATTGCCCAGCTCTCATGGATGTATTGGCCAGCTCTAATTGATATATTGCCCAGCTCTCATGAATATATTGCCCAGCTCTCATGGATATATTGCCCCAGCTAATATGGATATATTGCCCAGATCTCATGGATATATTGCCCCAGCTCTCATTGATATATTGCCCAGATCTCATTGATATATTGCCCAGCTCTCATTGATATATTGTCCAGCTCTCATGGATATATTGTCCAGCTCTCATTGATATATTGCCCAGATCTCATGGATATATTGCCCAGCTCTCATTGATATATTGCCCCCAGCTCTCATTGATATATTGCCCAGATCTCATGGATATATTGCCCAGCTCTCATTGATATATTGTCCAGCTCTCATTGATATATTGCCCAGCTCTCATGGATATATTGCCCAGCTCTCATTGATATATTGTCCAGCTCTCATGGATATATTGTCCAGCTCTCATTGATATATTGCCCAGCTCTCATTGATATATTGCCCAGCTCTCATTGATATATTGTCCAGCTCTCATGGATATATTGTCCAGATCTCATGGATATATTGCCCAGCTCTCATTGATATATTGCCCAGCTCTCATTGATATATTGCCCAGCTCTCATGGATATATTGCCCAGCTCTCATTGATATATTGCCCAGCTCTCATTGATATATTGTCCAGCTCTCATGGATATATTGCCCAGCTCTCATGGATATATTGCCCAGCTCTCATGAATATATTGCCAGCTCTCATTAATATATTGTCCAGCTCTCATATTGCCCAGCTCTCATGAATATATTGCCCAGCTCTCATTAATATATTGCCCAGCTCTCATTAATATATTGGCCAATGGCCAGCTCTCATGGATATATTGCCCAGCTCTCATTAATATATTGGCCAATGGCCAGCTCTCATGAATATATTGCCCAGCTCTCGTGGATATATTGCCCAGCTCTCATGGATATATTGGCCAGCTCTCATTAATATATTGGCCAATGGCCAGCTCTCATGGATATATTGCCAAGCTCTCATGAATATATTGCCCAGCTCTCATGAATATATTGCCCAGCTCTCATGGATGTATTGCCCAGCTCTCATTAATATATTGGCCAATGGCCAGCTCTCATGAATATATTGCCCAGCTCTCATGGATATATTGCCCAGCTCTCATTAATATATTGGCCAATAGCCAGCTCTCATGGATATATTGCCCAGCTCTCATGAATATATTGCCCAGCTCTCATGGATATATTGCCCAGCTCTCATTAATATATTGCCCAGCTCTCATGGATATATTGCCCAGCTCTCATGGATATATTGCCCAGCTCTCATGGATATATTGCCCAGCTCTCATTGATGTATTGCCCAGCTCTCATGGATGTATTGGCCAGCTCTCATTGATATATTGCCCAGCTCTCATGGATGTATTGGCCAGCTCTAATTGATATATTGCCCAGCTCTCATGAATATATTGCCCAGCTCTCATGGATATATTGCCCAGCTCTCATTAATATATTGGCCAATAGCCAGCTCTCATGGATATATTGCCCAGCTCTCATGGATATATTGCCCAGCTCTCATGAATATATTGCCCAGCTCTCATTAATATATTGCCCAGCTCTCATTAATATATTGGCCAATGGCCAGCTCTCATGGATATATTGCCCAGCTCTCATTAATATATTGGCCAATGGCCAGCTCTCATGAATATATTGCCCAGCTCTCGTGGATATATTGCCCAGCTCTCATGGATATATTGGCCAGCTCTCATTAATATATTGGCCAATGGCCAGCTCTCATGGATATATTGCCAAGCTCTCATGAATATATTGCCCAGCTCTCATGAATATATTGCCCAGCTCTCATGGATATATTGCCCAGCTCTCATTAATATATTGGCCAATAGCCAGCTCTCATGGATATATTGCCCAGCTCTCATGAATATATTGCCCAGCTCTCATGGATATATTGCCCAGCTCTCATTAATATATTGCCCAGCTCTCATGGATATATTGCCCAGCTCTCATGGATGTATTGGCCAGCTCTCATTGATATATTGCCCAGCTCTCATGGATGTATTGGCCAGCTCTAATTGATATATTGCCCAGCTCTCATGAATATATTGCCCAGCTCTCATGGATATATTGCCCAGCTCTCATTAATATATTGGCCAATAGCCAGCTCTCATGGATATATTGGCCAGCTCTCATTAATATATTGGCCAATAGCCAGCTCTCATGGATATATTGCCCAGCTCTCATGAATATATTGCCCAGCTCTCATGGATATATTGCCCAGCTCTCATGGATATATTGCCCAGCTCTCATGGATATATTGCCCAGCTCTCATTGATGTATTGCCCAGCTCTCATGAATATATTGCCCAGCTCTCATGGATATATTGCCCAGCTCTCATTGATGTATTGCCCAGCTCTCATGGATATATTGCCCAGCTCTCATGGATATATTGCCCAGCTCTCATAGATATATTGCCCAGCTCTCATGGATATATTGCCCAGCTCTCATAGATATATTGCCCAGCTCTCATGGATATATTGGCCAATGGCCAGCTCTCATGGATATATTGGCCAGCTCTCATGGATGTATTGCCCAGCTCTCATTAATATATTGCCCAGCTCTCATGGATATATTGCCCAGCTCTCATGGATGTATTGGCCAGCTCTCATTGATATATTGCCCAGCTCTCATGGATGTATTGGCCAGCTCTCATTGATATATTGCCCAGCTCTCATGGATATATTGCCCAGCTCTCATTAATATATTGCCCAGCTCTCATGGATATATTGCCCAGCTCTCATTGTTGTATTGCCCAGCTCTCCTGAATATATTGGCCAGCTCTCATTGATGTATTGCCCAGCTCTCATGTATATATTGCCCAGCTCTCATGGATATATTGCCCAGCTCTCATTGATATATTGCCCAGCTCTCATGGATATATTGGCCAATGGCCAGCTCTCATGGATATATTGCCCAGCTCTCATAGATATATTTCCCAGCTCTCATAGATATATTGCCCAGCTCTCATTAATATATTGCCCAGTTCTCATTGATATATTGCCCAGCTCTCATGGATATATTGGCCAATGGCCAGCTCTCATGGATATATTGCCCAGCTCTAATTAATATATTGCCCAGCTCTCATTAATATATTGCCCAGCTCTCATGGATATATTGCCCAGCTCTCACGGATATATTGCCCAGCTCTCATGGATATATTGCCCAGCTCTCATTGATGTATTGCCCAGCTCTCATAGATATATTGCCCAGCTCTCATGGATATATTGGCCAATGGCCAGCTCTCATGGATATATTGGCCAGCTCTCATGGATGTATTGCCCAGCTCTCATTAATATATTGCCCAGCTCTCATGGATATATTGCCCAGCTCTCATGGATATATTGCCCAGCTCTCATGGATGTATTGGCCAGCTCTCATGGATGTATTGCCCAGCTCTCATGGATATATTTCCCAGATCTCATGGATATATTGCCCAGCTCTCATTGATATATTGGCCAGCTCTCATGGATATATTGGCCAGCTCTCATGGATATATTGCCCAGCTCTCATGGATATATTGCCCAGCTCTCATTAATATATTGCCCAGCTCTCATTAATATATTGGCCAATGGCCAGCTCTCATGAATATATTGCCCAGCTCTCATGGATATATTGCCCAGCTCTCATGGATATATTGCCCAGCTCTCATTAATATATTGGCCAATAGCCAGCTCTCATGGATATATTGCCCAGCTCTCATGGATATATTGCCCAGCTCTCATGGATATATTGGCCAGCTCTCATTAATATATTGGCCAATAGCCAGCTCTCATGGATATATTGCCCAGCTCTCATGGATATATTGCCCAGCTCTCATGAATATATTGCCCAGCTCTCATGGATATATTGCCCAGCTCTCATTAATATATTGCCCAGCTCTCATGGATATATTGCCCAGCTCTCATGGATGTATTGGCCAGCTCTCATTGATATATTGCCCAGCTCTCATTGATGTATTGCCCAGCTCTCATGGATATATTGCCCAGCTCTCATGAATATATTGGCCAGCTCTCATTGATGTATTGCCCAGCTCTCATGAATATATTGCCCAGCTCTCATGGATATATTGCCCAGCTCTCATTGAATATATTGCCCAGCTCTCATGGATATATTGGCCAATGGCCAGCTCTCATGGATATATTGCCCAGCTCTCATAGATATATTGCCCAGCTCATCAGATATATTGCCCAGCTCTCATTAAAATATTGCCCAGTTCTCATTGATATATTGCCCAGCTCTCATGGATATATTGGCCAATGGCCAGCTCTCATGGATATATTGCCCAGCTCTAATTAATATATTGCCCAGCTCTCATGGATATATTGCCCAGCTCTCATGGATATATTGCCCAGCTCTCATGGATATATTGCCCAGCTCTCATGAATATATTGCCCAGCTCTCATGGATATATTGCCCAGCTCTCATTGATGTATTGCTCAGCTCTCATGAATATATTGGCCAGCTCTCATTGATGTATTGCCCAGCTCTCATGGATATATTGCCCAGCTCTCATGGATATATTGCCCAGCTCTCATAGATATATTGCCCAGCTCTCATGGATATATTGGCCAATGGCCAGCTCTCATGGATATATTGGCCAGCTCTCATGGATGTATTGCCCAGCTCTCATTAATATATTGCCCAGCTCTCATGGATATATTGCCCAGCTCTCATGGATGTATTGGCCAGCTCTCATTAATATATTGCCCAGCTCTCAAGGATATATTTTCCAGATATCATGGCTATATTGCCCAAGTCTCATTGATATATTGTCCAGCTCTCATTGATATATTGGTCAGTTCTCATGGATATATTGGCCAGCTCTCATGGATATATTGGCCAGCTCTCATGGATATATTGCCCAGCTCTCTTTAATATATTGCCCAGCTCTCATTAATATATTGCCCAGCTCTCATTGATATATTGTCCAGCTCTCATGGATATATTGCCCAGCTCTCATTGATATGTTGTCCAGCCAGTGGCGTAACTAGAAACCTGAGGGCCCCGGTGCAAGAATCCATGAAGGCCCCCCCCCCAAAATCCATATTTTTACTTTTTTTTCCCTGCAATATAAAAAAATAAAAAAAATAGAGTACACCATTTATATTAAGGGCCCCCCAGCCCCCACGGTAACGCAGTCCAAACTAAGTGTAGTACTAGTAAGCGACCGGACCATCATTTGATTTTAATTTGATTTTGAACATAATTACCTGAGTGGCGTGCTGATGCTGAATGATGTTGTGACCGGGACGTTTGTCAGGAGAGACAGTGACTGTCATGGGCAGTGGGTACTGCACGAGTCTGCTGCAGTGGTGCGGTGGTGGCGTCAGGCCCAGCTGAATGATATACTGTGTCTGACAGTGACTTGACGTGACGTGACCGGGTCGGAACTCGGAACGTTGTGGCGGCGGCCTCAGAGTGACTGAGTGGGTGAGTGGGAGACCGTGACTGTCACGGCCCAGGAGTCAGCTGTGGCGGGTGGTCGGTGGTGCCGGACAGACTCATGGGACTCACTGGAGCCGCCCGGAGAGGAACAATTCCGGCCGCGGATTAATCCCGGCCCTGCTCTGTCTCGCTCGATGCTCACTGTCTCCTTGGCCACGCCCATACACACACATGGACACACGTGCGGCCGGAGCTTCTGGAGCCAGCCGGCGAGCGAGCAGGGAGAGGGGGGAGGAACTTAACTTATGACGAGCCGAGGCTCATCATCGGAACGCCGATCGCGCTGCTGAAAAAATAGTGCAGCGCCTGCTCGCCGCTGCGCCAGTCTCCAAAAGCCAGTGGGCCCCCCTCAAGTGGCGGAATTGCCAGGGCCCGGTCGCGATTGCGACCGCTGCGACCCTGGTAGTTCCGCCACTGTGTCCAGCTCTCATTGATATATTCCCCAGCTCTCATTGATATATTGCCCAGCTCTCATTGATATATTGGCATGGGGCCGGATGCCATGCAAGGGGTGGGGGCCGGATGCCATGCAGGGGGGTGCCTGGTCCTGATTAGCGTGAGAGTCCGTGGAAAGAGCGGGCGGCTGCGCGTGCGTGTGTATGTCCGGCCAGTCAGGTGGTACAGAGACTCAGTAGTACCACCTGACTGGCTGGACAGCGTGACCCACGCACGCACGCAGCCGCCTCCCCTTTAACACACACTCTCACGCTATTCAGGACCGGGCACCCCCCCTGCATGGCATCCAGGCCCCCTCAACCCGCGGGCCCTTGGGCGGTGCCCAAGGGCCCGACGGGTCAGTCCGGGCCTGCTGGCTGGGAACTTTTAGGGTTGCAAATTTCTTTTGAAATGATGTCCCGCTAAAAAAACCACGCCTGGGGCCACCGCCCCCCAGCCTTCCCCCACGCTACACCACTGAGCAATGGATATCATGTAGTGTCAAATGAGAATTGTGTGAGACAAATCACACTTTGCAGCAAAAGGACAACAGAGAATTATTTGTTCCCTGTGTCCTTCAAATTATGAAACATACACACAGAGACACTGAAAGCCACATATACACACAGAGACACTGAAAGCCACATATACACACACAGAGACACTGGGCAATATTCCAATGTTGACGCTAACATGGAAATGATAATCAGGATAATGTGCACTTGCAGATTTTCCCTTACCGTCTCCAAGTTAAAGTTGTATTCAGAGGGGAAGGTGCTATCTCATGCTACCTCGGCCCGGAAAGCAGCGCTAACCTCCCTGATACTCATAGTAGTGCTTCCGTGCCACCGTGAGTATCAGCTCCTGGAGTCCATTGGACTAAGTGGAGGCTTGCGCTTCTGGGCTGTGAGCGCTGAGCGACCAAGGAGAAGCGGCAGATCGGGCCTCCCTTTTCACCGCGGGATGAGAGGTGAGCATGGTATTCTTTAGGTGGGGTTTAGAGCGTGTTTTAAATGATTTTTCATTTGCACAACCATTTAACACCAGCTTTCAGTCGTTAAAATTTTGGCTAAAAATAATATTGCCCTCCCCATGTTAAGTATAGGAGATGCTTAAGTACATACTCGCCACCCAGGACATACTTGAAAACGAGAGAAATCTCAATGTATCCTTCCTGGTAAAATCCTTTCTAAAAAAAAAAAGTACAGTAAACTCACGCAAGCTGCGAGGCGCAAAACTTTTTCACCCCGTGTTTAGCATCAGGATTGGAATATCAATATCAGTTGTTAAACTTACTTCTAGTGCTAACGCGTCGCTTACATATCGGGACGCAACATTAGCACCAACTTTGCAATAGTGCCCACTGTGTTTTGTGTATATGGACTGTCACAAGACAGTGACACTCCTTCTCCCCACAAAAACCCTGGATCCCCCCTTCCTTTCACCATAGACACTGACCACCCCCACCTCCCAAACGCACATATGGACAGACATGCTCTGGATTTGGCCTTTGAGAGCTCATAGTGTAGTAGCTTTGTGGTTAATACAACCGCAGTCGGCATAGCATAGGAGTGGAAGGTGGCAGGATCCCAGCAGCCATACAGACCACTGCACACCCGCACACCTTGTGCTTACTACTCCGGTCTGAAGACATATACATATTTATGCATACATTTTGCAACTTATAGTTTGACTTTTATTTCAAAACAGGAGAAGGGATCATGTGAAGATTTGGTGTAGAAAAGTCACGTTTACCATGGAAAGAACAGTGTTACAGGATGATAAGTACTTGGACCAGCGGAACAATTGCTCATGATAAATACAATAAGTTGTAAAATGCGTATGTTAAATCTTCTAGTTATTTGGTAAGTGAATGTAACAATCGCTGCACTACCAATACGGTACCTGGGTATGTAATGCGTCTCCCGCAGCCAACAAGATCGAGGCACGTTGGGGTGCTCTGGGAAAACGAGTGTATCTTCATTGGAAGAATGCGGAATATCTCTGGAGGACCAGCAGGCCCCGTCACCCTGGCCTAAGGAAGAAGAGAGCTGTCAGGAACTCATACCAGTGCTGCTTATTCTCTCTGACACATGCGAGATACAAGGAAAGTGACTGGTAGGCACTTATATTTTTCATTTATTTCACACCCGGGTCAGTGATGGACTCCCATTCACATTATCCATGTAAAACACAGGGCTTAGTCACACAAACAGAAGATGGAGAGCAAACAGATTCTCGGAAATGATATATCCGGGTCAGCTAGCTTGAGGTTTTGTAATTGCCTTTACATGATTCCATTCAAAATCCATTTAAGTGAATTACGTTAAAGGAGTAGAATTGATTGAGATCTGATTCGGGCTTATTAAATGCCAGAAAAATAAACATTTAAAAAGGATTACACTGTAGCACCACCACTGGACCTAGTACGTAGGAGAACTTTAAAGCGTGTGTCAGCAACCTTGGCCCTCATGGGCCATATTACATAGTTGGTGCTAACTTAACTCACGATCTTTCCAGACGGAAAACCACTTCTCAGAGGCTCTCACCAACTGGAATATGCGTCTCAAATCACATGCAAGAAAAAGAGATTCTGATAGTGTTATACCCTTTATTTTACGTGTTACCTGCTAAAAGCATATACAGATACGTACAAAATTGCAAGTGGGCTGTTGAAATGGTCTCACCCACTGCCAAGCAAAGCATATAAAACAACCGCGTCTCACGTATCCTTAAAAGCCACCAGGAGCTCCCGGTCTGCATCCGTGGTGGTAACTAGAAGGCACGGATCTGCGTTGATTGGGTGACGTGGTGCTGACGCGTTTCGTCCCGCCCTCGGGACTTCATCAGAAATAAAGGGTATAACACTATCAGAATCTCTTTTTCTTGCATGTCATTTGAGACGCATATTCCAGTTGGTGAGAGCCTCTGAGAAGTGGTTTTCCGTCTGAAAAGATCGTGATGCACAAACTATTTTCAGCAGGAATCGAGATTATTCAGAAAAAGAAAAAAAGATTTTGGAAAAATAAGTGTTTTCTTTTTCTTTTTCTATATGACTGGCTCATTTGGAGATATTTTGCAAAGACTTGGCAATATTTTATTTTTATACCTAGCGCAACGCCACCACTTATTAATTTTGATCTATTCTTCTGAATTTTGTGGATATCAGGGTGGTGTGCGCAGCTCATTTAGATATAGTTGTTTCTCACAGTACTAATCACTTTTTAGGTCATAAAATTCACCTGAAATTGTTCTCTGGCCAGACTCGGTACACATCCAATCATCTTACAAGTCGCCAATGCAATACAATAGATCTGTGCACTGATCAGCAAATCAGCTTAAAATAACAAACCCTATCAGAAAAGGGTATGTCCGTTGGTTGCTTTGACATTGGTTTATCAATTGCTACAAAACAAGCTATACTTCGTAATAAAAATGTCCCTGACTCTTGTACTGAGATGATTTTCATCGCGACGCCTATTGCTGCTCATTACGCGTTATTAATATTCTGTAACATGCATCGGCCAATACAAAAAGTGTTACTTTTTAATGTACTTCAACAAATGATGAAAGAACCCAGCAATCCAGTCTGGAAAAATGTTTTGGTGGGCTATCGGCAACGTTCAGCTGATGCATTAGCCTTTCTCAAGCTCATTACTGAGGATACTGTTGCATCAGCCGGAACGTTGCTGCTAAACCAATAAAATGGTCCTTTTAAAGACTGGAGTGGTGGGTTCCTTCATCTTTTGTTGAATGTCATGTGGAGTCCTGCCTGGCTGTCCCGTGGTTCCTTGAGCAGCCATCTGACCATGAACTGGCTAAACCTGTGCTTGCACAACCGTTCACATGTTTATTACTCTTTATCGTACCATAACATAACTGAAAACAAAATATTTATCTCCTTTGTTCACGTTACTTGCTAGTAAAGTGGCAGAATTATTTGATAGGAAAATGGAAAGATTGCATCATCATTTTGATAATACAGATAAAATCATGAAGAAATAACATAATATGATAGTTAGATAATTCTAAGAGTAGACAATCCCCAGTTAATGGACATTACCATAGGTTAGAATGGTGAAAAGCAAATAATGGACAATTATGGACATATTTAAAAAATGAAATATGCATAAAGTGAAAACCTCAACATTCTTATATCCAAAAATTTACAGGGTTATTCAAAGAGATTTGAAAAGTCTCCGCACGTTCGGTGACTTTTCGTTCTCTTCAATTCGGTGCAAATCGGCTTTCCCATTTCAGCGACCCTGCGGTGTATTCAGCAAGCACCACAGGGCTGTCAAAGTGCAGGGAAAAGCTGCCGAAAACCTGGCGAATGCACACCGAAAACCTGTAAACATCTGGATTAACCCGTCGAAGATGCCAGAAAAACCCAAGCAGGAGCCGATCACACGCAGCGAAGTCGCCGGAAAAAGCCGACACCGCAGAGGAATGCAGTGAATAAATTAGCAAAACAGTTTGCATGAATGATTGAAAAGTGAAACGCTATTTGCAAAGAAACTACTTAGCGAAAATGTCTGAAATTTGCATATGAGGTCCAGGAATGATAATAAAAAGGGATGTTACAGAAGAAAATAAGTAAAGTTAAAAGAAAAAAAAAAAAAGAAATCGGACTTTTTAAAAAAAATAAAAACAAAATGCTTAAAATATCCTAAAAAATCTATAAATAAAGAGACTCTTTACTGCATAATTTTATAATGAATGGTTTATTAGATAATGAATTAAAACAGGAATATTTTTAACATCGAAGCCTATGGGATTCTCCTGAATAAACCTGTCGAATGAAACCACCGAATGGCAGGGCATTTCGGGAACTTTTCACTGCTGGTTTGTGTTCTCTGAATAGTCGAAGCAGTGCTTTTTTATGGGGATTTCACTGCCCTCGAACAGGCACCGAACAGGCACCGTATGTGCAGGCAATTCACCAGGATTTGGCGAATTGCCTGCTCTCTGGATAGCTGAATGGCCAAGAAAGGTAACCGAACGCTGAAAATCAGCGTTCGGTTACCTTTCACAAGCCATTCGGATCTCTTTGAATAACCCTGTTAAAGTTTACAGAACACAGAACAAGTATAACATACATATCGTTATAGATATTCTCACAATCAAAAACTGGTTATTCACCCCAAACTGTTTTTAACTGGAGGTTGAGTATCTTTTTCCAAAATGCTTGGGCCCAGAAATGTTTTGGATTTTCTTGGATTTCGGAATATTTGCATATAATAATGACATACCTTAAATCCGAAATTCACTTTTATTTTACATATACCTTAAACGCACAGCCTAAAGGTCATTTTATACATTTATTTTCTCTCCTGTCATATGATAGGGTATGGAATTTTCCACTCTTGGGGCCATATTACATTCTTAACGCTAACGTTAGCGCTCAGCTTTGTGAGCGTTAACGTTAGCTCTGGTTACCCTATGCGGGCGGACCATATTGCAATCCGAGCGCTAACGGGTTAAAAAAAACATCAGCGATTCAGATCTTGCGCTTCTCAGCACGAGGTTACTGTACTTTTGGCTCCCTATACTTCACATGGGGAGCGCAAAGAGTTAATTAGCGTTAGGAGGATTACAAAGTCCTAACACTAATTACGCCCCGCTGCAGTTAACTGAAAAGACAACCACAGCTAGGACCTGGTGCTGACTGATTCCGCTTCTGTGGAATCAGTCAGCACAGCTGAAACCCCCCCAAAAAATCAAATACTCACCTCCCATCCTGCAGCGAGAACAGCGGCTCCATCCGATTCTTCTTGCCGCAGGGAGCAGAGGGAAACTGGGGGGGGGGAGTCCCCAGTCTCCCCTGCGAATCACTATGTCGACCTGCCAGATCCCGCGAGGCGTGATCCTGCAGATCATGTGACAGGCAGCTAAAGCCTCAATGGATGGGATGCTCGCTGCAGCGCTTTGCGCTACTGTGAGCATCCCAAGGCTTAGCGCCTGCACTGTAATATCACGCTAAAACAGGGACGCTACGGAGAAAACTGCGGGTGCAGGTTTTTCTCCTAAGTGTCCACGTTTTAGTGTGATGATTGGATTGTAATATGGCCCTTGGCGTCATGTCAGCATTCCAAAAAATTTTGGATTTCAGAATATTTTGGATTTCTGAATATTTTGGATTTTTGAATTCCGGATAAAGTGTTTCTCAAGTAGTGGGTCGTGACCCAAAAGTGGGTCGCGACCAGGGGCGGACTGGGTCGTTGGGCAAGTGCTCCCAGGCCTCTCTAATGCCTGGGACCTACTGATGCATCTTACCTGCAGCAGCAGGTCCCAGGCGGTGCGGCTACCTCTGCCTCCCTCACCAATGCTGCTTTCCCATTGGTCCAAGCTATTCCATTGCTCTCAGTGCCTCTCTGAGGCACTGAAGAGCGTAGGTTCGGGAAGTAGGCAGTGCCAGATGCGCACTGCAGTCTTCTCAATCTCTTGGCCAGCTTGAGCTTACGCGATTAGAGTAACGTTCAGCTACGCAAATTGCGTAGGCTCAGGGAGGGCAGGCTGCTGCTGCTGTGAAGAAATAATGCGTGCAGCAGCAGGGTTGGACGGCTTTAAATGATTTAGATGATTTAAATTAGAGTTGCTTCCTCTACCATCACCCCAAACTTTGAGACACTTACTAAGAGCAAGAAGCATCTCCAGTTTTCCCATAAGTTCTAATTAATTTCATATGTTTCAATTACAGTTTATTTTATTGGGTTTTTGCCTCCACCACTCTTTTACTTTCACTAGTTCTGTGATTACTGCACTATCCATTTTGGAAAGAGTCCCTGCTTGTTTACAAAATTGTTTATAAAGTGCATACATCGTAGAATATTGCACACGTCGTTTTGTGGAATAAATTATAATGTTTCAGAAATTCAGTTATTTTTGGGTCGCGACTTAATGACCAAGGACAATTGTGGGTCCTGAAGGTCCACAGGTTGAGAACCACTGGGATAAAGGATACTCAACTTGTATAAGTAATGACTTCATGCATATTTTGATGGACTGTTCACTCTTTGCAGAGCATCTGTTTTCAAGATAAGCTATAGGAGCTCACGCACTCACAAGAGATACTAACAGAAATGTATTTAAATTTATTTTATTTCTACAGAGCTGCAAGACATAAGGGCTCTTACTAAATCATCATCAGTAGAAATATGCAATGACAGACCAGTGACCGCTAGCCTCCCTGAAATAATGTTCTACAAGTCTACATCTATGCCTCCTACTATACTTAACCAGTCTGTCAGGTTTCTCCTTGGATCAAGCAGCCATTTTCACCTATTAAATATTATAACTCTTAATATTATGTTTTTACAGGAAGTCATAAAGTCGTTGTTTAAAAGTCTGTACAGACTCTGACCCAACCACCTCAACAGGCAGAGAATTCCACAGCTTTATTCTCACTGTAAAAAAAATCCCTTCTTATGCTTTTGCCTGAATTTCATTTTCGTCCAGTCTAAATGGGTGACCTCGTGTCCTGTGTATAGTCCTCTTAATGAATAGGTTTCCAGACAATGGTTTATAATGACCCTTTATGTATTTATATAAAGTTATGAGATCCCTCAAAGGCCCCGTATATATTTATATAAAGTTATCAGATCCCCTCTAAGGCCTCGTATATATTTATATAACGTCATCAGATCCCCTCTAAGGCCTTGTATATATTTATATAAAGTTATCAGATCCCCTCTAAGGCCCCGTATATATCTATATAAAGTTATCAGATCCCCTCTAAGGCCCCGTATATATTTATATAAGGTTATCAGATCCCCTCTTAGGCGCCACTTCTCTAAACTAAACAGGTTTAAGCTTGTTAGTCTTTTCTCATAACTTAAATCTTCGAAAACCCCTTATTAATTTAGTTGCCGTCTCTGCATTTTTTCTAGCGCCATAAATACCCTTTCTTAAAACAGGTGCCCAAAATTCAGCATTCACAACTTTAAGGGCCACATTACATTCTTGTTGCTAACGGTAGCACTCACTTGCGTGAGAATTAACGCTAGCTGCGGTATCTACTGCACATTACAATCCAAACGCAAACGGGATGAGTATCCCGTTTGCGTTTGGTACCTTGCTTTAGCACGAGGTTACTGTACTTTGTGCTCCCTATACTTAACATGATAATCAGCATTAGGAGGATTACAAAGTCCTAGCGCTGATTAACGCCCGGCTGTGGTTAGCGGAAAGTTACCCAGAGCCAGGACTTTGTGTTAACGGATTCCGCTTCTGCAGAATCCGTTAACACCATCCAAAAAAAAAACAGAATGCTATACTCACCTCCTGTCCCGCGGCGAGGACCGCCTCCTCCGTCCGGTGGGAGCAGGGAGAGACTGGGGGAAAATGTCCCCCCAGTCTCTCCCTGCGTATCACTATGCTGACCTGCCGGATCCCACGAGTCATGATCCGGCAGGTCATGTGACCGCCGGCATCTGGCTCAATGGAGTCCTATGGATTCCATCAAGTGGATGCTTGCGGCTGCGCTCAGCGCTGCCGCGAGCATCGCGGGGCCGTGGCGCAGGCTAACAATGCAGGCAGCTTTTTAAGCGCCTGCATTGTAAAAGATCTCCTGCGCTGTGCAGGTGGTTCCCCTCCCAGGCGACCGGCCAAGCTGCATGCCGGCCGTGGCAGCCGCAAGTAGGGAGAAAAGTGATTTTCTCTGGGGGGCAATTGCCCCGTTGCCCCCCCTGGATCAACCCCTGCACCGACCAGCTGGATCTCGCAAGGCGAGATCCAGCTGGTCATGGGACCGGCAGGAGGAAACTCAATGGAGACCTATGGACTTCATCGAGTGGATGCTCGCGGCTGTGCTCAGCGCTGCCGCGAGCATCCCGGGGCGGTAGCACCTACAAACAATGCAGGCAGCGTTTTTTGCGCCTGCATTGTGATCCAGCATTAAAACGCGGGTGCATGGGGGAAAACTGCGGGCGCAGTTTTTCCTCCCTTGCGCCCGTGTTTTAACGCTAGGATTGTAATGTGACCCTAAGTATGTAACCAGACTAATAAGTCATGAAGAATAAATAAATAAGGCTGAGATGTGCTTGGGAACCGCTTGTGTACATTAGCAGCACAGCTGGCATTAGTAGCGGCTTTTAAAGAGAATTCTTTTTAAGAAAGAGGACACAATCTAATCTTTTTCGGAGGGTTGTTGAAAAGTTGTTACAATACTATTCAGCATTCATGTTGTATTTTGTAACTGAGATTTGCCGACTCCAGCTGAGTGTTTGTTAAAATGTTTCCCGTACAATCTGGTCAATACCTCTGTTTTATTTTGGTTCTATGTGTGAAGTCCAGCTTCTTTTGTCTTATTCTGATGGGACAATTTCTCCACAGTTTCTCTAACAACTGACTAACACTTTAGTGACAAAGTATCACTCCATGATTTCAGTGACTTCTTTTTAGGCATCTCATCCATCCCATGATCTTTTCTAGTAAGGGCGTTTCAACTTAAAACTGCACACGATTATGTCCATTATTCTGTTTCCTGTAAAAAATATAATGAGCGCTATTTATGGAGTGCTGAATGGAAGTCAACAAGTGCAACCCAGTCGAAATCGCCATATTGTACTAGTCAACAGGCTTGGATAGTCTCATATGGAAACGTCAGCAAATGCTCCTGAATAAACTGATGTTTCCCTATGTGATCAGCTGAGCCAACTTTGGCAAGAACACAGCCATTTTCAGCTGTTGTACTTTTCAACACCAATGGAGTCCATTGATCTGATTTGGAATCTATTGCCTTCCATGTGTCATACCTATATTCTGTCATTATCCCCTTCAACTCTTGGGTTGCATAGTCAACTGAATAACTAAGCATAGAAATTCAGTTTCTCTATAAGTCTTTATGAGTCCATACTTTGGGATAATTAACCCTTCTTGGTGAGTTCCGCTTCTTGTCAATGATCCTAACATCCAGTCTTACTCTAGATTTGCATCTCAGAGAATTCAGTGACTGTAGTACATAACTACTGACAGCTATCTCATAGTCCAAAGTGACGAAGAAAAAAATATATCTAAAAATCCATCCTTTTGTAATGCACTTCCGCTACTAATCAAAGCAGAAACCCAAGTAAATTTTTGCCTGGCTATAGAGTATCCATTGGGACACTACTGCGCCACAGAAATTTACATAAATCTGAAAGAGCAACAATAGAGGATAAACCTTCCCGGCAATCAAAAGAGCAAGAGATCCACCACCGTACCAGCAGGCTGCTATAATAGTTCATCTCTGCAATAAGATGTAACTTTAGATACTTTAGAAACAGGGATCACATAAAAAAAAAAGTCTAAATTGAAAATAACAAGTTGTTTTGTTACTAAAACCTTACATATATATATATGTACATAAATAACATACACATATAACAGTATCTCATATAGCACTTATAGTGAATACGATAAGGTCAGGCATGATAGAAAGCCCTAAGAAATATGTGAAATATCTTATGTACTGTCTATTTTAGCTCATAGACAGGACTCACTATAAAGTATAAAAAATACATTTAAATTAATATATTAAAATACAGAATTTCCTATAAGAAATTTTTAAACAGTTCAAATTGAATGGGACAATTGTGGACAAATCAAACTATGGATCAATGTGATGAGCTTTCTATGAAATCCGCTTATCTTCCAGCACCCTTAAAAAGCACCACAAATCACAAAATAAATAAGTGCGCTGGTGCTTCACAAGATGCATCATTTATTGGGTTTATTTTATGTCATGATATATATATATATAAATTGATTGAACATATCTCATTTATTTTATGGTATTTTTTTCAGTTAAATTGGCAAAAACAAAGGGCCATATTATTATCTTCACGCTAAAAGGGGATGCTAAGGAGAAAAACCTGTGCCTGCAGGTTTCTCCTTAGCATCCTTGTTTTAGCGTGATAGTACTGTGCAGGCGCTAATCCAGCAGCCTGCCCCGTAATGTGGCGCTAAGCCTTGGAATGCTCGAGGCAGCGCTAAGCGCCACCGCGAGTATCCCCTCCATTGAGTCCTTAGGACTCCATTGAAGCTTCCATTGCTGGTCACTTGACCTGCCGGATCTCGCCTTGCGAGATCCGGCAGGTCGGCAGGGTGATTCATATAGGGAGACTGGGGAGATGTTTTTTCCCCCAGTCTCCCTCTGCTCCTGGCAGCCAGAAGAAGCGTATCTCGCCGCGGGATGGAAGGAGAGTATGTGATTTTTTTGGGGGGGTTTCAGCTGGTGCTGACTAATTCCGCACAAGTGGAATCCATTAGCACCAGGTCCTGGCTCTGGTTAACTTTTGAGTTAACTGCAGCTGGACGTAATTAGTGTTAGGACTTTGTAATCCAGCGCTGATTAACACTTTGCGTTCCCCATGTTAAGCATAGGGAGCGCAAAGTACAGTAACCTCGTGCTGAGAAGCGCAAGCTCCAAATCGCTAATGGGTTTTTCAACAGGTAAGGTCGGGTGCACACTAGCGTTTTCTTCTGCGCACTAGCGTGTGTTAAAAAGGACGCACTTTATGACGGAAGAGATTGGTAGACGCCAGACGATGCGTTAATTTTGACATTCGCACGCCGCTATTCAAGTACGCAGGTGCGCTCATTTGACGTTCAGCACACGGCCATCGTCGTCTATACAGCGTCAATCCTAGCGCAAAAGCCTTGGTGTTTCCATGACGGACATCTTCAGCGCTCGTTATACGTTGCGCGCGTACTACGTGTGTTCTTCTCTATCCTTATAATTATATGCTACAACGGACATCATAAAGAGCGTCATAACGCATGCTACTGCGCAGAAGAAAACGCTAGTGTGCACCCGGCCCTAATGTTCGGAGAGTAATATGGTCTGCCGCGCTAGGGCCACCCGAGCTAAGGTTAACGCTCACACAGCTGAGCGCTAACGTTAGCGTTAAGAATGTAATGTGGCCCACAATGTCTTTGTGAGTCTGAAAAACCTGACCGCATGTTTACCTTGACATAATGAGATCTTAACATATTCTTGTCCCTCAAGGCAGTTTTCAAGATATGAAAATATTTGCACTGTTGTCTTTTAGCCACATCGATTAAAAGACGTTATGACAAGTCCCCTATTCACAAGAAGCGATCAAACTTAAAGCGGATCAGTCAACATAAAAAACCTCCTTACATTAACCAAAAAAACATAGCAAACTGTCTGCATGTTGTGCCCCGTCCCATGATATTGCTCGGCATGTCCTGACCTTCTCTTCCTGCTCTGTTGCCTGTTCTCTACGAGTTTAAATCTTTTTTTAGTGCTGAACTAATGAGAGAGAAATGGAAGGAAAGGATACTGTGCGTGCGCCGAAAATTCCTTAGGAATAATGGGTCTTGCTGTATGAATTTAAAACATGTTGAAATGCGAGTACATCATCATGTGGGTGACATAGAAATATAGCTGCGTTCATAAGAACGTGGCTTCATTAGAGGGACTAAAACCAAATTAAACATGTTATTCAGAACAATGTTGCTATGGCAAAGATTAGTGTTATGGGAAAAAAGGAGCGGATTTGATTAAGGAGAGATTAGGGAAGCAGGCAGGGCTATGGTTGGATTGAGGTTGGGTGCTACGACATGGTTTAAGGGCATTGAGTAAGAATTTTTGGTTAAATTAGAGAAAGGGTTAAGGATTGGGCCCAAAGTTAGGTCCACATTACAATATTAACGCTAACGCTCACCTGCCTGAGCATTAACATTAGCCGCTGTGTCTACCGCATATTACAATCCAAACGGGTTAAGTAACCCGTTTGCGTTTGGTACCTTGTGCTTTTCAGCGTGAGGTTACTGTACTTTGCGCTCCCTATACTTAACATGGGGAGTGCAAAGTGTTAAACAGCGTTAGTATTACAAAGTCCTAACGCTGATTAATGTCCGGCTCTGGTTAGCGGAAAGTTAACCAGAGCCAGGACTTGGTGTTAACGGATTCCGCTTCTGCAGAATCCGTTAACACCAGCCAAAAAAATAAAACAAGAATGGTATACTCCCCTCCTATTCCGCGACGAGGACCGCAGCTCCAAGCGCCTCCTCCGTCCTGCGGGAGCAGGGAAAGACTGGGAGAAAAAGTCCCCCCAGTCTCTCCCTGTGTATCACTACGCAGACCTGCCGGATCTTGCGAGGCGAGATCCAGCAGGTCATGTGACCGCCAGCATCTGGCTCAATGGAGTCCTATGGACTCCATCGAGTGGATGCTAGCGGCTGCGCTCAGCGCTGCCACGAGCATCGCGGGGCCGTAGCGCGAGGTAACAATGCAGGCAGCTTTTTAAGCGCCTGCATTGTAATTCCATGCTAAAACGGGGGCGGTAGGGGGAAAACTGCGGGTGCAGTTTTTTCTCCCTACCGCCCCCGTTTTAGCGTGGAGATTGTAATTTAGTCCTTAGTGTTTAGGTCTATGGTTTCGGGCTAGATTTAATAGTGGAGGGTTAGGTTTTCTATTAGAATTAACTTTAGAGATGTTTATTGGTTTTGGGTTGGCGCTACAAAAAGTGTTAACCTTAAGGTTAGTTTCGGTGATTTGGATTTTACTTAGAATTTGGTAAGGATTTTAGGATTGAGGTTAGTTAAGATTGGGACTAGATTGATGTTGAGAGTTAGGAATGGGTTTAGACTGCTGTTGAAAGTTAGGAATGGGTTTAGGCTGCTGTTGAAAGTTAGGAATGGGTTTAGACTGCTGTTGAAAGTTAGGAATGGGTTTAGAAGGCAGTTGAAAGTTAGGAATGGGTTTAGACTGCTGTTGAAGTTAGGAATGGGTTTAGACTGCTGTTGAAGTTAGGAATGGGTTTAGACTGCTGTTGAAGTTAGGAATGGGTTTAGACTGCTGTTGAAAGTTAGGGTAGTTACTAAATTGAAGCTGAGAGTTAGGATTGGGATTAGATGTGAGGGAGTTTGCTTCGGTGGTAGTAGTACAGTTATATTTATGATGGAGATGGGGTTTTGTGAAAATGGGGTGTGTAGGTCTATGAGATTAGATTTGGGATTAGATTTGAGGTTTGGTTTTGGTGGATCGAATACAGTTATATTTGCAATGGAGGTAGATTTTGACTAAAGTCTCGGTTAGTTTGAGGGTGAAAGGATTAGAGTTGGGAGTTGGGTTTTGGTGTTAAGAATACAGTTATATTTACGATAGAGGTAGGGTTTGACTAAGATTAGGGTTAGATTTAGGGATAGGGGATGTGAGTTGGGGTTTCCAAAGTATATATTACTATGAAGACTTTTAGATTGGATTAGATTAAATATTAGATTATGTACAGCAATATGTTAAAGATAAATTGTATATTTTGATATTCATATTGAGAATCTCGTTGGGAGATTTAAGTTTATTTATTTATCAAATATTTCTTAAAGAATTCTGAACAGCCTCAAAACAACGTGCAGACAGTTTCAATACCTGCTGAAGAATGTAAGGGTATAAGAATTTTTTGTGTTGACATGTCTGTCATTAAAGATTTCATGAGAAAAAGGAAGAAAAATGCAGTGAGAGCATAGGCAGCTTTCAGAAGCAGACAGAGGCATGCAAAAGCACGGATGGCTTGCTTACTGGTATCTGGTTTGCCATGACGTTTTCTGCTTGTGTTGTCTTGTTTGACTTCTCTAGTTTCTTTTTTCGGTTCCTTTCATTTACCCATAGGTCATCACAACTGAAGCTCCTGTACAAAGCCGTTACTGTTCTCCTCTCGGATTCTTTTGGGTTGTCCATTGGAGCCAGTGGTGGCAACATCGTGGCTTTATTGTCACCTCTCTGGGTAGCGGAAGCCAAGACGTCAGAGGCGTTCCTCTTAAGATGCTGGGTGAATTTCTCCCTTGGCATCTTTGTTGCCGTTGTTTGACTTTGTTGTCTATTCTCCTGTTTTATCAGTATCAAGTGAACATTTAAAACCATATAGCTTAAGTCCACCTAGCTGAAGTTACCTTTCCCCATTTACCAAAATGATACTACCAGCATTATGTCTGAATGGGTATACAGCTATTAAAACAAGAACGTGTGCCATTAAAACCTAATGCCACGTAAGCATATATGTGTGGTTTTATGCACGTTCTGGTTGGATTATATCAATCCCCTGGGACATCATTAGTTATTTTGAGATTACATATATATATATATTTACATTAGAATTTAAAAACAACCAGAAAAGAACTGTTGCCTAAATAATTCCTACATAAATGTAATAAGCACAGGCTAAAAGTGAGTTCCCTGATTTTACAACTGAATATTTGCTGTATTTTTATTGCCATCTAGTGGAAGTATTAAAATGCAAATGCAAAACAGTTCCTTATTCCACTAAAAGAGGTAAATTTACAGATTAAAATTTTGGATAGTGGTCAATACTTCCAATTTAAACACCACTGATTATAACAACAAATGATACAAGGTATAGTAGCAAACATGTATTTTAGTGCCTTACAATTTCCACACCCATCTATTCCCAGCAAATAATGATTTCTACACTACACTTGACATGCAAAAATCTATTTTATCCAATGGCAGTGGTTCCCAATCCTGTCCTCAAGTACCCCCTAACAGGCCAGGTTTGCAGGATAGCTGAAGCACAGCACATATGATTTGCTGCTCAGTAATTGCAGCAGTCAATCTGCATTTCTACAAGGTAATCCTTAAAATTGGCCTATTAGGGGTATGTGAGGACTAGGGTATGGAAAGACTGGTATAGAGAATACAATTTAAGTCTTATATGGCATTAGTCAAATTGCTTACAAAGTTCATGCCTTATAAGAGTCTAACATTGATGCCTCTCACTGCTATGTTTTACTACTACCTGAAGTAGATCAAAAGGGAGCGAAATTACACAAAAATAAAATCTCATTATACGTTCACCATATGTACTTACATCATCCCTAAGTAGGTCACTTGTGGAAGAGGATGTGTGTAAACTGGCCTGTGACTGAATGCTGATTCCACTATCATCCTTCTGGGACTCATCATCCAAACAGTGTAAAGCCCATGGTTTCAGTATCATCGAAATATCCGGTGAATCTGTACATCCTTCGACTGCAAAATAATTTCCCAAAGAAGTCATAGAGGTGGCACTCATCCTTGAGTTGCGTAAACTTCGACGCTGTAAGCTTGGGTATTGACATTGTGGTTTTGGACTCATGGGTCGACAAGGCATGGATTGTACATCGTAGTTTGGGGAAAAGTGTGCAAGGGGGGAGGTAGGCTGATTAGCTAATGACTGCAAATCAATGTTTTTAGTTCTAGATGTATTTGTACTAGTACCACACTTAAGAGAATACTGAATATCCATTTCATTACTCGTGTTAGTTTCTGAGTTTGCCTCTGCAGAGTTGTCTTTGTTAGACTCAAAAAATACGTTATTTGCATCTGGAGAAACACTACTTGGTGTGTCTAGAACTGGCGATGCGTTTCCATTCGAGTTTTCCAGCTTATCCCTGGAAGGCCTCCTTAATTTGTTGGAATTTATAATGTGCGTTGATAAACTCAACACGCTTCGTCTTTTGAACGCGTCCTTCTCTTTGTTCTTTCGAAGTGCCTTCCATGACATCTGATAAGGTCTCATTTTTTTCTTTTCATCCTTAGAAAGATTGTCGAAGGTCTGAGACGCATTTTCTTTCTCTAGATTTTTAAAATCAAAGAGGCTGGAAAAGGACTTGTGAGCCCAGGACAACCGTTCTTTCAGCCTTTTGCTTTCGGCAGTTTTATTACCTCTCATGTCCTGATTGTCATCGTTTGACTTTTGTGAATCGTCTCCCAGTTCTATTTCTCCTGGATTTTGCATACTTACATTTGAAACACTGTGTTTGAGTCTGGAAAAGTTATCCAGATCTATTCTCCCCGCTCCTGATGCTTTCCTCATACTTCGGTTATATAAAAAGTTGTTTCCAGATAGATCGTCATCAGAAAAATCTGAAGCCTGCTCATCTTTGCGCACTTTTGCTAGATATCCACTGCCTTTTATAGTGATTTTACAAGGCTGTAAACTATTACATAGTCCATTGGTTTTACTATCTGGCTCATTAACTTTATCATTTTCTTCCTCCTTATTGCTTCCTTCTACCAATTGGAGGTTGACTACAGGGATTTCAAAGAAAGAGGATGATTTATCACCTGTTTCTGGTAATACCTGCTCAGTTTTGTCAACCACACTGTTAGTTTCCACCAAATTCACAGCACTGTCCTCAATATCTTCATTGTTTGTTCTGTCAGGTCTACTATGTGCATTTACATTTACTGTCTCTGGAACTAAAATGTCCATGTTTCTTTGACCAATGGAAAAATGTACCTTTACTTCCAGGTTTTCAGCAGATAAACCATCGCAAGTTTCTTTGTGTGATGGTTCTTCTTCATCGGCACCACTCTCCACTCCATCACAACTAACAAAATCTTGATGCTCTGGTCCGCCTGTATTTTCTTCCTCCAAAATATCTAAATCTAGCATGGTGTCTGGGAATTCTGTAAAACGGAAGTCATACTCATCAGAGTCACTATCATTTTCGGTTTCTGTAGCATTTCTTTTGGAATCAAAAACATTGTCCTGTACGTCCTCGACAAAATCACCTGTTGTGCAATTTCCAACTAAAGTGTCTGGAGTATTTGCTCTGTGCATTTTGGACTCGCCTGAAGAGCCATATTGTTTTGACAAACATCTGAATAATTGGAATTGACTGTTTTCATAGTTGAAGGTCCTTCAGTAAAAATATTCTCATCTGTATTGTTGCGAAAGGCGGGAGCGTCATGTTGGTTGTTTTCTGATAATTTCTGACACAAATCTCCATGGGAGATATTACTGGCGCATTCCTGGGTTAAGGTGTTGTTATTATCGCTTGGATCTCCACAGGGTGCCACACTTACTGCAACTGGATCAAAATTCTCAATTTTATTACGTGTAGCCTGTGCATCTGTTCGTTCAATGGATAGTATAATAAGTGGCTTTGTGGCTGAATTGCAAGATGAAGAGTTTTGCGTTTGCTTGGGTGGGTCTCTACAGCTTGGAGTAGTCTCTGTGACTGTGTAGTCACCGTGTGTTTGACTTTGTATCTCCTTGACGTGTTCAGATTGAGTGAAGTTTGTGTGCCTTCCACTGTATGTCGACGTCACAGAATCAGCTACAATTACAAATGCAAGTTCCCTGGGGACATTTGGGTCTGATTGTATTCCACAACCTGTTTCTACATCTTCACAGTCATCTTGTAAACGATAGCTTGTTCTATAGATTGAGTTTTTGCTGGTTACAGGGGCTAAGTGTTCCTCATAATTAGACTGTGAAGCCTGGTCGGTTACTGTGTTTGTCGAGCTTTGACGGTCTGTATGTCTTGCCCCATCATTTGACCATTCTAAATGGTCATGTTTGTGTTCTTCAGGCGAAGAAGAGGTAGAGAGGTCCTTGTTGGAAAGAGACTTTGTTTCTGCCCCAGTCTTTCCTTTATTTAAAAGTTCACTATTATTGATGGGTGTACACTGTGTTATTGCACTTTTATGGCCTACAAATGTAAAGGGAATATCGGGAAGAGATTCAGTCCCATGTCGTAAACTACTCGTCAATGTCTGTGCATGAAAAAGACAGTCATCAGATTTTGATAAGACCTCTGTTCTTTTTAATCGAGTGGTCTTCACGTCTCCTGGAATTATTGCTCCTATCCTACCACAGATGTGTTCTTCAAATATATTCACTTGGTCTTGCAATGTATAGTCTGTTACATCATTTGAGGTTTTGTTTCCTAATTTAGTATCTGGGTAGTCCTTTTCATTCTCCTTTGTGCCAGTTTCTTCTACATCCTTTATTAAAGCAGATTGTGATATCAACTGGTTAGTGTGTAAACATAAAGAATTCTGTGGCAGATTGTGCTGGGTACATTCTGCTTCTTTTGTGTCGTTAGAATGTGTGCTGCTCTTACTTTCGGAGAGAGAACAGGCAGAGTCCTCTTTTTCCAAGAAAGTGCAATCTGTTATGTCACTAGAAAATGACTCAAAGTCAGAAACGCTTTCAAAGACTTCACTCTTTAATTCGGTGGGACTTTCGCTGAAGTATGACCTGGTCTCAAAATAATCTTCGTCTGCTTCTTGACTGAAAGATCCTAGCTCCAATGGACATGCCCCTCCATAAAGGTCATCTTGAAACTCTGTTTTATTGCTTGAGTCTTCATTTGGCTGTGGAGACTGGAAAAAATAAGAACACAACAAAACGTTAGTAAGGTTACATACTAAAAGAGAAATCAGAAGGAATCAAGATACATAATAAATTGTTAGCAAATTATATATGCAGTTGATAATTATACATACACACATTTATACATGACTCTGACCTTTATGTACAGGTTTGAAAGAATTTAATGGCTTTTGAGGCGATTTTAGTAGAAGAATGAAATTTTGATAATTTGATAGAGTAGGCCATTTTAATATGAATGGCAAAAGGAAGTGTGTATTTAATTGCAGCAAGTAGGTAAAATACTTTAACTTAAGTTATATGCCTGGTCACAGCCAGCTGTATAACGGCAGTAGGATATGGGCAACTCGTGTACTCGTTGGTTGTGTTCTGAATTAAAATGTGACCCAATGAGTATTCTAACACCTCTTTGGCATCCATTTGTAAGGTTGCCACGTTCTAGTGACCTTCGACACCATGACTAAAGGGGTTATTCATTAACCTCCGAATTTGCCACCGAATTGCACTGAACGGTGAATTACACCATTCGGTACAATTTCGGGGCAATTTGTCTATTCACCAAGCTGTCAATTCGCCAAGTTGCTGCCGAATTGACAGCAATCTATGGTGCAATTCACTGCAATACGGCAGCTCCTAAATTGCTCCATAGTAGACTATAGTGTCTTCTATTCACAAAACACCGAACTGCACCGAAATTCCAGTTTTAATACATTTTGATAAATTTTTATTGGATAAAACACCTTGGGCTCTATTAAATTATTCGCGCAAACGTTAACGCATGTGCAAAAACACATTAACGCGAGGGGAAAAACCCTTTGCGCTGATACGTATTACGTATTACGACGTTCACGCACAAAATGCACATTAACGTCTAACGCGAGTGACCCTGCGCGAATCCTTTGCGAGCGCAATTTAGTGCGCGCATCCTATACTTAACATTGTGAGCGCAAATGCGTTTGTGCCCTGGGGCGCGCATGGTATTACAATCTTAGCGCAAAATTTAACGAACAACGTTTGCGCGCATAATTTTAACGTCTTTGAAAAGCTGGTGGTAACGGCAAATTGTAACAACCTGACTGTACCAAACTGCGGATTCACAACAGAGACCGTCGATGTGCACGTTTTTTTTACTAGATCCATCAAAAATTACGGCCACTACCTTGTCTTCCGTCAGAACATACGTCTGTTATGCGTAGTCCGCACAAAAATGCGTTCATCTGACGGACTCGCGTTAAAAATGACATTGCGCTCACTGATTTCTGCACACAATGGTACTTTGCATGCATTTTTGCACCTCGGTTTTATGAGCGCAATTTCCTGACGGTTAAAAAATGCACAAGGAATGTAATTCCAGCGGTGATTTTCGTGCGTTAACGTTTGACACTTCGCGCAAAAAAAATAGCGCTGCACGTACGCTTTTGCGCGATGAATTTAATAGAGCCCTACTAGGAGAACAAGAAAGTTCTGATTTTGTTTTTGTTTTTTTGCAGTGTGGCAGAATTCGTCTATGCCAATTCGGCGCAGTTCGGTGGTTATCAGCGCAGTTCGGTGGTTTTCAACGACTACAGATACCTGCTTCAGCGATTCCAATTTTGCCAAAATATGGTGACCAATTCACCATATTTTCTGCAGAATGGAATCCCCGAAGTGCGCCGAAATGCGATACAAAGCACCGAAATTGCACTCCATTAATGAATAGACCATAGGCATGTAGACATGGGCATTGCAAAAAATTTCAGTTCCATTTGAATTTGGATATTTCTGAATTCAGATAATTCAGATTTTGAAATATTTCATATTCAG
Source organism: Leptobrachium leishanense (assembly GCA_009667805.1). NCBI lineage: Eukaryota > Metazoa > Chordata > Amphibia > Anura > Megophryidae > Leptobrachium > Leptobrachium leishanense. The sequence goes on from CM019066.1 coordinate 68,996,252, forward strand.
AAATTATGATTTTACAAATTTACCATTTGTTGTATCAATTTGAAATATTCTGGCCATTCATAACTGGAATATGAAGTTACATGTAGGGCTAGGGTTAGGTTCAGAGTTACTTTTCGGGTTACTAACTTTGCTTATTTTATAATGTGATTTTAGGGTTACTTTTAGGGTTAGGGTTACTATTTCTTCTTGTTTTATGGCTAGGGCTACTTTTAGGGTTGGGATTATTATTTCTACTTGGTTTATGATTTGTGATACTTTTAGGTTTAAGGTTACTTTTAGGCTTTCTGTTTCTGCTTATGGTCAGGTAAGCATTACGGTTACGGCTACCTTTAGGGTTACTATTTCTGTTTTTTTATGATTAGAGTTAGGGTTACTTTTAGGTTAGGGTTTCTATTTATGCTTGTTTTATGAGTAGGGTTACTTTTAGGCTGGGGTCAGACGAGCGTAGTGTTCACGCCCGTGATTGCGCCTAAAAGTACGTCCGTGATAGCATGACAGAAAGCCCATCGGAGCCCGTTACATGAAGTACGTCCGCATTGAACTGCGGACGCACTACGGCCGCGGCCCACGGACGCAAGGCAGGCAAGAACGTACAACCCCTAGAACGGCCGCACAAAGTGCGCTGCGTCCGCAACGTCTGCATACTGTAGCTTTGTGTGTGAGTGATGGAACGTGGTCAGACGGACTGCATTTATACGTCCAGCATTTTTCACGGACACAATGGTTTTGCTTTTTAATTTATTTTCCCTCCTACATCCGTCAAAAATATACGTCAGTGAATAAATGGACTGTGTGGCCACCACTGCGTCTTCCGTACTGACGTACGTCCGTGTGCACGGACGTACAGTCCGTAGAAATCACGCTCATCTGACCCTAGCCTTAGGGTTACTGTTTATTTTATGATTACGGTTAGGGTTACCTTCAGGGTTAGGGATACTATTTATGCTTGTTTTATGACTAGGGTTGGGGTTATTATTTCTACTTGTTTTATGATTAGGGTTACTTTTAGGTTTAGGGATACTTTTAGGGTTACTGTTTCTGCTTATGGTCCGGTAAGTATTACAGTTAGGGCTACCTTTAGGGTTACTATTTCTGTGTATTTTATGATTAGAGTTAGGGTTACTATTAGGGTTAGAGTTGCTATTTATGCTTGTTTTATGATTAGGGTTACTTTCAGGGTTACTGTTTTTTTTATGATTACAGTTAGGGCTACCTTCAGGGTTAGGGTTACTATTTCTTGATATTTTATAATTAGGGTTAGGGATACTTTTAGGGTTATGGTTACTGTTTATACTTATTTTATGTTTAGGGTTAGGGTAACCTTTAGGGTTATGGCTACTAAATGTGCTTTTTTATGTTAAGGGATAGGATTACTATTTATGCTTGTTTTATGATTAAGGTTACTTTTAGGGTTACTACAGTTACAACTAATGCTTATTTAATGATATACCTTCAGGGTTGGGGTTAATATTGCTTCTTATTTTACAATTAGGGCTGATACTTTTAGGGTTAGAGTTACTATTTCTACATGTTTTATGTTTACGTTTAGGGTTAGTATTTATGCTTGTTGTATGATTAAGATTAGAGCAATTTGCATTGCACAGTGAGTGCAATTGTTTTCCGTTATCAGAATCAATCCATATTGATCCGATTGTTTCCATTTTGCTTTGTTTTTTAAAATTGATTAACAAAATATATATATGGGAAGGGTTTCAGTTTGGTGGCTTGGAGATTTGGAATTCAGCGAGTTCCAAAACGTTGAAATCACCGACTAAGGCTAGAGTCAGACGAACGCAGTCAGTGCGCATTCCACGTGCGTGCACAACCGACGGACGCTCTGACAAAAGATACTGTAGACACCACACAGTCTGTTTTTTATGACAGACGTAGAAAAAAAGGGAAATATGAGAAACAAAATTAATGTGAAAAAGGATATGAAAAGGCATCTTGTGCGTCAAGGTGCTGGACGTCGCTAATGCGCTGCATCTGACATCTCCTCATCACGCACACAGAACGCTACGCGGACGTGGTGGTCGTGGCGCACTCTGCGCGTCCGTGTTAGCGGTTTTACGTTCTTGCCTAACTTGCGTCCGTTTGCCACGTATGCTGTGCATGCGCAGTTCGATGCGGACGCACTTAGTGTGTGAGTCTCTATTGCTCATGATTCTATGCTACGACGGACGTTAAACTGTGCGGCGACACGGACGTGATCAATGTGTTCGTCTGACTCGGGTCTTATTCGAACTAATTTATATTCGATACGAACCAAATCGCACAAGTCTAGTAGCGTCCTTACAATGGTAATCCAACCTTTTGAAGTGGTTACAATACACAATCTCATTGGTCAGTCCAGTTAAAATTACCTGATCTATAATAAAAAGGTGATCTCTGTTTTATTCCACTTATATATTTATTGAGTTACATCTATGCAACAGTAATACAGTATCTCAGCACTGATTTTATAACCTAACACAAGTTTAAATAGAAACATAGAAACATAGAAAAATGTCGGCAGATAAGAACCTTTCGGCCCATCTAGTCTGCCAATTACATGGATACTTTACCTGGATTTATCTTTTGTTTAGGATAGCCTTATGCCTATCCCATGTCTGCTTAAATTCAATTACTGTTTTGGCCTCTACCACTTCAACTGGAAGACTGTTCCATGTATCCACCACCCTCTCAGTAAAATAATGCTTCCTGATGTTACTTTTAAACCTTTGCCCCTCTAATCTAAGACTATGTCCTTTTGTTTTGCTACTTTGTTTCCTTTTAAATACAAATCTAACTCCATTCGTAATGTTCATTACTCAATACAACTTGATTACTGGTAAAACTTTACCATCAATGAACAAATTTAGAACGTTATTAAGACTTCCTTCAGCATTGACTGATTTTTGGTTCGAATAATGATGAGTAAGTTAATTACATTCAAAATCAATGTGATTTTTCAACGTATTATATATTTATTACCAATGGTAATTTAATGATTAGTGTGCATAGCTCTGACATCACATAAACTGAAATAATCTGAAAGATAAACATATCTATAAACGTACTTGAATAGGTCCCCATTCTTTTCTCATTTAGAACTTACTTAAATTTAATGATGTGACATTAACATACACTGGGAATATATGACATGTCATGAGAGTTTTCTTTTCATACCACAAATATATCTAATTAAAGTATGAATAACCAGGCGAGATATGCATGTTTATAAATTCACTGTGCCAGAAACAGTCCTGGAACTTGTTTTGTGTAGTTGCAGACGCAGTCACATTGCCCAAGTACACAGACAGAAGCATCTGTTTTGTGATTGTTTGGTATTGATAAAATACTTTATAAATAAATGAATTTTCACAATTTTTCCGCTTAACAGAAAAAAATCACAAGGAAGACTCCCTGCTTAAGAAGAGACTGCAGAGTAGAGACAACTCTGATTTAATAAAAGATATATTCCTGTGTTTGTGATTTTGTTATTTTAAGTCCACGTTCTTTATTGCAAACCGTTGCGGACACTGTTGGCGCTCTTTAAATGATGATAATAATAATAATTAAGTGAAATATGATTAGGCTTAATGATATAACAAAGTACTTTATCATTCCTTATTCTAGTATTCACCGCTGAGACTGAGTTCACTAGTGAATTCCAAATCGTTTGATCATGCTGCATTATGTGGAGACCAACTCTCCATCATTAATATGAAGAATTTATATTGACTATAATTTATAGATACAGCGCTCTGAATGAGTTCGCCCTTAGGAATGTGACAACCCAGAATACAAATTTATATTTTAGGCTCAAAGGGAAAGGACATCCTTTTTCCCATCTGTTAATGCATTTCTAGTACTCTCTGGTACCTAATTATTTAGTACAACAATAAGGGTTATTCGCCGACATTTTAGTGCTCTGTCGTTCCCCGTGCTTCCCTGCACTTCGGGGAATCCAAGTTCCCCACCCTGCGGTGAATTCAGCATTCACCGTAGAGTCCCCGAAGTACAGGGAAAACCCATCGAACACCTGCCGAACACTCGCCGAAAAACAGCCGCAAAAAACATACCGAACACTTCGGAAAAAGCCAACGAGCCACTGATCACAGCGCAGACCAGCTGCCGGAAAAAGCTGACAAGCTGAGGAATGGGGTAAAAAAAAAAACAATGCGCTTGAAAGTGACAATTTAAACGCTGTTTACAAAAATACTACTGAACGAAAATGCCTGGAATTTACATATAAGATCCAATGAATGATAATAAAAAGGTCTGTTACAGAAAAAAGAAAAACACTTTTTAAAGAAAAAAAATTGCCCAAAATTTTCAGAAAAATGTCTAAAAGATCCTAAAAAAAAATCAATAAATAAAGAGACATTTTACTGCAGATTAAAATAATAAACGGTTTAGTAGATATTGGATTAAAACGGGAATATTTTTAACATTGAAGCCTATGGGATTCGCCTGAATAAACCTACCGAATGAAACCACCGAACTGCAGGGCAGTTCGGCAACTTTTCACTGCTGTTCGGTGTTCTCTGAATAGATTAACCATTGCTTCTCTGTGGGGGATTTCACTGCCGTCGAACAGGCAACGTATGTGCGGGCAATTCGCCAAACTTTGGCGAACTGCCTGCTCTCTGAATAGCCGAATGGCCACGAAAGGGCACCGTAGGGGGAAATTCCGGGGCCAGACCGGCTCTCCCTGAATAAGTAAGATATATAGGTCGTATTTTTATAGGGTGATGGCTGTGAACAGGATAAAAACTGTCAGACGAAAAGTTATTTGCATAAGTGTCCTTTCAGCAGTCCTAGTCATATGCCATCATTTACATATAACGACATCTTTGATCCGGATTGCAACACTACAATAGCATTGTTACAGGGCGCTCACATTGAGCCATTTAATTGGGTGTGATTAATCTAAGCCGGGGCGTCGTGTTTTGCTGTACCCGTGTGGCTGATGTACTTGTTTACTGCGTTTGCAGAGTTCCACAGTAATTAAAACATTTTCGTTCATGTGTAATTCCTTTTACAAGTTTTGTAACCTGAATATCATGAATTTGAGAAAAATAAAAACCAACCAAACAAACAATTCCAATTTTGCCGTTAATGGCTGCAGTTGCTATTCTGACCTCGTCGCAAGCTCACTTCCCAACTGCACATTAACGACTCCTATACTTTGAATACTTTGAATACGAGCAGTTAATTTGCAGGCAGAATGAGAACAACAAGCTATTTTGACATTGCTTGTTCTTCTGGTCTGAGGCTGGTGCTTCTGAAAGAAATACTAGTTCTCAATGTGGTGGTAAGTGATTCTAAAATCCCTTAACACAGTAAGGTAAAACTCCTGAAAAATCCCAAACTTACCTCTGATCCCACAATGAAGTGGCCAGCGAGCCCCACCACCTCTTGTGAAACACAGAGGAAGACTGAGAGCAAAGAGTTCCCAGGGCTATTCTGCCACCCCTCGCAACCCTGCTCTCGTGAGGTGATTTGACACGACTGACTTTATAAATGTATAGGTGTTCCCTTCATCCTTGTTTTCAATCCTTTTCAAGGTGTAGTCTTGTCAGAAATTATTATCAGGATATTATGACACTGGAAGCAGCCATCTTGGTCTCAAGCGGGCCAACCCAGCCCTTGGGTCAATTCAGTGCTATTGTCTACTCTAAAGTCAGGTTTAACACACTTTTTTCCAGCTTCTTTTTTCTGATATATTCTGGCAAGACTTACTGTAGCTAACATCACATACACCTGGCATTTCAAGTGCAGCTAATGGGAAAGCAACATGGCTGATCAGCTTGTCTCTCACCGTGGATCCTCAGAGACTGCCTTAATCAGGAAGATATGTTTTTTTTAAAAAGATAGATATTTTTTGTTTGCATTTTCGCATGAGGAGAAAGGATTCCTAATTTTGAGTAAATTTACTTTTATGACACAGAAGAACATGATAGCAAGGCAAGGCATGGCCACTTGGATTAATCAACGGATTCTCATCATGCACGCTGCAGACAATTCAACGAAAACCTGAATGGCAGGATTGTTTTTATTGTTTCTCAAGGTGGCAGTGGATGATGTGACTTGTATTCCAGAACACAGATACTGGGCCCTCTTCCATTGTTGAGGATAACATGGAGTTGGTAAGCAGAAAATTCTGCACTTGCAGATTTTTCCGTAATGTCTCCATGTTAACGTCGTATTCGGGGAAGGTGCTATCTCATCACCTCGCGCCGGAACGCAGCGCATACCTCCCTGATACACACAGTAGCACATTCGCGCCACCACGAGTATTGGCTCCGGGAGTTCACAGGGTTCCATAGAGGCTTGCGCTTCTTATATGTGTGACCTTGCTCTTGTGAGATTGCACAGCGCCGCAGAGGGATCGCGGAAGGAGACTAGAGACTATTTGTTCCCAGGCTCACTCTGCTCCTGGGGAGAAGAAGCGGCAGATCGGGCCATTGTTTTTGTCGCGGGATGAAAAGTGAGTATTGGATTTTCACGGGGTTAGAGCATGTTAAATGATTTTGCATTTGCTGAATCATTTAGCAGCAACTTTTAGGGGTTATTAATATTTTGGCTTGCACATCCTGACGGTAAATTGCGCAAATTCCTCACTTGTCGAGATTCTAAAAAATGATTGCGCTCTCCATGTTAGGTGTAGGAGATGCAAAGTATAGTAAACGCACACAAGCTGCCAAGCGCAAACTGATTTCTCCCGAGTGTAGTGTCAACTATGGAATAACAATGTCACACTGAGGTCAGACTAACGCATTTTTAACGTGCGTTTAGGCGCACTTAATCACGGCCGCAGTAGCAGCAAATGACGGGCAATGACGGCCAATATACGAAGTACGGTCGCACAAAAGTCCGGCCGCGCAACGCGAGTGGAAAATGAACGCAGTTTTTCGAGAACGCAGAACCGCTAGTACTGACGTAAGAGTGCGCTGCGTCTGCTAGCGGCGTGTTTGCGTGATTAGGAGATGTCAGACGCTGCTAATGTCCGGCCTACATAACAACCAGATGCAAAAAGTGTTTTATTGTCGATCTGTAAAAAATCACGCACAGAACTACGCATCGTATGACCGTTTTCGCGCATTCCGTGAAAAAATACGTCAATGCGTTCGGACGCACTTTTTGACGGTCGCTGCGAATAATGCGTTTGTTTGACCCTAGCCTTAAACTTACTAATCCTAGTGCTAATGCTTAAATATCGAGACACTGCATTAGCACCAACTATGGAATAGAGCCCAATAAGTATTATTCACTATCACTAGACGGGGTCAGCAACCTTGGCCCTCAGGAAGTTTTGGAACTACATCTCCCATGAGGCTTTGCCAATAATTATGAATGGCAGAGTATTATGGGAGATGTAGCTCTAAGGCTAGGGTCAGACGAAAGCATTTTTCCCCCCCGAACGTGAAAAAGTGCGTCCGAACGCATTGACGTATTTTTTCATGGAATGCGCAAAAACTGTCAGACGACGCGCATTTTCGGGCTTGATTTTGTACGGATCGTCAATAAAACTCTTTTTGCGTCTGGTCGTTATGTTGGCTGGACATTAGCAGCGTCTGACATCTCCTAATCACGCAAACACGCCGCTATGCCGCAGCTGCGCACTCAGTACGTTAGTACTAGCGGTTCTGCGTTCTCAGAAAAATGCGTTCAAATTCCACTTGCGTTGCACGGCCGGACTTTTGTGCGACCGTACATCATATATTGGCCGGTAATTGCCCGTCATCTGCTGCTAGTGCGGCCGTAATTATGTGCGCCAGAACGCACATTAAGGCTGGGGTCAGACCAGCGCACTTTTAACGTGCGTTCTGGCGCACATAATTACTGCCGCACTAGCAGCAGATGACGGGCAATGACGGCCAATATACGAAGTACGGTCGCACGAAAGTCCGGCCGCGCAACGCAAGTGGAAAACGAACGCATTTTTTCGAGAACGCCGAACCGCTAGTACTGACGTACAGAGTGCGCAGCTGCGGCATAGCGGCGTGTGTGCGTGATTAGGAGATGTCAGACACTGCTAATGTCCAGCCTACATAACGTCCAGACGCAAAAAGAGTTTTATTGACGATCCGAAAAAATCACGCACGAAAAATGCGCATCGTATGACCGTTTTCGCGCACTCCGTGAAAAAATACGTCAATTCGTTCGGACGCACTTTTTTACGTTCGCGTGTAAAAATGCTTTCGTTTGACCCTAGCCTAAAAGTGCGCTGGTCTGACCCCAGCCTAAAACAACTGGAGGGACAAGGTTGCCAACCACTGCACTATCAGTGTTTTGTGGTGAACTGAAAACCAGACCATAAAATATCAGTCACAGTGACTCAAAAGAAAAAAACATTAAATTTAACTTATACACACCATAGTCGTTTTTAGGGCAAATGAGTCACACGGGAAACACTTGAATCCACTTGCAAATGATAAATACACGGTCGGAAGGAGAACTCAGACCCAACAGAGAGATTGATATAGAATTGAATATATGCCACTGTCTGAATGAAGTCTGACAATAAACATAAAGTGGGTTATTAAGAGAGAGGTGAAAACCAGGAGAATTGTCAGGAGAAGAGAACAAGCTAGACCAAATAGCTGATTTGGAAAGTGAGATAAAGGGGAGAATTTTTCTGGTTTGGCTATTTTGACTTAGAATTTTCGCTTCTCCTGCCAATTCACCTGAGTTTCACCTTTCTTTGAATAGACCTGATTGAGAATGAATAAATATAAAAAATATAGAATGAAAAAATGTGAATAAAATTCTCAAGCAAATTGAAAACCACAATAAAATGATCAATATCTATCACAGCAACCTCGTGCAAATGCCCAAAATGTAAAGACATGCAGACATGGAGCTGCCTTAGCAATCAGCTGATTAATGTACTGTACCATAAGATCATTCTTGTGTTCTAGTTCCCTTATGCCAAGCATCCCTTTTTTACCCCTTAGACCTGGAGCCTCAGTTTGCATTTTTGGTACTAAGGACCCAAGCAATTCGCCACAATTCGGCAGCACTGAAATTATCCCTTAGAAGATTAAAGTGTTTTCCTTTTACAGAAAGCCAAATTGCACTGAAATTCCGGCTAAATGCCCTGTTTTTTGGTGTTTCAAATCAACAGGTTTAAACAGGTGAATCCCATAGGTTTTAGAGTTAAAAGCTAAAACAGTTTTATTTATATTTTTAACCTCTTCAATGCTGAGCCATTTCACCTCTCTGTGCTGAGCTCGTTTTTACCAGTTTTGATCATCATGTTTAAACGCGATTTGAAGTCACGCTTTATTAAACGACCCAGACAAATTATATATCCTTTTTTCCTGCAGACTCGACAGATTCATAATATATCATTATTATATGTATACGTCATGTCCTGTCAGAATGCTATAACAAAAAAATTTCAAAAATGTGAATTTTTCAATATAATTTCAATCATCTACATCGTGTAAAGTAATTTTTTCACATTTTATAATCCAAGCCTTTGCGGTTATATTTTCTATGGGGTATGCTTGTTAAAAAAGTTAGACATGGGAACCCGTTACTTTCTTTTACTGAGAGATTATGCATTTTTTTTGTAAAAAACCCCAAAAAATTGTTAGTGCGGCATCATTGTTCACATTATAATTGAAATGTGAACAATAGTGCTGCACTAATAAAAAACAAAAAAACACATTTTATTTTTTAAAAATTAATTTTTACTTTTAACATGCTCTGGCCTTTCCAATGATACCAAATATTAACCTCGAGCTACCACGGATTGGGAGATAGAGGCGTCCAAACATAGGGAAACCCCTTGGCAGCTAGGGGTCAATTCTCATACTGATGTCATCATGATGTCAGTATGTCAGCCACCTCCAGGAGAGGTCTGTGATCCAGCAACGAATGGCGCAGGATCGCAGACCGGCACCTCAGGGGTTAAAGACAGGCACCGCTGTAAAGGGCAGACTCTGCCCGTTCTAGCAGTGCCTCTCTTTTAACTTAATCTTCTCCCGATCAGGAGGTAAAGAGGTCTGAAGGACCCCTCCCTCCTGTCAGGCACTCTTCTCCCCTGGGGGGGCACCTGACACTGGCCATCGCAATGACATCAGTGTGCCAGGAGGGGTATAAATACGCCATTTTGACTTTGAGGAAATCAGATCTGCGCGGGACCCCAGATGGAGAGTTGAATATCGGTGAGAGGGGGCTTGAGCACGACGACACGTGGGGAATGTCCTCCGCACACGGGAGCGAAATGAGAGGACAATCCCTGCATGTCCTTCGTGCTCAAGTGGTTAAAGGCCCTTTATTTTTTCTTTGCAAAACCTCTTTTTATTTTTTTTATTTTTTAAAAGACTATTTTGTATTTTTAGAAGGCAATTTTGCTTTCTTTAATTTTTTAAAAGACTTCTTTTATTTTGTAACAGACCTTTTTATTATTAAACACATTTTTACTTAAGGGGTTATTTAGAGAGCACCGACATGTCACCTGCATTTCAGGAAATCAAATTTCTCGGTCCGGCGGTGAATTCTTTTTTTTTTGTAATTCTAATTTTATTAAGTTTTCACAATAAAAGGTCAAGACAAAATGCGAGTTGACAAGGTCATAAACAGAATCAGGTGGTGGATCTCGCAGGATCATTCCATACAGGGTAACATGCATTTTAATAAGTATACAGAAGAAACGTGCTTGCGTACAATAGAGGTTCACTGTCGAGGAACAGAATTTCAGAACAGCCAATTCATGTAAGCTCAATTGTACGTGTTGGGGGTGACAGAGAAAATGAAGTGGCTGAGGGTAAGTAACATGGAAAATCCGGGGTAAGTTTAAACAGAAAGGGAGTGGACAAGGGAATAGGGGAATAGGTACCTAAAGCCTTTTAACCTCATTGTACTCTTAACAGAGCCCGGAAGTGAGTGGAGGATGAGATTAAGTTCCATCTGGCCCAGAATCGTGGTGTATGTCTCAGTCTGATCTGATGTGGCTAGGATAAGCTGTTCCAAAGAATGGAGCTCTTCAAATTCGGCGGTGAATTCAGCATTCACTGCAGGGTCCCGAAGTGCAGGGAACGGACCTGAAAATCCGCCGAACAAAAGCCAAAAATCCGCTGAAAAAAAGCGTCCGATACGATCAAAGTATTGGATCACTCGAACTGCTGCAAAATAGACGCCGAACACGTCCGGAAAAAGCCAACGATCCGCTGCACACAGCGCTGAACAGCTGCTGGAAAAAGCTGATAAACGGGGGTATAAAGAAAAAAAAAGCAAAATGATTGAAAGTTTAAAAATTTGAAACGTTGTTTGCAAAAAAACTACAGGACGAAAATGTCTGGAATTAACATATAAGATCCAATCAATGGTAATAAAAAGGGCTGTTACAGAAAAAAGAAAAACCCGCTATTTAAAAACAAAAAAAAATTTGCAGGAAAATATCCCGAAAAATGCCTACAAGATCCTAAAAATAAATAACTAGACTTTTTGCTGTAGATTCACAGAATAAACGGTTTAATAGATATTGAATAAAAACCCAGAATATTTTTAACTTTGAAACTGTCAGGGCCACTGGCCCGCCGGCGTCGAGTGCAGCAGCCTCTTCACCCACCTGTCATTTATGTGCGGGGTGGCTGACTGGGTCACCCGGCGGTACCATGCAGCCAGTGCGTGCCGGCTCACCTCCTCGGCGTGCTTCAGTCCCCGGGGAAGTTTGGTGCCGGCCCCTCTGCCGCCAGCCGGCGGTCCCCGGCAGAGCTCCAGGCCTTGTCCAGGCCTCTGATCAGGGGCACGCGTTGGGCTGGTCTCCAACAATATGGCGGCCAGTCCATATGACGCACCACTGATGTCACAGGCCTCCTATTGGACCAGGTGGGAGCTGCTGGGTATAAAAGACCAGAGGACCCATTCCTTCTTTGCTCCAGTATTGAAGCAGTTCCCCTGTGTCCTTGCTCTTGTTTCTCCTCCTTGCTACATTTTGCCTGCATGTGTATGACCCAGATACGTGACCCCGACCTACGTTGTAGCCGGATTCCTGTTGTACCAACACACCAGCCGTGTCCCTTGAGCTCCCTCTACCTACCCCGCTGGGGATAACTAAATAAACCTGCCGAACCACCGAACATCAGGGCATTTCTAGGACATTTCACTGCTGTTCGTGTTCTCTAAATAGGTTATCCATTGCTTCTCCATGGGGACTTTCACTGCCGTCGAGCAGGCACTGTATTTGCAGGCAATTCGCCAAAATTTGATGAACTGCCTACTTTCTAAATAGGAAATTCGTACGGGAAATTCGGTGCCATTTTGGGGACAGATTGGCTGTCTCTGAATAAACATGTTGATTTCTATTCATGTAAGCTCCTATACAGGAGACTTCCTTTTCTTTGTACAGTTCGGTGAAATTCGCCGATGCTAATTGAGCACAATTAGGCGGTCATCGCCACAATTCCACAACTTTCGCTGATGTCCGATAACTGCTTCAGCGACTCCAATTTTGCCAAAATACGGTGACCATTTACTAACTAGTGAATTCATTGTACATTCGGCAAAATGGAATCACCGAAGTACGTCGAAACACAAAGCACCAAAATTTCACATAAGCTTGGTGCTTTGTGACTAGACCCTTATATTCTGTTTTTGAAATGACAGGGAGGGTTTTATTAATATGTGATATATACATACCTATATTCTCATTTATGAAAAAAATTTATGCAAAAAATAAACATATTTTGACAGAGGAATACAATGTGTCATTAATTTCTGTCAATCACAACACACCTTGGGAGAGAGAGAGAGAGAGAGAGAGAGAGAGGGGGGCAGCTCATACTGTTAGGCTCCACAGTGATCACTGTGATTAACTGTCACAGAGGCCACATGTTCTGGACCGTTGTACTTTGCTGCTGCTGATTTGCCTTGGACGATGAGACGCCCAGCAACAGCATTAACCTCTGCTGGTTGCAGCTCCTGCAGCTGCAGAGAGTTATTAAGTGACATGTCAGGTTTATTTCATCATGGGGCCTTAACTGGGAGACAAACGTGATGGAATACTTCAATCATGCACCATGAAGGCGTAAAATGTTATTTTGTTTGGCTGAGTGTGCCAAATGCAACTCACTTCTCCAGCCATTTGCCTAGGCCTGGCATGGTATGCGCTTTTAGGCCCTGTTCACACCTAGACGTTTTAAAGCACGTTCGTGCACGCTTTAAAACGCATGAACGGGGAAATCCCATTGTTTTCAATGGGACCCGTGCACACCTGGGTGTTTTAAAGCGCGCAGGAGCGTGCTTTAAAACATCCTGCGCCAAAAGAAGTCCGGGAACTTCTTTATGGGCATACAGCAGCAATTGCGCGTTCTCACGGTTTTACGTATGCGCGAACGCGTGTAAAAACAATGCGCGCATTGCGTGACGCAGCACTACGTCCAAGTGTGAACCCAACCTTAATGTTTTGTTTTTAAATCCTATGCTGAGGAAATCTATCTTTCCATTCCTGAGTATTACAGAGTTTCTTCACGTACAACAGCGTGTAGAATAGTGTTGGATATTTTCTGAACATAATCGTCTTTCCAGTGGTGCGCGCGATACCTTGCTTTAGGAGGGCAAACTGATGGAACACATATTAATTACAAGTTAGAAAGCAGCTACTTTTTATAAGATCAGCTAAAGTTAAATATAAACTGTAACAATTACTTAGCAATAATCTGTCGCATACAGAGATACGGTGAATTTTCATGTTGTTAGAAATAAGGACAGTGGCAGTTTCCAAATAAGTGCGAACGGACAATATTGGGAGACAGACAGACCCAACTGTCCAGTGTTTTATTGTACAGGGGTACACCAGATCTCCCCTTACTTCTGTCTATGCCTGTTGTTTCTGTTTCTCATGTTTGCCTATTGTCATTTTATCCCCCATACCATACAGCAGTACAAACTGCACCATGTAAATAATTGAAAATTAATGCTATTTTACCTTTTCTAGGTCTTCTGTCGTCTCTCTCCGCCAATATGAAAGTAGTCACAGGACGGCCCTGCACAATACTTGTGTATTGACTAGAAAAATATGAGGAATGTATTGTCTGTGGTGCTTTACACTGTCATTAAGCAGACATACTGTACCGGTTCGGCGGGTTTTAAGGGAGATATTACTGGCTGCACAGAAAAACAAATCACCGGTGTGCCGTGCCGCCCACATTTTGTGAATATGAGAAATGCATTTATAGACAGCAAAAGCAGCCAGATGTGTCTTATGAGACTAATGCTCAAACTATGTGTTGTATAGATTTAACTCTATGTGTGACGTTCCCTCTGTGGGTTGCACAATCCCCGACCTAACAACATTTCTATATACAGCAGAAACAAAACACCTTGGTGCATTCCTCATTAACTCACTTTTTGTCTGACTTTCCAAAGGAACATTGGTTTAGAGATTAGAGACTAGACTTTTTGTGTCATGTTTGTTTCTTTAAAAGCAGCAGGAGTTAAACTAAAAAAAAACTGAATAAAAGGGCATGTGCAGTTAACATAAATTCCATATTCTAATTTGAGTTTGAGGAATGAAGGCCGTGCAGTCACTGAATATCACTTCAATAAAAGTATAATGTCATGCATGTAAGACTGACACATGAATGGTTTGCAGCGCACCACCTAGTCTGTGTCAGAGGTCAGCAACCATGGACGTTTTGAAACTACAATCCCCACGAGGTTCAGCCAACCTAATGAGTGGCTGAGCCTCATGGGAGATGTAGTTCCAGAACATCTGGAGTATCATGATTGCTTACTCCTGTTCTATGTTACATAGTTACATACAGGGTTATTCAGAGAGAGGTGAAAAGCAGGAGAATGGCTGGAAAATGGAAAATTCTAGGTCAAAATAGCTAATTTGGAAAGTGAGCTAAATGGGAGAATTTTTCTGGTTTGGCTATTTTGACCTAGGATTTCCCTTTCTCCAGTCATTCTCCTGCTTTTCACTTCTCTCTGAATAACCCTGATAGTCTGAAAAAAGACACGTGTTCATCGAGTTCAGCCTTTCACACATCACCTACTGCTGTTGATCGAAAAGAAGGCAAAAAACCCCAGTCTGAAGCGCTCGCCAGTATGTAACACACTGGGAAAAAAATCCTTCTTGACGCCAGAATGGTGTCAGATTTCACCTTGGATCAAGAAGCTTTTACCCACATATTAAGTATTAGAACCCTTAATATTCTGTTTTTTGCTTAACATTATGTTGTCTTCAGAATGGAAAGATTGATTTATTTAAATCATTTAGTTTATAAAAGTAATCAGGATGATGGCTGTAATGACATATTGACAATGAAATCATTCGAAATTATTCCCGCTGCACAGGGGTGTACTGAGGTGGGTCACTTGTGTCGATTAAGGCTGGTGTCAGACGAGCGCACTATGTGCGCTTGTACTGACCTGCCTCCCGACGTCCGTTTCAGCATTGTGACACCGCGATGGAGCCGCGCGCTACAGCAGACGTGCTGCGTCCATTTAGAAAGCATCCCCGTCGAAGCGCTACGAAGCGCGATTGACAAGGGTGCAAAGCGCGATCCTCTATAGGAGGATCGAGCCTTGAGCGCTTAGCGCACTAACTGCACTCAGTGAGGTGGTCAGACGGGCGTCAGAGTGGAAGTAATGTCCGCTCTCACAGATGGTCTTACCACTCTTAAAAATGCTCGTCTGACACCTGCCTTAAATGTAATTTATTTATACCAAGTTTTTTCTGACAAGAGTTATCATGGTTTAAAGCTTCATTACTGGGAGTTTTATTGATCTACATTTTATTTATATACCTGCTCTTCCTGAGTATATGGAGGAAACCTCTTAAAAGAGATAATAGGAAAAAATATATTGAGATGGGGTCACATTGGGGTTTGTGTTATGAAACTGAGGGGCTAGTGAGTGTCAAGATGAAAAAAGTTTTTTTGTGGATGCCTCTCAACTTTATTTACATATATAGTCTATTTTTAAGCTTCTCCTTTTAACACCTTACTGCCGGGGGGGATTATGCCCTGGCGGGTGGGTCTAAACGCCAGTGGGGTGTACTAGTATGCCCAGGCTCTCCGACTGATGCTGTGGCCCCTCCTCTGGCCCGCCTACGCAGCTGACGCATTGTACGTGCCATTCGTTGCACGCGATGGCTTGAGTTCAGGCCGTTCCATAGCAACGAATGACACGTGGCGTGCGCTCTCTGGTGGGTGGGCAGGAGCAGCCTATAGACTCTTTATTGACACTTTATTCCGGCCATGTATTGTATTTAAAAAAGTTACCTCATGTTAAGAGATTTTGCATTTTGTGGTAGCGCCATGCTTTGGGGTGTTTTGCAATGACACGGATCCCAAATCTGCCGGAAGTCCCGGGAGTCTCCCTAAAGTGAATGTGGGCTCCCTGATGCCCACAAACGCTTTTGAAACTCCTGGATCCAGGGAAGGTGGGATCCCTTGAACAAACTTCTTAAAGGGATTTGCATGTCTAGAAAAAGTTTTTCTAAAGTGACATTTAAACACTATTTATACCTATAGACAAACTAGAATAAATCAATAAAAGTTTTAAAAATGTGTAATTTTTTTTTATTTTCCTGCTTTAACCTCTGTCATTTCATCTTCTCCGGCGACGCAGCTAGGGGTGTTTCTTCAGCTCATACTTCCTGAATATTCCGTACAGCGCTACAGAACTTGCTAGCACATTTTAAATACCTGTGACTGTATGAAGTAACACAAGCTGTGCAGCTCAGGACCTCAGACTGGGGAAACTGAGGAACTGAATATTAGCATCTCTGCAAAGCAAAACACACTCACCCGCTGACTCGCTCACACACTCACGCTCTCCTCACACACAGACTCACTCACCCACTGACACACTAACTTCTGCTCTTTCATGGTTCATTGTCTCACTCAAACTCCCTCACACAGTCATTCACTCTCACTCTTTCTTGTGCCGTCTGTCCCTTGTCCGCGCTCTCACTGCACCTTTTCTTGTGCTTTCTCTGTTTTATCTTGCTGTCTTTCTCTCTTTACCTTTTCTTGCTGTGTCTGTGCTTTTCTTTGTTGTCCCTCTCTCTGCTGTCTCTTTTTCTCCCTGTGTGTGTGGATTTATTTTCTTCCCTGTCTCTGCAGTAGCTGGGGGTGACAAGTCAGCCCCGCCCTCCCCTCAGCTCACAGTGCAGGAGGGAGGAGGAGCAACTCAGACGCACATGCTCAGTGCGTTTTTTTAGCTCTCCCTAGTTATAGGCTCTGATTGGTTAGCTCAAACTGCCTGCTGAGGTGGGCGTGGAAAACACCAAGAAAGAAAATATATCATATTTACTTGGTTTTTATGTCTGCTGAATGACACTACTGACTCATTCGAAGGGCATGGCACATTTTTAAAAGCACACTAGCTAAGCATGCATGTCCCTTTTTAAGCTTTCAAAGTTGCAGTACCAACGTTTGCCGTCATGGGAATTTTTGCCATAAGCGACTTGGTTATGGAAGACGCTTAGTCAGCCACGTCGCTCCTCTGTGGTTTCTGGCGACCGCTCTGTGCCGCATTTTCTTCGTCTCTTTGATCACGGAGGACACTCTTTCGGCTGTCTTCTCGTCTCTACTGTTTGCTCTTTTCTGGTTTCCTTTGCTTACAGTCCCTGTCTGCCATGTGTTTTTGTGCCTGTCGCCCACTGGATTGCTCAGACAGAGACATCACAAAAGCGACCCACAATGTCTTAGAATTACGTAGTGACCGCCCAAAAGTCCACAGCTGTTAATGTCGCATGACATGTATTAGTCGTATCGTGATATGGCACTATGTCACAATCCTCCTTCCGTGCTATGTGTACATGGAGAGCTCCGTCAGGATTCTAATGTGCCATGTGTTTGGGCAAGGCAAGGCCAGGGCAGTGTATTCCTGTGCCATGCTATCCAAACATCTCATAATAGTGGAGGGATTACATTATGCCCTCCGTCCAGTAACACACCAGCAGAGAGGATCCTGGGGTCTTTTTTTAAAAAAAGTTTCATAATAATCGCAATCAGGTAAAAGAAGCATTTTAATAATTTCCAGCTCCACCAGAGCTTAACAGATCCACAAGGCTCATAAGGGGTTACTCAGAATCTGCTGACACTGGCAAAAAGAAATGGTGGAGCATCACAAAAGAGGAATTCAGAGCCCCAAGAGAAGCTTGATGGTATATGTTGTTGACACTGTATAAGATCATGTCTGGTATGGTAAGGCCAGACTCTTACCTTTCCAAAGAGACCTCAACTGACCTTGGGGGAGTTATAGATCCAGAGACACAAGGCGGTGGGAATCCCCAGTTTTTGACATTATCTCGCGCATCCAGGATGTCAGACCACTGTAGGGGAACGCGACGATCACAGTTGTGTGTACAGGATGCACAGAACACATCCTCCGCAGCAAAGGGGTTAAGGAAGCGCTGGTTCTGTTTCTGATTGGTGCAAACTTGCAGGCGCCAGGACAAATTTCCTAATTGCCATGGCGACCTAACACCTATGGTTTGTGGAGCCCTGCACCATCTGGTAACAACACCAGCAAAGATGACCCTTGGGTCACCAACGCATTTTTTTTTAAATATATATATGTTTACATTCCTAATGATCCCAGTCCGGTAAAATAAGTATTTTAGCAATTTACAGTTATTTACACCTAATTTCTGGCCACCAGATCTTTCTGCAGTGTCCTTGGAAAATGTATAAGCAGAAAAAACACCATCAAAATGGAGGGGGGGGGGGTGACCTCCCTGAAATTAGTTTTTGCAGGTTGGGATGTCTGCAATGGCACAGACTGAGAATCTGGTCAGGGTTGATGGGTATTTGAACACTGCTAAATAGACATTTCATTTCTTTTGTGGTAGTGGCCCTTAAAGGGTTTTAACCCTTATGTTAATGTGAGATTTCAGTTTTTTTTTCTTCAAAATAAACAAATTTGGGAGGTGTGCACATTTGTTTATTTTCTTCTATGGACAAACATTTCTGATTGGTTGTTCCACTGGGTGGTTCACTGTTTAGTGAATAACCCTTCCATGTTTTTGTTTTTTTTCTTCAATAAAAGAAACTGAGCCTAAAGACGGTGTCCTTTTCGTGACTAGTGTAAAGACTAAAAAATACAACAAACTGTGCTTGTGTTAGTTTATTTAAAAAAAAATTGCAAACTATTTAACTTCCATTTAGAGCAGAATAAATACAGAGGTACGACTAGCAACGAAGCTTTAACAACCTCCGGTCTGGGAATCCAGAGGTATGCAATTTTAATCCCCGCTTCAGACTCCAAACAAACCTTTTTCTTTAGAAAACAGCTTATGTGATGCAAAAAAAGAAAAAAAAAGTACACAATATGAGTGGGAAAAGAATGTTAAACACAGAAAAACAATGTCTTTCAACAACCATACTTGAACTCTGCTACAGTAGAGGCAGAGGTTACTTTGAATTTGTCCAGACTACCACTAATGCAGGTGGACAAATAATGGAAATAATTGTTACAAACAACACAGTGGTCCTTGGCTTTAACCCCTTAACTGCCAAGCAAATTTTTTGTTCAATTTTTTTTATCATAACATTTATTTGAAACTTGTGATGCAAAGTTAACAATTAAATATACAGTAAAATAGACGTTTTGCACAGATATTGTTCTGACAGTTAAAAAATGTAAATACTGTAAATGTGCTCATTTTTCATGTATTCGTTTATCCATTACAGAAATATTGTTGGGATGAAAGATTCTGAACTCAAGGTGGTGCCCTTTATTTCACACAATTTCAAATGGGATCTGCATTATCAGAATACAGGCAGAATTAACCTTTGTGTCAGAGGATCTAAGGGTAAGTAGTCAATGTAATAGAGCAGCAGGAAATGCTGGCAGAATGCTTGGTTGTGTAGGGAGAGGTATTAGCAGTAGGAAAAGGGAAGTGCTCATGCCACTGTACAGAGCACTGGTGAGCCCTCACTTGGAGTACTGTGTGCAGTACTGGAGACCGTATCTCCAGAAGGATATAGACATCTTAGAGAGAGTTCAGAGAAGGGCTACTAAAATGGTGTACGGCTTGAAGGAGAAAAGTTACCAGGAAAGGCTTAATGATCTTAACATGTACAGCTTGGAAAAAAGACGAGACAGAGGAGATATGATAGAAACATTTAAATACGTAAAGGGAATCCACAAGGTAGAGGAAGGGAGTATATTTAAAAGTAAACAAAGTAGCAAAACAAGAGGACATAGTCTTAGATTAGAGGGGCAAAGGTTTAAAAGTAACATCAGGAAGCATTATTTTACTGAGAGGGTGGTGGATACATGGAACAGTCTTCCAGGAGAAGTGGTAGAGGCCAAACAGTAATTGAATTTAAGCAGGCATGGGATAGGCATAAGACTATCCTAAACAAAAGATAAATCCAGGTAAAGTATCCATGTAATTGGGCAGACTAGATGGGCCGAAAGGTTCTTATTTGCCGACATTTTTCTATGTTTCTATGTGTTTAAATACATTAAATGTGATAAAAGATAGATAATGGTGAGATCTCCTGCTTCTAGGGATTTAAGTGATCCTAATGAGATTATTAGCAGTGTTGCTTCCACAAAATACCAACACAATATAAAAAAATATATATCTGTATGTGGCATAATGCTTGTATATGGAAATTACAGTAACCCCTTGTATCTGTACTATACAGGGATTTTCAGTCATTTATAAACCCCTGAATCTTATTCCTGTACAGAAGTGGGTGACCCCAGAGCGCTCCCTGTATTCTGTCCTCTCCCTGACTGCACCAGTAATATATTTGAACTTTTTGTTATAGTGAGGTTTGTGGCTACTATATGCAGCTTGCTTTAGCTCTCTGCGGGATTCCTGAAAATAGATAAGACTATGGAATTTGTTTCTCCACAGGGAGCACACTAATCTGGCGTTAAAACGGCGTGAAAATTAGGTCATGATATTCTATTGAGTGATTTTCTATGTATTACAATGCAAAATCGAGATAACTTGAGTTTGGGTGTGAAGGGGTTAAGGGTTGGGCACCAGTGTGTGGACTAGTGATGCCTCGACACAACACCAGATAGGACATCTTTTTCTGGACACATGGAATTTATTCATGCTGTTGGGCAGTGCCTGGAAAAAAAAAGCAACCCTGCAATATGTAAAATATGTAGAATCCAAATGTTGCAGGTAAGAGATTTTGCAGCATATGAATTATTCATGTTCCAGGGCAGCACTTTCCTCTTTGCTCCCTTCTGCATAAAATAGTAATATGTGTCCCGGAAACATGGCTGGTTTGACAACCCTAGTGCAGACTGAAGCAGTACTCTAAAAAAATGTGACTGTCATACTTGACAAACCCAGAGGACAGGTATCTGGCTCCTAATATTTTCCTCTGGCTCTTACCTGTAGGTACAAACATACATATAAAAAAAAGTTGTGAGGCTCCTAAAAAGGCAGAGCCAAACCATTATCTAGCATTTTGTTGATTTTGTGAAGGCATTTTGTTGTCGTACCTTTTTTAGTAAACACAAATTTGTTACCTGTATACAACATTACTGTACACTGCGTGAAGTTGAATGCACTTTATAACTAAGGCTAGGGTCAGACGAGCGCGTTTTCTACGGACTGTGCGCCCGTGCAGTACGAACGCACTATTTGACGGAAGACGCAGTAGTGGCCACACAGTCCGTTTTTGTGACTGACATTATTTTTGACGGATGTAGCAGGGAAAATAAATTAAAATGAAAAAACATTTTGTCTGTCAAAAATGCTGGACGTATAAACGCAGTCTGTCTGACCACGTTCCATCACTCACACACAAAGCTATGAAGACGTTGTGGACGTGGCGCACTCCGCACGTCCGTTCTAGCAGTATTACGTTCTTGCCTAACCTGCGTCCGTTTGCCGCATCCATCATGCGTGTGTGGGGCTCCATTTACCACAATTGTATGCTATCACGGACGTACTTATGTGCGGTAACACGGACGTGAACACTGCGCTCGTCTGACACAAGCCTTAGAGTTTCCTATTGAATTCGAGAGCAGAGTAACTTCCCAACATCATCTGGGACTTGAGGATTCCTCTGTACCATGAGTAATTCATTTCAGTCCCATGTGTGATTCTCCTATTAGAAATGAAAGTGCCTCTGCCATGGTCGAAACAAGCTTTGTCCATTTGGCAGGAAATCACTTCATTTACAGTTGTGTTCAAAATTATTCAACCCCCACTGAAATTGAGTGTTTTGGCCAGTTTGACATTGATTTTGATCATTCAGTCATCTTGCTTACAATTAAATCAAAGAGGCACGTGTAGGTCAGACAAATATAACATAACATTTATAATGAAATAACCACAAATGTCTTTTCTGTGCTCACATCATTATCAGTTTTATTCAACCCCCAAGTGACATTCAATCTTAGTACTTAGTACAACATCCTTTTACAGTTATAACAGCTTTTAAACGTGAAGCATAGCTTGACACAAGTGTCTTGCAGCGATCTACGGGTATCTTCGCCCATCGTCATGGGCAAAAGCCTCCCGTTCAGTCACATTCTTAGGCTTGCGCACTGCAACTGCTTTCTTTAAGTCCCACCAGAGGTTCTCAATCGGATTTAAGTCAGGTGACTGCAATGGCCACTCCAAAATGTTCCAGCCTTTAATCTGCAACCATGCTCTAGTGGACTTGGAGGTATGCTTGGGATCATTGTCCTGTTGAAAGGTCCAACGTCTCCCAAGCCTCAGGTTTGTGACGGACTGCATCACATTGTCATCCAATATCTCCTGGTACTGAAGAGAATTCATGGTACCTTGCACACGCTGAAGCTTCCCTGTACCTGCAGAAGCAAAACAGCCCCAAAGCATGATTAACCCCCCACCATGCTTCACAGTAGGCAAGGTGTTCTTTTCTTCATAGGCCTTGTTCTTCCTCCTCCAAACATAGCGTTGATCCATGGGCCCAAACAGTTCTAATTTTGTTTCATCAGTCCACAGAACACTATCCCAAAACTTCTGTGGTTTGTCCACATGACTTTTGGCATACTGCAGTCGACCACGATACATTGGCCAGACCACGATACATTGTGTCATCATGCGCTAATATGGGTAGGTGGTCAGGTGCAAGACAGGTGCAAGACTATGCCAATCATGGCTCACAGAGCTAAGTCCCGCAGCACACTATATAAGGCTTCACACAGCCTTCAGCACCTGTTTTTTGAGAGGAGATTGTTGTGTTAGTGTGTGTGTTCTCACTGCCAGTCTGCCACCAGCTATTGGGGGGGGTCTCATTTCTCCAAAATATCTGGGAATTGTTCTAATCTTTGTGTTCTCACTGCCACCAGTAATTGTGGGGGTCTCATTTCTCCAAAATATCTGGGAATTGTTCTAATCTTTGTGTTCTCACGGCCACCAACTATTTTGGGGGTCTCATTTCTACAAAATACCCGGGAATTGCTCTAATCCTTGTGTTCTCACTGCCACCAGCAATTGTGGGGGTCTCATTTTTACAAAATATCTGGGAATTGTTGTAATCTGTGTGTTCTCACTGCCACCCATCAGGGGGTCTCACTGATTTATAGGAGGTTCCTGGGAATTGTAATCTGTGTCTTGTCACTGCCACCCATCAGGGGGTCTCACTCATTTATAGGAGGTTCCTGGGAATTGTAATTTGTGTCTTGTCACTGCCACCCATCAGGGGGTCTCACTGATTTATAGGAGGTTCCTGGGAATTGTAATCACATTGTCATCCAATATCTCCTGGTACTGAAGAGAATTCATGGTACCTTGCACACGCTGAAGCTTCCCTGTACCTGCAGAAGCAAAACAGCCCCAAAGCATGATTGACCCCCCGCCATGCTTCACAGTAGGCAAGGTGTTCTTTTCTTCATAGGCCTTGTTCTTCCTCCTCCAAACATAGCGTTGATCCATGGGCCCAAACAGTTCTAAATTTGTTTCATCAGTCCACAGAACACTATCCCAAAACTTCTGTGGTTTGTCCACATGACTTTTGGCATACTGCAGTCGACTCTTCTTATTCTTTGGAGACAGCAAGGGGGTGCGCCTGGGAGTTCTGGCATGGAGGCCTTCATTACGCAGTGTGCGCCGTATTGTCTGAGCTGAAACTTCAGTACCCACATCTGACAAATCTTTTCTCAGTTCCTCAGCAGTCACACGGGGACTTTTCTCCACTCTACACTTCAGGTAGCGCACAGCAGTCGAAGTCAGCATCTTCTTTCTGCCACGACCAGGTAGCGTTTCAACAGTGCCCTTTGCCTTGAATTTGCGAATGATGCTTCCTATGGTCTCTCTTGGTATGTTTAACATCTTTGGAATCTTCCTATAGCCATTGCCCTTCCTGTGAAGAGTAATCACCTCTTCTCTTGTCTTCCTGGACCATTCTCTTGACTTCACCATGTTTGTAACCACACCAGTAAATGTCTAGAAGGAGCTGAGTATCACAGTCATTTTAAAGCTGCCTAATTGGTGCTTATTATGCTTTATTGCTGCTCCGTGACATCCACAGGTGTTTTCAATACCTGATTGAAAACACTTGAATGAACCTCTGTTCTTCAGAGTGGTAGTCTTTAAGGGGTTGAATAATTGTGTCAATGAAGAATTCACAAAAGAAACATTTACTACTGTATTACAAAACCAATTGATGTCATTTTAGTTGCATATGGTTCTTTAAAAAGTCCTTGTAGGATTTCATTCTGAATACAATTACAAATGTACACTAAATTCCCTAAAACCCTTTACAGCATTGGGGGTTGAATAATTTTGAACACAACTGTATATAGATCAGAATTTTTTGCTGACCTATATAATTGCAAAACGGGAGATATCAGCTTTCAAAGATTCCTGTTCCCCCATGTGACCGTGGCATGCCACAGAGCGAGGGACCACTGCAAGCAGAAAGTGTCCTGCAGGCCTCCGTTGAGTCTGTGTGCTGATCTGGCTGTTAGTCACAAGCTACGTGACAGGCAATTGTGCTGACAAGGGGGTAGACAAGTAAAAAAAAGGTTGAGAGCCTGTGTTCTGTACCCCTGTGCAATTAGATTTTACTGTCTCCCATCAGGGATTAGAAGATCTTTTTGTTTCATACATGACAAAACTGATTCCCTTGTATCATCAGTGATTATTATTCACTAAAAGGTGAAACTCTGGAGAACTTTTGGAGAAGTGAAAATTCTAGATCAAAATACCCAATCTGGAAAGTGAGATAAATGGGGGAATTTTTCTGGTTTGGCTAGTTTAACCTAGAATTTTCACTTCTCCAAAGGTTCTCCAGAGTTTCACCTTTTAGTGAATAGACCTTTCTGTTTCATCAAAATAGGTGGCATCCCTTCTATCACATCATATGGATTTGACAGATGTTCCTATACCACTAATGATTAAATGGATTCTGTTAGAGCGCCATTCCGGTTCTCTTGACGTATAAAAGTCCACCCTTTGTCATTAGAGATTTCTTTAAGTGTCCTTCATATGAGATGAGATCAAGTTCCTCCAATTACATATTCTGTATCACCCAAAGTAATCTGCAAAATATTTAAATGCAACCCCAGGCAGTGAATCATTGGGTGGAACCGATTTCTTAATATAGTTGTTGCACACAAAGAGATATATAGCTGCAATGTGAACTCTGCCTTGAACATGTGAAAAAGATTTTGCTGCTGCAAAGATGATATTTTGCTATAGTGCAAGAACATGTATACAATGTTGCCAGCACAAAGTATCCATGTATCAATTAAATGTGTATCGAGTGCCGTGTATCAGTAAGGAGTTTACTCCTCCTCTTGTAATCTAAGGTGATCCTTAAAACCTGGCCTGCTAGTGAATCCTGAAGACCAGCATTGGGGACAACTGGGCTATACAACAGAATACATGGGACGTGAAGCCACCTTGTCTGATTGTTCTTGGCAAATGTGTCTTTTAAAGACCTTCCTTCATGACAGACTACTATTTGTCTCAGAACTCGATTCAGAAAACTTCTAGACCATATACTGATCCTTCTAACGGGCGGTTAAAAGGCAATCACATAAGCATAGCCAGGATAGTTTGGTCAGGATTCTAGGAATCTCATAGACAAATAAACAAAGCTGGGTTATTGGAAGCACAAGACAAGAGAATCCATAAAATAAAGTCTGTTCAAGGGTACCAGAGAACAATAAAGTCATAACAAGCCAGGTTAAAATATCAAAGAAAGAAGCCAGGAGGCTATTGGGTTGTAAAAGAGCACTATGGGGAAATGCAGCAAAGGAAATTATGGTTTAAGGCTGGGGTCAGACGAGCGTGATTTCTACGGGCTGTACGTCCGTGCAGTACGGACATCGTCAGTACGGATGACGCAGTAGTGGTCACACAGTCCGTTTTTTCACTGAAGTTATTTTTTGACGAATGTAGGAGGGGAAAATAAATTACAATGAAAAAACATTCTGTCCGTCAAAAATGCTGGACGTATAAATGCAGTCCGTCTGACCTCGCTCCATCACTCACACACAAAGCTATGCGGACGTTGTGGACGTGGCGCACTCCGCACGTCCGTTCTAGCAGTATTACGTTCTTGCCTAACCTGCGTCCGTTTGCCGCGGCCGTTGTGCGTCCGCAGTTCAGTGCGGACGTACTTCATGTGTCAGGCTCCAATGGACTTACTTTCATGCTATCACGGACGTACTTTTAGGCGCAATCACGGACGTGAACACTACGCTCGTCTGACCCCAGCCTTATATAGCAGGTGTGGGTGATGACCTTGGTTGAAATCACCAGAATGCCTATGTATGTTGGTGACAAATTGAAGCATGTTTCTGTGCATCAGAATCCTGACAAGGAGGTAGCATGCTATAAGGCCCCGTTCACACCTGGGCGTTTTACAGCGTGTTCCTACGTGCTGTAAAACGCCCGAACACGGAATTTTTCTCCTGACCGAATTTACAATGTTCCAATTCGGGAACTATTGAACATTTCTGAGGGGGCTCCGAAATTCTTTGATTGCACCTGAAAAACACTTCTTAAATTTGGAGCATCTCTTTTTACTTTAGTGTCACTTTTAGTTTTTAGGCCTCATTTGCAGACACAATCAGGAGGAGGCGTCCTTTCCTTAGGATACGTGAATAAAGTGTGTATGGAACAAGGATGCTAGTTCACAGCAGACAGATGAGTTCTGACACCTATATATCTGCTACTCAAAGTATCAGGTGCTATGATTACATAGAAATTAAAATGATATGAACCATTTAGTGCATGACATCATACAGGGTTATCCAAAGAGATTCGAATTGCTTGAGAAAGGTAACCAAACGCTGAAAATCAGGGTTCGGTTACCTTTCCTGACCATTCGGCTATTCAGAGAGCAGGCAATTCGCCAAATCCTGTCGAATTGCCTGAACATACGGTGCCTGTTCGGTCCCTGTTCGAGGGCAGTGAAATCCCCATCAAAAAGCACTGCTTCGGCTATTCAGAGAACACAAACCAGCAGTGAAAGGTTCCCGAATTGCCCTGCCATTCGGTGGTTTAATTCGGCAAATTTATTCAGGAGAATCCCATAGGCTTCAATGTTAAAAATATTCCCGTTTTAATTCAATATCTCATAAACCGTTCATTATAAAATTCTGCAGCAAAAAGTCTCTTTATTTATAGATTTTTTAGGATACTTTAAGCATTTTTCTGAATTTTTTAAAAAAAAATTAAAAGTCCGATTTTTTTTTTTTTTTTTTTCAGTTTGCTTATTTTTTTTGTAACAGCCCTCTTTATTATCATTCCCTGGACCTCATGTGAAAATTTCAGACATTTTCGCTCAGTAGTTTCTTTGCAAACAGCGTTTCTTTTTCCCAGATTCATACAAATGGTTTTTCTAATTTATTCACTGCCTCCTCTACGTCACAGCTGCTTCGGCTCTGTGTGATTCGGCTCCTGTTCGGCTCCTCTTCGAAGGTTAATCCAGATGTTTTTGCTTGTTTTCATAGTGCATTCGGTTAGTTGTCGTCAGGTTTTCGGCAGCTTTTCCCTGCAATTCGGGGACCCTGTGGTGTTTGCTGAATACACCGCAGGGTCACCGAAATGCAATCGGCAAAAGGAACCGAATTGAAGAGAACGAAAAGTCAACGAACGTGCGGTGACTTTTCGAATCTCTTTGGATAACCCTGTTAGTTGACACAGCCTCAATTAATAAACTGAAATAACAAATTACTGTCTTAATCTTAATTAGCTGACACTGCACATTTAATCCTAATGATTTTTATACATTTTTTTAAAGCTTTATTTAAAGTGACATTAAACCCTCAGATTTTTTTAACATAAAACAATACCGTAATGTGTGATTTACTGTAATCCATGGTAGTTTTCCTTCTCTTTGCTGCTCTTCCTTTTAAATCCTTATCTCTTCTCATGCTAGGGGAGAACTTCCTGTTTCAGCAGATTGCCTTGTCTCTGGAATGGATACATGGTGTCTGTGTATAGGTTTGCAACCTGAGCCAGTATTACAGGAAGTGGCAGCCAGCTGCAAAAGGAAGTTCTCCCCCAGTATGAGAAGAGATACGGATTTAAAAGGAAATAAGAAGGAAAAGTAAAAGCAAAGAGAAGGAAAACAACCATGGCTTACAGTCAGTCACACATTACAGTATTGGTTTATGTTAAAAATCTGAGGGTTTAATGTCACTTTAACGTGGTCAATGATACAATGATTGTATATGCAGTTCAGCATGAACATAGGATATAATAAACAAGGACAGAGTTTTTTTCATAGTATGGTAGAAAGAAGAAAATGGAAAAACAAGGAAAAGGGGGAGGGACATCAGTGACCTTACAGGAACACTCTACTAGAACTCCCCTTTTTCCCTTATCTCGATTTTGCATTGTAATATATTGAAAAGCACTCATTAGCATATCAAACCATCTTTTCACACCTATTTAACCCCTTCCCCCAGATGGTTTGTGCCTGGGACGAGGTGTTGATGCCGGAGAGTCATACTAATACGCCCCTCTCTCCAGCTGCTGCAGCAGGCCTCTCCAGACTGCTTATGCAGCTAATGCGAGGAGTAATTGACTGCAGGGCGACGGCCTGAGTTCAGGCAGCAAATGTTGTGTGCTGCGCACCAACTGGTGGGCAGGCCTGTTACAGCCCATAGTCGCCAGTGGAACGTGCTATGCCACCTTGTGGCTTTGAGTCCCAACTGCCATGGGGACAGCATAGTATGCCCCATGATGTAAAATAATTAAACCAAGATTAGTGTGTGTCCTGTGGATAAATGAAAACTACTGTCATATCTCTCTCCAGTCACTATACAGAGAGATGAATCTAACAAAACCTGTTGCAAACAGCAGCCCCAATCCTCACTGTAACAAAGTTCAAACACATTGCTTCAGTACAACAGCCAGGAACAGGGTAAAATACAGGGAAAGCTCTGGGGCTACTCACTGTTGTGCAGGGATAAGATTCATGGAGTTATAATGGCTGAAAATGCCTGTCCAGTGCAGACACAAGGGGTTACTATAATGTCCATATACAGGCATTATGTAGACACATACAGATCTTATCTTTATATTCTATTGGTATTTTTTGGACGCTGCATTGCTAAAAATCTCATTATGATCACTACAAATCCCCATAAGCAGGATATTTTTATCATTTTTATTATTTATCTTTATCACAATTACAGTATTTGATACAAAGGCCATTTCTGCCTGCACGTTGATAATGCAGACCCTGTGTGACATTGTGTAAGATAAGTGACACCATCTAGAGTTAGAGTCTTTCATTCCAACAATATTTCTGTAATGATAAACCAAAACATGAAAAGTTATAAATGAGCAAATTTACATTATTTAAAATTTTCAACTATCTCAGAACAACAATTTCTGTGCAAATTTTCTAATTTACTCTATATTTAATTGTTAACTTTGCATCCCGTGTCTCAAATGTTATGATAAAATAGTTTTCAACAAAAATCACTTGGTAGTGAAAGGGTTAAATAATTGGGAAGATGTTACTGTCAGCAGGGGGCGAGAAAGGGTGCATTCGTACATCCTGACCACTTTAAAGCACTAAAGTGGTGATGATGGATAGAGTGTCCCTTTAACCTCCCTGGCGGTGTTCCCGAGTGTGTCTCGGGGTTAAGTTTCACTGCTGAGAGCGGTAACCCTGAGACACACTCGGGCTGTATGCATTACCTCTCCGTGCGCTCCCTCGATGATCTCTGCAGTCTCCTCCGCCGATCGCAGCGTTTTACTTCCTGGATTCCTTCTCGCGAGGAGGAAACCAGGAAGTATTAGGTCACGGTCGCCAGAGGAGACAGCTGGGAACATCGAGGGAGCGAAGGGAGAGGTGATGTATCCAGCGGCATCCCAGTGTTGCTCGGGTTACCGCTTCCAACATAGGAATTTAACCCCGAGCCACACTCGGGAATACCACTAGGGGGGGGGGGGAATAGACCGCTTTTAGACGGGGAATTTCTAAATAAGTAGACCGCCAGGGAGGTTAAGGCCCCGTTCACACTGTGCGATTTGAAAATCGTGCGTTTTTCCCCGTGATTTTCATATTTGCGACGTTGCGCAAAAATGTCACGCGAAGTCGCGATTTTGCAAACACCACAAATGGAAATCACAAAATGCAAATCGCAAAAAAAGGGTCATGTACAAGCGACATGCTATCGCGACACGCGACATGTGACGCGCAGCAAGATGTGAACAGCTCCATTGAAATGCATTGGAGATGCTACAACGCGCGGATTTTGCCGCGATTTCGCGGCAAAATCTACGCGATAAATCGCACAGCGTGAATGGGGTCTTAATCTTGGGAATATGCTGATGCAAGTGATGTACAATGAGGGGCGGACTGAAACTCGCGGGGCCCTCAATTGCACCAACCCACATACAAACACTGCCCATAAGTAGATTGTTATATTTTCATTTTTAAATAAATTCTATACTATATTTGTCACAATGCAGCGGCTCGGACCTCCCACTCACTGCAGCTCTGGGGGCCCCTCCAAGGCCGTATTGCCGTAATGGTCAATCACACTTAAAAGAGGTAAAATCTAACTAAAAACTAAACAGTAAAAGGAAAATTTTACTATAAAACGTCTTTGGATTATATAGTTTTGAGAAGCACCGGAGTTTCTCGGCACTGCAATACCAGAGATTTTAGATTCAGGTTTTTGCAATACTGACAAACACAGATGCTTAGTGCATAACCCCCCAAAGAAAATGCCAGTTCCCACGTGTTATTATTCATAAATCAGCAGACACACATTCACAGCTAATTGTTGTGTAATAATCCTAGCATTCCAGTAAACCAATCAAATACGACAGAAATCTAAGGGTGCAAAATACTCCACGTAACATTATGAATCAGGAAAGACGGACATCAATGAAACCCAAAGTTAGCAACGAACAAAAATAATATTTTATTTGAATATGATGTGTTAACATTTATGTGACAGTCAGTGCAGATCCATGACATACTGTGAGTTAAACATATCACATTTAAATGGACAGATCAAGGCTCGCGGCTTCCAGTCTGACATCTTTGCCAAGTAAACAGAAATTTACAGTCTGTTCCATAAAGTCTGTTGTGTGATCATCTGTCTTTTCCACAACAAAATACAATGATGGGTCATTCTATTGCTTTTTAAAGTAAGCCTTTATAAATCCAGCGTGGTAAATAAAGCTTCTCACAGTTAAAACTATTTATTTTCCAACTAATGAAAAATGAATCCTCTTCAGCATACCACAGAATTTCTTTCACATTTGGTTCCATGAGGTGTTTCTAAAGATTTAGAACTGTGGGCATGATGCCTGAGTTGAGAATGAAAGAATGTGGGATAAGTATCTTCAAAACAGAATTACAAATACATAGTGCAGACTGGAATAAAATCTAAAAATTATAGGCCCCGCGGGAGCGTCACGTACAGGATAACAAGAATTGATAGGCACATAACAAACGTTAACGCTATTTTCATCGGTTTAACCCCCCTGATGGTATTCCCGAGTGTGGCTCGGGGTTAACTTTTTGTACCGAAAGCAGTATCCCCGAGCCACACTCAGGCTGGATACTTACATGTCATTCGCTCCCTCGCTGATCCCCGCAGTCTCCCTCAGCCGCTCGCAACGTCACACTGCCTAAATCTCTTCTCGCGAGGAGTGAACCAGGAAGTGTGACATCGCGATCGGCTGCAGTGTGACTGTGGGGACAGCGTGGGAGAGCAAGGACATGTAAGTATCGGCCTGAGTGTGGCTCGGGGATACCGCTTTCAGTATTGAAAGTTAACCCCCGAGCCACGCTTATATCGCTAGGGGACCAGAATAAATTGGACCGATTCTGACATATAAAATATGTCAGAATCGGACCGCCAGGGAGGTTAATGTGGATCCGCTGGCTGGATCTCTCCAATAGGATGATGCTCATTGCCTGGCTGAATCTGTAATGTTCGACAGTGAACATTACGGATTCTGCCAGGCAATGAGCATCATCCTATGGGAGAGATCCATCCAGCGGATCCACATTAAACCAATGAAAGGAGCGGTAACGTTTGTTATGTGCCTATCAATTTTTGTTATCCTGTGAGTGACGCTCCCACGGGGCCTATAATTTTTAGATTTTTATTCCAGTCTGCACTATGTATTTGTAATTCTGTTTTGCAGATACTTCTCCCACATTCTTTCATTCTCTTTCTTGGGGGTGGTCACTGGGGGTGGTCACGTGTGTGTTGTTTTTTGTTTTTTTTATGTTGCCTGAGTTGATAGCACTTTTTAAAACCAGCTGGGAAATATGTCTGAGTCACAGCTCCCCTGCTAAAACTGCAGAGCCCTGACGTGCAGTAACACCATTTGCCCAGCAGATGGAAAAATCTGGCAGCCAAAACACAGTATAAAATACATTGGGAATATTCCCAAATATTTATTACTGCGTAAGTAATTAAAATAGATTTTCTGAAAAACCACTAGTTCCTGACCGTGTGTTTTGTTTTTGAAAATCACTTGTTATTGCAGGGGTTAGTAACGAAATCATGTGGTCATATTCAAAACTGCATTTTCTAAAAATGTCATATTTGCTCATTTGAAAAGTGTCTGGATCGAGATTAGTAAAACAGAGATATCTAAAGTGATGAGGTATCGCTCTGATTGTTAAAGCTGATACAATATCATTCCCTGGTAGAATAGTGCAGACTCAGTGGACCCTGATACAATGTTAACGCTAATGTTAGCGCTCCGCTGTGAGCTTAGGTGGACCTAGCGCGAGCATACAATGTTACATTCCGGGTTAAAAAAAACATTAGCGATTCGGAGCTTGCGCTTTTCAGTACGCGCATACTGTACTTTGTGCTCCCTATGCGTAAAATGGGGAGCACAAAGTGTTAATTAGCGTTAGGATACAAAGTCCTAACCAGGGCCAGATTTGCATCTCAGGAGCCTGTAGGCACAGAAATGTTGAGCGCCCCTATTCCCGCAAACATAAAAAAATGAAACATGTCCAAATCACTTTTCGTTTTGGAGCAAACTAAGAAAATAAACATTTTAAAAAACTGAAACAGTTTCTCTCTGCGCTTAAATCAAAGGGGCAGTGAAATTAAATATTTATTATATTTTACAGGAAATTAAAATCTAACAGGCGGAATCTGTTGCCTTAGTCGAGTTAGTGCAGCGTCATTGTTTGCTTTTATATGTTAAAGCATATATTGCCTCTGCTGTAGAACAGAGAGAAAAAAATAAAATTTGCATTTACTTTTTTCAAATTTTTTATTTTTACACATTATGTTCATGTATTATTGTAAAGACCAGACTCTGACCTTTCGAATGACACCTCACTTAACCTTGTGCGATGTATAATTCAGAGATGTGGGTTCCAAAGTCCC
This sequence comes from Leptobrachium leishanense, assembly GCA_009667805.1. Classification (NCBI taxonomy): domain Eukaryota; kingdom Metazoa; phylum Chordata; class Amphibia; order Anura; family Megophryidae; genus Leptobrachium; species Leptobrachium leishanense. Next base: position 69,030,014 of record CM019066.1, read on the forward strand.
CCTGTCTCTTCTCACTCCAGTGCCACGGTCTAGGTCAGGGGTCAGCAACCTTGGCTCCCTGATGTTTTGGGAACTACATCTCCCATGATGCTCAGTCACCCATTAGGCTGACTGAGCCACATGGAAATGTAGTTCACAGAACATCAGGGAGCCAAGGTTGCTGACCCCTGGTTCTAGGTTGTCGATGAAACAATGCATTGCATCATCAGCTCCTCACTTGCTGACAGTGTGTGAAATGGGAAGGTGAGTTAACACAGCATCACTGTTCACTTTATAATTGTAAACTGAATAATAATGCTGCACTAGAAAAAAAAAGAGAAATAATATTTTATTTTTACATAAATCTAACCTGATTATATTTGTTATCACTGGAAGGGCCATAAACTGTCCTTTCCAATGATACCTCATTAGTCCCTCCAGAAATACAGTGGGCTAAATTACTGTAATTTGTAAAAAAAAAATATATATTTTTTAATACAGAGCAAGGCGCCCCCTTGTGGCAGATGCCTGTAGGTACATGCCTACTCTTCCTAGTTATATATCCGGCCCTGGTCCTAATGCTAATTACGTCCCGCTGCGGTTAACTGAAAACGTTAGCACCAGCTCCAAGCTGTGGTTAACTGATTCCTTTTCTGCAAAATCATTTATCACCAGCTACAAATCCCTCCCAGAGTTTCACCTTTAGTGAATAGACCTGTATATAATTTAGTCCTTGTAATCTTTCTTGTCCAGGGAAACATGAGGTCATGGAGCTGGGCTTTGGTCTAACTTTATCCATTATCCAGAAAGATATAATCTACGGGATGCATTAAATTGTGAAAGAATAAAACAGACAAGGTCCCGAAGTAGACCATATACCGAAGGAGGCACACAACAGTGATGGGCAAGTTAGATGTGGAGTTGTGTTTGGGCGGAGGACGAAGCTCAGACAGGTGCATTATCATGTGCAAGGATACGCCAAGTAGGAGAATGATTCGTTATGACTATTTAGGTTTAAAGTTTCTCCTTTTACTTGTCATTTATTATTATCATAGTTTATATAGCGCCAACAGTTTCTGCAGCGCTTTACAATAAACAAAGGGAAAGAGCTACAGATAAATGAACATGGGCCCTCCTCATATGGGCTTACAGTCTAGAGGGATTGGGGTTGAGACAGACCAGGGGAGTTTTACTTTACAACAGGATCATTAGTGCCAGTACTTCGGAAATGGTGGGGCCATAAAAGCAGATTCAATCATGCATTTCCATTGGTTACATTAATAAACCCCCTCAAGCTTTGAAACTAAGTGCACCCCAAATAATTTTACATTTTGTACAAAAAGTCTCCCTCCTCAAATCCTATACAAAGGAATCTCCCTCCGCAAATCACACCGATATTTTGGTGTTCTCCCGTTCCCCGAACTTCAGCTAATCCGATTTAACAATCCTGTGGTGAATTCAGCATTCACAGCAGGGTCCCCGAAGTGCAGGGAACGTGCCGCCGAATGACTTGAAAAACCACCGCAAAACCACTGAATCGATTAAAAAAAACAAAAACGCAGAAAACACAAAGTCGATTAGAAACCCGCCGAATGCATCTGACGATCTGCTGAATCAATCCAAAAAAGCTGACGACCCGCCAAAGAGAGCGCCGACAAGCCGACTAACGGGTAAAAAAATATGCAACTTTTAAAGGGTGTTTGCAAAAGACTACTGCACGAAAATGCCTGGAATTAATATATAAGGTCCTATGAATAATAATAAAAAGGTCTGTTACAGAAAAAAAAAATTTGATAAAACATTTTGTCGAAAAATGCCTAAAAAATCAATAGACTTTCTGCTGCAAATGAAAAGAATAAACTGTTGAATAAATATTTAATGAAAACGAGGAATTACATTGAAAACTATGGGATTCATGTGATTAAACTTGTTGAATGAAACCACAAACAATCAGGGCATTTCACTGACATTTCTCTGTTGTTGGGTGTTCGCTGAATAGATTAACCATTCACTGCCGTCGAAGATCACCGTATTTTGCTGGCAATTCGCTAATAATGAGTGGCCTAAAGAGTATATTTGTACAGAACATTTAAAAATCAATATGCTACCTTGGTGAATCATACATATTTTGGTTGTTTAGACAGCGTGTGGGGAAAGGTGAAGCGAAAAGAAGAATGATATACAGTAATACCTTGGATTGAGAGCATAATTCGTTCCGGAAGCTGTGTGTAGGAGCAGTGTGTAGGAGGGTATCACAGAGCTCCACAGCAATAAAGCTCACAGTACTGTAATGTGTGGTGTTACACACAGGAGGGACAGAGGACAGGGCCAGATTGCCAGTGCCACCTCCTCATCTGTTTACCTAGTAGGGGGAATGAAATGGTGGCCAGAAATAGAGCAGAGGCTAGCACATACAAATTTACTGTACTTTCTCCTGTACCTGGTGGTTGGTGTCAGCGAGAGATGCTTGATGAGTGGGTGCTTGATGAGAGACAATGGGAGACGAGCGGCTGGTGTTTAGATCCGCCCCCACTGCACATCCGCTGTGACGTCCTCTGCCCCTGCAGCGCTGCCTGGGCACCCGGCGACATTGCTGGCTGGCCGGGTGCCAGGAACAATAGCTAGCAGATCGGCGTCTGAAGGGACGGGGCCTGGCGTGATAACACAGGGCCGCCGGCCTTAAATACAGGGCGCAAGTCTTTGCTCGTCGCCCTGACGTGGAGTATAGTTCCCGCATCGCCAGCTGACCTTTGTCTACTCTTTTCATACCCTGATTGTCTGTTACCGATAACTGCTTGTACGAGGACCCTGATTTGTTGATAGACCCGGATTTCCCACTGACGATTGTCACGCTTGATACCCTGTGTGTTTGTGTTTACAGGCCTATGTTGCGCAGCCTATTTTCCCTTGGGAGATCTGCCCTACAGGTTGCTCATTTAATCGACCTCCCGATTTGCCTAACAAGTCCTGAAACTGGGCACACAATATCACGCCCGATTTGTGAAAGTAGACATGCCTCTAAGACTATTGTATTTATCTATAGCTCAAGTTACTTGTGCAACGTTTGGTCTAACTGCAAGGTATATCGCACAATCTGTTAGCAAGTCTGCACTGCAGGTTGCAGAATATAACGGTCCTTCAAAGGTTCTATTTCGTACCAAGTCGCAATATAAAAGTCCTGCCCTGCAGGTTGCTGAACATAGAAATAATCACGCTTTTCTTAAATCATTGTATACACACATTTTGAGTCATTGGATATGTTGTAACCAAGTTAAAGTGCTTTCACTCTGCAACCTAGTGATCACAAAATCATTTGGTGGTGAGTGGTATTCAGGATTAAGTAATACCTCCCTGGTTTGGGATTCTAGGTATTACAATATTCATTGCAGTGAAATTTCTTATTGTCATTCTCTGTCCATTAAGATCCAGACTACACTACTCCGGGGTGAGCGCCATAGGGCCCGGTACATCCGCGCATTGATCAAACTTCTCCCCACCTCTGGCCGCATGTGCATAAACGTGTCGCGGTCTGCCACTGCCCCGGCCATGCATGCGCTGATGCACACGCACTGCTCGTAGTGGAAGACGGCGCTCGTGTATCAAGGCAAACATTTGTAAAAAGAGTTGCTCATTGTGCGAAACACTCGCACACGGAGTTACTTGTAATCCAAGGTATCACTGTACCAACAAATGAAATACACATCCGACACATAGCTCTGTAGCAACAGTGAGAGGGTGTACGCACCAATCACTCTCAGAATATTAAAAAAATAAACTATAAAAAAAGATTAGTCAAGGGGTCACAGTTTCCAACTGCGAGTATGTATTAAATCTTCCAGAAGGGACCCTAACTGTGCGGATGATGCAATGGTGCTACCGCCGATACATCGGATGACACTGTGTTTCTTTAATTTTTCTGCGTATCATTGAAGAACAGGATTCTTAAAAGTTTCCATGACAGTTTGGTGTAGCACGCACTGCTATGTTAATTGGTTACTAAAAGCGTGCCAAAAATATTTCCAATAATTTTATTTATTATCTTCGAAAGCTTCAAGGTGACAACCATAAATAATCCTGAGAGATATTTCAAAGGTTCGCAATGACTGAATCCTTTGTGTAACTTGCACCAAAAGAGAAAAAAAAAAAAAAGCTCAACAAAAAAACAAAAACTCTTCTGTCAAGTTCGCCGAGTTTGGAAGCAAGTCAAAATCTGGTTACCATGCCCACTAAACAGGCAGATCTGAGGCTCAGAGGGAAATGTGTAAAGGAACATACAAAAACAAAGAAACAAGAAGGAATTATCAGGAAAATCTTGAGATTGTGTTGAAGAAACATGAGGTTAGAGTGTGCTTTATAATGAGCAGTGGCGTCACTAGGGTTGGTGTCACCCGGTGCGGAAACTTATGTTGTCACCCCCCCCCCAAGTTTTACGGGGTTTTTTTAACTACTTTTACTCATAAATCAGTAATCCCATATAACACTGAATGCTCATAATACACGGCGCACATTACTGTGGTGAGGTTTATTGCTGTGGAGCTCTGTGATATGCTCATACACAAATTTTGGCAAACTGACAGCAAATACGGTGCCTGTTCGAAGGCAGTGAAATCCCCAATAGAGAAGTAATGGTTAATCTGTTCAGAGACACCGAACAGCAAAGAAATGTCCTGATGTCCGGTGTTTTCATTTGGCAGGTTTTTTTCAGGCAAACGAACACCATAGATTTCAATGTTAAAAATATTCCTGTTTTTATCCAATATCTAATAAACCGTTTATTCCTTTAATCCAAAGTAAAAAATCTCTTTATTTATTGATTTTATTTAGTATCTTTTAGGCATTTTTTTAAATAAAATCCATTTATTTTTTCTAATAGCAATTTTACTTTTTTTTCTGTAGCAGACCTTTTTATTATCATTCATAGGAACTTATATGTTAATTCCAGACATTTTCGTTCAGTAGTTCTTTTTAAAACAGCAGGCGACGGGTTTGCGGCAGCATTCGGTGGCTGATTCCCTGCACTTCAGGGACCCTGTGGTGAATTCACCGGGGAAATTTGATTCCCCAAAGTGTGGGGAACAACAGAACACTTAAATGTCTGCGTCATTTCGGTGCTCTGTGAATATCCTCTTTGTGGTGTTTTTTTTTTGCCACCCCTGGAAAGTGCCAGCCTAGGCCTTGCCTACCCAGGACATACTTGAAAATGAGAGAATTCTCAATGTATCCTTCCTGGTAAAATATTTTTGTGTAAAAAAAATTTTTAATTTTTTTTTAGGGTGTCACCCCGCCCCCTTAGCGACGCCCCTGATAATGAGTAGAATGTCACAGGTGAAGGTTATAGATTTATAGCTTTCTGGAAGCAGAAATAAGTAAAAAAAAAAAAAAAAGCACAGAATACTACATAAAAATTAGTCTCCTGGTATTAGCAGTTACCAAATTGGTTATGAAATAATTGAGAAGTCTGACCTTTGCCTCCTACACTGCTATCATCATATAATTTCATGCCTGTGCCGAGATGTTGTAGTTCATACCCCTATTTCATATATATTTGCCATTTGTACGGTACCCATCAGAGCTTCACATCCTATTTAATGTGCTAATTTAATTTTATTGTCAGCTACCAAGAACGAGACGTCATTTTATTAGATTGAAGACCTTAACCAGGGCTTGACAAATTTGATTTGAATCTAGGAGCCACCTACAAAAGATAGGAGCCAACGTTTCGGCGAGGATTCGCCTTCATCATACCTTGATAAAGGCGAATCCTCGCCGAAACGTTGGGAACCTCGCCTCTGCATCTGGGAGTTGGTTTGTTCTGACCCAAATTATGATTTTAGCTGCTTCTATTTATCACTTTGTTACCTGGTGCTTTTTTCTGTTAGGTATTTTTTGTGCATGTGGTCTTTTGGCTACTTTTTTAAGCCTAGAAATGTAGAGCGTCGCTTCTAATATCAGTTTGGCCGCTCTGAAAGATTATATATATATATATATATATTTATACTTATTATAATGTTTGTGTTGTTAACATCTGTACATTGTGACGTTGCGATATTGTTTTATTTGTTTACTTATTTTCTTTGTTCTGTTGTCTTTGGACGCCCTATTTACCCACTGCAGACACAGACCCACACACACACAACACACCTCATATATAATTACATACACCAGGGCTGGATATACTGTATTTACATTAAATGTAGGAGAAGAAAACATTAAAGCCAACTAGATGATTTTAGATTGGTGTAAAATAAACTGGAAATTTAGGAGTCAGGAGTAAAATTCTAGGAGCCAGTGGCTACCAGGCTCCTGGCTTTGTCACTCCCTGCCTTAACCTATTTGTAGATTAGAGTTACTGAAAATCTGTATCGAAGACTGACAAACCAACCATGACCGGATGCTGATACTCACACAGATCTAACATGACCGGATGCTGATACTCGCACAGATCTAACATGACCGGATGCTGATACTCACACAGATCTGACATGACCGGATGCTGATACTCACACAGATCTGACATGACCGGATGCTGATACTCATACAGATCTGACATGACCGGATGCTGATACTCGCACAGATCTAACATGACCAGATGCTGATACTCATACAGATCTGACACGACTGGATGCTGATACTCATATAGATCTAACATGACCGGATTCTGATACTCACACAGATCTGACATGACCGGATGCTGATACTCGCACAGATCTAACATGACTGGATGCTGATACTCATACAGATCTAAAACGACCGGATGCTGATACTCACACTGATCTGACATGACCGGATGCTGATACTCACACTGATCTGACATGACCGGATGCTGATACTCATACAGATCTAAAACGACCGGATGCTGATACTCACACAGATCTGACATGACCGGATGCTGATACTCATACAGATCTGACACGACCGGATGCTGATAATCACACAGATCTGACATGACCGGATGCTGATACTCATATAGATCTAACATGACCGGATGCTGATACTCACACAGATCTGACATGACCGGATGCGGATACTCACACAGATCTGTCATGACCGGATGCTGATACTCATACAGATCTGACATGACCGGATGCTGATACTCGCACAGATCTGACATTACCAGATGCTGATACTCACACTGATCTGACATGACCGGATGCTGATACTCACACTGATCTGACATGACCGGATGCTGATACTCACACAGATCTGACATGACCGGATGCTGATACTCACACTGATCTGACATGACCGGATGCTGATACTCACACAGATCTGACATGACCGGATGCTGATACTCACACAGATCTGACATGACCGGATGCTGATACTCACACTGATCTGACATGACCGGATGCTGATACTCACACAGATCTGACATGACCGGATGCTGATACTCATACAGATCTGACATTACCAGATGCTGATACTCACACTGATCTGACATGACCGGATGCTGATACTCACACAGATCTGACATGACCAGATGCTGATACTCACACAGATCTCTGAGCTATATTTATTACTTTACATTCATGCTTTGGGCCTTAAGATTCAGGAAAAAATGAATGTGAGTATAAAATACAATATATACTTTGCCAGCAGGTGGTGACATTGTACATATCCAACTGCATAGGGAGATCAAGCGTCAACACTGCTTAGGGTACAATCCAAATGTAAATATGACATGAATTTATTAAAAGCTTGAAAATCTCCAGTCAGTTGAAAAATCCATCTTTTAAGAAATGTCTTGCAAGAACAAACCAATTTGATTACAATGAGTTCAGTTGATGAAAGGAAAATAACTAAATAGATTTAAAAAAAAACTAAACTTAAACCTCCAGCATCCGAATGTATTGCAAAAACATAAATGGTTTGTCTGGCTGTAAAATTGTGATGAAAGATTCCAGTTCTGCTGTGGTTTGAAAATATAATTGCGGGAAAAAAAGTCCTTTTCACACATCAATATCAGCTTTTTGCAGGCTTGCAACAAATATCGACAAACATTATAGCTGCTTGACGAGTACAGAAATCATGAAAATGTGATGAGATTTTGTATCGCGGTACCCAAGGTTCCTGGGAAATCACCCAAGATTAATGAATATCGGATGACAGTGTGAAGGATGTTGAGTAATTTAACAGTTAAAACATAACTTTTAATGTCATGTAGTGTTAGTGTTCCTTAAAGAGATAATGAGTCCTTTGATAGTGGGTAGAGAATAGCACCCAATAAAAGAGCCCTATAACAGGCTAATAGTGCACTAATCTCCAGAGACTGATAAACAAATACTGGTATACAATAGAAAAGACAAAGGAACAAGGTGTTCCTTTGCCTGGGATAATAGGACAGCTTGTCTAAAAATAGATATCTAACAGGATAGTGGTTCCCAACCGCGGTCCTCAAGTCCCCCTAACAGGTCAGATTTTAAAGATCACCTTGGGGAAATGCAGACTGAATCCTGCAATCACTGAGCAGCAAATCATATCCCCTGTGCTCACTACAGTTATCTGGCAAACCTGGCTTGTTAGGGGGACCTGAGACACAGGGTTGGGAACCAGTGTACTAAGAAAGTAAAAGTAAGGTCGGTACTGTGTCTGAGCAAGCTGATAAATAAAAAGGATTACTGAAACTCATAGACGAGGTGCATGGCAGGTACGGTAGGGAAGCTGAAACCCATGCGGGCAAATGACCTGAGAAAGAGAGAGATGGCTCACGGTTTCGATTTTTGTTGCCCGATAATGGAGGTACTGCTGTGTTAAGGGAAATCACGCTAGCTGTATATGTGCCAAGGTTCAGACAGGAGTGAGCCAGGGATGCAGAAGGTAGAAGAACATTGAGAACGTGCTACAGATGCATATAGATCCAGCTCGTTAACAAAGTGGCTCTTTTTAGCAGGAGAGGTGTGAGGGTGTAACCAACGCAAAAGCTTGCTTCAAAGATTCAAAAGCAGAAATGGCCAATGCATGGGAACTGTTCAGTTTATAGTCAGGGCATGATGGGACCTACTAACTTTGCATAGTCCTTGACAAACATCATACATGGAACACCCTGTTTGATGGCCTTAACTGTTTGATGGCCTTAAGATCTACAGGTAATTGGTATTTCAGTATAGTGAAGAATTTCTTGGGGTCCATTCAGAATCCATTGGCTGAAATTATGAAACCGAGAAAAGGGATTGACATTTCCCATCAAGGGAGATGTTGTTCCAAAACATCTGGGGCTCTATTACAATCCCCGCACTAAAAGGGGGCGATAGGGAGAAAAAACGGTGCCCACAGTTTTCCCCCTACCGCCCCCGGTTTAACGCGGGATTACAATGCAGGTGCAAAAAATGCTGCCTGCATTGTTTGCGCCCGATATGTCCCGGGATGAGCGCAGCAGCGCAGCCGCGCGCATTCTCTCAATGGAGTCCATAGGACTCCATTGAAGCAGACGCCGGCGGTCACATGGCCTCGCGAGATCCGGCCGGTCGGCGTAGTGATACGCAGGGAGAGACTGGGGGGACTTTTTCCCCCAGTCTTTCCTTGCTCCCGCCGGCCGGAGGAGGCGATCAGAGCCGCGGGAGAGGGTGAGTATATGATTTGTTTTTTCTTTTTAAGGCTGGTGTTAACGGATTCCGCTTCTGTAGAATCCGTTAACATCAAGTCCTGGCTCTGGTTAACTTTTTGCCGACTAGAGCCAGGCGTTAATCAGCGCTGGGACTTTGTAATCCAGCGCAGATTAACACTTTGCGCTCCCCATGTTAAGCATAGCGAGCACAAAGTACAGTAACCTCGCGCTGAAAGCACAAGGTACCAAACGCAAACGGGTTTTTTGACCCGTTTGCGTTTGGATTGTAATATGTGGTAAATACAGCAGCAAACGTTAATGCTCACGCAAGTGAACGTTAACGTTTGCGTCAACAATGTAATAGTGCCCCTGGAGGGCCAAGGTTGCTGATCACTGATCTAGATATACTACCATAAATTGCTACAAATAGTCTCAAAAGATGTTGATAATAGGATCCTGGAATTCTGCTGGAGTGTTCCCTAGGCCACAGGGCTTCACGAGTTACCTGTAATAAATGGAATGGGTATTGACTGTTATCTTCCATTCATAGCCCCCGTTGATCCTTATGAGATTTTGCACCATGCAGATTGAGTTTATTAAAAGCTTGAGACCCTTAGGCCAGCCGTCGTTCACTGGGTCCGTATTCCTGCGATGGTGCGATCATCCGATATCATCTGATGTCATCTGACCGATCCTACAACATGCAGATGAATTAGCCCTCTTGCACTGCATCAGACCACCATAGGAGGATTGCAGATGATTTCCGGCGATTGCAACAGATGTGCGATTGAAACAATTTAATTACATTTATCGGACGATGCTGGGACGATCTGCATGCAGAGCCGCAGCCGGGTTCCAAGTTCTCTTATTTTTTAAAAGACAAGGTTTTTTTTTTTGACCTCACGTCTTTTTTTTTTCTCCCATCGAGCTGGCTGCAGCGTTTGCCCTCCCTGGTGCCGACACCTATTTCAGCAGCAGAGAGAGAGTGGGGTTAATCCCACTTGCATGCTGTCGGGTTTATTTTGTTTTCTTTTTACACTAGGAGCCGTCTGCGCTGGACGGGGGCTGTCCCTGAAGCTCTTTCAGCATTAAAGACAGTTCCCGGAGTGGCCCAGCACCAGCCCTGCAGCGTAGTTTTTTTCTAACACAGCGGTCTGTCCAACGGCCGATCTGGGTGGTCCACAGATGCTTCTAGTGGATAACCCTGATTGGCCGATGGGTTGTGCGATTATGTTGCCAGTGGACGGCCAGCTTTATAGTCTATTAAACAATTCAGGGTCAACAGTATATAGCGTATACTGTATGCATTTGATAATAAATTTTTCAATCCCTACAATCAATGTCGGGATGGAGATTACCCTCATTCTTAGACGCCAATAAAGAAACGACTGACAAGCCGACAAGAATCCCATATGACAGACACAAGAAAGATGACAGCGATGATAAGTGACTGGAGACAGGGGAGCCATCTATGGCTTCAGCAGATCTATCAATAAGAGGAACCCCTTGCATTAAGGCATAAAGATCCTTGATTACCTGCTGCACCATACATTAAGAGCAATAGTAGAATGAGAGTTTACCATACCAAAACAAAATGTATGGCTTTTTTAGGTTTCTATATTTTCTATGAACAGGGGAGATGCACCTGCTGCAGATCCTCCTAAAGACTCTTGGTGCAAGTGTTTCTCATCTTAGTGGGATATGTTTTCAATGGGTGACACAGGGTGTCACAAAGGGTGTGTAGACAGAGCAGTGGGTCGTGAAGGACACGAGGGAGACAAAAATATCACAAAGGGTGCACATACGGTACAACAGAATCAGAAACCCTTCTATATTTTCTGGTGACAGGACAGATACACCCTAAAGCAGGTCCCATTAATGACTCTAAGTGCAAATGCTTCCTGGCCTAGTGGGGTACATTTTTAACAGGGAATGAAGGATGTCAGAAAGGGCATCTTGAAGGTGGCAAGGATGATGCTAAGCAGCATCACAAAGGGCGTTCAGATGGTGCAGCCTGGTCAGAAACTGTTACATATTCAGGTGGATAAGTTACACCATGGCACGAAGAGTTCAATGCTTTTAAATATGACAAGTAACTACCTGGGTCAATTAACTGCAGATAACCTATCATATTTATTGTCTCTGTCATGTTTCACATGCCTTGTGATATGCCTTTAAGAATTGCATATGTCTTATCTACCCCTGAGTTTCTCTCCTCCCCTCCTCATGGTGCAGTAATTTCCTGTCCAGATAGCTCCACCCTTGTTCTCTTCCCAGTAATCCTTTGCAAGCCTTATGGACTCAGATTCATTATGATTTTTTGACCTGTCCGATGTATATTGTTGTGAATTTTCTACAGTTTTGGAATAAAACTTCAACAGATCTTCAAGGTGTCATTGTCTGGTGTGACTGGATTGAGTCACTGTCTGTAATTCATCTAAGACCGGGAGTTATCGCCATCTCATCACAACAGTAAGTTAAGAGATCACATTCTCAGTGCTTTGGTGGAGAAACAGAACAGTCTCACATTGATATTATAAGGCAGGCATTAGGCGAGTGGAACTGCACATGCAGGCAAGGCTGGACTGGGACAAAAAATCAGCCTTGGACTTCATCCAGACCGGCCCACTTGAATTATGCAAACATGCACAAAAATAGTATATAAACCAACTGAATCGCTCAACCAATCGCTCTACGGATACTGGAGTTGCTGCAGAGTGATTGGGTAAAGCAATGCAGCAGCACTGAGGTTAAGTGTGCACCATGTCTTAAGGTGAGGCATATTTGCAGCGGGTCTCACGGCACGGCGGCCCCAATATGAGACTGCCGCAGACTGATCAGTTTTACAGACAGTGAGGAAGTTCTCACCCATTAAGGGCAGTGCAAGCCATGCAGTGAACCAGCATTCCCACTGGCCCACTGAGCCATCGGCCCATTGAGACTCTCCCTGTAGTCCCTACAATAAATTATTTCGTGCTGCTTATTCCAGTGGTGCCACCGTACAGCCCTCCCCTTCCCCAGGCCACACAGTGGCAGGGATCAGCTGCCTAACCTGACCAAGCTCATCTCTGTCACTGGCAGGGGGTGGAGAGGAGCTTCCCTCCCTGCCTCCACGCTCTGCTCACACTGGGGTCTGATGACTTGGTATACATGTATCTGGGGTCTGATGTCAAATGCTGTACACATTATTGGAGCTACTTAAACATGTTCAAACCTAAATCTCACGTCACAGACGATGGAATAAAGGTGTCTATTGAATCAAGACCCAGAATCTATATGGAGGTTCCCTTCATTTCTCCATAGAGGTCCTACTTGCTGCTTGGTGTCAAGAGCCCTATTGGTCCTTAAAAGAAAGCATATTTCTGATTGTTTTACTGCTATTCTCTTGGATTTCTAATGGAATACACTGGTTACTCATTGTGTAAGTCATCATACCCTAATGTTTGCTGTTAGTAAATTATAATGTGACATTTACCTTAAGATAGCATTCTGCCTTGATCTCTAAAAAACAGAAATCTCATCCCACCTAAAATTATCTTTATAGTCCCAAAACTTAGTCACTACAAACAATATTTATATTAGGATAAGAGTGCTAAACTCGTACTGGTGGCATCTGTATGGTGGGCGTTATGAGCAAATATTACACTTCCTTGATTTATAAGCTGTGCTGGTTGAGTCACTTATTGGCACAATAGATCTGAGAGGTTAGAAGGACTTTTTGCAGGTATTTTAATGTCTTTTGTTGCTTTATGATTATTTCTTTGTTCAGCAGCTCATTATACATTATGATAATGCATTATGAACATGTACTATGAGTATACCACTGTATTATGCCTTACTATGCATCCAAGGATCCACCATTTTTTTCTAAACCAGGTGGAAGTTAACAGGATCGAAATGATGGCTGTGTATCACTCAATGAATAAAAATGTGTATGAGTACCAAAATGGCTTCCCTTTGTTTATATGTGTCAGGGCCTTGAGGGAGATGTTGTTTTTCCATGTGACGCATATGTACTACAACTCGCTGATAGAGATTATTTTTGGGAAAAATGTTTTATTCATGACTCCTTCTATTGAACTGTAATGCTGTATTTTACCTGCTACATTTTAAACATCTCGGCTAAAGTATGTATAGCTAAGTAAACTATGGACCTGTGTGACCTGGAAAAGCCATTTTATCTCATTGTCTTTGTAATCCATAACCCAATTTTCACCCCTCACCCTTTTTAAGAGTGAGCCTGAGGCCTACATTATCTAGTTATCGTGTTTGCACCAATCAGAACTAGGTTGAGCCTGCTAATACTTTGGACATGGTTCTGCTTCAGACTGAGGTGGTGAGTTAGGCCTATACATGCATTTTGTCTTGTTTTTAGGTTTAAGAGGCTGCAGCTCATAACTTTGTCTCAAGCTCTAAACTCCAACCCTGGTCCTCAAGTCCCCCTAACAGGTCAGGTTTTAGGCTGGGGTCAGACCAGCGCACTTTTAACGTGCGTTCTGGCGCACATAATCACGGCCGCACTAGCAGCAAATGACGGGCAATGACAGCCAATATACGAAGTACGGTCGCACGAAAGTCCGGCCGCGCAACGCAAGTGGAAAATGAACGCATTTTTTCGAGAACGCAGAACCGCTAGTACGGACGTACAGAGTGCGCTGCGCCCGCTAGCGGTGTGTGTGTGTGTGATTTGGAGACGTCAGACCCTGCTCGTGTCCGGCCAACATAACGTCCAGACGCAAAAAGTTTCCTGGTTTGGATTCGTAAAACATCACGCACGAAAATGCGCATCGTATGACCGTTTTCGTATATTCCGTGAAAAAATACATCAATGCGTTCGGATGCACTTTTTTACGTTCGCGTGTAAAAATGATTTCGTTTGACCCTAGCCTTAAGGATTCCCTTGGGGAAATGCAGACTGAATCCTGCAATCACTGAGCAGCAAATCATATCCCCTGTGCTGTGCTTCAGATATCTGCAAAACCTGGCCTGGTAGGGGAAATAAACAAATGGGCTACCTTAACTAGTTTACTAGGCACTTCTAATATTTTATGTAGTATCCTATACTCATTGATATCAGTTGTTACAATTTAATATTAATCTGTAATATTACTCCCATGAATGCTGTGTATTAGAATATGAAATAAATTTTTTATACAATAGGTCCCATGGGTTCCAGCAAAGCAATCATGGCTAGAAGCCTGTTAGATCTTTTCTATACAATCATACAGCGTTATTCAGAGAGAGACGATCTGGTCCCTCAAATTGCACTGAACAGTGAATTTCCCCATACAGTGCATTTTTGTGGCCAATCGGCTATTCAGAAAGCAGTCAGATTGCCAAATTTTGGTGAATTGCCAGCAAAATACAGTGCCTGTTCGACGGCAGTGAAATCCCCCTTAGAAAAGTAATGGTTAATCTATTAAGAAAATGCCGAGCAGCAGTGAAATGTCAGTGAAATGACCTGATTTTCGGTGCTTTCATGCGATAGGTTTAACCCTTTCGCTGCTGAGGCGTTTCACGCCTCTGTGCTGAGTTCATTTTTACCTGTTTCGCTCATCATGTTTAAACGTGTTTTGAAGGCTTATTTTATTATATGACCCAGACATATTATATATCGTTCTTTCCGTCAGATTCGGCAGATTCATAATATGTCATTATTATATGTATACGTCATGTCCTGTCTGTATATTATAACAAAAAATGCAATAAAATATGAATTTTCAATAATTTACAACGTGTAAAGTGTTTTTTTTCACATTTTAACATGCGAGCAATTGCGGTTATTTTTTGTATGGGGTGCACTTGTTAAAAAAATTAGAAATGGGGTCTCGTTACATTTTTTTGGGGGGAAATTACGCGATTTTTAACAAACGCACCGCATACAAAAATTGTTAGTGCAGCATCATTGTTCACATTATAATTGAAATGGGAACAATATTGCTGCATTAACGAACCAAAAAAAAGAAAGAAAACTTGTTTATTTTTTTTTTATAATGTGTTTTTTAAATATTTTTTTTTTAAAAAAAAAACTTTTTTCATAGTCATGTTTGGTATCGTTGGAATGGCCATACTCTGGCCGATCCAACAGTACCAAACATTAACCCCTAGCTGCCACGGATCAGGAGATAGGGGGTTCATTGGAACCTCCTATCTCCACCATTGGTGGCAGTTAGGGGTTAACTCCAGGACTGGCGTCATCGTGCTATACACGATGACGCCAGTCCTCAAGGGGAGTTCCCGGAGGCTTGGCCGACATCCAAGATGTCGGCCAGCTCCGGTAAAGGATCACGAACCGGCGCTTTTCGGTGCCGATTCGTGATCTGGCCCCCATGGGGTTAATTCCAGGCACCGTTAGGAAGGGCAGGCTGTGCCCTTCCAAACGGTGCCTGGATTAACCCCCTGCACCCCAGCGATCGGGAGGGAGAGAGGTCCGAAGGACCTCCCCCCTCCCTTTCAGGCGCCTCCTCCGCAAACGCGGGGAGGGGCGCCTGAACTAGATGCCATCGCGCCGCCGCGATGACATCTAATTCGGCCGCCAGCGGTTCCGGGTGCTGGGCTGACATCGAGGATGTCAGCCCGCACCGGGGGGCACAGAGATCGGCTGGAACCCGGCCGATCGCTGGCCCCGAAGGGAGGACGCGCTAAGCGCCTCCTCCGCACGGAACGCTACCTGCGGGTGGACGCGCTGACCGCGTCCACCGCAGTGAAAGGGTTAATCAGACGAATCCCATAGGTTTCAATGTAAAAAAATCTTCATTTTTATTGAATATTTATTCAACAGTTTATTCTTTTCACTTGCAGCAAAAAGTATCTTTATTTATTTTAAAAAATAAATAAAAAAATTTTAAGCCATTTTTCGGCACTGTGTTTGGTGGATCGTTGGCTTTTATCGGACGCGTTCGGCGGGTTTGTGGCTGATCGTCGGCCGGGTAAGTCCTGCGCGTTATTTGCAGCGCTCTGGATCGATCCAGTTTTTCGGATCATATTGGAGACTTATCGGCATGGTTTTCAGCAGATTTTCTGTGGTTTTTTTAAGCAGATCCGTTCCCTGCACTTTGGGGACCCTGCGGTGAATGCTGAATGCAGACATTTCGGTGCTCTCTGAATAACCCCTATAGATTTAACACCCAGCATAATAAGATGCACGTAATTGTTTTACACTACACCATGGAGTAGCACAAACTAATTTTGCTAGATTTGCCACATGAAGAAATGTGGAACCACAAAGTATGTTCCAAATAATGAAACATACCTCTTCTACAAGGAATTTAATTAATTCCATTTTTGGGGGGGTTCTCCATAGTCATATGGAGATATAATTTAATTCCTTTGGTGTATGAATTCTACACGCAGCATTATGATAAATCTACTCATAAAAGTGACAGTGTGATATATCAACATCTTAAAAAAAGCAATAAACAATATTTAACAAATCCACATCGATTTTTACAGCTGATTCCTGAGTGATGTGTTCTTGAGTCAGCGACCGATTTAGTTTTCTTTCATACACTTCAAAGCAATACCTGCCGTGTCTCAGTAAACAAAGATTAAGTATTCTGCTGCCTTAAGTGCTTTAATACCCTTTAATTAAACGAGATCAGGTCATTTTCACTAAGTAGCTTTCTCTGTTCCTATTTAAACACTTAAGACCCTATTCTCTGTGAAGAGTTAAGCAGATCTAGCTCTTTTCACCTGTTAACTCATATTGCTGTCAATGGGAACTAGCCGCCAGATCTAATTAACCTCTCACACACTACAAGGACCATGCTAGGTCTGTCAGCTTTTCCTTCAAGTGATCTGAGGATCCATTTGAATATCGCTCATTACAACGCGACCTCTATACAGCTTTTGTAAAGTGAAAAAAGACCACCAGGCCAATAAAGAAAGCATTACATGTAACTGCGCAAATGTTTTTTTGGGCACCTTATAAAAGAAAATAATTAATCTTCCGAAAGAAAGACATTTTCATAGAGAACAAAAGTAACCTGGCGACAAAGAAAAGCTTCCTCCTAAGACGTTTGTAATGAGGGAGGGTTTACGGCAGGACAAGCATGGGCTGTCTTTGTGTGGGGCCCGATTCGCATTTTTCTCGCACCCTGGAACTTTATCAATCAGCAAACCCTGCGACTATTCAGAGTTCTGACCTTATAAAAGTCCACCATGAAGGCTTGAATTTTGGTTAGTGGCAATCAAGAACTTCTAATCAGTGTTTTTATTAGAGTCTGACATGATGACGCAAATAAAGGGATCATTAAAGCCACCCAATGAAAGCCTGTTTTTGTATATTTATTAATGTTTAAAAAAAACATAGCAAACAGGGCATTAAAAGACAGTACACCGAGGATCTAGCCACAGCTCAGTAAGTGCAACTATCCTAGCCGAATCGTCTTTACGCTGCTATGGTTCGGTTATTCACAAAAGAGAACACAGAGAAAGGGGGCTAATTCAGCTTAAACTGTGTTAACACTGGTAAACTGCCAGATTGAATATTTACAGGGGAGAATGGGAACTCAGTTGTAACCACCTGCTTGAAGCTTGGTCTATGTAAGTCAGCTAAAACGCATTGCAATTGGCTAATAACTCGGCTACAGCACAGTTCATGTAACTTTCAATGGAAATGTAGCTGCTACATGCTCTGTGCAACTCGATTACCACTAGGAAGCGAGTGATCGGCCACGTCACAGGAAAGCTGTATCTGTCAATTTACACAAAGCAAAAGTAGACAAAAATGCACGCCCACATTCAGTGAAAAAACTATTTAATTATTTTAAGATCATAAGCAGGAGAGCTAGATCAGTGAGGTTTCCCTGGGACATAACACTTCTTGTTGATGGGCAGCTAATGTCAAATGCTGCCCTGCTTTATTAAGCAGTCATATACTGCAGCAAAAAACTCCACTAAGTAATCTAGACATTTCATTTTTGGTTCTCCTTTGGATGTCAGCCACAGCAGTCGCATGATAAGGGGTGGCTGGATGCTTGCTCAAGCACATTGAGAATCGCTAGTCTGAGTCCTGAGGGTCCTAATATTCAATAAGCTGAGATCAGCAGAACTAATCTCCAACAGTCAGAGGGATGAATTGGCCCTCTGAGACACCCTTCTCTGAAAGGGAGAGAGGTAAGTACACTCAGGTCACTGTGACTACACAAATTATATGGATCACTGAGACATGATTGAATTTTTCTCCTGAACGCTGATATTCCCGCGGTGGCAACCATGTCAGTGGACGGGGAGAGGCCCTAGAGGCTTGACTGACATCCAAGACGGCACTTAAGGGGTTAAAGAGGGGCATCACCGGAAAGGTCATGCTGTGACCTTTCCAGCGATGCCTCTCCTTTATTTATATGTTCTCTCAATCGGGAGGGAGAGGGATCCAAACGCCCCCTCCCTTTCAGGCACTCTCCCGGCACTGCCTAGGGAGGTGCCTGAAACTGATTATCAGTGCGCCGGTAGGGGTGTAAAGTGACGGTCTAACTTCAAGGAAATCAGACTGCTCTGGGACTCTGACCTACGGCGCATGGGGTCTCCCCTTTCGCTGCCGAGACCCCATTAAGTGTGAGGGACATCTGTCGCACACAGTGTGTGGACCCGAGGATGTCCCCCACACGTCATCCGCTTTGAAAGGGTTAAAACGAATGGTGGATTTCAAGGAAGAAGAAGATAGTTCTTCTTCTCACCCTCTGTCATTTATAGATTTTTTATGTACTAGACAAAATATTTTGCAAGACTTCATATGCAATTTATTATTTTATCATGTCCTATACAGTTACAGTTTTTATACAGAGCCAACATATTCCGCAACGCTCTACAATGGGAAAGCACAAACAAGAAACATAATATATAATGATATATAGCGAACAGACGATCCTGCCCTTAGGAAAATTGTCCTGCTAATACAGCAGAAAACACACATGCTCAGCCAGACAACTTGTAAGTTTAAAATCTATAGGATAATGTATATACAATGCGTACTTTAATGTATACTATATATACCTTATAGCTATAGTTGGTTTAAAAAAGTATGAACCACAGAGCTGTGGTGAGTAGGTGAGTTTGGGGAAAAAATGTGATGTCATGAATTAGACTTTTTATACATTTTAATGAGTTTCCAGATGAAGATAGGTGAAAAAAATGCTGCTGACGCAATGTACTGTAGGTTGACAATTGTTATCTATGATAGGGGGTACTTGAGAAGAATATGCACAGCCATCCTTTTGTCGCTTTGTCTGATTGCTCCATAATGTTATGTAGCCAAAGCATGAAGCTATTAGCAAAACCATGTTCATCCTATAATGTAAACACTCTCCTCTCGTGATGTTCCTACATTCCAGAATGATAATGCCCCCATACACATCACTAAACATATTAATGGCTGGCTCATGGACACCAAGATAAATTTGCATACCTTCCGCGTCCTCCCTGATCACCTAATCTAAGCACGACTGCATATCTATGGGAAAAGCAGGAATGTAGATTGTGAAGTAGATTTCTTATACTTTCATCTCTCAAAGAACTCAAAGCATTCCCTCCTGAAAAATAGTGTAATATTCATCTACACATTTGTGATGCGATTAATCCTTCCAAGAAACTCTAGAGTTATTCTGAATGAACAGGGACTCCACGCTCCTCGTCATAATGTCCTTAATAATATCTTGGGTGGCTGAACAGTTACACTTGTATTAAATACAGGGATATCACTCTTAACCTTAAGCTCCGATAAAGGACTTTTGGCCCAGATTCTGGGCTTCTGTGGACTTGAGAGGTTGCTTGACTGCCAGTAAATCTCCATCTTTCAGTCCCAGCATTCTTTATTGAACAGCCTTTGAGAAGAAGCAGGGGACTATTTTGTCATGTGTCCCCCTCTACAGAACACTTGTCTCTCTCAAGGAACTGTAGGAGAATGGTGTGTACTGTGGCTTGGATTTATTATCAGCGGGAAAGTTGGCGGCTTGGATGTCATATTGGTGGGAGTTGTTAAGCTATCAGCTGTATCCGATATGTCTATCAACTCCAGCCAAGCTTTACAGACCAGTCGTGCTCTGGCCCCAAGAGAACCATAATTGATAAATAATAATTTCCCTGTGCTATACATATAAAAGGTTATTGAAATATACCACTTAGTTATTAAGCCGTTTTCTTAAATAACTGTAACTGTACACTACTTGCTGTAGAAAGTCTCAGGAATGTGGGATGATATGACTTAGAAAGTCCCCCCTTCCCCCTCCCCTTTCTATGACCATACTGCGACACCTGATTCTGGGCATAAAGAATGTTTTTGTCTAAACCTAAAAGTTAACTGTAGACCGTATACAGTAACAGTGCTGACCATACCAATTATCTGTGACGTTGAGAATATTCTATTGGTTTGTAATCTGAGCTTTTCTGTATGTCCTATCTTCTATAAAATAACTGACCTAACAAAGGAATACCAGATATTTCACGAACGAAATATGCGTCTCTTTTCTTCATTTATCTCCACTAGCTGGCGCTGCGTTGCGATGCACTGTGCCATGCCTTGCACGATGGACAAAAGAGAATACAGATATCATCTAAGTGGCATGTCTTGGTAAATATGAATATGAATTAATTTTTAACAATAGTGATTTAACAATGTGTAAAAAAAATGCATTACAATATAAAAACAAGTGGAACAAAATGAAGTGGATCAGTTGGAAAATTAAAATTATTTCTAGCAAAAATAGCTGGTGCTAGCATGATTTATATCTGATATAGATTAGAGAACAATTAAAGTAAATGAAGTAATTATAGCTTTTAAGAAGAGGTGCCAATCAACAAAGTTGCAAGTCACACTATCTGCACATTTTTTTCTCTATGGTTGCCCAAACAGATGAAAATGGCAACAATAGCTGCTGTTTGACAGTGTGCAAAGTGGAGGCAACAGCTCTCACGGTGGTTGGCAGGTGTTACAGCGCCCTAACACAGTGACCACTTAATTAAATTTAAGTGTCATGGTGGATTGAGTTTCTGTTTAATATATTGCTGTTTACTGGTCTTTTTTAAGGCCAGATTATGTGTCTCCAGCTTTTATGGTATCTGTACGTCTATTGCTGCTCCACACAAGACAATATTCTTGCTATAATAAGAAAATAAATGAGTTAAGGGTTAAACTTTTATTCTAGTAAATGATACCATTGCGATGCTAATTAGTTTACAGCGCCTGATGGAAGTCAATTCATAAATTATAGGTTTAGACGTACTATAAGGGAAGTCAATGCACAGTCATATGGGTGTGTGATCTTTTCTATTCATATATGTAACCAGCCTTTCAGCGTCACTACGAGGAAACATCTTAAAACTACAAACACATAGCATCATATGATACAGATAATTACGCGGCCAAAACGTCCACATCTAATGGACACACAAGATGACAGAGAATATTTAGGTCTCAATGAAAGCTTGAATGTGAAATTCAATCTAGTGTGAATTATAAAATTATTTCATGATAGCACAAGGCAAAATGTAATTAATGTGAGAATTAAGAGATTGTCGCAGTGTCAATGGCTATAACACAAGCTGCATAAATAGGATGGAGTAATATGTGCCGCTGCAGTGTGTATCATACAGTCTGTGGACATCCCTCCTGGGCTCTTGTCCAGGCGGGGACAAAAACTATCAGGGTTATTCAGAGAGAGGTGAAAACCAGGAAAATTGCCAGGAGAATGAACAATCTAGACCAAATAGCCGATTTGGAACGTGAGATAAATTTGGAGAATGTTTCTGGTTTGGCTATTTTGACCTAGAATTTTGACTTCTCCAGTCATTCTCCTGGTTTTCACCTCTCTCTGAATAACCCTGAATGTCTGCTGATGTGATTGTAGCAAGAGTCAGTGTATTGAATTATTTCTCAACCTGCCAACTTGTAACACAAGTCGCTGGTTGGCTTGCATACGGAAGATGGACATATCCCTTTAACTACAAGTTGGGAATGATACGATACATACTTCTGTCTCCATTAATCAGAATAAATTAATGGAATTGTGGAGCAACAATGTGGTTCCACCAGCTTGCAGTGGCTGTTTTATGGCAGAGCTGTGCTGTGAGTGTAACTGAGCTGCTGTTTGTACAGTCCCTGACTCTTATAATGATCCTTTCAGATGAGGTAGTGTCATGAGGACAAAGGCATACACCATTCAGCAGACTGGACAAAAAGGAGAGGATGTTCAATCATTCAAGTCAATAAGAATTTGACTGAATCAATAGCAATCGGTTACAAGAGAACTAAGCATTAGTGACATTACCAAATCTTTGTGTGCTGCAGAATAACAAAACAAATTCTTAAGCAAAGTCTTATGTAGAAGCACAATCTAAAATTTGACCTCAGAAGGTAATATTCAAAGAATACAGGCTAATAGTAAATGTTGATACCTTTTTAATTGATAGACATGAGCCATAGAATGGAATGGTTGGAAACAATTTAGGAACTCTCGCATTTCACCAGATCCTGATCCAGTCGTCATTACCAAGATCTGAGTTCTCTGACCAAATGGTTTGACATTTCAGTAGTGAACTGCCAGACCCCAATGTGTCAAAAACAGCAGCAATGCTGGACATGCCTCGGGTCTCTCAGCACAGCTAATTACAATTGCTGTAAGCTGCTTTTGTTAGGAATTAGCCGGTAGTGGGGCTTTTGTTGGGATATCCACGGCCTCACCATGAATTACAATCTTGTTCTTTCGGCCAAAGTGCTTACTTGTAGCTCAAAAATATGCAAAGTAACAGATCACCAGGCAAAGTGAATAACTGATATATCGGTATCTCTGCTATATTTTAATCAGGTGACCAGACGAAAGCTGAAAATAAAATAAAATAAAACAATATCCCTCTGCACCTTCCATCGATCCATTACAAGTAGCGTTGGCTTCCTGTTCGCTTCATTAAGTTTAAATTTCAGGACTCTAGGGCTTACTATCCTCTGTCAAAGCTGGAGAAATTCATGTGTTTGAAACTTTTTCTGGTTAACATTTGTTTCGGATTACGTTTCACACTTATCTTGCCAACGTGTTGAGAAAGCCGCCGTCAAAAAGGCGAAACTCGGCCCGCATATACCTTTTACCATGGAATACTTTCCATGGAACCCTGCAAATGCTCTGCAAAACCTCACTTGAGCGGGTCATGCAGGAGCCACAGAAGAAGCCTCAGAAGAAAACTAGGAGCTATTTGTTCCCAATCTTCCGCTACTCATGGCCAGAGGAATTGGCAGATCGCACCACCCTCTGGTCCATTGAATTTCAGGTAAGTAAGGGAAATCTCAATGTATCCTTCCTGTACTGTGCAAAAGTAAAAAAAAAATGATTTTTTTTTAGGGTGTCACCCTAGGGGGTGGTGTCATCCGGTGCGCCCCGCCCCCTAGGTACGCCCCTGCCCCTTCTATAGAAGTGTTGCGTGGTTTTGAAAAGCCAAATCACTTAGCACCAGATTCTGAGAGCCGATAATTATTTCAGGATTGGCTCCAAAGGAGAAGAACACGCTACGTTTGTATTTCTCATTCTTCTCCTTCTAGGAGCCAACTCCTTGATATAGCTATTAGCAACAAATTAACAGCTCCTATTCAAAATATAATGGCTGCTAATTTACAGTAACCTGCCGCAATATTCGAGAAGCAAGCAGAGTTTGCATCTATGTTGTGATATGAGCAGCAGCTTACAGGGACATTCTACTCATCCTGACCACTTTACAGATATTATTTTCATCATTTATATAGCGCCAACAGTTTCCGCAGCACTTTATAAAGTGGTCGGGATGTGAGGAGTACCCCCTTCTGCCCCCTGATCTGGTGAAATCACGGGTTGAAGTGGAGGAGTTTCCTCCACCCCACCCAACATCACCAGCAGCTGTGATTTTTTAATTTCGCGGCTGCCGGGCACCGGATCAGTCACCAGTGATGTCGGCATGCAGCGAGTATGCTGACATCACTCTCTCTGGGACCGATCATTGTAGCAATCGGCCTCAGAGAGGCAGTTAATGGATTGGATCTGCGCATGTGCAAATTGCGCTAAATAGCTTCATGGACCTCTGGGTTCAGGAGTCCTTGAAATGAAGAAGAGGAGCAGTGCAAAGCATGGTAGAAGCGTT
This sequence comes from Leptobrachium leishanense, assembly GCA_009667805.1. NCBI lineage: Eukaryota > Metazoa > Chordata > Amphibia > Anura > Megophryidae > Leptobrachium > Leptobrachium leishanense. Next base: position 69,054,633 of record CM019066.1, read on the forward strand.
AAGTAAAAAAAAAATGATTTTTTTTTAGGGTGTCACCCTAGGGGGTGGTGTCATCCGGTGCGCCCCGCCCCCTAGGTACGCCCCTGCCCCTTCTATAGAAGTGTTGCGTGGTTTTGAAAAGCCAAATCACTTAGCACCAGATTCTGAGAGCCGATAATTATTTCAGGATTGGCTCCAAAGGAGAAGAACACGCTACGTTTGTATTTCTCATTCTTCTCCTTCTAGGTGCCAACTCCTTGATATAGCTATTAGCAACAAATTAACAGCTCCTATTCAAAATATAATGGCTGCTAATTTACAGTAACCTGCCGCAATATCCGAGAAGCAAGCAGAGTTTGCATCTATGTTGTGATATGAGCAGCAGCTTACAGGGACATTCTACTCATCCTGACCACTTTACAGATATTATTTTCATCATTTATATAGCGCCAACAGTTTCCGCAGCACCTTATAAAGTGGTCGGGATGTGAGGAGTACCCCCTTCTGCCCCCTGATCTGGTGAAATCACGGGTTGAAGTGGAGGAGTTTCCTCCACCCCACCCAACATCACCAGCAGCTGTGATTTTTTAATTTCGCTGTTGCCGGGCATCGGATCAGTCACCAGTGATGTCGGCATGCAGAGAGCATGCTGACATCACTCTCTCTGGGACCGATCATTGTAGCAATCGGCCTCAGAGAGGCAGTTAATGGATTGGATCTGCGCATGTGCAAATTGCGCTAAATAGCTTCATGGACCTCTGGGTTCAGGAGTCCTTCAAATGAAGAAGAGGAGCAGTGCAAAGCGTGGTAGAAGCGTTAAGTAAAAAAAAATTGAGGGGAAAAAAGAATATATAGAGGCATTATTCGCTAACATTAGCATTCAGATGTGTAAGTGTTATCACTAGGATAAATGGATTTAAAGCATGCCCCCCATATTACCTTGCTGCTACTAAACCCATATGAAATCACTTAGCACTTCGGTTGTTGTTCTAGGTTGCGCAAGCTTAATCTACTTTGCGTACCCTACATGTAACATGGGCGTGATCATTAATTAGCATTTCGATAAGTAAGGTATTCCAAAGTGCAAGCACTAAGTACCACAAGGACGCGCAAGGCAAAAATTTAGCTACTCCTAAAAGCTGGTGCTAAGTGATTCCGCTTTTGCAAAATCACTTAGCACCCCCTAAACACTCCCCCAATAAATCCGATACCTCCCGTCCCGCGGCGAGAACGGTGGTCCGATCCACCACTTCTTGTCGCTAAGAGCTGAGTGAGACCATGAGAGCAAGATTGTGCAGGGCTCGCTGGCCAGAAGTGCAACCCTCCAAAGAGTCCCAGCGGTGCGTTCTTGGCAAGGTGCTGATTCCCCCAGGAATATCACAGTAAAATGGGAACGCTATGGGGAAACCTGCAGGTGAAGATTTTCCCCGTTAGCATCCCCCATTTTAGTACAAACTTGGGAATAGTTCCCGTAATCGGCAGCCTCTGACCAATTATTTAAGGGCAAAAAAACAGAATTCTATTTTTTAGTAGAGTGTTTCTTTAACGAGTCAGTGATGGTCTGGCCCAGTATTGCTGCAGCAGCCTCCTATGTGATAAAAATATATATATTTTTTTATTTTTCATATCACGTGAATTAAATACAGTTGTGTTCAAAATTATTCAACCCCCACTGAAATTGAGTGTTTTGGCCAGTTTGACATTGATTTTGATCATTCAGTCATCTTGCTTACAATTAAATCAAAGAGGCACGTGTAGGTCAGACAAATATAACATAACATTTATAATGAAATAACCACAAATGTCTTTTCTGTGCTCACATCATTATCAGTTTTATTCAACCCCCAAGTGACATTCAATCTTAGTACTTAGTACAACATCCTTTTACAGTATATAACAGCTTTAAACGTGAAGCATAGCTTGACACAAGTGTCTTGCAGCGATCTACGGGTATCTTCGCCCATTCGTCATGGGCAAAAGCCTCCAGTTCAGTCACATTCTTAGGCTTGCGCACTGCAACTGCTTTCTTTAAGTCCCACCAGAGGTTCTCAATCGGATTTAAGTCAGGTGACTGCGATGGCCACTCCAAAATGTTCCAGCCTTTAATCTGCAACCATGCTCTAGTGGACTTGGAGGTATGCTTGGGATCATTGTCCTGTTGAAAGGTCCAACGTCTCCCAAGCTCAGGTTTGTGACGGACTGCATCACACTGTCATCCAATATCTCCTGGTACTAAAGAGAATTCATGGTACCTTGCACACGCTGAAGCTTCCCTGTACCTGCAGAAGCAAAACAGCCCCAAAGCATGATTGACCCCCGCCATGCTTCACAGTAGGCAAGGTGTTCTTTTCTTCATAGGCCTTGTTCTTCCTCCTCCAAACATAGAGTTGATCCATGGGCCCAAACCGTTCTAATTTTGTTTCATCAGTCCACAGAACACTATCCCAACACTTCTGTGGTTTGTCCACATGACTTTTGGCATACTGCAGTCGACTCTTCTTATTCTTTGGAGACAGCAAGGGGGTGCGCCTGGGAGTTCTGGCATGGAGGCCTTCATTACGCAGTGTGCGCCGTATTGTCCGAGCTGAAACTTCAGTACCCACATCTGACAAATCTTTTCTCAGTTCCTCAGCAGTCACACGGGGACTTTTCTCCACTCTACGCTTCAGGTAGCGCACAGCAATCGAAGTCAGCAACTTCTTTCTGCCACGACCAGGTAGCGTTTCAACAGTGCCCTTTGCCTTGAATTTGCGAATGATGCTTCCTATGGTCTCTCTTGGTATGTTTGACATCTTTGCAATCTTCTTATAGCCATTGCCCTTCCTGTGAAGAGTAATCACCTCTTCTCTTGTCTTCCTGGACCATTCTCTTGACTTCACCATATTTGTAACCACACCAGTAAATGTCTAGAAGGAGCTGAGTATCACAGTCATTTTAAAGCTGCCTAATTGGTGCTTATTATGCTTTATTGCTGCTCCGTGACATCCACAGGTGTTTTCAATTCCTGATTGAAAACACTTGAATGAACCTCTGTTCTTCAGAGTGGTAGTCTTTAAGGGTTGAATAATTGTGTCAATGAAGAATTCACAAAAGAAACATTTACTACTGTATTACAAAACCAATTGATGTCATTTTAGTTGCATATGGTTCTTTAAAAAGTCCTTGTAGGATTTCATTCTGAATACAATTACAAATGTACACTAAATTCCCTAAAACCCTTTACAGCATTGGGGGTTGAATAATTTTGAACACAACTGTATATGCATACTCCTTTCTCTCCCAATTAACACACAGATATAAGCAAAAAAAAAAGAAAAAATTGCGCTTATGCCTATAACACCGTGTGAAACAAAACACGATTCGAGGTTTTTGTTTACTTGAATGGCCATGAAAGTTTTAAGCTCACCTGCCACGTCAAGGCACCTCTAGGAAAGGTGAGTCTTACCTAATGAAGCCAAAGGCTGCTTTCTAGCAAACCACCATTTCAGTCTGATTTGCACATGGAGCATTCGTCCCTGTAATGGCACAATCAAGCAAAACCTTGTGAGACCTGAACGGGCCCCACCGTAGAGCAGGCCACTAGTGCAGCTGCTCGTCCTCAGCACAATCACAAACCTCTTTTTTCTCACTGTTTTCTTTATTTTTCATTTTTACATGCAATTACTTCAAATTTAGATTTGTTTATCTCCTGTTTCCATTTTGTACATTTTTCCCATGATGCAACATTTACAAAAATCTTACGTGAGTTTTACTTTGTGGCTGTGCTTTATCCCATAGCGTATTTAACAGTTAATGAGGTGGAGAAGAAAATGTTTTGATAAGGCAGCAAGTGGTGTAATGCTTCTCAAGATAAGAGCCGGCAGCTAAATGAGATAAAACAGGGAGCTTACAAAGACTTCTAATGTACCGCCTGGTTATGTCCTTTGAATACATCCCACACAATACACTGAGATTTGAGTCAGTGACTGACCTACAGACTCCATTCTATGGCCAACGCCGCACAGTGAGGACTGAGTGATGCAAATATACTGGGGGGGGGTTGCAGTTTACAACACAGAAGATCACAAAAAAAATAGATGCAGCCAGTGACACATATACAGGGTTATTCAAAGAGAATCGAAAAGTCACCGCACGTTCGGTGACTTTTCGTTCTCCTCAAATCGGTGCAATTTGGCGATCCCATTTCGGCGACCCTGTGATGTATTCAGCAAGCACCACAGGGCCGCCATAGTGCAGGGAAAAGCCGCTGCAAATCCGCCAAACAAGCAAATCCGCCAAACACTCACCGCAAAACCCGGCAAACGCACACCGAAACCTATAAAAACATCTGGATTAACCCCGCCAAACACGCCGGAGAAACTCAAGCAGCCGCCGATCACACGCAGAGCAGCCGCTGGAAAAACCCGACATCGCAGACGAATGGAGTGAAAAAAAACAGTACTCTTGAATGTTTGAAAAGTGAAACGCTGTTTGCAAAGAAACTACAGAACGAAAATGTCTGAAATTTACATATAAGATCCAATGACTGATAATAAAAAGGGAAAAAACGATTTTAAAAAAAATGGAAAAAACTTTTTCGCTAAAAAATACCGAAAAGTGCCTAAAAGATCCTAAAAAATCTATAAATAAAGAGACTTTTTACTGCAGAATATTATAATCAATGGTTTATTAGATATTGCATTAAAACGGAATATTTTTAACATTGAAGCCTATGGGATTCGCCTGAATTAACCTGTCGAATGAAACCACCGAACAGCAGGGCAATTGGCCAACTTTTCCCTGCTGGTTTTTGTTCTCTGAATAGACGAAGCATTGCTTCTCTATGGGGATTTCACTGCCCTCGAACAGGCACCGAACAGGCACCGTATGTTCAGGCAATTCGCCATCATTTTGGCGAACTGCCTGCTCTCTGGATAGCTGAATGGCCAGGAAAGGTAACCGTACGCTGAATTTCACTGTTCGGTTACCTTTCGGCCACTATTCGGAGCTCTTTGAATAACCCTGATAGAGTAAAATATTTTCCTAACTAAACAAGAAAAACAATGCACATGTAAGATAACAGCAACATAAAATAAACAATATAGGGATATTTCATTTTTTGATGGTAGTGGCCCTTTAACTCCATTTACAAACTCCAACTCATAATGAACACATCTAACACCTGTAGGCACAGACGTCCCACTATTACTCTAGTCATCTGCGATGATGCTGGAAAAAACCACCCTGAAAGTAACCTGTCCTGACATGATATCTACATGAATGAATAAAACAAGGCCTGATATTGAAGGAGAAATGGCCTCAATATAAGTCTTTCACATACAGAAAATGGACATTGCACATATATGTAAAACCATGTCCAAGTACACTTAGGCCCCTATTACACTCTTAACGTAAACATATAGGAATGTTGTACATTATTGAACAGAAACATCTCGCTGTGTTCTCGTGACAGGGAAATTACAGATCATTTGTTTAAATTACTCAAAGTCTATTGAGACAGTATTTCAGTATATAAGTATATATAAGTAATGAAGATTTGGGAAATAGAGAAAATCAGTCTTTCAAGACTAGGGAGATGTTAAAATAAGAACAAACATTCTTCATAGTAACAAGAGAGCAATGTAGACAGAGCATATGTACATCTACTGAGCAATATATGTATCATCAATATCTCGGGATAGGTGTTATTCCAGTAGGTTGCCAGCATTCTACAGTTCACATGTCCTATAGCTCACGTAAGGAGCTCCAATCTAGAGAGAGAAAGAAAAGAAAGGAAAACAGAGAAAAAGGGGAAAGAAATAAATGGGGGGGGGGCTCTAGTATGGTTTTATCATGTTTTCTCTCGCAAGATACAGCACGTCAGCGGAGTTATTCACAGAGGGGGACTAAGGGACTTTTCCCCCCTGTCTCTCTCTGCTCCTGGGGGGCCAGAAGAAGCGGATGGAGCCGCCATTCTCGCCGCAGGATGGGAGGTGAGTATTTGCATTTTTTGGGTTCTTTTTTTTGCTGGTGATGACTGGTTCTGCAGAAGCGGTATCAGTTAGCACCAGGTCCTAAATATGGGTAACTTTTTATGTGGGGCGTAATTAGCGTTAGGACTTTGTAATCCTAACGCTATCACTTTGCGCTCCCTATTGCTTAACAAGGGAAGTACAAAGTACAGTAACCTCGCGCTGAAAAGCGTTAAGATTCGAATCGCTAATGGGTTTTTAAACCTTTTGTGCCACTGGCACATTGTTTATAACTAAGGTGGGCAGCACTGGGCACTGTCTGTGATACTACTGCTGACACAGTTATATATATATATTTATTAAGGTGGGCACTGATGTGTATACTGAGTATGACACATTGTTTATAACTATTGGGCAGCACTGGGCACTGTGTGATAATACTACTGCTGACACAGTCACTGTTAATATATATATATATATAAGATGGTGGGCACTGTGATCCTGGCACCGTTAATATACAGTCAGGTCCCGAAATATTGGGACATCGACACAATTCTAACATCTTTGGCTCTATACACCACCACAATGGAATTGGAATGAAACAAACTCCATGTGCTTTAACTGCAGACTGTCAGCTTTAATTTGAGGGTATGTACATCCAACTCAGGTAAACGGTGTAGGGCTTACAGCAGTTTGCAGATGTGCCTCCCACTTGTTAAGGGACCAAAGGTAATGGGACAGAATAATAATCATAAATCAAACTTTCCCTTTTTAATACTTGGTTGCAAATCCTTTGCAGTCAATTACAGCCTGAAGTCTGGAACGCATAGACATCACCAGACGCTGGGTTTCATCCCTGGTGATGCTCTGCCAGGCCTCTACTGCAACGGTCTTCAGTTCCTGCTTGTTCTTGGGGCATTTTACCTTCAGTTTTGTCTTCAGCAAGTGAAATGCATGCTCAATGGGATTCAGGTCAGGTGATTGACTTGGCCATTGCATAACATTCCACTTCTGTCCCTTCAAAAACTCTTTGGTTGCTTTTGCAGTATGTGTGCTGTCTATCATAATGTTTATGCTTTAATAAGAAGAATCAGTGATAGATTTGTGTAAAGTTGTAATGTAAGGTACATTAGTTTATAGTGGAGTGTAGCACCATCTAGTGTCCTTTTGTGGTAGTACGGCTGTTAAACCATTTCATATATATTAGTGAATGTATAGGAAGGAAGTTGTCATTAATCAGAGAATGCTGGGTAGAATCTTGACAGGAAGTGAAGCATTCACCATTTTGTGTCTGAAAGTTATTACTGAAGCAAGGCATGTGTTTCTCATCCATCGCCATCTACCCCTAGAGAGCTAAAAAAGTAAGTTTACTGTATCATCTGGTAATGAAAATGCTGTTATGCATGCAATGTGATGTTTATGAAGTTTGTTTTTACTGTATTACAGTTTCACCTGGCTTGTCTTAATAAATCTGAGATCAAAATAAATATGGTATCCAAGTTTGTGAGACAAGAAGGTTTAGCTCAATGTCTTCGGACAGAACAGTGAAATTTTTGAGCCGACCTCCGAGAGGAAGATAAGCTGACTGCGAAGTCTGTACAGCCCGGGGCTACACAGCATCCATACAGTCAGAAACTTTAAAGAAACATACCTGCGGCAGGCGAAGCAAGCAGCCAAGCTACACAGAGGCGCGCAGCGTCGTCACGAGCGGTCTCTATACAGCAAGACAGTTTCTTCCCCGCAGCCATGCCTCACAGTGAGACATCTTCAATCAAAACAAGATCACAAGCAAGCTCATCCAAGTCATTTGTCGCAAATGCAGCAGCCATAGCCCGTTCGAAAGCGGAAGCAGCAAGAGCCAGGGTCGCATTCGCAGACCAAGAGCTACAGATGAAAAAGGCAAAGACCGAGCTAGCTCAGCAGGAGACGTCCCTGAAATTACAGCAATCTATCTTAGAAGCTAACATGGAGAGGCTGGCAGTAGACCGAGATGTTGCCGTTGCCATTGCAGAAGCAGAAGCATTAGAAGCAGCTGTCTACATTGAGTCAAAGGAATGTAGAAGCATGCCGAGTTTAGAGGAAGACAATCAAGATGCAACGCAACGAACCTCAGAATATGTCCACCAGCACTATAACCCAAGCAACATCCCACAAAAAGAAATCAAACAGGACGTCGGTGAGTCACAACAGATAAAGCAAAGACGAGACGACCTTGGAACCCAGTGCGACAAGCAAGAAAGGTCTGACAGAGTGCCAGACTTTCCCGTCCCAACCAAACCTTCTATTCCACAAGGTACACAGCCTTCATACAACTACCAAACACCTGTCTTCACTCCAAAGGTGTATGCAACGAGTCCGTATGAAATGCCAATCTTAAGCAGGTGTGAGCCCAACACACCTAAAGAGGAGACTTCTATCAGGTATGCCTATACACCGCACCAAAATACACCAGCAACCTACTCCAATCACAATCAGGCTACTATAGACTTTGCAAAATTCCTTGCGAAACATGAGTTAGTTACCCAAGGTCTTGTCAAATTTAGTGATCGCCCTCAACACTACAGGGCGTGGCGATCCTCTTTCCAGAGTGCTATTCATGGTCTAGATCTATCCTGCAGGGAACAGATAGACCTCCTGGTAAAGTGGCTCGGCAGTGAGTCTGCTGAACAGGCCATAAGGATCAGAGACATTAACATAAATCACCCTGAGATAGGCCTTACAAACATATGGGACAGACTGGATAGGTGTTATGGTTCACCAGAAGCTATAGAGAATACACTGTTTAAAAGGATAGAAGACTTCCCAAAAATGCCCAGCAGAGGTTATCAAAGGCTCAGAGAATTCAGTGATCTGTGTATGGAGTTACGAGTGGCTAAAGCAGAAGGAGACTTACCTGGCCTTTCTTATCTTGACTCTGCCAGAGGGATTCACTCCTTAGCACAAAAGCTTCCTTATGAGTTACACGAAAGATGGATCACTCATGGCTGTAACTACAAACGAGATCGCAATGTGCCTTTTCCACCCTTTAGTGAGTTTGTAGACAGACAAGCAAGAATGAAAGATGATCCCAGTTTCATTTTTCCAGTGTCTTATTCCACTTCCTTTGGCCCCAAACAACCCAGAGCTCCAGTAGCCGTGCACAAAGCTAACATTTCTTCCCAAAGGTTTACAGAGTCTCAACTAGAGGATCGAGACAGCGACCCTACAAAGTTCTGCCCTCTACATAAGATGCCACATCCTCTACAGAAATGCAGAGCCTTCAGGACAAAGACTATCCAGGAGCGAAAAGCTTTCCTCAAGGAGAACAACATTTGTTTCAAGTGCTGCTCTTCATCTACGCACTTCGCCAAGGACTGCAAGGTCAGTGTCAAGTGTACAGAGTGTGGCAACACAGAGCACAACACAGATCTACACCCAAGGCCTACTCCAAGAACCCTCCCACCTGTGCATGGTGACACAGAGCAAGGCAGGATAGCCAAAAACTCTAGTACAGACGCCATGGCAATCACTTCACAGTGTACTGAAATCTGCAAAGGAACTACAGGCGGCAGATCCTGCTCCAAAATCTGTCCTGTGAGAGTCTACCTAAAAGGACGCAGAGACAAAGCGGTCAAGCTCTACGTCATTTTGGATGATCAGAGTAATAGGTCACTAGCGAGATCTGTGTTTTTTGACATTCTAAACCTTAAAAGCCCGAGCAGCCCTTACTCCCTTAGAACGTGTGCAGGTACAGTGGAAACGGCGGGGAGAAGAGCTGACGGGCTACAAATTGAATCTATGGATGGTAAGACATGCCTACCCTTACCGACCATAATAGAGTGCAACCATATGCCAGACAACAGGTCAGAAATTCCCACACCAGACGCAGCAGCTCACCACACTCACTTAAAGCACATAGCACATCTCCTACCAGAACTAGACGATCAGGCTCAGATAATCTTACTCCTTGGGAAAGATATCTTGCAAGTCCATAAAGTTAGAAAACTGATAAACGGTCCCCAAAACGCCCCATATGCCCAAAAACTGGACCTCGGGTGGGTCATTATAGGCGATGTCTGCCTAGGGGGTGCACACAAACCGGCATCTGTTAATAACCTGCTCACTAGTACCTTCGAGAATGGTCGTCCTTCTCTTCTCCAACCCTGTCAGAATCACATCCTCATAAAAGAGCTACCACACAACAACACCTACGACGACGACCAAAATGACTTAGGAAGCACAGTGTTTAAGAGGACAAAGGAAGATGACCAGGTAGCAATGTCCATAGAGGATAGACTCTTCTTAGAACTTATGGAAAAGAGTATAGAGAAAGATGTGACTAATAGCTGGGTTGCACCTCTTCCCTTTAGACCTCAAAGACGACGTTTGCCTAACAACCGAGAACTAGCACATAAACGCCTCTCGTCCCTAAGACACAATCTCCAAAGGAAACCAGAGATGAGTGAACATTTCTTTTCCTTCATGGAGAAAATATTCCAGAATGGTCATGCTGAGATAACACCAGACCTCAAAGACACAGAAGAATGCTGGTACCTACCCATATTCGGGGTTTACCACCCTAAGAAGCCAGGGCAGATTAGAGTGGTGTTCGATTCTAGCACCAAGCATGAGGGTGTCTCTCTAAATGATGTGGGGACCACCCTCTCCCCACTGACAAGAAGAACCTATGGACAGAGTGGAAGGACTCACTGACAGTTTTATCTAACCTTAACATCCCACGCCCATATGTCCCTCTGTCATCTGAGGACTATCAGACGCAAAAACTTTGTGTGTTTTCGGATGCTTCTGTTAAGGCAATTGCTGCTGTAGCTTACCTGAAAACCATAGACAATGTGATGTTTATGAAGTTTGTTTTTACTGTATTACAGTTTCACCTGGCTTGTCTTAATAAATCTGAGATCAAAATAAATATGGTATCCAAGTTTGTGAGACAACAAGGTTTAGCTCAATGTCTTCGGACAGAACAGTATGCTTTGGGTCATTGTCCATCTGCACTGTGAAGCGCCGTCCAATGAGTTCTGCAGCAATTTGGCTGAATGTGAGCAGATAATATTGCCCGAAACACTTCAGAATTCATCCTGCTGCTTTTGTCAGCAGTCACATCATCAATAAATACAAGAGAACCAGTTCCATTGGCAGCCATACATGCCCACGCCATGACACTACCACCACCATACTTCACTGATGAGGTGGTATGCTTAGGATCATGAGCAGTTCCTTTCCTTCTCCATACTCTTCTCTTCCCATCACTCTGGTACAAGTTGATCTTGGTCTCATCTGTCCATAGGATCTTGTTCC